>JASJET010000121.1:18847000-19478500 GCA_034092305.1 Diaprepes abbreviatus
GTTTAATCCCTTAATATTTGTTAGTCGCAACGTTTCGAATTTATGAAAAGAAAAGTTTTTGAACTTAGAGTAAAAAATTTTTATCCGGAGATCGAAAATGATGAATCTAAATCTAATGAGAACATTAAAAAGATGTTAAGTTCACTAGAATAAAAGTTGTTGCATTTTTGGGTCCAAAAATTGTTTTTTTCAAAATTTCTCGGCCCGAAATTAGAAACAAATTTTTTTAAAAATAGTTCTTAAAAATATACATCTTTTCTAACAATTTATTGTAAGAATGGTTGCTATATATATATATATATATATATATATATATATATATATATATATATATATATATATATATATATATATATATATATATTTATCTGGATGGGATCAAGTTTTTTCCAAAAATATGTTATACAAAAATTATAGGGTGACAACGGGGCTAACTAGTAGTGCCCTTGGAAATGACCTTGGCCTTACTCTTTAAGGTTATTTGAAGGTCCACTTTGGAATTTCAAATGACACCTCCCAATTTCGACCCCGGAAATGGAAAGGGCGGAAAATTTTACCATCATATATGATCTTGACAAAGGTAAAAATCAAACATCAAGGTCATTTCAAGATCAAAACAAAAATCGCAGTATTTCGTGAAATGTTATTAAGTGACACGGGGGCTATATGATAGTAACCCTGAAAATAACATTGACCTTGTCCTTCAAGGGTCATTTGAAACTCAATTTCAAAATTTGAAAAGGAAACTTCACATTTAACCCCCGGAACTAGAAAGACCGATCAATTTTATCATCAAATATGACCTTGACCTCAAGGTTAAGATCTAATATCAAGATCATTTTAAGGTGAAACGAAGATTTTCAACGTCATTATTTTATTAAATGGTTCATTCTAAAGTTGTAAGATTGCAAAGTTGCTATAATATTACTTTGATCTCATTCAATATATGTCGCGTTTCATCGATGTGGTTGATAATATTTTGCTGGAATATAAGAAGACTATTAAAAATTACTATTTCGATAAAAAATAAATACATTTATTTGCTGCCATGTCATTGCCTATATTCATTCTCCTTTCAAGCAGTTAAAGGAAAGAATATATATAAATAGTTTGTTTCCTGCAAATACAACTCTGATTCTCTCTCGAGGCGCGTTTTAATTACCTTATGGTCTCGTCAGTGGAGCTGTGTAGAACAAAAAGCAAAATTGGCAGAAACAACTGTCTATGTAATATCCTGCCGGTATGTCTCGGAATTTATATTTTATATAGACAGTTGTTGCGAATGTTGCTCTTAGTTCAATACAGCTCTATCAACGAAACCATAAGGTGGTCAATATCCGAGAGTCCAGGTGGTTTGCGAATACTCCCATGCCGGAATCATCCAATATTTTAAGGAGAATGTTTATAACAGCCGCATAAGACTCAAAAGGAAATGGAAGATTTGTTAATTACTATTTCAAAATATAGAATAGTTTCAAAAGACCAACCTGCGAACAGATAAACATATTTGAATTTCCTGAAATTCGTTTGATCGCGTCTTCAATACTTCCACAAAAGATTGATAAAATTTAGTTAACTGAATTAAAAGATTCTTACCGAACATTTCCAGTGATGCAAGAAAATACATGCCGACTACAACTACATTTTCTTTTAAGATATGATACACCCGTAGTACATTATATATATGTAATTAATTACTTTCAACTTTATGTTGGTAAAAATATAAAATATTCTAAATATCTATTATTACTGTTTACATGGTAGATAACAGTTATACTTTTCAAAACGCTTTGAATGAGTTTAGCACAATAAGTCACTGATTGACACGAACTACTTCTATGTTGCACTGATCTTTGATTAGCTTATATGTGATTTGCTATCACATTTACATTACAAATAGTACAAATTTGCATTACGGATGTTAATATCCACATCACATGATAAAGATTTATCACACATAATTCTTTTATGTCTTAATATACTACATACAACTGTAGGTAAATTTCCCACCACAATTTTCACACCCGTAATCCATATCTTTTAATTACTTCTTTTTGACCGCTAACTAATACCGGCTAAATTTACCAACAAATAATTGTACAAACTCCCTTACTCTGATGACTACGCATACGTCACAAACTCAAAAATAGAGTGAACAAGGGTCACAGCATATTGAATTGCATTTTAATATTCAAGGTCAAAATCAAGTTCAAGATTATGAGTCATTTTTAACATCGATATCAATCAAGGCCAAGGTAAAACTACAAATACCGTATGTATATATATATATATATATATATATATATATATATATATATATATATATATATATGAAATAAAATGCGAACAGTAAATGCAAACTTCGTTCCATCATATTCTTTCCGTGTTAGAGGTTGCACAGTCTGAAAAAATTGCTATATAATACGATTCATTCTATTCCACTACCATCGAGATGATGGCCTACCTGTACCACCATACCGAGAAGAAAATCAAAACTTACCCTTCCCGCTACAGAGATACGGCAGAGGTACATGTTTCGTCTCTACTAGACTCATCAGGGTACCGACATGCACCTGTCTGTGCAAAGGACAGATCGGAAGGAAGTATGAAACACTGAACGCGGCTTCGCTGACTTCCCGCCGGATAGCGCTACAGAGATACGGCATGATGGTACAGGTAGGCCATCATCTCGATGGTAGTGGAATAAAATGAATTGTATTCTATAGCAATTTATTCAAACTGTGCTACCTCTAACACGGAAAGAACATGATGGAACGAAGTTTGGATTTACTGTTCGCATTTTATTTCATTTATACACGGAGTTGAATATAGTTGTACGGTTGCTGAATGTGATTTCAGCACTACAACGGCATAATGTGAATGTATCCACTGCTATTGCATCTCACACGGAGGAATCCGTGAAAGCCATATAAACATATATACGCCATCCGGCGGGAGGTCGCCCTGATGAGTCTAGTAGAGACGAAACATGTACCTCTGCCGTATCACTATGGCGGGGAGGGTTAGTTTTGACTTTCTTCTCGATGTAGTGGTACAGGTAGGCCATCATTTCGATGGTGGTGGAATAGGATAAATTCTGTTTTGTAGCAATTTGTTCAAACTGTGCAACCTCTAACACGGAAAGGATATGATGGAACGAAGTTTGCATTTACTGTTCGCATTTTACTTCATATCTATATATATATATATATATATATATATATATATATATATATATATATATATATATATACAAGAAGCCAGGTGACTCTTTTTTATTTTACGATAATGGCATTGAAAAAACAATGCATTTTTTGTAGATCCTTATAAAACTGACTTTAGCAGCATATCCAACTTTCATGAATTTAGCTATGAAAGAAAATTATTATATGTTGCTTTGAATCAAAGCGGGGTGTACACATTTTTGGCTTAAACTTGGCCGGGACATTAATATGCCCAGCTATTATAAAGAAGATTGACACTCTTAAAGGGGCATATAAACATAGATGACATTACCAATTCGTTGAGGTGTGAGAGTTTAGATATGGAAAATACTAAATTGAAATTTCAATTCTTAATTCAGAAATATAAAGAATAATCTCTTTTAATATTGCGCCTAAAGGTAGAAAAATACTTGCGCAATATTAAAAACAATATCCTATAAAAGTTTCAGAAAATATATTTTTTACGGTTTCTTACTCTTGAAAATAAGTTAGGAACAGACGCACAATTTGATATGCAACGTGGCAGTTTTAATGGGTAATATTAAGAACTGACAGTTTACGTACAGACTGGGAATTCTAACTCTGTTATCTTAGGGATCTCGAAATAAAAGGATATTGCATTTTATTCTGGCTTTCATTGAAACGGATTGCATTAGCAGAATCTACTAAATTACAAAGCTGCTTGTTCCATATGTTGCTCGGTACGTAAATACGGTTGAATTGATTAAAGCTTTGTTTTGGTTAAAACGAAAACCTCGAATTTGTATAGCTTTATTTTAATTAGAATTAGCAAAATTAAAGTAAATTCTAATTATTTTTAGTTTTATGTCATTTTATTCTAACAAGACAATAATGATTTATGGCATCATTTCAAGCAAAAAAATAATTATTTGATACGAATTACAACACGGACAACTTTATTTTTTTTTGCTTTGTGTTATCATTACTTTTAGTTTTATTGTTAAATGTCCGTTATGGATATTAAATACTTAATATGTAAAGTAATCACCTTTTAAGGATGAATTAACAATTAAATACAAGTTTGCGGAATTCTGCAGATTTCGAAATCCCATGGGATCATCATCATTTTAATCCTACGGAGAAATTTGTAAATTTGCTAGGGCAATTTAAGCCGCTAAGTATAAATTTATAAGTGTTTCGCAGACCTAAGGGGGGGAGGGGCACAAAGGGCAGACGGATAAAAGGTGTTTCCATTTTGCGATCAACAAACTTCATACAACAATAAGCATAAAAAATAAACTTCCGATTTGAATATAAAGGTTTATTAATACGAAAATAATAGAAAAATTGAATTTTTCATAAAGAAAGTTTTTCTTTTATGTTTCCTGCTAAAGATATCCAGTACTTCGTTAGTGTTCATTTTTGTCGCAATGTCCTGATAGATATGCATTAAAGCCAGTCCATTCAAACGATCTTCTGTCATCCTACTACGAAGATATGTCTTTAATCGGTGTAGGGTGAAGAAAAATCGCTCGGCAGTGCTAGTTGTCAAAGGAAACGTGCACAGCAATTGACACAGAGTTCTAATATTCGGCAGTGCCGTTGCTCTTTTGTAGATATCTGCTGGAGACTTTCGGATATTTTCTCTCATCTGTTGCCAAATATTTAGCTCTCCCCTCAAAGCTAACCAACAAAGAAGGTCTTCCTTATATACTTCAGCACCTTGCAGAACATCTTTTATACCTTCGTCACTGAAGTTACGAGACAGCAACTTTTGCAATTGTCCGATTCTTTGCATGGGAGTATTAAGGAACCTGGATAACATTTCATTTAACTAGAAAATGAATATATATTGAAATTCTGTAATACTCTCCGACAAACTGAGTCGACCGATTTGTTGACAGCCGGTGATTCTACGAACAGTGATTTCTGTACCAATCTCGTTTGCGAGATCCTCGACCATATTGAATAGTTGTTTAAATGCATGCGTACTAGTTACACGTTGTCTCTGCAGACTAGCTGTGGTCGTATTGATAAGCTGAACTGAAGAAAGTATATCAATATCAATGACTTGTAACGATTGAGATAAGGGCATCGTGATTCCTAAAATATCAGTGAGGATTACCAAACTTACGAGAAATTCCAACGACATTATAGCTTTGAGCAACGAAAATGCACCTGTAGCACTTCTGTTTCCTTGATCAGCCATTTTTTGCAAAATTCCAGGAATTCATGGCAAGACGTCCAAAAATGTCAAAACCGCTTTATATCTTTCCACCGATCTAGTTTCACACATTTTTTTTAAATATATTTTGTTTTTTCTTTGGCAGATAAGTCATTTCCTCTCTAAGGAGATATATTTATCGTGCTGACTCACGAAAGAAAATTGCTACACTTGAGATGACTCTCACGCCTATGCTGGGTACGGTGCAGGCTGTACTAATAGCCAAGTTGAGTCGGTGGTTTGCACAATAGTTAAAAAACGCTAAAGGCAGAATACTGGATATGAATATCTTTTATTTTACCGCTCATGTTGGCTCCTCCATCATATGCTTGACCTCGGTAGAACGTCATGTCCACATTAAGGTTTTCCAAAGCCTTCAAAATATGGTGAGCAATGTTTTTACCAGTAAGTTTAACAACTTCGACAAACATAAGAAAGTCTTCTTGTATCTCACTTGTATCTAAATCGAAATAATGAATACAAATGGACAATTGCTCACAAACAGAAACGTCTCTGGTTTTATCAGATATAATGGTAAAATATTTAGCCTTTTTAATTTTGTTCACTATTTTGTTGGCTCACGGCATTCAATTAAGTCATTTTATGTGGACTTGCTAATGTACGATGCATTTTTAGCACACGTTTTTACGTGGTTATACAGTATCTCATCTCCAGCGTCGATTGGGAACTTCAACAACGCTCTAAAGTTGCATTTTCCATAAGAACTTTCCGGTTCTAAATTACCGTCATCCCTGTGGCCTCTTAATGGTATATTTTGAATTCCACATAAAATAATTATTTTTATAATAGGTATAGGTTTTTTACAATTCTCTTTAATAGTTTTTAATTCCTGGGATCTCATTTGGACAACAACATCCACTGATTTTTCCCTCCATTATCATCAAGAAATTTTGAGATGCTGCTACGTTCGCTTGGTGATAGTTCATGCTTTCGTGGTGTGTGATCGTTTCAATGGCCTTTTTATGTATTTTTAGTGATTCCGACGTCAATTTTCCAACTTCACGTCATTTGTTCCCGCTTCACGACGACCAAATAGAATGCACATTTTACACAATCCGCCACCAGCAATTTTACTGTCCGCTAGGCATTCACGCCCCTTTATTCAGTTCATTTGAAAAGATCGTTTTTTCCCTCACACACCAGTGGAAACTTAAAGTCCTGCTTGTTGATTAGTAGTTTACCTGTAGATAAAAATAAAATACTTAATTAACCTTGCGACCCTTCCGACCCCAAAATCCTTGATTCGAGTATACAAATAAATAAATTTCTATGAAAGTTATCAGGAATATCTGTTGAATAAAACGAATCATCAAAATCGATTCATCCTGTAAAAAGTAACGCTTAAATATATATATGGGCAATTATTTTTTCAAAAATTGTTCTTAGTATTATTTTCCTCAGATGAACCAACGAGAAATGTAAGTGCTTCCTTAGATGCAATTTTCGATAGTGATCATAGATTAGTTCAGGTTAGTTCTACATATATATATATATATATATATATATATATATATATATATATATATATATATATAGGCTTTTCGTCACCATTTCAGCTAGGAATGGGCATGTGGGTCCTCTGTGTGAATTTTCGTAGTTTGGCGCTTGCGCAGGTTATACCTTGGTTCTCCCTGGCTGTTTTTTTTTGCTTGCCTGGGTCTCCTCTCGGCCCGCCATTCTTTTTCTGATATTTTTGGGTGCGTTTTGATTAGGGCTTTCCATGTATATGAGATGTATCGTGCATCATCTCTCGTATTAGAGTTTTTAGTGCTTTCTATTTCTAGAGCTTCTCTGATGATGCGCATTCTATGGTGCTTTATGGGTGCAATCTGTTTGGTTCCTTAGAAATTTATAGTGTGTCCTGTCTCCTGATAATGATGGAATAAATCTAATGTGGTTTTCTTATTTTTCTGGCCATTTGGACTCTGGTTAAGATTCTTCTATTTGTTTGGCCGATGTATTTTTTTTCACAGTCTCTACATGGGATGCTATACACCCCCTAATTTTCCAATGATATTTTGTCTTTGGAATTGCCCTATAATTTGTGTATTGTCGTGTATGACTTGTAAATTATACATATATCATGCTTCCTAAAAATTCTTCGAATTACGTGTTACACCTTTTATGTATGGTAGTGTGGTTTTTGATTTGGATTTGTCATATTTTTTCTCTGCTATTGCATTTGTGTTCTGTTTTATGGCTGTTTTGATATTGTGTTCTTTGTAGTTGTTTTTTTAGAACTGTTGTGATGTTGTTGAATTGTTCTTGGCTGTTCATGGGTTTGGTTAGTAGCAACGATCTAGAGATCAGTGTGTTTGCGTTCAGGTATCTGCCTGCAGACAGGATAATCTATGGTTAGGTCTTAATTTCTGGTGATTAGATGGTCAAGAAAATGTAGCTGCGTGTTGACTTCGACCTCCAAGATGAACTGTATGTGATGATGAATGCTGTTTAGTTCTTCTAAAAATGTGTCTAGATTCGATATTCCTTGTGGCCATATGATAAAGTTGTCATCTACGTAACATTTCCAGAAAAATGGTTTTGTTTTGGTTTTGTTAGGGCTTCTGTTTCTAAATACTTCATAGCAAGGTTTGCGATTATTGGTGATAGCGTAGATCCCCTAGGAGCACCATTTGTCTGTCGGTAAAAGTTATTTTCATAGGAAAACTATATGTTTTTAAGACAGTGGTCGAAGAGGTCGATGATGTGATGTGGAAACTCCTCGTTCATAGCTATCTGATCTAGAGCCTCGTCATTTGGCACGCATAGATACAGAGATTTGATGTCAGACTATAAAGAATGTCATCTTTTTTTTTCAGATATGAGTCTGCAATTTCGGTCGCCAGTTGCATATTTTGGGCCAAGTATTTTTCCAGTTGTTGGGTAGGTGAATCTACTGCACTTACTATGGGTCTTATCGGTGTTCCTTCTTTATGGATTTTTGGTAGACCATATAGTTTGGGACATCTGTTTGCCTTTTACCAAACCAAATGGATCGCACCCATAAAGCACTATTGAACGCACATCATCAAAAAAGCTCTTGAAATAGAAAACACTAACAACCTTACCAAGAGTAATGGTGCACAAAACATTTCAAATACATAGAAAACTCTAATCAAATTGTTATTTATTAATGAAAAGTATTGTATTTTTATTATGCAGACTTGCATTGTAACAATATCTACTTCATTTTTACTACCTTGTACTAGAGTAATAAATTAATGACATTTTCTTTAGTTATATTTAAGGTTATTGTAATGTTTAAATTGAGCAAGTGAAACATTTGAATTTAAATTATTTTTGAATTCCAAATTACAGACATTTCCATGGTTAAAAAATATTCCATTATGGTTGAAAATAAATGCCATCATAGTACAAGAGAACTACGACTTGTAAAATGTTTTCAATATTCAAATTATTAATAGAACCATTTAATGCCGATCTTCTTTCATTTTTAAGTCAGATATCTGCCTATAGATTCATCTTGCTTAAGCTGAAAGTGACCTTTTTTAGTTGATGCAGATTATGCATTAAAGAAAGTATTTTGTGCATCATTTAGTTCAAGTTAGCAGTATTAATAATGTATTATTTGTGTTTCATCAAAATACCTTAAAATACTCGGTTGAACCTAATTCTCTTATTTAATTTTGTAATAATGACAAAAAGTTTTTAATTACATTAATATTACAAACTCTAAAAAATAGAGAATTAATCAAATTCCGTCAAAACTTTTTTTAATTTAATTAGGAGTCATGAGACATTTTTTGTAGTTGAAAGGACAGAAGACAGAGTATTTTTATATTTCAAAAATTGCCTTTTATAATGGTATAAAAAACCTAAAAATAGATATCTTTCGGTGATCGTGCATTAGAATATCTAGAGAAATAATGCGATCTGAATCCTGCAAATTTGTAGAATTCGATTTTCGGTGACGTTCTCTTCAGATGAAGTAAGAGTGAGCCTGTGCGGCTTCTGGTTATACCAGAATATGTCCGAAACTTAACTATTTTAAATACATTACTCTGTATGTTATATTTTTTTGGATTCCTTTCTTCACTTCCGATAACTTTTACTCGAAGTTCGTTTGCCCTACTCTGGGTGTTTTTGAAGAATTTTTTTTTGAAATTTTGACCTTCAAATAGTAAAACTCGAATTCCGATTGGGACTTTAAATATTATTGATCCGATAATAAATTGTCGGAAAATAACATATTAGATGCAGGGAAGTGGAGAAGTTCTATCAAAAATTTAAAAAAAAACTTACTTTTTTTCAAACACAACCCACGTTATTAATATGACGGATAATCAAGCAGCCATCAGTGCGCTGAACTCTCGAGTTATCAGTTTCAAGATAGTCTGGAAATACCTAGAGGAACTGAATGATTTGAGCAAGGATAATAAAGTCACCCTCATGTGGGTACCGAGACACACGAGGACAGAGGGGAATGAAATAGTAGACAGGCTCGCGAGTAAAGGAGTTGAGATACCATTTCTGGGGTCAGAGCGTTTCTGAGGAATCAGTAACAGCGTAATTATGGAAGAACTAAAGATAGAAGAAGAAAGCAGGAGATTAAATTATTGGACGGAGCTGCAAGGATTGAGACAAGTGAAGATACTTTTGGGGAACTACGACCAGAAGAGATTCAAAGAATGAATAAGTTTGAGTAAAAACCATTTCAGAGTTCTGACAGACGTCCTGACTGAGCATCGCCACCTGAAGGGATATCTCAAGAGAAACTCGGATTGATAGAAAGAAAAGAGTGCAGATTCTGTGAGGAGGAGAACGAAACCTCTATTCATATTCTTGCAGAGTGCAGCGCTCTAGAAAATCCTAGGATGCGGTTCTTGGGAGCACACCAAATCTAAGAAGGGCAGCTACTCTCCTTGAAGCCGTTCAACATCCTGAGATTTCTAAGCGAAATAGGACTGGAGAACTTGCTCTAGCAGATAAGGTAACTCTTACGATTGGGCAGCAGTAGGGGGCACAATAGATCTACCGGGTCGCAGTGTACAGACCCCCAACTCTACACACATACATACAACATTGTTGATTCAATCAGTATATAGGCAAGGACATTCTCTATCTATCCATGCCTAGCTTAGAACAGTTTTGGATTTATTTACGATTTTTCGCAAAATCCTCCAAATATCAAGCAGATTTAGTAATTTTTGGCAAGAAGGCCATGACAAACCAACTAATACTATATTTCTATGGTGAGGCGTGTTATTGTCAGTTGAAATTAATTATTTATCAAAGAATTTGCTACCGTGTTCCTTGGCGAAAAATATTTCTGAAAAACGGAAAACAATACCTATACAAGCGCTAATATTTTCGGTAATATTTCTCGCAAAACGCGGTAGGAAATCATAAATTAATAATTAACTGCAACTGACAATGGCACGTCTCACCATAGAAACATAGTATTAGTTTGTTTATCATCGTCTTCTTGCCAAAAATCACTAGAACTGCTTAATATGCGGAGGATTTTGCAAAAAATCGTAAATAAATTGAAAACTGTTCTTGCTAGGTATAGGGATACCCTAAATGAACAGATAGAAAATGTTCTTGTGTATTACTAGATGAACTGACAACATAGCATCGTATTTGAATAAATTAAGTTTCTTAAAATTTTTGATTGTACTCAGATTTTGTTATTTTTTCACTTAACTATGTCTAAAACATAATTTTTCAACAATACATTGTTGAGTCCAATAATATCTAAAGCCACAACCGGAATTCCGAGTTTTACTATTTTATTTTTTAATTATTTATGTATATTGGGGATATATTACGCTTTTTTAAGAGATAGGACTAAAAATCTATGTAGGTAGGTACTGTAATGTGTGGTATGATGATGGTCTCACCATTTGACACGTTTTGTTAAAACTGACACTGTGAAATGGAGGTGATTGTTCTATAATTAGTTATGTTTACCTACTCATTATGCCTGTAAGGCACAAGTGTATTGTGTTTATTTGTAAAGAAGGCTTAAAAAAATTAAAAATCATCAATATGCAAAGAATTGTTTGGTATGTATTTATTTACAACTTTTATATTTACACAAATAAAATCAATAAACAGTACTATGACAACAATTATTTACAATATTAAATGTACATTAAATAACTAAAGCAATTAAAATAACTCCTATAACTACAGTTACCCAATAAAATAAGGCATATTGAAATAATTACAATAACTACAAAAAAAAAATTAATTATCAACATCAGATGATTCCTCGTCATTACTATCCCAAACGGTAGAGTCTGATAACAAATAATCCTCCTCATTAAATTCGAGAACTGATGATGATTGGAATGGTAGTGAAAGTGGGACAATCAATTGCAGAACCTCCGCTGGTCTTACAATAATCTTCTTTCGCGGTAATTCTCTAAAAGTGATTACAGAATCGGACGTAATCAAAGGTATTCTCCAAAGATCTGTATTCGTGGTAATGCGTGATCGCTTCCTAGTGTGGCATTCATGAAATCTACGACAATTTTTATTTCTTGCTTCCTGGGCTTCTTAGGAAAGCTGTCCGATTAGAAGAAGACAAGATGTAATGACTTCCGCACTGGGTACAAGGATTTTATATACAGTAATGGGCATGCATTACTATGAATACAGATCCAGGAATAATTTTCTTGTTTCAACACAAAACTTTTCTTATTCCAAATAATTTATGTAATAGCCCCATACCAAAGATTTTAAATGACGTGAAGCCCTCGAATAAAACGTAGGTCCAATCCTGTAATTTCGATGCTCAATTCAGCATTTGAAAAACCTACGAGCCGTTTTTCCGTCATTCGCGTTGCCATAGTAAGATTTTGGTTTATATTTTGTGAGACCCATGCAATCTTTAAACGCTTTTTGGATCTCTTGTGAGCATTGCTTCCAACAGCTTTATCATTATCTCCTCTGACATAACACTCTTTTATTTCTAAGTGATAGCTGATGTGAAGCATACATCCAAAAGTGCGGATCCATGAATGTAAAATAGATAAACCAAATCCAAAGCGTTCTTCGTTGCTGGAATAGTTCCTCAACTCCTCGTTTATTTTAGATGGAGTGGCACCACAAATATAATAATTTTGTGTTAAACGTGTGTCCGTCAGAGCATTACACACTTTACCATCAGTCATCGTCAATAACAAGTCGTGTTTTACAGAAATTTGAAATCCATCAACGCATAATGTTGGAAGAAGCTGACTAATATCATCTAAAGTTTTAGAAGTTTCTTCTTTCGTAAACTCAATTGTCTCATTGGCAAAACTAAACTTGATAGGACGGAAATATAATCTAGAAGAAGGTCGTGAATTTTGCCAAATCATAGTTTCACCGTCAAGCAACTTCAAGGGGACAAATGAGTACACGAACAGAAATTCGTCTGTAGCGTTGGTGTTGTCAAATCCCTGCTAATAAGCACTATACTCCGAACTCTCATCATGACCCCATTTGCTCATTTGGGTTTGCCTACAGACCGTGCTCCAGATGATATTGAAGGACACGGCTAGTTGACACACACATTAATATTTATTTCGAATCCCTCTAACCAATTTTTATATTTAATTAAAGACATTTATTTATTAGACTAAGACGAAATCCACTTTTAACTTAATTTCGCAGAAAGGCTTGTGGTTTTCATCTTAAGTTTTCTTAAGGATTCGTCACTTTTCTCATGTTTCAGCCATTTTTTAAATGAGTAATGGAATACAAAAAAATATATAACATATAGGGTGATCCATTTAAAGTAAATAAGTTTCGGACAATTTCCAGTATAACCGGAAGTCACATAAAATCGCTGTTACTTCATCTGAAGAGAGCATCACTAAGAACCCCATTATACAAATTTACAGGATTCAAATCGTATTACTACCCGAGATATAGAGAAAAAATATGGACAAAAATACTTCTCATGAGATAACTATAATTTTTTGAGGCGAGACGAACATGCCAATACTCGTATCATTGAAATAATTGGATATCCTTAAGTTTACAAATTTCTCTACCAATTCATTTTCTGCTTTTGACACTTTATCTCATCTCATAAGTCTTCAGAAGTCCATTTCCGAACTTCCTCTAGATTGTGCTGCCCCTAAACCACATTAATCCTGCCGATTTTTTAATGTCCTGTGACTATCTAGTTGGTAGCCATCCCCTAAATTTTCTTCCGAGATACTATCTCCATTTTAAAATATTATTAGCCATATCTTATATTATATTGCTATATGCCCAACACAGTTCCATTTCAAACCGGCCTCAGCTTCTGCCACACCTTTAAATTTTATTACTCTTCGAATCCAGTTGTATTTCTTTCGGCCCATTTCTCTTTATGTAGATCCAGATTTACTAATAAGTTTTTAAAACTGAATTCCGTATATTATGACTGGAAGAATGTATTGATTGAAGAGTTTAAACTGTATGTTCATTGGTATATTTTTATTCCTGAGCATAATTCCGAGTCTGCTAAATGCACTCCAAGCCAGTCTTCTGCATCTATTTATTTCGATTCTCTGATTTTCCTTGCCCACGTAACTTAGTGTCCCGAGTACACATATCTGTTAATATTTTTCAACTTTTTGTTATTTATTTTCACTATTGTATTTGGCACATAATTTTTGTCTTGGAACCAATTTTTACCCATTCGCTCTCTCGCTCTGTCAACAATTGTTTAGGATTTTCCTTATTTTCAGCTATGAGGACGATATCGTCCGCATATCTAAAATGTTTTTCATTTATTAAAATCCCTTTATCACGCTACTCCAAATTTTTAAAGATATCAATCAAAACTAAGGTAAATAATTTTGGCGACTGTGTGTGCCTGTCTTGTGCCTCGCTTAATTTTAATAGGATTTGTTTTTTCATGGATATGTCTAGTTAAAATGGTGTTACCGTATAAGTGTGTTATCATAGTTATATATTTGGAGTCGATTATTGCATGCTCTAGAGAATTGAGAAAAGCCTAGTATTCTAGTATATCACACGCTTTACAAAAATCGACAAGCACTTATCAAAGTTATATTCCACTGATTTTTTATTAGGATCTTCATTGTCAGAAATTCACAATTGTTGTAGTTTTTCCTAAAAAGAACTTATTACATAGGTTAATGTTAGTCCAGTTTTCATGCTATCCTGTTCGTTAATATTTTTTTGAACAATTTTGTGTACCTATAAAAGAAGGTTAATCAATCTGTAGGTGACTGAGTCGGTTTTACCTATCTTCTATATAAGATTATAACAACTGCGTTATCCCAGCTGTGTGGTATCTCTCCCTCACAGGCGCGGATCTAAGGAGGGGAGAGGATCACCCCCCACAAGAGCTTTCAGTTCAGAAAAATAAACCCGATTTTCCTCTTATACTATAGTTTATTCAAGAACTCGAGACAGTAATAAATCATTTTTTACCCTTTTTTCTTCGCAAACTACCTGTGTTCTTTAGTCCGATGTCTTTGGCAAAATCTGCTAGACACATATATTTTTCATAGGAATGGGTTAGAAAATTTATAATCAAAAATACCGGTCTATAATAATAGACTATTTGGGTGGGATAGAAATAGATATTTGGAAATGTGAAGTGTTAAAAAGAATTTTAATCCTTGTCATAGGCGTCGGAAGGAGGTTTATTTTATCACTAAGAATTTATGGCAATGAATATTATTTCGGTAATAAACTTAAATTAAAAAGTTTTTATAATATTATCTAATTTCTTATAATTCCTTAATAATTCAAATACATTACAAAATATAGATAATTTTGCCATATTTAACACAAACCATAACTGTATTTTTATTATTTTTAATTTTGGCATAGAAACGGTTTTAGGCACATTTAAACTAAAACGTAGCCTTATTCTCTTAAAAAATTCTAAGTTATAATTTAAATACTTACAAAATACCCATTGTCAAAAATACAAGAAGTGAAACATATAAAAAAATAAACTCGTCCATATAATATTAAAATTTTTTTTGGGGCTATCAGTCATTTTATTATTCATTAAAAACATTTTTAGGACATTTGACGTTTCAATTTATTTATTTCTTAAACCATCTGCAGAATTACAATTAATTAATTTTTATATGTTACAGTGAAAATTAGACCTACTTATTTTTATTTCTATTGCACTGACATTTTAATTTAATTTACTTTATTATATGGAAATCCCATAGCCCCAAAAAAATAAAATAAACATGTTAATTCTACACGCTTAAGAAAAAGACGCAAATGTAATAATAAAATAATAAAAAAATTACGGCTAATTGGAATTAAATATATATAAAATTAAAGAATGGAACACACTAAAATAAAAAATATATATATAAACAACACTAAACAGTAAAATACAACAAAAACAAAAATTTAAATAATAAATTGTGTTTACACTGGTCAACATTACGTATCTAATTCGTAATCAAAGTCAGTGAAGCTATCTTCGCTCAAATTAATTATGATTGGTTCCTCTATCTCACCGATCATGAGATCGAGTTTTCACATTTTGTTTCATTCTTTTATTATATCAATTTTTCCCAATTTTCCGCAGTAACTTTATTCAAAAATTACTTTCAAAAGTTCAGTTAAATTACTAATTTTGTAAGTTATGTTATTTCTAGCAACTCCACCTTTTACTTGAAAGAGATATTTTCTTCTCCAACTGATAGTTTCCGGACGATCTATAAGAGGAAATTTCCTATCTGGCTTTTTCCAGCAAAAATTAAGTTCTCTGAGTAATTTCCAGAGCTCAGATCTTTTAATTTCAGGTTAATTCCTATCTTCATTGATTTTAGTTAGAATTTTGTCGACGGTTTGGATTTGTTTCTCATAATAAAATCTATGTACAACTCCTTTTATTGCCGTTTTCATCTCTTCTTCCGACGAGGTTTTTCGTCTGCCTGTGATCGGATGTAGCTTGGGGGTACAAACAACAGTCGTTTTTTTCTCCTTCAGTATTCGATACATAGTAAATTTTTCAACTCTTGTCATGTTGGAACACATCTCAACAGACCTTTTAACATTATTATCTGGATATTGATATCTTAGGGAATCATAAGCATTCATCATAATAAGTTTTTCGTTGAGAAAAAAATGCCCTGGTTTAACAATTTTGGAATAAATATAGAGGTGGAAGCCATATCTTTTGGGTATTTCACTGATCTGAAATAATATATAAAAACAAGCACAAACAAGATAAATCACTAAGGACACACTGTAAGGTGTACTTGACTCACTGAGAGAAATTAAATTGGACTATCAGAAATTTTATTGTTGCAATAAATTTATACAAGCTTATAATATTTAAATATAATTAGATTTACGGCAGTTCTCAGTTACCTGCGGCACTGGAACAGGTAGGTTGGAGGTTTCGGTAACAGTTTTATTACTCTCTCTAGTTCTTGAATAGAGAATAGGAATGTGTTTACTTACGATCGCCCCCCCCCCTCCAATAGCTTTGAGTTCAGGAAAATAGAAGCGATTCTGCCTTTTATATTAGAAATGTGTATGCTGCTGGGACTCCCCTCGTTGACAACTTGTTTTTCTTGCTATAGCCCCCCCCCCCCAAGAGCTTTGACTTCAGGAAAATAGACCCGATTTTGCCTCTTACACTAGGAATGTGTATGCTACTGACATCCCCCCCCTGTCGGTAACTTGTTTTTTCTTGTGATCGCCTCCCCTCTCCAAGAGCTTCAAATTCAGAAAAATAGACCCGACACTGCCTTTTACACTAGAAATGGGAATGTTACTGGTATCTCCCCCCCCCCCCCCCATCGACAACTTGCTTTCGCTTGCCATATTGGACTTTTGTGATATCACCGCTCCCGTCCAAAGAGAGACTGGATCCGCCCCTGTTCCCTCATCTAGACATTTATTACATAATTCACAAAGTTTTCTGAGTACATAAGTATTTGCAAGCTTCAAAATTTCTACAATTATTCCATCGTGTATTGGTTTGTTATTTTTTATGTTCTGTATTTCTCCTATGGTTATGTTTGGTATTTCTCCAAAACGCACATTCATTATAGCCTGTTATTAAATACTAAGCCTGTCTATTGTTTTGTATTTTAGCTTCATAGGATTCTTCGTAAAACTTTTTCTTTACCTTTGCCATTTTATTTCTGTCTCTCGATTTTTCTCCATATTTATTTTTGAGGCTGAGACTTTTTAATCGTTTGTTGTTTTCAATAATTTTTCTTCAGCCTCACAGTATCTTTGCATATCTCTTTTTATTAATTGTCTCCATTATTTTTCATTTTTTTTAAGTTATGGATATTTGCCTTGTCTAAAAAGTTTTCGTTTGAGCTTAATTAGATATTTATCGATCTTTTCTTGCTATCTTCCCTGAAGCATTTCTAAAAATATGTGTTAACGAGTCGTTTTTGCTACTTAAATTTTCCTATGTCTATCTATTGTTTAGAAAACTTAACTACTCTCTAATTTGAAAATAATATATACCACATTTACGTTACGCCTCTGAGTCAAACCATTGCGTTGGTGCGACTTTGATTAATTACCATGTTAGAGCTAGAAATTCTAAATTTAATTTAGCTAAATAATTACCTCTGTGGAAACGTGATAGCCAGCTTCACCTAAAGCTTGTTTTGAGTGTTTTCCTATTACTTTCAAACAGTTTTGGCATATCTAGTTTGAAATAATTTATTTTTAATAAACAGAAGTATTCACGATACTGTGCTAGAAACTGAAACTGTGTAGTCCTTAACTACCTAGCCTTGCAAACTATATACGAAAGTGTGAAATCTAAGGGCTCTAGCACGATTATTAGATACTATTTACATATTGAAAATAATAATTGAGACTACGAGAAATTCATACTTTCATTTTATTTCCCAGTTACTTTATACTCCAGTTGACATACCGATTAGCATGTTATACTAGTTCAAAATAATAATAAACTCCGTATAGGTACCAAGAAAAAAAGAACTCACGCAATTTATTAACACTTTTTTTAAATATAAATAAATATATTGTCGCGTTATTCAGCATTCACAAATCTGGCCTAGTCTTAACGATATGTTAGTTCTACGGAAAAATTCGTCCAACAATCATTACAGTTTAACATAAACTTTAAAATAAAGAATAGTAATGCTTCAAAAGTAATATTTTAATATTTTTCTAAAAAATAAATTTCTTATAAATGTGTAGATTTTATTTTATATTTAATAAATATCTCTACAATGCCAAGAACTATTATTATTTCAAAAACTTCCGTGTATAAGCATGAGAGTAGGTTCAGTGCGGCTGCAAATTTACTTTCTAAAAATGAAACAGGCCATAAATCACTGAGCGATGTTCGACTGTTGCCAAAATTGGAACCCGACATACACGAACTATTGAAACTCTACCAGCTTCAACCAACTCAATAATTCTTCTATTGCTTATTAATTTTTATACCAATTTCCTAATTAATAATAAACAATTTCTGGTGTTTTAATTTTTAATACAATATTTTAATGTTAGGTACAACCACTAAGAGGGTGGGGTGTGTTGGATTCATTTTTCTTGTTAAGGGAACGGTGTCCCACAAAAAGTTAAAAAGCCAATATTATAACCCTGCGTTACATAATACAAGGAACAGGATTAGAAGATATAATATCGCTCAAAGACTTCAGGTTAGCTTTAGAAGAAATCTTTATGAGATTGGAGATAGATTAGCTAATTTGAGATTTGCTGCCGACTTCGTCCTATTTGCCGAAACTAAAGATCTAAAAATATGCTGATAAAATTAGAGCAAGAATCTCGAAAAGAACCTGGAGGAAACAAAAATTACGGGTTCTCGACAAACAAAAATAACACTGAAAGGACTACGTTTATTTAGACAAAGAAATATAAATGTGCAAATAAAACAAAGATAGTGAAATCAACAAACGAAAAAAATTAGGATAGGATACTTTATACACTCTCACATAAGCTGAAAAACAAAAAGATTTTACAACACTTTAAGGTAAAAATTTACAGCAAATGCATACTTTTCGTAATGAATAATTAAGCACAAGCGTGGACTCTTACAAAACAAATAATAAACAAATTGCAAATATTACTTGAAATCTTATTAAGAGACCGGAATTGGAATGGCTGGATTTCACATGGGACAAACGTCACAGTCATAGTAACAACAACTATATACTTAAAATAGAACTCTGCTAGCCAAATAGCAAGAATACTGATAACCGGTGAAGGAACAAACTTCTAAAGTGGAAGAAAACCACGGGTAGGAAAAAGAGGAAAAAAGAGACTTATCACGCGAAAGTATTTTGATATAAAACGGGTGGCAGAATTTAATTAATAGCAATTGGATAGGGCAGGCAGTACTGAAACAAGAAGGGAGGGGCTTATGCTCAATAATGGGCGCTACAAGACTGACATGAGAAAGTTATTTTTGATTATAAAAAAAATTAAAGAAAAACACAAAAATGTCATATCCTAAAAAAACTTTTTAACAAAAAATGTTTAAATTAAAGTAAATTAAGGCGATCATTAGCTGGTTTCAAAATAATATTTGCAATATGTAGGTGTATTTTTCTTATGTAGTAAAATTAAGTAGAAAACTTTTATTTTTCATCTCTTCTCATCTTCCAAAATAATTGAATCAAATAAACTCCTGATGAAAATGTTATTTTCGCTCCATGTTTTTATTAGCCTCTTTATAATAAATGCTATACCTACCTAAAAGTATTTCAGAAAAACAAATTAACTTGTTTTTTTCAGACGATATTTACCTAACAATTGAATTTTATAGTACCGTCATTCATAAATTTACGTTATTTATTGTTCAAGGCAAAACAAAAATTAATACTTGAAAATATAGGATTCATTTGTGAATGAAATTGGTAAAAAGATTTCTGAATCAAATAAAACAGCCACTCAATGATATTCTCTTTTATAAAAATATATTAGTCCTATTCTTCGGAAACAAGTTGTCTTAGGTATTTCTATATTTAGACGGTAAAGGATCAAAAATGTTTGGTTAAATATAATAAAAATAATTTTTCTTTCTGTGATAAGAGCCCTCAGTTTATACTAATAAAAACTAAATTCAAATGAATTGTAAATTTTAAATATTTTATAACTACTTAAAATTTGGTAAAAAACTATATAACCGGGCTATTTAATTTATAATGTAGTTTTCTACAAATTTCATGAAGTTTATTTGTGAAATATTCTAAAATCACAAATATGATGCAAGTAATAAACGAAACTTTATTTAAATTTTGCTGTAAATTCGACAAAATGTAAATATTAATAGTGAATGATAACACAGCGGATATATACAAATAAAGGGTGTTTTTTATAGAGGTATAAAACTTTTAAATGGAATAAAACAAAGATGAATTTTTTAAATTGACATAAAATTTACTTTATTCGAAAGATAACCTTCTGGCATTATAATTTAAATATAACTTCTGGCATATGACCGCCACGGCTGGCTCGGACGTAGTCTAATCTGGAGGTCCAATTTTCGATGACTTTTTCCAACATTTGTGGCCGTATATCGGCAATAACGCGGCGAATGTTGTCCTCCAAGTGATCAATCGTTTCGGGCTTATCGGCGTAGACTAGCGACTTCACATATCCTCACAGAAAATAGTCTAGCGGCGTTAAGTCGCACGATCTTGGAGGCTAATTCACGGGTCCGAAACGTGAAACTATGCGGTTACCAAACGTTTCCTTCAATAAATCAATTGTGGCACGAGCTGTGTGACATATTGCGCCGTCTTGTTGAAACCACAGCTCCTGCACATCATGATGTTCAATTGATGAACGAAAAAGTCAGTAATCATGGCTCTATAGCGGTCACCATTGACTGTAACGTTCTGACCAACACCGTTTTTAACGAAGTATGGACCAATAATTCCACCAGCCCATAAAGCACACCAAAGTCAGTTTTTCTGAATGTAACGATGTCTCAACATACACTTGAGGATTATCATCACTCCAAATACGGCAGTTTTATTTATTGACGTATCCATTCAAACAAAAGTGAGCTTCATCGCTAAACAAAATTCGCTTATGAAAATCGGAATCAACGGCAATCTTGTTTTCGGCCCATTCACCGAATCTACGCCTTGCTAGATGATCGTGTGGCTTCAATTCTTACACGAGTTGGATTTTGTAAGCACGCAAACCAAGATTTTTCCGCAAAATCTTCCATAAAGTGAATGGACACATATCCAATTCCTGTGCACGATGGCGGATAGACTGATTCGGGTCTTCCTCCACGCTACGCTCTACAGCAGCAATGACTTCTTCTGTACGCACTGTACGACGTCTCTGTGGATGCGTATTATCATTTAGAGTAAACGTGGCGCGAAAACGTTCCATAGTTAATCGAATTAATTGCTCTGATGGACGATTATGTTGACCGTACGTAGTGCGCGATACGTATTTCGAACAAGACCATGATTTCAAAATAAATTTGCACAATTTGGAAGCGTTGTTCAGGCGTCAGTCTATTCATGTTGAAATGCCAAACCAAACTAAACATAAATCACTTGACAGCTGACAAAATGGCCCCCAGTTAAAAAAGTTTTGCCAACTTAAAGTTTTATACCTCTATAAAAAATACCCTTTATATACAAATATGTAAAACCTACCAAAAAGCACTTATACAGGGTGTCCGGTAAGTGCCTCCTAATTTCTCGGAAGCATACAGAGAAGATCAAAATAACCCTATTTTATCATAGAAAAAAAAATTCCTAAAGTGCCCCTTAACGGAAATACAGAGCCTTAGAGATACCCAGCGATTTACCATATCGGCTGTAACCTTAGAACCGACTTGTATAATTTACTGAATTTTTAATATTTTATAGGGGCCATAAAGACTCATTAAACCATGCTACAATAGATGCTTTAGATCATCAGAGAAGTCAGGAACGGACTTGCAGCCACACTCGGCCTAATTTTTGACAGGTGTCAAGTTACAGAGCTGAAAACTGATTTTTACGAGTAAATTATTTGGTCATCCCTATTCAAAAAAAGATATTCTTAATTTATTTCAATAAAACTGACTGTTTTCGAGATAAATAGGTTTTTATGCGAAACACTCACAAGTTACTAATGCTAAACACAAACACACTGTTAAAAAATAATCTTAACTTTAATGCAAATTTAATGTACGTTCAATATTAAGTTTAATGATTTTGTACTTTAAATCGCGAATAATTTACATTTACATTGAATTTAAAGCAAATTCAATGAAATATCAGTTCATTGTACATTAAATTTGAATAAATGATATCTTCAATTTCAATTAAGCAACTGAAAAGATATTTCAACTTCCTGTATATTAAAACTAATTCACATGTATCTTAACATTAAAGGAATTTAGGGTACATTGCATGAGATTCCAGAAGATGACGCAACTTTTATTGAACTTTTTATTTAGTATGATATAAGTTGTTTAAAGGACTCAGTTTTCTTATGACGAGGTGTACATGTCTGCCGGTACAGACGAAAACCAATGTACCGGTGTACAGATGACGGTACACTACCTATGGAAAAAATTTCCACCTTTTCCTGATAACAGAATTCTTTGACCTCATAATAATTTTGCTGCAATAAATATGTTATGACATATCTTAAATTCAATGAACAGTGGTTGCAGCGCTGCCACTCTTTGGATTTATGAATATCGTACAAAGCTCATATAAATTACCGGACATTACCATACCAGCCTTATAACTGACCAAATTAAAAAAAATATATAGAAAATTTACTGTATTTTTAGAATAATTATCAAATGATCAAAGTGAAAAAAGTGAAACTGATAATTTCGGGTTCTTTTGAATATACATTTACCTGTCATTAAGTAGAAGTGATCATGATTACTTCAAGTGATAGAACTGAAAGTGATAATGACTCAAAAGAATAGCCCTTTTATCAGTTTTGGTATTTAAGCGAGCGATTTTCTATCCTTACATCTTTCTTTTAAACCCATCACTCGAAATCTGACATTAGCAGCCCAACTTTGTAAGAATATTTTTTTACATTTGCTTTCCTTATCTCTTTCAAGACAGTGATATACTTATGTATTATTATAAATTCAACAAAGATGTAAGATCATTATTATGACATTCTCTTTTCCTTTATTTTTATAAAACAATTTTTGCTTAGAATAGAACCATAATAATTATATTATTTAGAGATCGTAATACAACCAGATTCACTAAAAAGGTATAAGACTTAGATCCGATCTAGTTGCCATGGAAGTTAGATCTTCTAGTCGGCCAGTTTTGTTTTGCTTGTGATATTGTTATAATTTATTTTAATACGATATATCGACGCTTTGACAGGAAAATTGAAGAAGTATTGGTGAGAGAAACACTTGTCTTCAGACATGGAAACACAATATTCTATTTTTACCCAATTAGTAATAAAAGAAAATTATTTTTTAACCTTGCATTTTTAAGGCTCTAAACTTGCTTTACTTATCGTTGGACTTGTCAATTTAAACCCTCTACTGTCAACTTGCACCGTTTTTAAAGTTAAGCCATTTAAGTGAATTAGGTGGCTCAACTTTAACATAAATAATATTTTTTAATGTGAGAATAGATGCCATCACTTATTAAAAAAAATTAAATGAAACATTTTTTCAAAAAATCCAAATAAAATAAAATGGACCAAGTATATGGATTTACTTTCTTTCAGAAACTTCTTTATTAATGAAACTTTCAAATTGGTGAAATTACCATATTCTTACGGTACGATAATGGATTTGGTTCGTGTACAGTACAATGACCGAAATTACCGTACATGTACGGTAATTACGGTACGGTTAATGGAATATATTAATTTAGATTAATGTAAAAATTATTAAATTTAATGCCTAACATTAATTGAATTTAAGAACCGGTTTATGAAATTTGCTTCCAGCACATTTACTGTAAATTTAATGCATTTTCTTTTTACAGTGCAGGTAAAAATAAAATACGCAGGGTGTGCTGATGTGCTTTAATTTATGGGGAACCGCTGTCTCACTCTTAGAAGGTAAGAAGATATTATGCTGAAAAATTTCCAGCTTAGACATTGTCAAGTCGCGAAACTTTTCAACGGGTTGATAGGAGAGTGGTTCTAAATCTATGGTGAGAGCAATAGGCCTGCTATGACTGCAGTGAATCCAGCTTCAGGACGAACCCGGAAAAAAAGGGTTGGTCGGGGCTCAATTAATTTACAATGTTATTAAAATGTAAAAATAGTGAAAACGTTTAAATGTTATTTTGGCAAATGTTCAATATGGGCTCAACGTAGTTACAGATCAAGGTGTACAGAGTCCAAGTTAAGATGAATATTGTTAGTCGTGCTGCAGTAAAGGTTTTTTTAAATAGCCTTACCACTCGTCCCACGACCTATATATATATATATATATATATATATATATATATATATATATATATATATATATATATATATATATATATATATATATATATATTGCATACAGGGTGTCCAATGCGATTAAATGGGGAAATTTTTATTATTGGTGCTTGCGAATCGGTTCTGGTTTGTTGCGTTTTTGACATATTAAAAAAAAAGGAAATTATTTTCTTGGATTGCCAATAACTTTTTGTTTTTCAATTTTTTTTTTAATCTGGACCATTTTTTTCACAGAACACGTCTTTTTAGTCAAATTTTAGTTACAACGTTTAAGTTTTCTGGAACCACCATCAATTTTGTTTTGTGCTTATAGTAGCCATATTGGTTTTTTTTGTCATCGAAAAGCACTTACTCTTTTTTAACACTATTTGAAAGACTAATGAAAGAAAACAACTTTAAACCTAAAAATAACTAATTAGTGAAAATTTAAATATTTGCCACCGAAATTTTAAATAACACTGGACAACAACCAAAATGTATCTAAAATAAAATCGACTAAACCTTACTATTATTGGTGAGCAAAAACCGAAACTAAACTTATCTTTTTAAAATGAGTTCAAATTTTAGAGATACATGATGTCATATCTCCCTACATATTATCGATATAACCGCAAGAATGCACGTAGCATTTTTGCATTGTTTATTTAAGTAAAGAAATATTATTCTTAAGAATAAAGTCAAATTAATAACAATATTTCTTCCTCAATTCACTCTAAGTAAAAATCTTTGAAAATTTTATATATATATATATATATATATATATATATATATATATATATATATATATATATGTTTATGCGGATTTCACGGATTCCTCCGTGTGAGATGCAATAGCAGTGGATATATCCACATTATGCCGTTGTAGTGCTGAAATCACATTCAGCAAACGTACAACTATATGCAGCTCCGCGTATGAATGAAGTAAAATGCGAACAGTAGATGCAAACTTCTCTCCATCATATCCTTTCTGTGTTAGAGGTTGCACAGTTAGAACAAATTGTTATAAAACGCAATTTATCCTATTCCACCACCATCGAGATGATGGCCTACCTGTACCACCATACCGAGAAGAAAGTCAAAACTTACCCTCCCCGCCACAGTGATACGACAGAGGTACATGTTTCGTCTCTACTAGACTCATCAGGGTACCGACATGCACCTGGCTGTGCAAAAGACAGATCGGAAAGAAGCATGCAAATACTGAACACGGCTTCTCCGACCTCCCGTCGGATGGCGTATATATGTTTATGCGGATTTCACGGATTCCTCCGTGTGAGATGCAATAGCAGTGGATATATCCACATTATGCCGTTGTAGTGCTGAAATCACATTCAGCAAACGTACAACTATATGCAGCTCCGCGTATGAATGAAGTAAAATGCGAACAGTAGATGCAAACTTCTCTCCATCATATCCTTTCTGTGTTAGAGGTTGCACAGTTAGAACAAATTGTTATAAAACGCAATTTATCCTATTCCACCACCATCGAGATGATGGCCTACCTGTACCACCATATCGAGAAGAAAGTCAAAACTTACCCTCCCCGCCACAGTGATACGACAGAGGTACATGTTTCGTCTCTACTAGACTCATCAGGGTACCGACATGCACCTGGCTGTGCAAAAGACAGATCGGAAAGAAGCATGCAAATACTGAACACGGCTTCTCCGACCTCCCGTCGGATGGCGTATATATGTTTATGCGGATTTCACGGATTCCTCCGTGTGAGATGCAATAGCAGTGGATATATCCACATTATGCCGTTGTAGTGCTGAAATCACATTCAGCAAACGTACAACTATATGCAGCTCCGCGTATGAATGAAGTAAAATGCGAACAGTAGATGCAAACTTCTCTCCATCATATCCTTTCTGTGTTAGAGGTTGCACAGTTAGAACAAATTGTTATAAAACGCAATTTATCCTATTCCACCACCATCGAGATGATGGCCTACCTGTACCACCATACCGAGAAGAAAGTCAAAACTTACCCTCCCCGCCACAGTGATACGACAGAGGTACATGTTTCGTCTCTACTAGACTCATCAGGGTACCGACATGCACCTGGCTGTGCAAAAGACAGATCGGAAAGAAGCATGCAAATACTGAACACGGCTTCTCCGACCTCCCGTCGGATGGCGTATATATGTTTATGCGGATTTCACGGATTTCTCCGTGTGAGATGCAATAGCAGTGGATATATCCACATTATGCCGTTGTAGTGCTGAAATCACATTCAGCAAACGTACAACTATATGCAGCTCCGCGTATGAATGAAGTAAAATGCGAACAGTAGATGCAAACTTCTCTCCATCATATCCTTTCTGTGTTAGAGGTTGCACAGTTAGAACAAATTGTTATAAAACGCAATTTATCCTATTCCACCACCATCGAGATGATGGCCTACCTGTACCACCATACCGAGAAGAAAGTCAAAACTTACCCTCCCCGCCACAGTGATACGACAGAGGTACATGTTTCGTCTCTACTAGACTCATCAGGGTACCGACATGCACCTGGCTGTGCAAAAGACAGATCGGAAAGAAGCATGCAAATACTGAACACGGCTTCTCCGACCTCCCGTCGGATGGCGTATATATGTTTATGCGGATTTCACGGATTCCTCCGTGTGAGATGCAATAGCAGTGGATATATCCACATTATGCCGTTGTACTGCTGAAATCACATTCAGCAAACATACAACTATATGCAGCTCCGCGTATGAATGAAGTAAAATGCGAACAGTAGATGCAAACTTCTCTCCATCATATCCTTTCTGTGTTAGAGGTTGCACAGTTAGAACAAATTGTTATAAAACGCAATTTATCCTATTCCACCACCATCGAGCTGATGGCCTACCTGTACCACCATACCGAGAAGAAAGTCAAAACTTACCCTCCCCGCCACAGTGATACGACAGAGGTACATGTTTCGTCTCTACTAGACTCATCAGGGTACCGACATGCACCTGGCTGTGCAAAAGACAGATCGGAAAGAAGCATGCAAATACTGAACACGGCTTCTCCGACCTCCCGTCGGATGGCGTATATATGTTTATGCGGATTTCACGGATTCCTCCGTGTGAGATGCAATAGCAGTGGATATATCCACATTATGCCACTGCTATTGCATCTCACACGGAGGAATCCGTGAAATCCGCATAAACATATATACGCCATCCGACGGGAGGTCGGAGAAGCCGTGTTCAGTATTTGCATGCTTCTTTCCGATCTGTCTTTTGCACAGCCAGGTGCATGTCGGTACCCTGATGAGTCTAGTAGAGACGAAACATGTACCTCTGTCGTATCACTGTGGCGGGGAGGGTAAGTTTTGACTTTCTTCTCGGTATGGTGGTACAGGTAGGCCATCATCTCGATGGTGGTGGAATAGGATAAATTGCGTTTTATAACAATTTGTTCTAACTGTGCAACCTCTAACACAGAAAGGATATGATGGAGAGAAGTTTGCATCTACTGTTCGCATTTTACTTCATTCATACGCGGAGCTGCATATAGTTGTACGTTTGCTGAATGTGATTTCAGCACTACAACGGCATAATGTGGATATATCCACTGCTATTGCATCTCACACGGAGGAATCCGTGAAATCCGCATAAACATATATACGCCATCCGACGGGAGGTCGGAGAAGCCGTGTTCAGTATTTGCATGCTTCTTTCCGATCTGTCTTTTGCACAGCCAGGTGCATGTCGGTACCCTGATGAGTCTAGTAGAGACGAAACATGTACCTCTGTCGTATCGCTGTGGCGGGGAGGGTAAGTTTTGACTTTCTTCTCGGTATGGTGGTACAGGTAGGCCATCATCTCGATGGTGGTGGAATAGGATAAATTGCGTTTTATAACAATTTGTTCTAACTGTGCAACCTCTAACACAGAAAAGATATGATGGAGAGAAGTTTGCATCTACTGTTCGCATTTTACTTCATTCATACGCGGAGCTGCATATAGTTGTACGTTTGCTGAATGTGATTTCAGCACTACAACGGCATAATGTGGATATATCCACTGCTATTGCATCTCACACGGAGGAATCCGTGAAATCCGCATAAACATATATACGCCATCCGACGGGAGGTCGGAGAAGCCGTGTTCAGTATTTGCATGCTTCTTTCCGATCTGTCTTTTGCACAGCCAGGTGCATGTCGGTACCCTGATGAGTCTAGTAGAGACGAAACATGTACCTCTGTCGTATCACTGTGGCGGGGAGGGTAAGTTTTGACTTTCTTCTCGGTATGGTGGTACAGGTAGGCCATCATCTCGATGGTGGTGGAATAGGATAAATTGCGTTTTATAACAATTTGTTCTAACTGTGCAACCTCTAACACAGAAAGGATATGATGGAGAGAAGTTTGCATCTACTGTTCGCATTTTACTTCATATATATATATATATATATATATATATATATATATATATATATATATATATATATATATATATATAAAATGCGAACAGTAAATGCAAACTTCGTTCCATCATATCCTTTCCGTGTTGGGGGTTGCACAGTTTGAATAAATTGCTATAGAACACAATTTATCCTATAACACCACCATCGAGATAATGGTTTACCTGTACCACTATACCGAGAAGAAAGTCAAAACTTACCCTCCTCGCCACAGTGTTACAGCAGAAGTACATGTTTCGTCTGTACTAGACTCATCAGGGTGCCGTCATGCACCTGTTTGTGCAAAAGACTGATCGGAAGGAAGCATGCAACACTGAACGCGGCTTCGCTGACCTCCCGCCGGATATCGTATATATGTTTATGCAGCATTCACGGATTCCTCCGTGTGAGATGCATTACCAGTGGATATATCCACATTATGCCGTTGTAGTGCTGAAATCACATTCAGCAAACGTACAACTATATGCAACTCCGTGTATAGATGAACTAAAATGTGAACAGTAAATGCAAACTTCGTTCCATCATATCCTTTCCGTGTTAGAGGTTGCGCAGTTTGAATAAATTGCTATAGAACACAATTTATCCTATAACACCACTATCGAGATGATAGCCTACCTGTACCACCATACCGAGAAGAAAGTCAAAACTTACCCTCCCCCACAGTGACTTTATATACACTGAAAGGATATGATGGAGCGAAGTTTGCAATCACTGTTCGCATTTTACTTCATTTACATGCGGAGATGCATTTAGTTGTATGTTTGCTGAATGTGATTTCAGCACTACAACGGCATAATGTGGATATGACCACTGCTATTGCATCTCACACGGAGGAATCCGTGAAAGCCGCATAAACGTATATACGCCATCCGGCGGGAGGTCGGCGAAGCCGCGTTCAGTGTTGCATGCTTCCTTCCGATCTGTCCTTTGCACAGACAGGTGCATGTCGGTACCCTGATGAGTCTAGTAAGAGACGAAACATGTACCTCTGCCGTATCACTGTAACAGAGGAGGTAAGTTTTTACTTTCTTCTCGGTGTGGTGGTACAGGTAGGCCACCATCTCGATGGTGGTGTAATAGGGTGAATTGTGTTTTGTAGCAATTCATCCAAACTGTGCAACCTCTAACACTGAAAGGATATGATGGAGCGAAGTTTGCAATCACTGTTCGCATTTTACTTCATTTACATGCGGAGATGCATTTAGTTGTATGTTTGCTGAATGTGATTTCAGCACTACAACGGCATAATGTGGATATGACCACTGCTATTGCATCTCACACGGAGGAATCCGTGAAAGCCGCATAAACGTATATACGCCATCCGGCGGGAGGTCGGCGAAGCCGCGTTCAGTGTTGCATGCTTCCTTCCGATCTGTCCTTTGCACAGACAGGTGCATGTCGGTACCCTGATGAGTCTAGTAAGAGACGAAACATGTACCTCTGCCGTATCACTGTAACAGAGGAGGTAAGTTTTTACTTTCTTCTCGGTGTGGTGGTACAGGTAGGCCACCATCTCGATGGTGGTGTAATAGGGTGAATTGTGTTTTGTAGCAATTCATCCAAACTGTGCAACCTCTAACACTGAAAGGATATGATGGAGCGAAGTTTGCAATCACTGTTCGCATTTTACTTCATTTACATGCGGAGATGCATTTAGTTGTATGTTTGCTGAATGTGATTTCAGCACTACAACGGCATAATGTGGATATGACCACTGCTATTGCATCTCACATGGAGGAATCCGTGAAAGCCGCATAAACGTATATACGCCATCCGGCGGGAGGTCGGCGAAGCCGCGTTCAGTGTTGCATGCTTCCTTCCGATCTGTCCTTTGCACAGACAGGTGCATGTCGGTACCCTGATGAGTCTAGTAAGAGACGAAACATGTACCTCTGCGGTATCACTGTAACAGAGGAGGTAAGTTTTTACTTTCTTCTCGGTGTGGTGGTACAGGTAGGCCACCATCTCGATGGTGGTGTAATAGGGTGAATTGTGTTTTGTAGCAATTCATCCAAACTGTGCAACCTCTAACACTGAAAGGATATGATGGAGCGAAGTTTGCAATCACTGTTCGCATTTTACTTCATTTACATGCGGAGATGCATTTAGTTGTATGTTTGCTGAATGTGATTTCAGCACTACAACGGCATAATGTGGATATGACCACTGCTATTGCATCTCACACAGAGGAATCCGTGAAAGCCGCATAAACATATATATATATATATATATATATATATATATATATATATATATATATATATATATATATATATATATATTAAAAAGTGTATTTAATTATTTTTGTGTTTTGACGTTATTTATTTGCATTAGTGTTTCACATTGTACTTCTCGATAAGGTAAAATCAAATATGGCGGTTATAAGGAAAATCAAAGTTGATGATGGTTCAACAAGACCGAAAAGATGTAACTAAAATTTGACTATATAGATATATTCTGGGTAAAAAGTGGTCGTACAAAAGTGTTAGATGATTTAGAATATTGTGAAATAAAATAATTATAGCCGACCTCAGAAAGTATAATATTTTACTGCTTTTTTAAATCTTAAAAACGGAAAAAAAAACAGAACTGGTGCATACGCCCGAAAAACCAACTGACAGAATTGCCTAAAACTTTCTCCATTTAACCGCCTTTATGTCTCTTATAGCATATATATATATATATATATATATATATATATATATATATATATATATATCATAAAATACATGTAAAGTCAATATACCATCTTTCCTGAATGGAACATTCTCCAGGATCCAGCACGTATTTATACGTCCTAATTCTATTTATGGTTAATTATAACTATTCTCAAAGTTCCCTATTAAAAAATACATTATAAACTATTCCTGAGAAAATGACATGAATTAATCTCTTTTTGCAAACCTAATAGTACGCAAGTAATTTTAAAAAATCAGCCTTTTAAATTTTAATTGGAAAAAAATGTAAGGGTAGTAATCACCTACAAATGAAATCCGGAACGTAAAAATAATAGGGATTGGATTTTTTTTTTGCTACTTCAACATATTACAGAATAAGACAACAGACCACTGAAAATGTTTCCTTCTTAGTTGCTGCGATAGAGACATTTAAGAGATTTTTAGACACGGAAACTAATGTCGGAATATTATGCTATTTAGTCGCTACAATTCGCAATTTTTTAAATGTTAGAATATGAGTAACCTTTTAGTTCCCTTAAAATCATTATTTGTATACCTCGATACTGATATCAAATATGACACTCTATATATACTGGTTTAATGATGTATATTGTATTCGTTAATAAACGGAAATTTAGAAAATAACAACAAAAATAAATGTACTGGCACCCGGTCTTAGGCAAATCGCTAGTTTGGTAATAATATTTCTTTTCTTATTAACGTATATATGTTGCTTTTCATAATATATTGAATACCGTATTAAATGATCCAAATATCCTAAAAAAGATTATTCCATATCATAACCAAAAATAAATATTTTATTCACACCTCAAAACGAGCTTCAAGGTAAACATTCATTATCTACAATTTCTAGCAAGAGAACTATATTATTGCTATACTTTTTCTTATTGAAAATACAACGACTTCCAATTTGAAATATCAAATTCAAGAAGAAATTTAAACCCAAATATCGAATATTTTTAGGTCTTGTATATACCCAAATACTTGTCATAATTCTGTATGGGTATGGTATTGCAACGGCTTTCAAACAAATTGAAAAAGTAGTTGCCATAAAGGTAAATAAACTTTTAGAAGTTAATAATAGTACTCAACAAAAATTAAGTTTATTTGTAGCATCTTGTATGAAAAGTACACTTTTTGTTCATTTTGGGGCGCTGAACACAAAAATGACAATGAAATTAAAAACCTAATTGCAGTTTTCAAGAACAAGTTTTTTTTTTATTTTATTTTTAACAAAATAATAAAAAATACATACTTTGCACTTGTAAAGACACTAAATATCCTGTCTTTTTGTTTTTCTTTTGTAAATTGTTTCTGGAGCATCTCTAACAATAGTCAGCAAGCATGGAAGTATTCCACTTTCCCTGGTACCTTTTCTCCATTGTTGATTTATCTTGATGGAAGTGTTCACCGTCTTCATCACTTACAGTTCCGCAGTTGTCAGGAAAAAAGTCCAGATGTGAGTGTAGGAATTGAATCTTTAGAGACATATTGCAACCCATTTTTTGAGACGATGAGAGCATATTTTCAACAAGAGTAACATAATTGTCAGCTTTTTTATTTCCAAAGAAATTAGTAACCACAAAACGAAAATCATTCCAAGCATATTTTTCAGTATCTGATAGAGTGGTGTCATAATGTTTGTCTTTCAGAATATTTCGAATCTGTGACCCAACAAAAATACCTTCTAAGTGAAGCAAAAATCAATTGCTTCACTTAGCCGTGGAAATTTTTGACGCAGGTACTGAAAAGTTGGCCCATCTGTATTCAGTGCCTTAATAAAGTTTTTCATTAGGCCCAATTTGATATGCAGTTGTGGCGACAAAATGATTTTGAAGTCTACCAATGGCATATGTTGTACATTCTTTCACCTGGCTCTAATGATTGTCGAACGGACCAGTCTCTTCTCTTGTAGTGAAGTGAATTTATCAGACTATTCAATTCACACAAAACTTGGTGTAGTTTAGCTGCAACCCAAGGAAAAGTGCAATCAGCTTTAAGTCGCCACACACCTGCCATTGGTGTTCATCGTATTTTATACTTGTCAATAGGTACTTAATATTGTCATATGATTCTTTCATGTGAGCTGCCATACCAAAAACGCACAGACGGCAAAATATTTCCCATATGCAATAGTACTGCTTTTAAACTCAATAGTGAACTCTCTATAAAAAAATCTTCATTCCTGTGGCTTGTAGTTTATATTTAAAACCGCCAATAAACCGCTAATGTTATTGCAGAAAACCAAGTTCTCGTTCATGTAAAAAAATGGTGCTAGGCCTTGATGGCGTTTACGAAGAACACACACTGAAACATCGTCTTCTAATAAGTTCCACTGCTACAATCTGGATCCTAGTAACCACTTTTTGGAAGTTCTAAGTCTCTCAAACGATCGTTTAATTCTGATTGGGCTAGTTGGTGCGGTTGGCGATATAACCTGATGAATGTGAAATAAGAATTTCTTGATGTTGATGGCTTATCTTCTTTTGAGAAATCGTTGTATCGTTATTATCTGATTTGTAAGTAAATGTTTCTGGAAGTTATGGACTAGGAAGTTTGTCACTATGAGGAACAGGTCCTGGCAGATTGTATATTTAGATAGTTGATAACCGACTTTTTTGCTTGGATATACCTGTGGCTTGCCCATCACGAGGTATGATGCAGAAATAGCAATCATTAACACGATTTGAAAGCTCTCTCCAGATCATAGGGACAGCAAACCGCATAGATCGTTTTTCACTATTTAACCAGTTTCTCAGACTTGAAGCGCATACATTACAGCAGGTATGAGGCGCCCACTATGTGTTGATTCCCAATATTGCAATCGAAATAGAGCTGGTATGCCCTTTTTAATCAATAGAGTAATTAATAGACCGCTTCTGAAGCGCAAAAGTTACGTCACCATAAACATAACAGAAGTGATCTGGATTGTTTACACACTTTCAAGACATCTTACAATCGCAACGATTCGATTCGACTCACTGACTTCGACTGCCTAACCCATCGACTTTGTAGCTGCTTATATACCCACATACAGCTTCTACATGTTTTGAGAATATTTAGGAATTTTCTATTCAGTTCCATAATATTCGTAATAATGGCGTTTGTCATTTGTTCATGTACCGGGGCTGTTCAGTAGAAATAAGACATTAAACTCGATTTACATGGGTTAAAATTGCTATCGCCCTTATTTTAAGCCCTGGATGGTTGGGACTTCGTATATGGCGGTCATCCCTGGAGATCCCCCATGCGATGTTGCCAAATTGTGCCAAATTTTCTTAACTTTGGGACAACGTATATTTGGCAAGATCGCAACCCTCTATTGTTATAACAATACAAATATACCGTGTGCATTCTTGCGGTTACATTAGTAATATATAGGGAGACATAACATCACGTATCTCTAAAACTTTAACTAATATTAATAAGATAGGTTTAGTTTCGGTTTTAGCACCAAAATGATAAGATTTATTCGATTTTATTTTAGATGCATTTTGGCTGTTGTCCAGTATAATCAACCTTTTAGAAACAAACTTACTAATGATTCAGCATTCTCATAAAAAAATTATAAATTGGTTTTCTTACAGGCCCCTGAATAATTTAACTAACATTCCTTAAATTATTATGCAAGTTCATGAATTATGTAACTCAAAATTTTTATCTAACACAAAAATATTATGACAAGTAAGAAAGAAGGCTTAATGGTCTTATTGTTAATTTTTCTATTTTTATGTGGTAAAAGCCGAAAGTGTTGATTGTATAGAATAAATAAATGAATGAAACATCTATCATCGATACTTAGGCCTCGTTGACCTCTTTACATCCCACCATAACTGCAAATTATTCGAGGTCGATATACTGTGCGAATCCAAGCAGAGTTGTCTGACCGCTTCCGGTAACAAAATTGTATCACCGAAATATCTCTGTCTCAATCCGTTGAGTGCTGAGCACTCTCTGGAAACATGATCGATAGTTTTATCCTCCTCCAGACACTATCTGCACGTCGGGCCGTCTGCAACCACTATCTTGTGAAGATGGCCCCTCAGGTGACGATGTCCTTTCAACAGTCCCACTAGAATTCGTAGCTTTTTTCTTCCTAAGGGGAGAAGCTTTCTCGTAAGCCATGCACGAGTTCCACTTATATGTCCCTTGACACACCTCATTCCAAGAGCCTCCTTCACGATTCAATAAATTTACTTTCCAATAGTATCTTTAATTCCCTCTTGTCAGCGACAATTCGGAGAGGTAAAATTGATTAGAGTCGATATGGATCAATTGCGAACCTCATCTTTGTCAGACAGTCCACCTCTTCATTCCCGTGTATACCCGAGTGACCCGGAACCTGCACGTGTCTGATCGATTAGGCGTTCTTCATCAGACTATTCAGTATGTTCTTGTACACAGATACTAGTCACGAAGTTACGACACTGGACTTCAATGCCATTATCGCAGCCCAACTATCTGAGTATATGTTTATTATTCTATCCTAATTATGTTCCTCTCACAGAGATGACCACTCTGCAGAATAGCAGAAATTTCTGCTGTAAACATCGTCGCATGCTTGTCGAGATCCATTTGTGAAGTGCCAGGATCCATTTCTCGGAAGATATTGCTGGTATAGTATATAAAAAAGGCAAAAGTTGTATCAGTTAAGATTAGTCTGTCTTGACACTAATAAACTAAAATACTCAATTATTCATTTTAATTTAGATTTATTCACAAAAATTCTTTTGTACATTTCTAAGCCTTTTAGTACAATTAAGACTTGTCGACTTTTGTCACATAAGGTTTTCATCGTTTTTTAAGATGTTGCTTTATCGATATAGTTTCTCATTTAAAATAAACTAGATCTTCTAACTCAACATCTTAATTGTTATTTTATCAATTATTTTAGAAGTAACTGAGAAATTTATAACATTTTTGGATGATTCTTTCGATTTGAACCTGGAGCTCGCTTAGGAAAAAAATGGTAAAATGAGTTCCATTTTAAAATTTTAGATATATTTTACAATTGGCTCTAATTGTTTATTTTTAAAACCTAACCATTTGCTAAATATTATCCAGGAACCATTATTGAAACTTATTCAATCGTTGTCAAAGTATTTTTATAAATTACTTGTTATGCATTCTAATTCGTACTTATTTAGCAATATCACAATTTCAAGGCCATTGATTCCCAAAGTGGTCCATATGGACACCAAGGGTCGACTGCGATCTGCAAAGGGTCTATATCAACGGGAAAAAATATTGGAGGTGCACGAAATGTACATAGGAATCCGCGATAGTGGATCCTATTTCAACCTTTCGTAAATAATAGAATAAACACAGAAATTCCCCTAGTTAAAATTTAATATATATATTAATTATGTTCCATTGTGCAAGAAGAAATATTTCGCTTTGTGGTCACACTACTTGTAACTTATAAAAACTTGCACGTTTTAAGCAAAGTACTATGCTAATAAGCACGATGGCAAACATATTTAGATAAGGAAAATGGCGCAAACTTGAACGAAGTTCTTTAATTCGTTTATTATTAATACAAGTGTCCATTCGTTGTCTCAATTTTTATAACAAAATAGTAAATTAAAATTGTCTTTTTTGAAAGTCTGTAGACAAGTAAATACATTTTTTTAATTTCATTATTCTTTTTTAATTTCTCCTATAGATCGATTGCCGATCATAACTTGGAATATAGGTCACTTGATATTCTAATCAATCGTTTATACCCGTTTTAACATTTTTAATTACATATTTTGTTAGTTTTCTCATTCTAGCGATCTTTATTATTTACTTTCTCTTATCTTTTTCTTCCTCTCCGTCTGGACCTTTATAGACGAAATTCAATGGTACAAGACCAACGACCGCTATAAATATTAAAATAAGGTTTTACTTGCGGCAAAACTTTCGCATTGCTAAGTCTTATCATATTTAAATAGCTAAATTTTTGTTTATAAATTACTGCTACTAAATATGGCAGATTCTAAAATGAAGTGTAGGCAGTATACCGCTGACTATTTAAATATATGCAACAAAGTTTTAAGCAATGACGCTACCATTTAAGTTGAAGGATCGTCTGAGTAGGTGCCATCCTGATAAAATAGGTAAAAATTAGAAATATTTTCAAATACTGAAAGAAACACATCTAAAAAGACCCACATTAGATAGTATGTCCCGTTCGACGTCCAAAAGAGACGAAGATAGTTTGTGGGCGTCTTAAAATATCTCTCTGCTGAGAGCAAAATCAGGAAAGCTACAAACTAGCGGGGAAGGGCTAATTTTGTCAGTAATTAAAGATTATTAAAACTGTTCTACACAAACCTGTATATATTTTACTCAAAAAAATCTCTTTGAGCAGGAACACATTCCAAAGACGTATTCATGAAATGAATCATGATATTGAAAGTTTCTTGTCTCATTATTTGTAAACAACCCAATTTACTGTTTCTGGTAATGAGGCACTGTTATTGATATATGTTTGTTTTGTTATAAACTACGAAGAACTGCTCTTTGACCATAGATACTAAAGGTGAATCAATATTTAATGTTTTGAGAGATTATTGCATGACAAAAAAGATTCCTTCATCAAATATAATATCAGCAGCAACAGATAGAGCACTTGTCATGATTGGACCTTACCGTGGTTTTATTAGTCATTTAAAACAAAATATACCAAAGGTGTTATCTGAGTACATCAATCTGTTCAATCCGTCATAAGGACCGTTAACAAAATTTGGAGCAAAGCGTTGAATTCAAGGTTTTTTATATGGCAGCAATTTAGCCAATTTCTCTTTCTCGCATCCAGCTATTATACCCTGTTTGCCAGGAACCCGTCGAGAAGATTTACGCGTTAACCGGGTTTAGGATACAGTTTTCTAAGAAAAAAAAACAGGATTCCTCATCTAAGAAGGCCTAGAAACTTCCACCATCTATTGTTGGTCACGTGTGTGATCTAACGTGACAAAAAAGTCACTTGTCGAATATGCAACATACATTTACATATTTCAGAAGGATTCTTTTGTTTGAACTGCCGGATGCAGAGTTAACTATTCGCCGCAGGTATATCCATGCATTTTCACTTTAGAAAGGAACAACTTATGGGATAAAAATCGTTCCACACTCCGCAAAATACGCAGCCATGCACAAACTTTCCCCTAAGCACTTAAAAACTCACCCCGCAACGAGCTTTCCCCGCTTACACCGTACATTCATCTCGAATTCCCGCTTTCGTCCACAAACGACCAAAACAAGTTTTTCTTAGCTTTTTTCAAGAGCGCACCGGCTACGTGTTGACAGTTTAACGACAAAAACGGTCCAAATTCTATGTTATTTTCGCAGTTGTGTAAAGAAAACTTTAATCAATTTTTCTTTCGTACTGAAGTACGCTGTTAATTTTCCTTTTTTGAGGCTTCTTAGAATTCTTGGATGCTAAAATTCCCATTTTAAAAGAAAACAGAACAATGACTTTTTAGCCTACGCTGAACATTTAATTGTACACTATACTCAGATTTTAAAACTAGAAAGAGTTATGCTTTAAGCACGGAAATACCATCGTAGATTATCAGTCCATTGATGATTCGGATCCAGCCTGTCTCTTGGGAGGGGGGGGGGGGGCAAATCACCAAAGTAATGAAAATATCAAAACTTCCCTCACCCCGCCCGTTTACAAGACAGTCCAGTATGACAAGCCAAAGTAAGTTAAACCGGAGTTCAGCGAGACCCACGTTCCCAATGCAGCTGGCAAGCTAATCTATTTTTTCTGAAATCGAAGCTCTTTGATCCGCCCCTGAATTGGATGTCATATTACCGAGAAGAACTGGTCAGAATGGGTATTAACGAATAACTTAAGGTGCAGAGAGACCTGCATTATAGACTATCGTAAGAAAGTCTTTGATTGCTTTTCTATTTTCATACCTCGTGAGAATGAATTTCAGCGCCATTGCCAATTTTCTTACAAAAAAAGAACCAGATTGAAAATCTCTGGCTGTGAATATTTAAAATGAAACCTGACTAATTTGAAGCAAAATATTGGAAGATGCAGTGATTTTTACGCTTTACGCATCATCCCCATGTACCATAGAATTTGAAGAATAGATTAAAAAGATTTATTTTTTTGTATATTTAATTTAAGTAATTATTTTAATAATATTTAATTTTGTGTCGTTTTAATTAACAAAGGTATAAGTATTTCAGTTTTTTTTTCAATATTTTCTTCTCTACATTAAACTCTATCAAATCGTGTAGCTCTTTATCTTTAAAGTGGTCTGGTGATAAAATGCACAATGAGGCGATGCGCGTTACGTGGCACCATCTTCTTCTTCTTCCTGTGTCTTATCCTCAGTGGACGTTGGCGATCATTCTGACCCATATTACTTTATTGACAGCGGCTCTAACTAATTCAGTAGAGGTCTTTCCGGTCCATTGTCGCAAATTATGTAGCCATGAAATTCGTCGTCTTCCGAGGCCTCTCTTACCATCCATCTTGCCTGCATTACCAATTGTTGAAGTTCGTATTTTTGGTTACGCATTATATGTCCAGAGTATGCTAACTTCCTTTTTTTAATGGTCCTCATGATTTCTCTCTCCTTTCGCATGCGCTTCATTGGTTACGTAATATGTCCAAGATATTCTCATTATACGTCGGTAACACTACATTTCAAAAACCTCGTCATTTACATGCTACCCTCCGTCAATGTCCAAGATTCCACACCGTACAGCAGTTTAGAGAATATGTAGCATTTTAGTAAACGAGTTGTAGATTAAGTTTCATATTATATAATACTGTTTTTATGCGATTGAAATAGGCTCTGGCTTTCTCAGTACGTATTTTTATTTCTTTTATTTGCTCCCACTTATCATTTAATTGTGTTCCCAGATATTTGATGGAGGATACTGTTTCAATAAGAGAACCTCTGATGCGAAATTGTACATTTTGGGATACGTTTTTGCTTATTATCATAACCTTTGTTTTGCCTATATTCAATCGCATGTTGTATTTTTCACAGATCTCATCTACCCTTTCTATCAGTCTTTGAAGTCCTTCAGCTGTTTCTACAAGAAGGACAGTATCATCTGCATATCTTAGATTATTACCTTCCTTTACTTCTTCAAGAGCTTCCCGAAATAGTTTTTCTGAATAGATGTTAAGGAGTAGTGGGGATAACTCACAACCCTGACGAATTTGGAATTTTGTGATTCCTTTTCCTCCACCTGAATAAATGATTCTTGTTTCGAATAAAGGTTGGAAATAATTCGTAAATCTTTATCATCCAATTGATGCTCTTGTAGTGTTTCTATTAGTTTTTGATGATTTACTCGGCCGAAAGCTTTTTCAAAATCAATAAAGCAGGCAAATACATCGCAATTTATATCACGACTTCGCTGAATTAAAACATTTAAACTAAATAGTGCCTCTCTTATGCCTAAGCCGTTCCTGAAGCCAAATTGCGTATCGTCAATGTCCTGTTCAAGTTTCGAATATATTCGTCCTTGTATTATTTTAAGAAATACTTTTAGAACATAACTCATAAGACTGATGGATCTATAATCCTCACATTTTTTAGCTGTGGGTTTTTTCGGGACAGGGATAAAGGACGAAACTAGCCAGTCATCAAGAATATTTCCTGTATCATAAACATGATTAAAAAAGTCGGTTAAGATATCTAAATGGTCTTTTTGGATTAATTTCAGCAAATCACCACAAACTCCATCTAGTCCTACGGCCTTTTCATATTTGAGATTTCTTAGTGAATTTATTACTTCTCCTTTTGTGATTGGAGACCCTGTTGTTATTTATTTTTCTGCAAGTTCATCTCTGATTTCGTCATTGAATAATGATTGCATATGTTTGTTTGAAGGTCATAGACATTGATGTTTCTTGCGAAGTAGTAGATATCTGTTGGACTTCCATTGTATTTATTTTTTGTTGAATAACACGGCTAGTAGTTATCTCTAGCCGTTTTCAAGTGAAACTAAATAAATCCCGTAGCTACATGACTATTTATACTAAAAGTAAATGCAGTAGAGTGTGACTGAGATGGGGGCAGTCATGCCTGCTGTGGCAAAAACCCATTTATTTTTTTATGCTGCATTTAGTTTTTGTTTACAATTACTAAGAAGTGGTTTCCACACTTCTCTTATATCTAAAGATGGTTTACTAAAACAATTCGGTTTCTGATGTATAACCGCGGCTTCTTTGAATTTCCGTTTTCTCCAATGTTATTCATGGTGTAGTATTTTAGCTTCAGACCATTTTATGTGGTGTCTATGAGCCCAGGCATGGTTGGCGGCACCAGATTTTTCTGTTTTTCCTCGAGATGTGCATTTTTGGTGTTCCTTGATCCTTACGTCAAGAGATCTTTTTGTTTCGCCAATGTAGGAATTGCCACATTCACATGGTATCTGATAAACACAGTTCTTCATGTCTCTTTGAGTTGTTGGTTTGACCCTAACTAACCTACAGAAGGACTCCAGTATTAAAATCCTACCAGCGGATAAAGGAAATGCTACTGTCGTAATGAATGCTGAGACATACAATCAAAAAATTGACGAAGTTTTAAGGAAAGGAAATTATACATCTCTTACTAAAGATCTCACATCTGCAATTGAAGGAAGAATTTATCGCGTTCTTAAGAAATATGAACGGTATATTCCTGAGAGGATCCGGACTCATTTGACGCCACACCATAGCACAACGCCACATCTTTATGGACTCCCTAAAATACATAAGCAAGACACACCCTTACGACCTATCACGAGTTCCCGGAACTCTCCAACTTCTGAACTTGCCAAATTTCTTCTTCCAATCCTGAGACCATTACAAGGAAATACATCGTCCTGGGTTAAGAACTCGCAACATTTCGTAGAAAAATCATAAGAAAGAAACTTGAAGAAGACCAAACCTTAGCAGAAAGAATATCTTTACCACCGCACGCTATTATGGACTTGTCGGAAAGTTGTCTGACTAATTCCTATTTTCAAGAAAAGGAAAAATTCTACATCCAGGATGATGGACTACCGATGGGATCTTTACTCTCACCAGTGGTTGCAAATATTTTCACGGAATGGTTCGAGACGTTTGCAATTGAATCCACTAAGAAACTAAAGTTATGACTCAGATACGTAGACGATACTTTTATTATTTGGAGTGGAAACGACGAAGAACTTCGAAACTTTCTTTTTCATCTCAACAATATCAGCCAAACTATTAAACTCACCATGGAGAAAGAAGTAGAAAATAAATTACCATTCTTAGATGTCTTGGTTGAAAGAAATGGCAGACAAATTCGAACTTCGGTTTACAGAATGCACACAGGACAATACCTTAATTATTCATCTAATCACTCCAACAACACCAAACAAGGAATTATAAGAAATCTCGTAGATAGAGCCTTAACTCTCTGCAACTCCAACGAGAACTTGATGAAAGAGATAGATTACATTAAAAATGATCTGACAGCCAACGGATACCCAATATATCTAGTGGATAAATTTCTTCAGAAACGCAGAAATAGGACAATATCGACAACCAATGAAGAACGAAAACCAATATTGAACATCACCTATGTTAAAGGTATTTCAGAAAAAGTTAGAAGGATAGGAAAACGATATAAAATCAACGTTGTTTTCAGTTCAAATAACTCTCTGAGAAGTCGGCTCACTAGGGTTAAACCAACAACTCAAAGAGACATGAAGAACTGTGTTTATCAGATACCATGTGAATGTGGCAATTCCTACATTGGCGAAACAAAAGGACCTCTTGACGTAAGGATCAAGGAACACCAAAAATGCACATCTCGAGGAAAAACAGAAAAATCTGGTGCCGCCAACCATGCCTGGACTCATGGACACCACATAAAATGGTCTCAAGCTAAAATACTACACCGAGAACAACAGTGGAGAAAACGGAAATTCAAAGAAGCCGCGGTTATACATCAGAACCCGAGTTGTTTTAGTAAATCATCTTTAGATATAAGAGAAGTGTCGAAACCACTTCTTAGTAATTGTAAACTAAAACTAAATGTAACATAAAAAAAATGGAATTTTGCCATAGTAGGCATGACTGCCCCCATCTCAGTCACACTCTACTGCATGTACTTCTTGTATAAATAGTCATGTAGCTAAGGGAATTATTTAGTTTCACTTGAAAACGGCTAGAGATAACTACAAGCCGAAACGTCGTGATATTCAACAAAAAATAAAGACAATGGAAGTCCAACAGATATCTACATCTTCGCAATGATTGCATACATTTTTTTCATTTCTAAACCTTATGCTCGGCCTCCATAATGACTAGTCCATTGTCGTCCGTAATAATCCCTCTACCCGTTTTTCTTCCTACGCCAGCAGATTCTTTCAGTTTTTTGTGTAGATTAAACAAATCATGCTGACGGTTTAACAGTTCTATTTCGTCACATTGTTTATTCAACCAATCTTCCTTTGCTAGTTTTATTTTATTTCTAATCTCGCTGTGGACATTCTTGTATTTTGTTTGATCTTTATTCTTGTATTGTCTATGTTTTTCCATAAGCTCCAAGATTTCATCTGTCATTCATTTTTGTTTCTTTCTTTTCGTGTGGCACCATGTCTTAAATATTATGAGAAGTGTCAATAGTGTGTGTTGTTACGTTGACATTTTTTATGCTATTCACGACTCACCTCGTTGTGCGTTCAATCGGCAGTCTAAGGCTTCAGCTATCGAAAAAACGTTTAGGTTGATAGAACTGTAAAATTTCAATACCGGTAAGACAGAGGAGTCTGAGATAACGGAAAAAATTAACTCGTAGTTTTCAGAGCAAACAAATTTGAGAATCTCTGCTTTAGAATCACATAATGAAAATTAACTCGTAGTTTTCGGAGCAAACAAATTTGAGAATCTCTGCTTTAGAATCATATAATGAAACTTTACATTAACATTAATGTTAGGAATAGTTTTAGATAATTAATAACCTAATCAAAAGCTATTCAGCATTTTCATTTAAATGCAATCATGGGACATTACATTATAATCCTTATTGATGATGAATAATAATTAATTATTTCATTTATTATGATGAAATTTTAGATAGAACTGACAGCAATTTGTTTCATTGGAAGTTTAATAATTGTAATAATTATAATTAGTAATGTTATAATATGTAATTAATTCAGTAGGCGGTCTAATTTATTTTTGAATAAATGTAACTTTTACCTTTTTGCCTCCGGAAAAACAATTATTTACATCTGCTCTTATTCATATTCATAATATTCGGCTGTAATTAACTTACCTCAATTTGTTCGCATTCCATTCATTTAGTTAATTAGGTTGTTTTAACCTAAAAACATGTTCGTAATACAAAATACAATTGTGCACTGCTACGTCCAAACCCACACATAAATTTATAGGTTTTTATTAAAAGTTATATACAATGTTGAAAATTGACCAAAGTGTGGTTGTCGTATTTTTATTGTCTTTATTTTGGTTTGTTTGTGCTACTTTTCCATTAGATTGTATCTCTAGCCTTTATCAAGTACAACCTGAATATTTTGTCTTAAGGCTGAGAACTTATTTAAGAATTGTGTTCATTGTATCGTAAAGTTTCGCTTCACTTCAGTGACTTGGTGTTACATAGTAATTGTTGGCAAAAATTAGGTATCCTAACACAGGGTTTACCAAAGATTTCATTTTTTAAATGTAAATTGCTTTTATAAATTTTCTCTTCTTCATATTGAGTTTCATATATTGCAGCTTCTGCATTACTAGGCAACAACCAAATCTAAAATGAATCTGGTTGAAATATATTAATAATACCTTCATTCGAACAACAATTAAGTTGATCGTTGAAAAGGAAATAAAGGATCATTTGCCCTTCCTAGATGAAATTATTAAGACTTCAGTTTACAGGAGCCAACACATACTGAACAATATCTTAACCATAGGTATAACCATTTTATTGTAACCAAATATAACTTTTATAACCGCGCACTAGATAAGTAGTACCAAATTTAATTAGATTTACAACAGAATGGTATCCTTAAAAACAATATTATAACCATTCTTAAGACAAAGACCACTGAACAAAGAACACGTTCCTTCTTCACAATCCCATATATTAAAGAAATTTCAGAAAAAAATAAGATAAATTTTCAGCAGCTACAACATAAAAACAACAGGGAATACAGTCAGAGCCTATTTAACAAAAACACAACCTAAAAACGCCGTCAACCAAAAGAATGTGTTTACAAAGTTTCATGTAAATTGATGAAATATATATTGGATAGTACACTAGGGGTTAGAATCAAGGAACATAAAGCTAATACATAAAAAGGGGAAACGTTAGGATACACTACAGCATATACAATAGTCTAAAGCTGCGGTAATATATATGGAATGCAACATAAAAAAGAGAAAATTTATAGATGCAGCTTACATTAAAAATAATAATGGAATCTTCAATAAACCCGGTGTTGAGATACCGAATCTTTGGCAATTACCGCTTTATGACATCAAATCCTTGATGTGTAGTACAGTGAAGCGAAACTTCACATTTCGATGGACACAATTCATATATACAGTGTCCGAAAATTTCATTTGTAATCTTAAAGAGAGATTCTATATATGAAAAAAGAAAAAAATTTTATAGGAAAATAGGTCTGCAAATACGTCATAAGGGAGTTATGGCCGTTTAAAAGTGGCCCTCTAAACGGGTTTCTATTTAAAATCTTTGGAACTTCTTGAAGCACCAATGTGTTTTCTAGTATTCTAATTAACATCGATATATGCTATTTTTTAAAGTTAAGAGTGAGCGGCAAATTTAGTCAGGAGCATTCCGGCAGAGGCGGTCTGTTTTATTTGTCCCTATTTTTTACATGATATTTTTTTTTTTAATTCTATTTAAAAATTATACTTCGGCAAAATTATTTACATAAAAAAGGAATTCTTTTAATAATTCATTACACTAATAGTTTAAGAGCAAAACTGTGCTTAAACTAAACATCAAAGTAGGCTCATGACGACTATAAAGAGTGACCATAAAATTAGCCTATTTCATGGACCTCGTATTTGAACTAAAATTTGTGCGAATTTTAAGTTTATGGTAAGATAATACTCTACGAAAAGTTTCAAAATCAGCATCTGTTTCAATTTTTAGAAATTAATGATCAAAGTTGAGGAAATTGGGTTGCATAATGTGTTTCAGTTGAATAAAGGTTTTGACATTAAAAATCTAATATCTGGAGAATGAAAGAAGATAAACAAGTTTATTTTATCTCATTTAAGGTGACGTAAAATACCAAAAAAAACAGTCCCATAAAAAAATTCTTAAAATTTCTCCCTTAGACAAAAAAAAATTATAAAATATATGAAAAAAATTGAAATCGTAAGTCATTAATCTTGCCATACATTTACAGTTTGTTTTCATTGATTCTTCTATGGGGGTAGAGACAATCTCTAACGGCCAATAAATATATAAAAAAATTTGGAAAAAATAATTTTTGCATCATAGAAATTACAAGAAATATGAAAAAAATATTTACATCAGATCCAAAACAAATAAACCCCATAAAGAGCTTATGAACCTGAATATTTAATCGATTAATATCATCGAAAAAGGATATTCGCCAGTGGTCAATTTTATTTGCGAAGTTGGCAAAAAATGTTTCCAAAAATATTTTTTGAGCAAATAGGGCACTTTAAATGAACTAACGTGAACCAATTCTTAAAACGAATTAAAAGGGTGGGGACGGCATGGATTAATTAGTGTTTTTTATTTCAGATTAGAATCTTATTTCCAACCCTGTAGTTGAGATTGAACGTTTTTTTTTCTTCAATTATTTATTTTGATGACACTTGACCCCAAAAAAAGTTTGTCCGTGAATAAATAACAGAAACTCACTCTTGTGGAGGTGAAAGAGAATTTTATTTTTTATTTCCGACCACGTACGTTAGATTAAGTGGTTTTTTCTTCAGTTATTTAACTCGATAATAATTGAACGTAAAAAAGGTGAGACAGTGATTTACTAACAGGAACCCACCTTCAGCATCAAAAAATAAGGGTGACATTAGAATTTTGTTTGTTGTTTTATACCCTATAAGTTTTAGTGAGAGTTTTTGTCTTTTAAAATATTTATTTCGATGAAACTATGGCAGGGGTGGATCTAGCCTATCTCTTTGAGAGTGGGGCGGTTATATTACAAGAGTAGAAAATGGCACAGGCAAGAGAGAGTTGTTGACGGAGAGGAGAAATACCACCGACATTCACGTTCTTAATGCAGCTGAAAAGAGCGACTCTATTTTTTAATTTCAAAGCTCGTGGGGGGGGCGATCGCATTCTATGGAAAGAGAATGCGAATTGTCGAAGAGGTGTGTGCCAGAAAAATTCACGTTCCTAATGCAGCAGGCAGGGAAAAGTTTTTTTTTTCTGAATTCGAAACTGTTGGCAGGGAACAATCGCCCCACCGCTACTCTTAGATCCACACCATTAAATGTGACTCAATCTTGGTCGCGATTTACTAATAAGAATCTATCATTAGTGCCCTAAAATATGAGTGATATTGACAATCGACAATATGACAATTAACTACAAGGTCAAAAATAAAATGCCATTTTTTGCGCTAACGTCGGGTTCCAGTTAATAAATCACTGGCAAACTTTTTTTGCTTCCAAAAGTCATCGAAATAAATATTTGAAGAAAAAAAAAACATTTAATCTAACATACAGATTAGGAAATAAAGAATAAAATTCTAATCTCACTCCTATTTTTTGCGATGAGGGTGGATTTCTGAGGCCAAACTTTATTTGCGGTCAAGTGTCCTAAGATGAAATAATGTAAGAAAAAAAAAACGTTAAATCTGAACCGCAGGGTTGGAAATAAAAAATTAAATTCTAATCTCAAATAATAAGAATGAATTATTCCTTGCCGTCCCCACCCTTTTACTTCGCTGTAAGGATTATATTTGGAATCATTTTTTTCAACTTCAACAAAATTGACCACTGGCGAATATCCTTTTTCGATGCTATTAATCGATCAAAAGTTCAGGTTCATCGCAGAGATATATCCTCTTCATGGAGTGTATTTATAACGAATTTGATGCAAATATCTTTTTCACGTTTCTTATAATTTATATAATGCAGAAATTTTTTTTTCAAATTTTTATAAATATTTTTTTGGATTTTTAACTGTTAGAGGTTATTTTCACCCCTATGAAAGGGTAAGTGTCTATAAATATAAAGCAATTTAGTTTAATGGTCAGCATAAATTACGGCTCAATTTAACAATTTTTTATATCACTGATATCTTTTGGTATTTTACGTGACCTAAGCCTTAAAATGAAATAAGATAAACTTGTTTATCTTCTTTCAATATCGAGATATTAGATTTTTAATGTCAAACCTTTTATTAACTGAAACTCAATTTCCTCAATTTTGATAATTAATTTCTCAAAATTGAAACATTTGAACATCTTGAAAGTTTTCTTAGAGCATGATCTTATCATTAGCTTTCAATTAGCACACATTTTGGTTTCAAATACGAGGTCCACGAAATAAGCAATTTTTGCGGTCACTCTTTAAAGCGAAAAACGTCAAGTAGCTTCTGGTTAATATTAAAATAACAAAGAATCACAGTTATCTATCTTTTTTGAGAGCTCTAGTCAAAAGAATTTTTTGACATTTTTGTTTTAAGGTGTAAACTCAAATAAAATGTCAGATTGTTCACATGCAGAAGCTTATATCCATTTTATGTATAGCAAAGCTAATGGTTGTGGTCGGTAGCTCACAGGTTTTACCGAGAATTCTTTCCAAATCGACAAATTTCTAGCGAAATTTTTTTTTATTAAATTACAGCAGTACTAAGAGTAAATGGTACTTTTATGTCAAATAGAAATTACTGTGGAAGAAGCGGTACCACTCGATCCAACAAGCAAAAGAAATAGTTCTAGAACTTGGTGCATTCAGTCGAGATATAGCGACAAGAAAAATTGCTATTAAAGAGGATATTCCTAAGAGTAGTACATGGGAAATGTTGAATAAATAACCTCTTCGTCCTTACCATTTATAAAGCGTTCTGGTACATCAACCTCAAAATCTATTTCCCAGAATTCATTTTTGTGAAGGGTTGCAGTGAAAATGACGTGAAGACTGATTTTTTCTTAATAATTTACCGACGAAGCATGATGGACGCATGAAGGTACTGTAATTTCTAATAACTATGATTTCAAAACAAATTTAAATCAAGGTTTGGGCTGGTATCCTGGGAGATCTAATAATAAAGCCATATATTATGCCTCATAGTTAAGACAAGCCCGCATATTTAGATTTTTTGGAAAATATTTTACCAGGCTTGCTTGAATATGTATCTTAAGGTCTAAGTCTGGAAATATTCTTTATATACGATGGTGATAACCCTATTATAGTATTTTGATTCGAGAGCACCTAGATCGAATGTGTTCAGACCAGATGAATCGGCAGATGTGGGCGATTGCTTTACCTCTCCGTTCACCGGATCTAAATTCCCTAAATAACTTTTTTGGGGTTATTAAAATTCCCTCGTTTATTCAGTATCTATCGAAAATATAGAACAAATAGAACAGCGTATCGTGCATTGCTGTCAAGGAATTCATAATAGACTAGACATTTTTAAGAGGGTAAGAACTTCAATGAGAAATCGTCTAGTTGCCAGGCTCGGATCCAAGGGGGGGATTCCGATGTCTTTGACAAAATCTGTTAGACACATATATTTTTCATAGGAATGGGTTAGAAATTTTATAATCAAAAATACCGGTCTATAATAATGGACTATTTGGATAGGATAATAAGAGATATTTGGATGTGAAGTTTAATCCTTGTCATAGGCGTTGGAAAGAGGATCATTTTATCACTAAGTATTTATAGCATAGAATATTATTTCGGTTAAAAACTTAAAATAAAAAGTTTTTATATTATTTTCTTTCTTATGATTTCTTAATAATTCACATACATTAGAAAATATAGATAATTTTCACTTATTTAACACAAATCACAACAGTATTTTTATTATTTTTAATTTTGGCATAGAAACCGTTTTAGGTACATTCAGACTAAAATGTAGCCTTTTTCTCTCAAGAAATTCTAAGTTATAATTTAAATAGTTACAAAATACCAATTGTCCAAAATGCAAAAAATTAAACATATATAAAAAAATAAATTCGTCCACATAACATTAAATTTTTTTTGGAGCTATCGGTCATTTTATTATTAATTAAAAACATTTTTAGGATATTTGACGTTTCAGTTTATTTATTTCTTAAACCATCTGCAAAATTGAAATTAAACACTAAAAAGGGATTCAAATGTAATTAATTTTTATATGTTGCGGTAAATTTAAATAATAAATTGTGTTTACGCTGGTAAACATTACGTATCTAATTTGTAATCAAAGTCAGTGAAGCTATCTTCGCTCAAATTAATTATAATTGGTGCCTCTATCCCACCGATCATGCGATCGAGTTTCCCCATTTATTTATTTTTTTATTATCTGGATTCTTCCCAATTTTCTGCACTAACTTTATTCAAAAAAATCTCTCAAAAGTTCAGTTAAATTACTAATTTTGTAAGTTGTGTTATTTCTAGCAACTCTACTTTTTACTTGGGAGAGATTTTCCTTCTCCAACGGACATTTTACGGACGATCTATAAGAACAGATTTCCTATCTGATTTTTCCCAGCAAAAATCAAGTTCTCTGAGCAATTTCTAGAGCTCAGTTCTTTTAGTTTCAGGTAAATCCCGATCTTCATTGATTTTAGTTAGAATTTTGTTGACGATTGGGATCTGCTTCTCATAATAAAATGTATGTACAACTCCTTTGATTACAGCTTGTGTGAACGAATGTAGCTTGCGAGTACTAACAATTCCAGTCATTTTTTTCTCCTTCAGTATTCGGTACATAGTAGATTTTCCAACTCCTGTTATGTTGGAATACATCTCAATAGAGCTTTTAACATTATTATCGAGATATTGATATCTTAAGGCATCGTAATAAGTTTTTCGTTGAGGAAAAAATGCCCTAGTTTAACGATTTTGGAATAAATATAGATGTGGAAGCCATATCTTTTGGGTATCTCACTAATCTCAAATAATATATAAAAACAACCACAAACAAGATAAATTACTAAGGACACAGTGTAAGGTGTACTTTGCTCACTGACAGAAATTAAATTGAACTATCAGAAATTTTATTGCTGCAGTAAATTTATAAAAGCTTATAATATTTAAATATAATTAGATTTACAGCAGTCCTCGGTTACCTGCGCACTGAAGCAGGTACGTTTGAGGTTTCGGTAACAATTTTATTACTCTCTCTAGTTCTTGAATAGAGTATAGGAATGTGTATGCTTGCGATAACCTCTCCCCTTCCAAAGAGCTTTGAGTTTAGGAAAATAGAACCGATTCTGCATTTTATATTAGGAATATGTATGCTACTGACAATCCCCCCCCCCCCGTTGACAACCTTGTTTTTCTGGCGATAGCCCCCTCACCAAGTGATTTGAATTCAGGAAAATAGACTAGATAGAATAGGAATATGTATCCTCCCCCCGGTCGGCAACTTGTTTTTTCTTGTGATCGCCCCTCCCCCTACTCTTCAAGAGCTTGAAATTCAGAAAAATAGACCCAATCCACCCTGCCTTTTACATTAGGAACATGGGAATGTTGCTGTTTTCTCCTCCCCCCCCCCCCGTCGACAACCTGCTTTCGCTTTCGTACTTTTGTGATATCACCGACCCCCTCAAAGAGAGAGGCTGGATCCGCCTCTGCTAGTTGCCGACATTGAGATAAACGAAAATCATTTTCAACATTTGGTGTAACATCTATTAGCCAAAGTAATTATTTTTCTCTTTATTTTTATTTTTTGTTCAGGCTACCAATATCAATGATGAAATAATAAAAGCTAAATACCCTGTAAACTTTTTGTTGACATTAAAAACAAAAAAAATTATTTTAATTGTAATAACTAAATCGAACACCCTGCTATGTTCTTTTATTAGACCTTAAACACACAAATTTTACAGAAATTCTTTTGAAGAAAGTTCCGAAATAAGAGAGATAATTGTGAATCTTTATTTTTCGACATTACCCACAAGCCACTTGATGTTTTTCCCTTCAAATTTATAATCATCCTATGTTTATGTTTAGTTTAAACACAATTAAATCAGAGTTTATGAATTTATTTAATTAAAGCGGGATTTCTCCTAGACTATTTGTGTGGTGATTTTTTACAAGAATATCTTTTTTATGTAAATAGTTTAGCAAAATCATAATTTTTAGGTAGAATTTTTAAAAAATCTTATGAAAAAAGTAGGAATAAATAAACTACACCGCCCCCTTGTCGGAGCGCCCCTGACGAAATTTGCCGGTCACTCTTGATATGAAAAAATAATATATAATGATATTAGTTTGATTATTAAAAACATATCGCTGCGTCAAGCAGTTCTAATGATATTACGTAAAAACCCGTATTCGAGGGCCCCTTTTAAACAGCCTGGTGCATTTGAGTCATATCAAGTTTTTTTTTCATGTTTTCATATATAGAATCTCCATTTAAAGTGTACCAATTCAATTAATATTTATTAAGGGTTAAATATACAACCCAATCGAAACTTCGGATGAACAAACGTAAATAAACACAATGCAAGTCCGACAACGTCATTTTAGTAAATTTATAGCGTTATACATTGTTAATACTGCTATTAAATTCAACCTCACCTATTTATGGAGCATGTAATCCATGCAACATATTAAATATTTCAAAGCCATTTACCTAATTGTACTTCAGTTTAAAAGTAAAATGAGGATTTCCCATTAGAATTAGTGGTTAAGTCAATATGTCATTACCAATTTTAGCATTCTTATGGAGCGATGCAAAATGAATAGGTAAATTAATTCATTTCTTTTTAAGGACCATCAAATTTAAAAACAATTTTATGATTATTTACAAAAAGCAAAACAAAGCAATTCTGTATGTGTATATTCGTTTTAAATTTTCACCGCTCTTTGAAATTAGAAACAAGTAAACCTGTTTTCGTATAATTTTATTCTTACACTGCATAAAGGAAATACATTAAATTTAATGTAAGTGTGCTGGAAGCAAATTTCTCAAATGCTTATTAAATTCATTTAATATAATCCATTGAATTTAATAATTTACATTATTCTAAATTAATTCATCATATTAAATCTAATGTAATCTTCGATCTTACCCTAGATTTAAACAACAATAGATTTGTTTGAAGGCTGTTTATGGTCGGTGGGGGAGACGCTTTTTTTGATGTTTGACAGACATAAACATATATACTTATCTTGTCTTTCAGTTTAATTGCTTGTGACTTTTTTCGGTTTTTAAGTGTTAGAAATTACTATAAATGCGAAGTTTACAATTAAGATTAACAGAGGATTCAAAAACTTATTTTTATCGGTAAATATTGTTAGATATTGTTTGCATATTGAAAATAGCGATAATAATAATTTAGGCAACCATATATTCATACTTTGTTTTCAGAATTGACGTACTGATGATACTCGTTTAAATAATGCAATTAGAAAAGGATAGCATAAAATCGGTATGTGTATACTAAGAAATTAAATATCTACTGTTTATCAACACTTTTTTAAATATAAATGAAAATATTATTACGCTATTCAGCGTTCAAACAACCGGGCCCTAGTTCTGACGTTATGCTACTTCTACAGGGGTATGTTCGAAGAATGTAATCATTTCTTGAATTTACATTATGATCATTACTTCTCACGGTGACTATGTAAATTAAATATGCAGTGTTCATTGAATTTGCGATAAGTTATCACATATTTAATTCTCAAACCAGACGTATAGCAATTCATATAAAAAGAGCCACTTTTTAATTAAAATTATAGTTTTTCTACAGAAAGAAAATATTTTCATTAAATTCTTTGAATTGATTTTACAGAAAAATTAGATCTTTATTAAAACTTATTTTCTAGATGACTATAGCTTGCTAATCATTTAATAGAGGTATATTATGGGTTATGTTATTCCAAATATGCAGAGTATCTCTAAAAGATTTGTATAAAAAAGTATGAGAAAATTATTTTACGGTTATTTCCACAGAACAAGCACAAGTTTTTCTCTTTCTGTAATAAATCTTTCTCAAAATTGTAATGTTGACTTTCCTAAAATCTAAATACAGTCGATATATTATAATCCATTATTCGTTGTTTCCAGTGGAAACTTAATAACAATCTCACGAGCAAACTAATGTCTCGATATAAATCCTTTAAGCTAATTTGTTTAAGTTTAATTAACCGATCTGTAATTATACTTATATTTATACAGAGATTACTCACTGACAAATAAATCGAAACTTCGCCTACAATAAATGTTGACTAAGTACTAGGTTAAAACGGTTATTAACTTTACCCGATTTAGAAAGCCTTTCATCGACCCCATCTAAAATGTCATTGATTTAGACTAAATCAGCGTATTTCCTAATAAGTATCGCAAAGTTCAGCAGTATGTTTATTAGTTTAGAAAAATTTTAATAAAGTTTTATATGTATAAGCTCGACGTTCATAATATATGAAAATATAGTTCATTTACTTTCATCATTTTCAGTTTCCGTCTAATATTTTCATAAAGTAGAAGAGTACAGAAATTGAAAGACTTAAATCCGCATAACTTCATAACAATGCTGGTAAAATTTTGGTCACCTATTTAAAAAATCTCTGCATATATATGAAAAAAAAGTTCTAGGTAAAAACTTAAAAGTGTATTTGCTATTGAAATCAAACTGTTCTCATTCAATCATGTCCAATAAATATTTTTGTAATTATCTGAACACCAAATTTTTGTATTTCTTCTTGCTTCTTTTATTTCCTTGTAGTCTACACTCTATAATTTATCATGTCCGCCGACTATCCTTCATCCTTCCAATATGTCCTACCCACTTCAATTTTAATATAACTATTCTTTCTGTTACATCTCTTACCATGGATCTTGGGCTTCTTCAGTTTGATGTTTTGAATTCTTCTCGCCATGGCTCATTGTGTCACGTGTAGTCTATAGATTATGTTTTTCTTTAGGGTTCAAGCAAGAACTGGGAACATGAGCGTTAAGAGTGTTAGAAGTATCGGATTTAAATATTCCTTATAGTCTTCAGAACTCTAACCAGGACATAGACACCCTTCTTTATATATCTGCTGTCAAGTTGTTTTTCGACAATTCAAATTTTTGGTCTAGGTATAAAACTGTAAACTTTCTATATTTGTATATTTTCTAATAATGTTTCTTTCAATTAATGATTCAATTCTTTGTGTAATGATTTTCGTAGACAATTTGTATAATATTAATAGTAAACTTATAATTCGATAATTTTCTAGCATGCATTTATTTCCTTTCTTGAAAATGAGAACCAAGCAGTTCTAATTTTCGACTCGATTAAACACTTGTCATATAGTCTTGTTGTGCAATAACAGATTTGCCTCCGCACTTTACCATTTCTTCACTGACTTTATCCCCTTCAGGTGCTTTCTAATTACACAAGCTTTTTTGGGAATTTTTTATTTCTGCAGCTGTGATTTTAGGAATATTCTCAGAGTCCGGAGTCCTAGCTCTTCTTTTATCATTTCCTTTTTTACCATTGGGAAGTGTTTTCATTTATTTGTGTGACTTCCTGTCCATTGTTATCAACTTGGTTGTAGGTTGTTTTTCTTCTCTCGTTTCTGTTTTCAATTATTTTAGGCTTTTTTGATCTTTCAAAAGTTCCCTTATTTTTGAATTATTGCATTTTGTGTTATCTTTCGTCATTTCTTTTCTTAAATTTTTGTCCATTTCAAATATTTATGTTCTGATGTTTATTCGATCTTGCTGTAATATTTTCCGCTCATCGATTAATTTTTGTGTATCAGGGCCTAGTCTGCGTTCCTCCTAATGCCTTCCGAAATTTCTGAATTTAAAGTTTTTAAATTTGAATGTTCTTTTATTCTTTTAATGTGTTCTTGTGTACTATTTTGTGTTTCTCTTCCCCGTCTGTTTTTATATTCTGAGACAGTATCATCGTTTTTCTATCCTGCTCTGTATTGATATAAACTTTGACCCTCAGCATTTGAGGATTATAGTGTCAACGATTATGTTTTTATTTTTAGTACTGGCATAATCGATTTCGTTCTTTACCTTCCCATTTTAGTTAAATTGTTAATAATTAAAAAAAAAATGTTTTTTTTTGTAAACTATTTTCATATTACTGGGCCGATGCAAAGCAAAAAGTGTCTCTTGTAATTTTTCCGTCCGAGTTAAAAATTGTTAAATATTTGAAAAATGACATTTTTTACCACTTTTAAAATTTTGTGCCCAGCAAATCAAGAACTACAAGCTGGGATTAATTGTAATGCGAAAATATAATGTTTTTATTGCTTTTTAACGTTATAAACAAGTAGTGTTTCATCAGTTATTGCGTACTCACCGCCTTATATGAAGAAAAGTAAAGGCTATTTGCAGGCGCTCACCTAGTGGACAAAATCCGTTATATCGTTCTCAGACCGTTGCATGAATACTTTAAATACATTTTAATATATGTTCATTTTTATTTATTAATTATAAGCATCTAATCATAAAAAGAGCAATAAATTGGTAGAATTTCAAAATATTTATTATATCAAAAGTAATCCATATTGAAAAGTGGCGACAAATGCCATTTTTTAAATTCTTAACTCAAAAACTATGCATCGAATAGAAAAATCACAAAAGGCACTTTCTGCTTAGAATCCACCGAGAAATACAAAATTTTTATTTTACAAAAAACAGTTTTTTAATTAATAACAATTTTTTTTTTATAACAAGTACCCGACCATTTTTAGGGAATCCACTTACCATATTCGTAATCAGGGGTCAAAATACATATAAAAAAACTTTGGTGGCGCTAAGTCTCTCTCTTCATCGGTTCTGAAATCCCACCAGACTCTCGGACTATTTGGACTTCGCCAGGTCCATCATTTTTTCGATTTGCTATTAATTAGATATAGTTTATTTTCGACAATTTAATTTACTTATAATTCTCTGCTATTTCGTGTTCCAAGTCAAGGTGGGCATATTCTTTATGCATTGGGATTTTTTCGTATACCCACTTTTGCCTTGAAATCTCCTTTGATTATAACGAATTTTTTTGGGCTTGTTTTTAGCTCTTCAATAATGTTTTCGTAGAGTGTTTTAACTTTCTCCTTTTCAAGTCTTAATATAAGAACGTATATCTAAATAATCTTCCACGTATATTTTCTAATAATTTTGATGTATATTAAAATATCTTCATATGGCTTAGTACTATGTGAAATTGGCTGCCATTGTTCTATAGGTTAATATACCAACTCCACCTGTTTTTTGATTTTCTGTCCTTTCTTAAACAATCCAAATCCAGTTTTTAGCATAATGCAGTTTTCACCAGTTCTTCTGACTTCTGCTAACCTAATTATTGTCCATTTTATGTTCTCAATTTTCCGTTCTATCAATCGAATTCAATCACATTAAACTCATTTTGTAGGGTTCTTATAATGAATATGACAATATACCATTCGATTCTTTTCGAATTTGGACCTTTCCCCTAAGGCTGAATGATTTTTTAGTGTGAGATTCTCAGATTATGGTAGTTGTCTAGGGTAATGTGTTTTACAAATTCGACATATCCGTGAAGGGGTTTTTAGCTATAAAATACCACTCTGATCAAGCGGACTAGTGGGTGGGGAGAATTATAAGGAGATATAATTATACGATTTTAAGGATTAAAGTTGGAGATATGACTCCTCAATAGGTCTGAGAAAAGGTCCAACCTCACGTGGACAGAATTGGGCCCCTAAAGTAGAGTTCTCTTTTTTACGATTGTGATAAGTAGAACACATCTTTACCTAAATTTCCCCCGCATAAAGTGAAAATGTAAGTAAGAATGTGTTTTACTTATTACAATTGTAAATTAGTATGGAGTTCCACCAAGTAAGGAATAACAAAATCATATAAATCTGTCTTCACCAGAATCACGAAAAGTATCTACCTGCCACCCGGCATCTCAAAAACATTCCCTCTCTTTCACGGTAATAGAAACTTATTTTGACAACTATTGACTATTATTTATTCATGGTTCACTAGACAAAAATTGTGTAATGATAAATAAATCGTTCATTAAATCTCCATGTTACCCCCGTTACGGTTGTTATCCTATTTTTTGTATCTTGTATAAATGTTGCTTAAACAGAATCCTTTGTAGTTAAGAGATTCTTAATTTAACTGGCCTGAGACAATGATTAAATTAAGTCTATTATATTCAGAATGGATCTAATTATGTTACTATTAATGTTAAAAGGTCTTGTTGGTGAATTGCAGTTTGCTAATGATACTACCATAATTTATATTATATCACCAAAACAAATTCCTTTAAAAAAAAACACTGGGAACTAATAAGACCGATACATTTTTCAATTTGCATTGTTCCAGAAATGGTAAAAAAATATATTTCTAGACTTGTATAATTTCATAACTTTGATGGAATTTTGTGGTTTTATATGTCACATATATTAAACCGACAAAAGATTTTGTAAAAGCGCTAACTGGCCGAAACAAAAAGAGAGTTTCGAAGAAGATCACACCTAGTAAAACATGTAATAACTTGATCACTAAATGCGTCCGAAACATTTTATTATTAATTCAACATAATTTTGCACCAAATCGGTATTGAATAATATCAAAATTTCGTCAGTATAAACCACTAGATGACAAGTATAATGGATAAATTTATAAGTCATTTGGTGTTGAAAATCTATGAGAAATTTGTTATGTTTTAGGTTATTTGCATAAAAATATAAATTTTTGGAAAAAAATCATCATTAAAAAATTATTACTAAGAGTGTGTCATATAATTCTCAATTGTGCGATATATATTAGATGCTGTAAATCATATTTTTTTCAGTTTTTCGGAGAACAATCATTCCTACAGACGGTTACTAATGTACAAGTTGTTTACTTCTACGGATTGCACAACGGCTTAAATGGATTGCCAAAAACCTGAGAACAATAGATACTTTACGGCCTTAGAATTTTGTTCCTTGCGTGAAATAAAATCAGTGCTTTTTCATATGTCTTTGTTATCCAGGTTTTGCCGATACATAATAAAACAGTCGTTTTAGTGATAATTTATATGACTAAGTTTTCAAATGAATAATTTTTTTGATAATAGATAAATTGTGAGAACAAAGTCATTTTGACTAATTATGGATTTGAATAAATAGGTAACATTTTATTATCAGATTATCAGATATAAGTAGAAAATTGTAATCAATTTCGAAGAGTAATCGCCAAAGCCGATTTTAGACTCTTGACCGCCTAGGTGAAAACTAAAATGAACTTCCCTTTCTGATTGCTTAGTAGTTATTTGTTTCACTTAGTAATAATTTAGCGCCGATTTCAAAAATTCTATATAAAAGTATATAGTGTTATTTTTTACGTTTTAGAGCTTTTTTACAAGGCTGTTCAATTTTTTTCTAATTTTACTTTTCGATTTTTAGTTTTGAACTCATCACAATATTCATAAATTATTTGAACTAGGTACTGGATGAAATGTGTTTCTAAGGTCGCAAAAAAGTACTCTTTCTAGCAAAAGTTACCTTAAACCACACTAAATTGAGCGACAAGAAATTCTTTAATTCTGAACATTCTCCGAATGCCAATTCTGAAGAAAACTGGACCAAACAAAAAGCCGCAATAGCTGATCCGCTCTCTTGAATTTCTCTAATAATGATTTTGAAAGAATTGAGTACATGGTCAACAGTTTCATCCTCCTCCAGACACCATTTGCACGCCAGGTCATCTGCGACTCCAATCTTGTAAAGATGGCTCCTCGGGTGACAATGTCCTTTAAACAGTCTCACCACAATTCGCAACCCTTTCCTTCCTAGGGAGAGAAGCTTCCTAGTAACCCGTGCGCTAGGTCCACTTATATGTTCCTTGGCACACCTCATTTCAGGAGCTCCTCCGAGAGAGACTCCTGTGCTCTTGCCGAACACATCGGCTGCAGCTCTTTCACCTGTAAACCACCAGGATCCATTTCTCGTAAGATATTGCTCCTCCTTCCAATCCTTTCTTCTAGAAAAAATTATCTTAAGAGAGTGGTTGGGTTTCAAGAATGGCGCCATGTAATTTGTTTACATGAAGAACGATAAACATTGCTCCATCATGCTTTCCCAAACACCTGAGTAACTCTCTGTTTAAGTAAAGAGGAGGTAGGCTCACCCGGATCTCTAGAGCACTAGTGGGGGTAGTCATCCTTGCACTTATTATTCCCACACAAACCATTTTTTGAACTTTGTCAGGTTAAAGATGGTGTTTGCGCTATGTTGTACTAAGCCACCATACGATAGCGGCGTACATGATCAAGGGGCGGATCACCATAGTATATATATATATATATATATATATATATATATATATATATATATATATATATATATATATATATATATATATATCCAAAATTACATTCGAGCCTCAATATGATCATTCCAGCTCAGTCGTAAGACCAGAATTACTTCCAGGTATTTAACTGTACCCTTATATTGAAAGATCCTTCGCATCAATGTAATTGTAGAATCTCCCCGTTTTTCTCTTTTTTGTGAAGAGTACCACCTCGACTTTGTTGGGGTTTATTTCGAGCCCTTGTCTGTGGTATCAACGCTCCGCGATCCGGAGGGCCCACATCATTGATTCTCCAAGGTTCCGGGTATCTCAATCAGGGCATAAAATGACCAGATTGTCGGCATAGGCCTGTTTATACAAATTAGCCTCATTTAGTTTACTCAGCAGGATGTTCACCACAAGACTCCACAACCAAGGCGAAAGAACTGCTTCCTGTGAACAGCCTCTTCTTGACAGTGCTTTAATTGTTAAGCTCAGTATATATTGGTCTCTGAGTAAACATTGCTCTGATCCATGCGACTGCTGTCGGTTCAGAGCCTCGTGTTTGTAGAGCATTATTTATCGAATCGTGAGATGTATTGTCAAACGCCCTGTCGATATCGATAAGGGTACCTAAGGAGGATCGAGTGTTCGACATGTGTTTTTGACTCTTGCGATGAGTAAATATAGCGCCGTTTTTGTAAATTTTCCTACCTGGCAAATTGTAAAGGATGTAAAAGACGTTGAATTATTACTCCTTCCTTAATGTACAGATACACCAAACTTTCCAGGTCTTTCATACGAAACAAATAAGACTGATAGGGTGAAAAGACGTAGATATAGTTCCCACCTTGGGTATAAAAACTACTTCTGTTCCCCTCCACACCATCGGTATGTACTCCAAACTCAAACACGAGCGATATATTTTAACAAGTTTGCTTATTATATCGCAGGAATTTTGTAGCAAGTAAGTATTATAGAAAAATACTTCACGAAGCTCTCTTGATCCAACGTATTATTGCTTCTCAAATGCCAATCCTGGATGATGTCCTGGAAAAAACATTCATCAAGTTGCAAATGAAAAGCGGTTCTCTAATACTGAGTTCCGTGTACTCGAGCCCACAGGTGGTCTTCGGTTGTCCAAATCATCTTTAATACCAATAAGCCAATCTTGTTAAGAGGAGATTTCAATGCAAAACATCATCTCTGGAGTGCCACAAGCACATGACTTTCACTTGAAAAAGCTTCTGGTGCCAATCTGGTGGAAGTATTAGCGTAGGATGGGGCGACAAATTTAAGGGCAGTAGATTTACTCGAAATTCTGGATATCTTTGTGCCTAAAAATACCTGCAGGTTATCTAGGCCGTTGGTTCTAAACGAGGTAATCTCGGACCACTGCCAGTATTCATTGAACACGTCGATCCAAGCGTGAAAATTGATGATCTTTACTTGAAAACAATTATTAACTAGCAGAAATGTAAAGAACTCTTCGAGAAGGCCGAATATCTAAAGGCAACTTCGAATGTTAGGTCCCTGAAGAACTCTGTTAAACAAATCACCTTCCAAATTTCTGAGACTCTCGCTAAATCTTCAGCTACAAAGCAGTTGAATTGCTCAAAACCCGGTGAAATTCTAGCAGATTTGAAAGCTAGAATCAGGAAAAAGAACCATCTCAAGAACAGGGCTTACAGGGGTGATGATTCTGCCATCCCGAGACGAGCAAATAGAGCATCTGAGGAGTTCCGTCACTTGTACTATCGGTGATGAGAATCTAAGTTAGAAACCCTGCAAATCCAGAGTGGCGGTATTTTTCGAATAACTCGAAGCCTGACAAAAGGTGCCAAGTTACCTTTACCACACATCGTCAGTGACAATGGAACTTTAGTTGATCCTTAAACAAGACCAATGGATTTGCAGACAATTTTTACGAACAATTCAACAACTTCAGCGTCGATCGTACAAAGAAACCAAGCATCGATTGCACTATTCTTATTTATAGGGTCATGCGCTTTATGGTCCCAGGTATACCTATTATTGGACTTAATGCGATCAAGGAAGTAACTTCAAATCTGAGTATAAAGAAAGCGCCAGATATTGATTGTCTGCCAAACCCGGCTCTAAAAAACGTTTCGGACAAGACGTTACTGGTGTAAACTAATGCAGTTTTAGAATCCGGTCACTTTCCCTCAGATATGAAATTAACTAAAATTATTTTTTGTTGGAAAAAAAGCTAACGTGCCACAAGCATAAAACAATTATTGGCTTATTAGTCTACTTTCTAGTCTTGAAAATATGATATCATTTTACCGACTTCATAGTTGAAAGGGACATTTTGCCTCTAAATAATTCGGATTCAGAAGATTACTAGATTGGCATCGTCCAAAATGCAGGAAAAGCAGGAAATTCCATATGGGCGTAACCTTTTTCGATATTAGCAAGGTCTTTGATAAGGTGTGGCATAATAAAGTTTACAAGGCTAGGAATCCCAACTATCTTGTAAGACTAGTCCTAAGTTTCCTAGAGGGCAGAACACTCGTTGAATCGTGAGATGATATTATATTTACTGTAAGGCGAATTAAAGCGGCGGTTCCTCAGCGTTTCCCTCTCTCCTCCTCTCCATTCTAACTGTATACTGCGAATATTCAGAAAGATCAATACAGCAAATTATATTTATTCGCTGACGACCCAGGTTTTGCGACATCCTCAGGGCCATTTCCCCTAATAATCCTGAGATTACAACGGCATATAAATAAGCTGGAGAAATAGATAGCCGTTTGAAAAATTAGGTTAAATCTTGATAAAATCCAGGCAGTAATATTTCCTTAATCTAGATATGCGATCCCAAACACCCGGTAATCCATCTCTGATACTCAGACTTGAAGGGATCAGGCAAAATACTTAGGGCCAGTCTTTGATAGAAGGCTCGACTGGCTTCTCAACACACACTATCTTCTAAGTAAAGCCAAAACTTCTTTGATAGCTATCTATTCTCCAATCATAACAGCAAGCTAAATTTAAAGCTTAAGCACTAATTTACAAGCTATTTATTTGTTTGATCTTGTCCTTTGACGCTACTACATGTGTCACCAGGGGTAGATCAAGATTCAGCAGATTAGAGACCTTACAAAACAAAGTCCTTCGAATGATCAATAGAGTATTTTTTACGTAAGAAACACCATCTTTTGCAGAGATCTTCTCGATTTTCATTACCAACTCAAGAACAAAATATCTAGATAGTGCTCAGAACTCCATAAGCGAGCTCATACTTCACACAGTCTCACCTCCACACCACAACAGCTTCACCGATTTATTAGATATTGGTAACTAGATTAAAAACCGAATACATTTCGTTTTTTAGCCTTAAATGGAACGCTTAATTAGATAGAAGACCTAGTCCGACTTGTTCATCAAAAAAGATCCCAATGTACTTAAACGCAACATCTTTCGAAAGAGAAAATTTGGTAATTACCTACTGTCTATATAATATCTTAAGCTGTAATCTATATCGTATATAATATGAAACATTAGACTTTATTACAGAAAGAGAATCTTTTTGGGAACAATAAGCATTATTTAGGTTATCTTTATGAAAAAGGTATAAAACTGATTAAACTTTTTTCTGAATCCACGAAAGGAGAGAAGCAAGAATCACAAATAAATAATATTTTAGCTTTACAATAACGCTTCTTTTTATACGTTATTCTTTACAAGAATCTTGTTATGAACCCAGACTGGAATGACAAAATACGTTATAAAGCCACAAATTGAAATAGCCAAATAGTTCTCCCAAAAAATTTTTTACAAGAACAATATGATTAATTAAAATATACCATTTACTCACTGTTTTTTATTATATTTTATTCCTTAGTTAAAAGATAAACTGATCAACTGGTCAGGCACGCAATAGTTTAGGGTTACGGAGCGTTTCTTTTTGCAATTATGTTGCACGTCTGTCGTTATGTTAATTAAAAGTATATGCCTAAATGCTGGTCTTTTACGGGAAAGCATATTTAAACAAAGATTAAATTTTCAACATTTTTTTATCATAAATTAATAAACATAACTACACTTTACTAATTTCCGTTGGTAAGTTCAAGCTCTTATGTCGAATTTTTTCAGATATTAAAGATCTACCGTTGAAAAATTAAAAGGAAGCAAGGTAAAATTTAAAATTCCTGTCTTAAACAAATCAAGACAGAATTTCATCAACGTGGACGTTTTCTTAAAGCTCTTTCAATGGTAGAAAGCAAATTTCAGTTACACTTGATGGCGTATATTCAGCAGAAAGCCGATGGTGCTCCATTTATATTTATATTAATTTTATAACTTAATATTGATAGCCAATATAAATGAAGTGAAAGTAAATAAAGATGTACAACAAATTTCGTCCAAATGTATGTCTCAAGAGAATCTACTTCGGTTTAATATGTAATAATAAAAAGCAAGCCTTGCAATAACAAATTAAGAAAATTTAAAAAAACTAAGACTGCAGAAATGGCCACGAAGAAAGGTATATATCCTGTATGATTTTTTTGCTTTTGTATCGCAAAAATTTTTCGGAAAAATAATACCAAATGTTTTTACAGGTAAATATAGCACAAATGTTATCTTCGTCGCAAAAAGATATGCTGATGGAATATGTTAAACCATGATCAGATATGAATTATGACATGACCAACAAACAAATGAAAGTTTTAGTTGATGACTTTGTAAAAATTCTACTGAATTTCAAGTATCCAGAATCCTGAAATTTATATAGAAAATCCAATATTGACTGGCTTGTAGCTTTATAAAGAGGCTCATCTTTACAAAAACCAAAAACTTCAAAACAGTATATCCCCGAAAGGAAAAAAACAAATCGGTCTAATGACTTCACCTGAACGAGGGAACTATTTCTCTTTCTCGATTTAATTAAAGCTGCGGAAACTGCACTGCCATTTGTTCCCATCTTCTCAAAATACGAAATTTTAGAGAGTATTTAGAAAGTCCCTTTACGTGTCGCATTTGATTTGCTAGCAAATCAAGATGAATGCTGAAGCATATTGTAAAACACAAATAAAAAAAAAATAAAGAAAAGAAAATTCTGTTACTCATAGATAAACATGAGTCGCGTACAACACAGGCAGCTATATTATATTCTAGGGAAAATGATGTTGTACTACTCTACTCTAAGCTGTAATCTGTAAGCTCTATGTTGGAGTTTTTGGTTCATGGTCAGATGTCTGGCAATCCTGGAAAAACAGTGACACGTACCCAAATATACAAAGGAATATTGCAAGTTTATTTATAATTCCAGAAATTCCGTTACTTAACTCCTTAGCTTTTCGAGGCTACGTTAGGATTGGACATTTTATTGATAAAGATTGATATAATTGATTAAATGATGTGTATTATTTAACGCTCTTGGACTATTAGAAATATAGAGTTATTTATTTTAAAGGGCCAACAGTATCTCCCTATGCGGCACAAGCGATCAACATGTAAATTTCTTTTATTAGAGTATAGAAAAAATTATTAATCATTACTGGAAAATTAATCAAATACTGGAAAATAAATAAGTAGCAAATCAAAATTATCGATAACTCTATCAATTAATAATTTCGAAATTAAAATGACCAATTAATGAAGCAACTGGAGATTTTTTCCTCAAATTACCAATTAATTAAGTAATTGGAGATTAAAAATTATCAGTTAATTAAAATTAACGAAGTTAATGGTAATTTTATTTTTCAATTGACGAAGTGATTAATCATTTTAGGAATAAAAGTACCCATTACCAGAGTAAATAATAATTGAATTTTCTAAATTATTGAAATATTTATTGGTAATTTTTTCTAAATTAAAGAAAGAAATAATTTAATAAAGGTTTTTGCAAATAATGCAGCATGATATGAAATAGCAACATAACTATAATTAATTATATTGTTTAATTATGATTATGATTCACTTTCAATAAAGAATATAAAACGTATGAAAACCACACTAAACTTAGCTTGAACTCCGATGGGCTGGTCTCAAAATATTCAAATCACAAGGTGTAAAAAAAATAACAAATTATTGTAAATGTTTACTTAGATATATGGACAAAATTTTTCGTTTCATCACTAGCAGCAGCAGTATCATTGTATTTTTAACTATTTGTTTTAGCCTGAACAAAAAATGTTTCCTATAGTAAATTTTTCATTATTTTATCTAAAAAATAGAATGCTTCAATAAAAAATAATTTTTTAATTTAATTTTGGTAAATTACCAATTAAAAATAATTGAGAAAAATAAATTATAATTACTCTTGAAATGCGTAATTTGAAAAATTAAATTTTCAAGCACTCTAATAATGGATAATTTTATTTCTAAAATTATCAGTTACTTCGTCAAGTGATAATTTCAAAAATGATATTATCAATTATTGCGTTAAGTGATAATTGTAGGAAGAAAATTACGAAAATAAAAAACGAAAGCTTTTACGGTTTAGATCAAGTTGAAAATCATAGTCCTTAGGTTTAGACCGTGTCGAATTGGAATTATTACCCGATATTTCGCCTACTATTGCACGAGTTATCTTCAGGTATCTTTACTCCACGAGATTAAAATGAATGACTATCGGGGAGCAAAAGCCCGGTGTTTATACCCAACTGGTACTCAACGAACCGTGATCCAGCCTTAAAATTTTGTGTTGTGTATCATGGAATAAAAATCCCTAAAGATGCCTCGTGCAATCATAGGCGAAACGTCAGATAATAATTTCAATTTGACACAGTCTAAACCCAAGAACCATGAGTTTCAGAAAATTACGAATTACTTTATTAATTGATAATATGGGAATCAGATTACCAATTACTTCATTAAACGATAATATTATTTTCAAAATCTTCAACTGATGAAGTAATTGATAATTTTGTGAATTGATGATCATTCATTAATAAACTATTTTTCTGGTTTTTAAACTCAAAAACAATTAAGCGACCAACGTGCTCTCTCTACTCTACTGAAAAAAACTTGGATTAAAAATAATGAAATGAAAAATAATGACACAAATAATTTATGCATAATAAAATGATTGATTTTCAGCACTTTTATATCAAGCCCTGTACGCTCAGTACCTCTTACAAAGAGAACAAAAGTTATAATTGACTTATCCACTGTTTTGCCTGACACCTCCACCAAAAAGATGCAACCCTAAAATAAAGTGACAATTTTAAACAACTTTAGAGCGTATATTTCGTAAATAAAATTACTAAGGAAGAAATATTACATGGCATATTTTTGTATTTTAAAAACAACACCCCACTAGATGGGCGAAACAAAAACAATTTTTTTTTTCATTATGGAAAGGCGCCCTTAACTTTTTTCGCAATGTGTCTACACGGTTATTTTTGACTAAATTGGGAACATGTTCCTGCAAAATTTCATCACAATAGGTAAACTTTATACCAGACATTAAATTTTAAACAGTAGTTTTTTATATTTCATAAATTAGTTAATGTTATTTAGCAGTAAAAATTTCATTGAATATATTTAGTAAATACTATTAGCCAAATTTTTAGAGAAGGAATTTTGAACATGGCTTTGGATGCTCATATTTTGCGAATTATGAAGTTAAATAACATATATTGTTTGACATGTTTATTTGTATTTTTGGAGCCAGTCCAATAACACCCTACTTGATAGGATAAACGAAAAAAAAGTCATCCCCACTTCGTACATAGGGGGAATACGAGAGTTAGATAAATACAGGAGGGTCCCATTTGAAAAATGTGGTAAATGAGTTTTGATTTTCATTAAGTTTACATATCTGCAAGACGCATCCTGTACAAAATACTAAATTTTTTATGTATTTGGACGATTTCTTTAACCTTTGTTTATAACAGCCATGTTTTTTTTTTCAACATTTATAGATTTTACTCATTAATTTGGAAAAGCCACAAAAAAATGTGAAACTAATTTCAGCATGGTATAGAGAATTTTGTGGGGAATCCTATTATTTAAAAATATATAAAATGAACCATTTAAAAAAATTATATTTTTATTAATTTTGCGATATTGACATATTATTCTTAAGTTTTTTGCTTACTTTTACAATAACAAAACTAGTAGACTTTACCACACTGTTAGGCCACCCTGTATGTGATTCAATTATAAAACACACCTACCTAATATTATTTCACTACCTTGAGAATTGTGAGTCTCATTTTATTATTATTTCTTTTTTTTTTCAATAAGATTTTTCTTAGGTTCAGTTTTTTAACTTGGTGTATTGTACTAATGAAATTATCTCTTTGACAGACTTACCAATAAGATAAGAAAAAGTTACTCCTTAAACATTTACCCTGTAGTTTAATAAGATGGTCTAACTTTAAAACTTGTCTAAGTTAACAGTAGAGGATTTAAAAGAAGGACGGATCCAGAAAGTCTTTTGAGGTGGGCCAAAAAAAAATGTTTCAAGGAGCTGGTATATATATATATATATATATATATATATATATATATATATATATATATATATATATATATTTACTGTATAAATAAGTAATAAGACTCAGTTTTATTTGAGATGTAAGGAGAAGAAATCAGACACAGAAGGGTTAAATAATGTATTTTAATGGGTAATATCAGTAAATTTGGTTTAGAATTGAATAAAATTAGATTTAAGGATAGGATAAGATGTTTTGTTTAATTTGTAGTGTATATAAACAGATATAGTCTTAAGAAACAGGCAATAAATTCCAAAATTCTTGACTTAATAAATTAATGGAGAATTGGTATATTCTTCAAAAATATGACATATTTTTCTCTATAAAAAGTAAAGTTCATTAAAAAACTATGTAAAAAGTATTGAACTAGTTGGAGGAAGTGTTAATACAAAAAAATATATGTATTTGAATGAACAAAAAGATTGTGGATGTTTTAAAAAACTAATAATGTAGTGTTATACATCGTCGTTGGTCCCAATAAAACAATCACTCGTAAGACACAAAAGTGCGTATAGTGGAAAAATTAGTGCAAAATACAGACAAAAACACCGTGAATAGTGATAAACAAACATTAATGTACGAAATATAGGAAGAATGTTTTAGTTTTAAGAATTATTAAATAAATTATGTAGAAATTAAAACCATATTTTATATTAAACTGTAGAATGTAAGATAGATTTAACTAGTTTACAAGGTAAATTTAAGAGTATTTTAAGCAATTTTGGCATTAATATGTTAAGAAAATTATGTTTAATAATAGGGTAATAATATCAAAAGCACCAAAAACATTTTAGAGTTTTTTCGAACAAAATTTTAGTAAAATTATCATTAATTTCAATGTGCAAAGTATTAATTTTTATCAATTTTAATATACAAATAATATGCCAAAGTGGCTTTAATATATATCAAAATGTCGAGAAAACTCTAAAGTTTATTTATTACAAACTCAATAATGCTCAATAGTCAGATTTAGGTCAATACATTAATAAAAATATAAAAATTTCAGTCAAAATTGGTAAAATTGAATAGCCATCAAAAAATCCTATTTTTCAAGGTATTAAGATTTATCAAGTTGCCAGATGTCAAAAATCTGACTAATCATATTGCAGAAGTTTCTTATGTTTTGGCCGAATATAAACCAAAGCGTAGGAATTTCTACAGAGTTGAATTTATCAGTTTGCTGAAAGCACTGCATTTCTCGAGCTCCCGAAAATTTACATAACCTCAAATTTTCAATTCTTTAAAAAAGAAACAGAAGTTTTCCTACGTCACAAGACAACAAAAGTAAAATATTTTATTTTTAAAAGAGGTTATGTGTTTTTGTTGTTGATAAAAAAGGAACTTAATAATTTAACTAAAGTAAATAGTGAAAGTTTATAAGTTTGTCATGTAAAATAATTATTCAACTCTCAGACAACAAATACGAGTAAATTGTGATAAGAAGAATATAAGAAAAATTAATTTGAATTGAACTAAGAAGAAAATAGGGGAATAAGACTTTGGATAATATTTTGTCAATTCCTTACTTTATAGGAAACGACAACAAAAAATATTTTTACAAATTTGGAAGTTTTTCAAAGAAGAAAATAAATAAAAAAAAAACTGGAATTGTATTTTATAATATATTGGGACCAAGTAAAAGAAAACATAACAAGGTATTTATATTAGATAAGGCAGTAGAGAGATTTTAATTTTTCGTAGACATTGAAAACTAGCATCTAATGATAACCTAACGTTTCTTAAAATAAAAATAATTAATTTAATGAATAATAGTTTGCTATACTAACTTGTTAGAATAATAATAATATTTATCATCATCAATTTTAGGTGTGAAACTATATTAACTACTTGAATCACAACAGAGTACACGATAATTTGTTTAAAATAATATCATTTTAAGAAATAACGACGCTTTTCATCATAAATTGCACTACAGCCATCTAGTAGACGATTACGAAACTAAAACGTTGCCAATTTGTGATACAAGTTGTTAAAAGACAATGAATGGTAGACAAAAGTAAATAATAAGTAATATTGATTAGAAATAGTGTCGGTTTAAAGATAAAAGCATTGACCATTTAATTTCATCTAATATTTATTATTAATATTGTGCCATTTGTTTATATTGTTAAATAAAATTTAAATTTTGTGTTTTAATCATTCTGTGTATTGATTGTCTCATTGATATCTGATTAACAACTGAACTCACCTGAGAAGGAGTCAATTTACAGGTAGAAACACATCTATATCTATATAGATAATTTGAATAGTTATAATTTATTAGAATTATTTTTTACCTGGCGCTCGACAAATAAATATTAAAATTTTTAATTAAATTTTGGCAATATTTTGACAATTTTAAAAAATAAATTAAGAGATAAATAATAACAAAGTTTCCTAAATTTTACTATCGGGCAAGTATTTTGTATGGATGCAGCAATACCGCCCAAAAATCTTCACAGTATATATATATATATATATATATATATATATATATATATATATATATATATATATAATAAAATAGAATAAAATATTTGGCGAAGCGGACGTGAAAATTTGTCAATCTACATGATTCTCGTATTAAAAAGTGCGGAGCACTCCAAAGTATGGAATAACTCCGGGTCCGACAGATGGCGACAGCGCTGTTTCGTCCTAATATGGGACTCGTCAGGCCACCGCAGTCGGTACAAACCATCTATCTTATCTACATATTTATTTACTTGTTTGGCTTTAAAACACGCTAAACGATGCTCTCATGGTGGGATCGTTTGGTGCGGCACGTGGCTTTGGCTGCTTAAATAGCGGTATGCTTGCTTGCCAGTACCGAAAAATGCGACCCCTATCTTTTGGGCAGCGCGTTTCGTGTACTCGATTTTACATATTTCTGTTTTAATTCACCGTCGCGCCACCATATGACGGTTCTCTTACAAACTTTGTTAATCTGTATGGTTCTTGTATTATCGAGTGGACCATCGAGATGTCGCCTTTGTAGTCTTATTTGCCGTATTTTGATTATAAGTATGGCTTATACGATGCAAAGGCGAGATGATGGTTTGTACCGACTGCGGTGGCCTGACGAGTCCCATATTAGGACGAAACAGCGCTGTCGCCATCTGTCGGACCCGGAGTTATTCCATACTTTGGAGTGCTCCGCACTTTTTAATACGAGAATCATGTAGATTGACAAATTTTCACGTCCGCTTCGCCAAATATTTTATTCTATTTTATTTTAAATTACACGGACAAAAACTTATCTACATATTTATATATATATATATATATATATATATATATATATATATATATATATATATATATATATATTGCGTTGAAATACGTGATGCGGGACCTAACATATATCGTCAGAGGTCTATATTCGTCGCCCACACACGCTTCATGCAACTGCCCGAAGAGGAATTCGAATACTAAAATTTTGAATATTTTATTTTTTTTTTTTTTAAATTTGACAAATTGGTGAATGTGAATTAAATAAGTTTTCTCTTGCTCTAATAAAAATACTACTATTTATATTTTATTCTAAACCACGATATATATTTTTAATTTTTCCTTGAGCGCCCAGTTACTGTATCCTATCTAAGATAAGATAACAGCACTGTATTTATTCTTCGGATTAACTTAAAAATACATATATTATTATTAACAAAATTTTAATAAATCTATTTTCTCTTTTAATTTCCCCTTAATATAACTAGCTCGCTTCCCCTGAAACTATCCCAAGTGAGTTCAGATACTCATAAGTTGAAATTACCTTTTATCTACTGCCAATTAAAACCACTGAATTGTATAAACAATCAACATAAATTTATTATAAATCAAAATGATATTAATACGGTTTATAAAATTATTTTGAAATACCTATTATCTAGATCAGCTTTATTAAAATTAAAAATCAATTGCACCTTATCTCTACTGTTAATTATAATGTCACTCCACTTAACTGTCAAGTGTTGTTTGTCAAATATGATGGTCTCGTGTTCAGTTGAAATTTGTTTGACTTTTATTTATTTTAAAAAATTTAAAAAAAATGTGTAAAGTGCGGATTATTAATTTTAACAAGTGATTATAAATTAGTTCTAATGATTTTATAATGTCTAATATAAATGTGGTAATATTATATTTTAAAATACCTTGATCCTTATGTGTTTGTTTATTTATAAACAATTAAAAAGGTATATTTGTGTTTCCTTGTCTTCTTTTACCATCAAATTGGATTGGGATAATTGTTTAAAAATACCTACTATCAAGTAAGTAGATATTCTTTATTAAACACTGTCTTAATTATTTTTGGAAATGTCCAGGAATTGTCTACTTCTAGGAAATGTTGGTATTTATACCAGCCAGGTATAATTTCTTGAACTTTTATTTGACACAATCGGGTTTTACAAAATTTTCTTGATGTTAGTTGGAGTTGCTATTTCTTAATGACATTAAATTTAATTTAAATTATTTTTTTTTTTAAATATTGATTAATTAAACTTTATTTAATATTTATTTACTTTCATAACCTTTTTAAAAATATTTACTTAAAAAAAACAAAAGATCTCGCACGTGGCTTTATGATCTTGTCGTGAAAATTTTAAGGTTATGTTAAAATTTGTTTTGAGGAGAAACTTTTATTTTACACCTCTCAGTAACAATACTTTTTTGCAACTCTCTCGAATTTTTGTGATTTTTCTTTATATAGTATGCCTCCAGCTGACTTAATTAATCATTCTAATTGGCTCAGCAGTTGAAGGCATCGGGTTACTTGATGAAAAATCACCCTTTTCTTGGCATTCTTGTCAAACAAAAATGGCTGTCAAGAATTTTAAAATTGATGAAAATTTTCCAATTTATCATTTCCTGGATTTATCCAATCATATGCATGACAATAAATACTATAAAATTAAACTCTATTATTTTACCTATCTAATTATACATAATTTAGCCTTCCTAAAACAATTTTTAATATTAAAAATTATAAAACAAAATGGTTTGACATGAAAATATTGAAATCTATAATTAACTAATTATTGAAAATTATTGTTTGAAGATGCTAAATTATGTTTTCTTAATATTAAAATATTAAATATTAGAATTTTCCTTACATTCTAATATAACTTATTTTACTCCACTACATAAAATTAATTTATAATATCTAATTTTAATGTCAATATCAAACATTTTCTTAAATTTTTTCTATGTTCTTATCTGTTTTAATTAAAATTATTTTCTTAATACTACTGTTAACTGTCTAATTTATATTAAAAACAATTCAATGAACCTTATTTATTATTTAAAAGTACTTTTCGTGACTGGTTTCACACTATGTTCACCTTTTATTCCTTTTCAAAACATTATTGTCGCAAAAACCGATCGTTATGTTTTTTATTTTACTTGAAGATTTTCACTCTTCATTATCACATCTAATGTTTGTACCTTATTATTCTTATGATCAATTTATAATATGATCTTATTGTATTAATATTTATATATTGTTTATTTTACAATTATGTCTAAAAATTCATTATGAATTTAGCATTATATATGATTTTTATAATCATGTAAGCTTTTAATTATGCTTTGGTCCATATTATTTGTAAATATTAATGACTCTAATTAATTAATATACCTACTGACTACTTATTACTATCTAAATAATAAATTTATATTGTATCTTTGATATTTTAATTGAAATTGTTTAGACTAGTCGAGTATTTATAATATGGTCATTAGGTCATCTTGTGTCGATTCCTATTCAATATATATATATATATATATATATATATATATATATATATATATATATATATATATATATATATATATATATATATATATATATATATAAATATATATATATATATATATATATATATATATATATATATATAGATAGATGGATATAAGATTTTCAGTATTTTTTAGAATATAGCCCCCTCCCTGGTTCCGCCCTTGTTGAAACTGACAAGTAGAACTATAAGTCAAGCAAGTTGTGAACCTTAAAAGTGCTAAAATAATACAATCATATCCTTCGGGAGACAACTATTCCTCTTACCAATTTCAAGGTTTTATATCTAGGTTTTTATCTTTATTATCTCTGTATAAGCTTTTATTTGTTGGCATGTGTAATATAAATTATAAGAATATTATAAGCAAAATAAAACTAGCCAATTAGAAGATCTAACTTCCATAGCAACTAGATCAGGTCTAGTTTTAAATCTCCTGTAACAGCCAGATTCACTAAAAACATTTAAAACAGACTCGACCTTGTTGCCATTCTAGTTGGCCAGTTTTGTTTTAGTTATGATATTGTTGTAATTTTGTATTACATGTGTCAAAAAATAAACGCTTATACAGGAATATTAGGTAGGGATAAAAACCTGGAGATGAAGCCCTGATATGAGTGAGAGGAATAGTTGTCTTCCAAAAATAAAAATAATATATAATTATTTCCACTTTAGTAATAAAAGTAATTTATTTTGTATAGTGGAATTTTTAAGGTAAAAAACTTTTTTTAGATATATTATTATTAAAAATTCTAATTCGTTCATTAATCAGTAACAAATAGAACTTCTTCTACATTAGCAAAAACAATTTTTTAATTTTGATAATTAAAATAGAAACTTCATTTTCTTACCTATTGAAATATGGAAAATTCGACATGTTAGAAATATTTTAATCAGATTTCATCTGATGATAATTTTGGTGGTAAAATCTAACAAATCTTACTCAGTAAATATAAAAAATACAAGCAGCTTCACTTTACTGTAGTAAACACAAAATTTCAAACTTTCAAGACGGGGGCATAACTTTTAAGTGGTGATAATTTAATATAATGATAGTAATAATAATAATAAGGGTCTTTTGTTAATAAAAAAAAAGTTAATTCAATTAAAACTTCTACACTTTGAAGGAACTAGATGTCTGTTTTGGCACCTTACCTTTATTTAGTTGAAAAATACATTAAAAGCCTAATTTGACACAACACACGTAACACAAACGACAACAAATGATCCCAAATAAATCTAAATTAATTTAAAAAAGTCAAACAAAATACATACATCATTTAAAATTTACACAGAGAAACAAAAGTAAAGAAACAACCAAATTGCTACTTCTTAGAAAGTATTTTCTTTTCACGTTTTTGTTTGAACATTTCTTTAGGATTTAAATTTCTAAGTTTAAGGTATAACTTATTTATGGTGTTTTGTAACTAAATTTCTTTTATACAATGCAGCCGACTAAAAAGGTGACGTCAAAGTACCTTCAAAACGTATATTTAAATTGTAAACGTTACTGCGATGGCATATCTTAAACTGTTTAATGTTTCAATTGAAATACCAAATATCGAATCATTGGATTTTAGAAAAATTGCAATTATAGTGTCATATAAAAAACGAAATCGTAAAGACAGCAATAATGGCAACTCTTCGCTATATAGTGTATCTTGACGCCATCCAATCGAAAATATTTAAATTATCTTAAAGTTATTAAATTTTTGTGAAGTATTTAAATATACTTTAAGAATAGAGTTAAAAAGTATTCAATATAAATTTATTATTTTAAATTTATATAAAATAAAATAAATTATTTTAACTAATGTAACATCCTATTTAAATATTAGCTAATATATATTCATTTTTGTTACTTACCCCTTTCGAGTCGTTTGCGCAAAAGATTAGCTTTTGACAATGTAAATAAATTAAAATTCGTAAATCACAATATAGTCCACCGTCGATAACATCAATACTGAAAAGTCCAAAGCAGCTGGTTATTAAATACTAGAGATAAATTAAATCAACAGAAATTTTTTGTTCCATCTAGTCTATCATTTAAAGGTTCCTTTACATCAGCGTACGTACTTTTTAAAGTGTTAACAACAAAACCTAAAAACAGTTCCTCTTATGGCTAACAATTATATTTTCCACACGTCGTGAAATCATTTTTTTTTTTCATATTGCTGTTAAATTTATCATTATATTCTAAAAAATATTAGCAATATAACAATTTATGCAAAGTATATGTATATGATTTATCCAGCAAATTCAGTATTATAAAAATTATTTTCTAACTATTCCATAAATTTCAAGCTACAGGTGATTTAACCTCTATTATAAATTTTTCATATTCATTAAACTCCAACGTAATAGGTCTCGGGCCTTCAAATAAAAATTTTTTTGATTACCTCACCGTTGAGGTATTGTAAATACTTTATTTATGTCGAGTCGGACAAATATTTTATGTATGAATATCCTCAGTAGAGGGGCGTTTTTTTTAGAGCAATGCAAACTTATGGATTTTATGCGAGAAAAAAAGTAATGACCTCAATGTAGTTTATTACTTTAACGGGTAGTTTTTTGTTATACAAAAAGCGAAAAATAATTTGTCGGATAAATATATATGGTCTTTTTATTACATCCGACAACTCCAACATAGCAAAGTTATGACGTCATAAAATTAATTACTCCACAGATGGTTTGTTACTTTAGAATAGGTTAATAAAAACGTTTAAAATCGAGAAGTACATTTGTCCGACAAATTTATGGGGGGATGCCTGCTGTCCGACGCCCTAAAGTTAAGGGTTGCATGTGACCCCTATACTGATTACTTCAGGTGGGACAAAAGAAAGAACATGTAAAATAAATTCTTACTTGATAAGTAATGTAATTGTCGGAAAAAAAAATAAAAGTCGTCGAGGGTTAATATGCGCCATTGTGCTTAAAAAGAATCGATAGCAATATAACAACATATGTAAGTCCTATATAGTTTTAATTATAATGCAAGTGTATGAAATGAAATGAAAATATATTTATTGTAAAGGGTGTTTTTTATATAGGTATAAAACTTTAAGTTGGCAACACTTTTTTAACTGGCGGCGATTTTGTCAGCTGTCAACTGATTTATGTTTAGCTTGGTTTGGCATTTCAAAATGAATAGACTGACGCCTGAACAACGCTTCCAAATTGTGCAAATTTATTTTGAAAATCATGGTTCTGTTCGAAATACGTATCGCGCACTACGTCCATTTTACGGTCAACATAATCGTCCATCAGAGCAATTAATTCGATTAACTATGGAACGTTTTCGCACCACGTTTACTCTAAATGATAATACTCATCCACAGAGACGTCGCGCAGTGCTTACAGAAGAAGTCATTGCTGCTGTAGAGCGTAGCGTAGAGGAAGACCCGAATCAGTCTATCCGCCATCGTGCACAGGAATTGGATATGTGTCCATTCACTTTATGGAAGATTTTGCGGAAAGATCGTGGTTTGCGTGCTTACAAAATCCAACTCGTGCAAGCCACACGATCATCTAGCAAGGCGTAGATTCGGTGAATGGGCCCAAAACAAGATTGCCGTTGATCCCGATTTTCATAAGCGAATTTTGTTTAGCGATGAAGCTTACTTTTGTTTGAATGGAAACGTCAATAAACAAAACTGCCATATTTGGAGTGATGATAATCCTCAAGTGTATGTTGAGACGCCGTTACATCCAGAAAAACTGACTGTTTGGTGTGCTTTATGGGCAGGTGGAATCATTGATCCATACTTCTTTAAAAACGATGCTGTTCAGAACGTTACAGTCAATGGTGACCGCTATAGAGCCATGATTACTGACTTTTTCGTTCATCAATTGAACAACCATGATGTGCAGGAGCTGTGGTTTCAACAAGATGGCACAACATGTCACACAGCTTGTGCCACAATTGATTTATTGAAGGAAACGTTTGGTAACCGCATAGTTTCACGTTTCGGACCCGTGAATTGGCCTCCAAGATCGTGCGACTTAACGCCGCTAGACTATTTTCTGTGGGGATATGTGAAGTCGCTAGTCTACGCCGATAAGCCCGAAACGATTGATCACTTGGAGGAAAACATTCGCCGCGTTATTGCCGATATACGGCCACAAATGTTGGAAAAAGTCATCGAACATTGGACCTCCAGATTAGACTACGTCCGAGCCAGCCGTGGCAGTCATATGCCAGATGTCATATTTAAATTATAATGCCAGAAGGTTATCTTTCGAATAAAGTAAATTTCATGTCAATTTAAAAATTCATCTTTGTTTTATTCCATTTAAAAGTTCTATACCTCTATAAAAAACACCCTCTACAAATGTATCAAACTAATCAAAATTATATAAATAAATATAAATGATATTTGTGAAGAATTATTCTTCATCTGATTCTTCAGAATCGCTTAGGTCCGTTCTCCAATTATCTTCGTCTTCACTCTCTGAATGGATTCAACTCAATCATCTTCATCATTGTTAGAATCTACATAGTAACATAAATATTTTAGTAATGAACCGAGTGATGCATTTAATTTAAAAATAGATTGTTTTTGTTCAGGACACTCACACAGATATATATATATATATATATATATATATATATATATATATATATATGATATTTCACTATACAAAATAAAATTAAAAACCATTGTCTCATATTATTTGTACATACAGTCGTACAGTCGATAAGCTGAAGTGCTATTAAGTAAGAGAAAAATTTGGTTTATTGAGGATTTTTGATTATCAAGGAGTTTAGTATATAAATCGCATTGAAAAATAACTAGGCAAACTCAAAAATTCTGTTTATCGTTCAATTTGATTTATCGAAGTTCGTATTATTGAGATACAGCTATATATTGTTATTCAATAATATAATTTGAAAAAGTTAAAATTTAACTTTAATTATTAATAGTAATTTTCGATAGAAATACGACAGTGTTGAGTGTTGAGACTCTTTTCAATTTTCTGTCGAGTCAATTTTCTTTAATTATTTAAATTTATATAATTTTATATTCTCTATATAATTTTGAATTCAAATATTTTAAAATTTAAAAAAAAAATTGAAATTCAAAGTAATAATTTGTACTTCTTTAAAAGTGATATTTTAAAATATATATTACCTAAATTACTGGTCGACAATTCCTTGAACGTAGGGCAATGTAGTCCATCGAACCAATAAAACTCGTACCTATCGTCGATTTCAATCCAACCGCAATCTTCTGGAATTAAATTAGTTGGAACTCTCTTATGAGCATTGCAATATATATTGTACTTTTGAGTTGTTGTCAAAGCTCCCGCTTTGTTGGTGGCAAATTTGAAGCATCGAAACCAGTGATGTGTTTTTTTAATAAGTAGTACAACGCTACATCTCTATTTTACGCATGTACACACACAGACACACACTATGAAATATTTGAACTTGTGGAGATAGAGGGGATCTGTTTTGGAGTAAGTTTTTTTACAACAATGCCCCCATATTTTTGTCGGCCAGGGTAATTAGTGTGTTGTCAACATCATTACAATAAGTACAATATCAAAATGGGACGTTAGGTAATCAATATAGGTGTTGCATGCAACCCTTAACTTTAGGGTGTCGGACAACAGGCATCCCCCCCATAAATTTGTCGGACAAAAGTACTCCTCGATTTTAAACATTTTTATTAACCTATTCTTCAAAACCCCATCTCTGAGGTTTAATTAATTAATTTTATATGACGTCATAACTTTGCTATGTTAGAGTTGTCGGACGCACCAAAAAGACCATATATATTTATCCGACAAATTATTTTTCTCTTTTTGAAAAAAAAAACTACCCGTTAAAGTAACAAACTACATTGAGATCATTACTTTTTTTCTCGCATAAAATCCATAAGTTTGCATTGCTCTAAAAAAAACGCCCTGGTACCGAGGTTTTTCGCACATAAAACATTTGTCCGACTCGACATAAATAACACATTTACAAAACCTCAACGGAGAGGTAATCAAAAAAATTTTTATATGAGGGCCCGAGACCTATAATAATGACAAAATATTTATGTAATAATAGTTATCCCGTTCTCAGATAAAAACAAAATATTTCGAACAAATATAGATAAAAGAAAGCCTTCGTGTTACAAAACGGGCCTGCGTGATTATTTTTCTAAACAGTCTATTTCTCAATTTTTTATATGCATGTGATATTCATTACCTTTCTTTCTAATTTGCTGCTCAAGTTTTCTGGTTCAGTTTTTTTTAAAAACTTCTCTTAGATAAACTAACGGAAATCAACATTTCTAATTTTGACACTTGAACCAGGTCGACATACTTAAATCTCGTCCGAGGGATGGTGTGTAGATAATGTGAGAAAATTAAACAAAAAAAAAAAAGAGAATTATTCGAAGTAGTGTAAATACCCCCTATTTTGGGAATGTAGGTCATCAATCCCCGTTTCCCGAAAAAAAAACACTTTCGCACCGTATTTTCTGCCCTAAAACTTTAAGTTTTGCCGCTTTTCATTAAAATATACTTACAAATTTTAGCATATAGTCCATTTTGTATAAAACTGTACACTTTGTTACATATATAGCAGTAACACCAAAAATCGAGCCGAAACAAGAAAAGTAAATAAGCTTTTCCACATAGCGGATATACTGTTACCGGATATTAAACCATTCTAAAAGGGCATTTGGTCTAATATAAATTTGGCACTTACTCTTTTTGTCCCAATATCGTGTCTTAAATAAAGGATAGAGTGATTTTTGGTTTGTTTTAGATTGACAAAATTATTCCAAAATTTGAGAATATATTCTAATTCCAAAGATATATGTCGCACATTTTTTACCTAAGTAGAGCAACTCTATCCTCTTACAAACAATAATAAATATAAGTTCAGATTTATACAGTATTTTGTATGGTAAGAAAAAAAACCAAACTACAAGTAACAAACCCTTATAATAAGGCAGAGAAAAGGAAAGAATATATAGAAACAATATATTTCCTACAAATACCACTCTGTTCCTGTCTCCATATGCATTTCGACCACCTTGTGGTCTCGTCAGTGAAGCTGTATCGAGCCGAGAGCAACATCCGCAGGAAACAACTGCTACATAAAATATAAATTCTAAGCTATATCGGTAGAATTTATACAGTATTTTGTAAGGTGAAAAAAAAAACTACAAGTAACAAACCCTTATAATAAGGCAGAGAAAAGGAAAGAATATATAGAAACAATATATTTCCTACAAATACCACTCTGTTCCTGTCTCCATATGCATTTCGACCACCTTGTGGTCTCGTCAGTGAAGCTGTATCGAGCCGAGAGCAACATCCGCAGGAAACAACTGCTACATAAAATATAAATTCTAAGCTATATCGGTAGAATTTATACAGTATTTTGTAAGGTGAGAAAAAAAACTACAAGTAACAAACCCTTATAATAAGGCAGAGAAAAGGAAAGAATATATAGAAACAATATATTTCCTACAAATACCACTCTGTTCCTGTCTCCATATGCATTTCGACCACCTTGTGGTCTCGTCAGTGAAGCTGTATCGAGCCGAGTTTAACATCCGCAGGAAACAACTGCTACATAAAATATAAATTCTAAGCTATATCGGTAGAATATTAAAAAACCTGCCACTTGCCGAGTTCGATGTCAGCCTGAAAAATATCACCGATTTTCTCTGCCTGAAAGGATACTACGTAGAAACAACCATTTAAATACGGCAGATAGATTTCTTTATTTCTTACTGAAATTTTGATTTTTTAAAAATTTCGCACTACTCCGGTGATCCATAGATGTCGTTCGACGGGCGATATTTTTCAGTCTGGCATCAAAATCCATGGTGACAGGTTTTTTAATATCCTACCAACATATCTTAGAATTTATATTTTATATAGCAGTTGTTTCCTACAAATATTGCTCTTGGTTCGATACAGCTCCACTGATGAGACTATGAGGTGGTCGAAACGCGTATGGAGAGAGGACCAGAGTGGTATTTGCAGGAAATAAACTTTGTGTATATATCCTTTCCTTTCCTCTGCCTGAAAGGATAATACATATATACAAGCATTTAAATACGACTGATAGATTACTTTATTTCTTAGTGAACTTTTGATTTAAAAAGAAAACCCTTACAATATCTTGTAGACTCTTTTGCAATTTCCATGCTGACAGCGAGTATTACTCATTCCGGCGGTCCCTGCAGTGCAGCAATATTTTTAATTACCATAAATACCACTATAATAGTATAAAAATGTTATGATTATTTCTTTTAAAATATACCTTCTTTTTGACTAGAAATGCATCTCTGTTTATAATGCTTCATTCTGTCGACTAAGCGAACATGCTGTAATTACGATTGAACGTCCACATGGTCTTTTCCCTATTGGTCGTTCCTGCATAGATATTTTCGCTTCAATTTTTTCTTCGTGATTTTGGACCATTTTTCCGTATCTCACAGTTCACATCTTTCTTAGATGGAGACATTTATTTGCCTGTCTCGTAGTGTTACATCTCTAACAGGTCTTAGAACTTTAATATCGTTAATGTTCTGTTTTTATATCTTGATTTCTGCTCTGCATATGAAGCTTTTTCTTTAGTTCTTAGGTATTTGATTGATATATTGTGTCCCTTAGACAACTTACTTCTTTTTAAAACTGCAGTGCTCTCGATCTCTATTTTTCAGTTGGCTTATGGTTTCGGCATCCAGGCATTTAAAGTTCAATAGTTGACGATTATGGAGCCATTTATTTGTATCTTGCACCTCTTCAGTTCCTTGAATTTCACCTCGCATATTGTTTTTTAGGTCATTATTTTCAAATTATAGTACCGAACAGTTACATTAAACTGGTGTGTAAACCTCTATCGGGCATCGCTATTTGTACAGGTTACTTGCGCAACATAATTAACTGACATGTACGTCCTTTCACTATCCTGATATTTATCTTATAGTTTCAATTACCCAATTCATAACCAAGTTAAATAAGAAGGGTCTCAATAAGTAGTCTTACTCTATGATTGATGGGAATTTATTTACTTAATCTTTCTAAGCTGATTGTTCTAGGGGTATTTTAGTTAAACAAGGCATCCATTATGTCTATTACCTTTTTGGTGTACCCTTGTCCTACAGTATCTTAGCTATATCTTGTTTTTGATGCGATCAAAGGTTTTTGTCAGAACTATGAAGCAAAAAAAAGCTTGGTGATTATTTTCAGTTGCCTTTTCTATTATTTGCATGAGTAGAAATATTGAATCAATCGTTTATCTGTTTATTTACAATCCTTGTGGTTCTTCTGAAATTTAAATGTTTTGCTCTAGCTTGTTTCAGATAATTTTGTAATGGAACAAATATTAATGATTTTATACTGTTTAACGTGAAGCATATTCTGCTAAAATGAGTAAGTAAATAATCACACGGTGGATAGATTTTTTTTTCATTAAAACGGGACAGTATATATATATATATATATATATATATATATATATATATATATATATATATATATATATATATATATATTATTGCCACTCAAGAAAGTCTAAAGAAAAATAAATCAGTTATCGTACTTAACCGTAATCATTTAAATGTTTTCTTAAAGATATATAAACTCAGTCAATTTATGACGACTAGCTGCAAAACCCTCTTTAAAATTTGTCTATAAATCTCTCGAAGAAATCCTACCCTGGTTATTTAAATAAAACGGAAGAGATAAGGTCCGATGGAGGTTTTACATATGGTATATGCAAAAACCGTTAAAATTTATTAAAATATTGAACGATTTGCCCATTATTATGAAACAATCGAATAATCAAATAAATTCCTGTGACCTGTGAAAGGAATTAATATAGCGCACTGTTTTTCCTGACTGCACAAAAAAATGATTTAAATACCAGCAATATGAATAAAAGGGCACTCAGGTCTTTTCACAGATGCTATTTAATCTTATTCCTTTTGTTATAGAAACAAATAGAATAGTTTGATTAACTGTGTTTATATAAAAATTAAGATTAAGAAGCTCAGAGGCCAATTCGTGATTAAGTATCCGACGTAAAACGGCTGACGCCCTCTGGGACAAACTATTCGAACTATTAGGGAATGAAATTTACAGTTACAGGGATACATGGAGTGAAATGCGCACCCGCAAGGTATAGGGGGTACAAGTTTGGCCTTTTAAGGAGTACTAAACTTCAGTTACAGTCTGAAGTTCGTTAAAGTCGGTAGACGGGTTTAAATAGTGTCGTAGGAAATTACATAACGTATATATTCGTCGGGAATGTAGGTTTTTCTTTGTTTTGTTTTTCATTTAATTTGAGAAATTAAGGGAATATCGTGTGTTATTTTACTCGAGAATTTAACATCTTTCATACTGTTTGATTAGGAAAAAAAAATTACTGTTTTTTCGCGTTTTATTCTTTTTTCTGTGTAATGTTTTAGTAGGCTATTTAAACATGTTTCTCAAAATTGGGTTTTACGTTTTTGTCAATAAAACGGCCAATAAGATTAATTACGTTAGTTTCTTCGTAATTGTTATTTGTTATTAATTTAAGTTTCTCATTGTAACTAATTCGTTTTTCTATTTATTTTTGTTAATAGACTAAGTGTTTTGAGAAACTTGTTTTATTTAATTTAATTAAAAACCTCCACGGATTAAACTCGCGGACGCGCTACTTTGAGAGCTTCAAACAAGAGACATCATCTGACCAGACAGTTAGCAGCCTTGCCTAAGTCCTGAAAATCTGAGTAATGGTTTTGGTAAGCTTAAATAACCATAGTTGTTTGGAACTAAAGCTGCAAGAGAGAAGATGACCAGACTTCCAGAGTGTCTTTATTACTGTAAAATTTAATTATAGGCTAGTAAAATAGCTACAATTTAATATAGGACACCAATATGGTTGTAGATAGAACGGTTTTACGTTATCACAATATATCATTTGCACAAGTTTACGATCAAATGCTGTCACAATTTTAATAGCTTCGCGATTTTAATAATGAAACTTTTCTTTAATTATCATAGGTTTTTGCGATCTCATTTTTTAAAAATACGTAATATAGTGCTTGTTTTCGATGTTTTAGCTACTTCTTCATCTTGCATAATCTGGTTGAAGAGCTTTCATAAATATATGGCCTCTATACGTAACCATTTTGTTGATAAATAAGTCTATTTTTCTGTTTTTAAGTTGTAGTCTTCTACACGTCTTCGAAGATTATTTTTACTGTGATATTATTAACTGTTTGAGTTGTGAGGTTCGGAATTTCTAACGGCGTTGTTTTTTTCCGATTGCAAGTTATAATAAGTTGCCCATTGTTCTTTATAGGTGTGGTTTGTTTTGATGTATTCGTTTAAATTTTTCTTCTGCTTTTATAGACTTTATTTTTCATACCATACAAATCATATTCCATATATGTTCTATAGCATTGCCAATAGATTTTTTTTGTTTTTTGTACTCCTAGCAAGCTTATGACATTTCACTCTAGAAGGTTCAAATGAATACAAATGGTTAACTATTATATTTCTGTCTCAAATAAAGTAAAAACCCTTAAACATAAACACCGTATAGACTACACATTTACTTTTAAAAATAAATCTATCTGCTTCTTTTTATTGTTTACCAAAAACAAATTGAGAACTCATTCCAACTGATGGTTCTTAGTTTTGGTTATTCTTTATCAAAAATTTACATTTTTCCGCACTTATTTATATAAGTTTTATTAAAAATAACTGAATATTTTCTTGTAGGTATCCTTTACTGAAAATAGAGATCAGAAAATATGATTTATATGTGTAATTTCTTTAGAAAAACTATAGAAAGAAATGGAAAGAGACTTTAGATAAGGCTAGCACTACTCAAAATAAGAGTTCTGACAAAAATTAGATAAAAGCTTTAAGTTTACTCTGGCTAATTCGATTTCCTTTTCCTAAGTATCTTTCATAAATTCTTTGAATAAAGGCATTCCTTAAAGTACAGTTTTAAGTTACATTCGATCATTTGTTGTCCATTATAATTAATATTTTACTACACTGTGCTTAGTTGTTCTCTTTTTGATGCTTAATTTAATTTTACCTTTTCTTTCAGGTAGATCTCGGTTTTCCTGCCTAATAATATTTGAAGGAATATTTTTGGGTTGCCTAAATTTTTGTGGATTGAAATGTATTTCTTTAATTTAAAAACATCTATTAGGATACTTATTTAATTTTTGATCGAAACTTGCTAATTATTAACGAATTGGCTAATTTATCAAATTTATTTCAGCCGACTGTTGTTGCCTATTGTCATTTTTGAGCTGTCATTTCTTGCAAACGCGTTAACTGAACGCATCTAAAATAAGTAACGTAGTGCGCAAGCAAGGATCTTGGTTATAGATTCTTAGTTGGATTCAGCTGAAGCAACTGTGTACTTCCATATCAATTTATATTTGTCATCTTTTGGGAATTTGGACTGAAAAGCCGTTTGCCATCCCGTTAATTGTATTGAGTTTTTGAGTTACTTTATCTTTCGCCTGCTTGGCGTTTATGGTGTTATTTTTATCGAGATAAACCTGGAGACAAGGGTTTTGGGCAGTTTGCTCGTGTCAACAAAGGATTTCTGTTAAACCTCAATACCAACAAGAAAATTGATACTTATCACCGAATTAATTTATTGTCTAATTTGAATCTGGCCGTAACATTATGTTTCATTAAGACCTGATTTGGTTGCATTATTAAGTGTTATATTAAGTTTTAAGGCCGCTTGGTGCTATTTATTTATGATTATTGATTAATTTTTCTTGAAATAGTCTTAGTTTTCGAGAACTGTTATCTTGTAAATGCTCAATTATTCCTTTTATATCAATAAGAGTTAATTTTGACGTACTTTTGTTTTTTAGTGTAAAATTAGATATATTCTATCACATATTTGCTCTCTGGACGTGTCACGAAGGCCTCAATTTAGTGAATGATAAATTTATCTTTTATATTTAAACGCATTTCTGAATTTTAGTCAATCTCTTCGCCCAATTTTGAGCTTAAACTTGATGAAAAATGAATAAAATACCATCGTCATAAGTCTGTTGCCACGTTCATTTTCAGTTCGACTCCAGTATATTGTGTTCGATAACATTTATTTGCCTTTTAATTTCATTGTTATAGTGGTCTTAGACACTTCTCTTTTTGTATGGTTCTATTTACGAGTTCTCCTTACTGGTTATTTTATAGCTCGTTGTAGTAACTACGAGTTCTACTTCTACGGGCCTTTATTTCTGATTGTTTCTTGTTTACATTATGTGTGTAAATGGGTTTTGATAACGACCTATTCAGTTTGTAATAATTTATTATGTTCTTTATTTTTGTAAGGGGTTGCGCAATAATCCGGCATACTATCATCATAGAATAAACGGGTTTGCTTTGTGTTTTTAACGCCAGTAGTTATAGTGTACGTTGATTAAATTTTATTCGATTTTTTTTCTTTTTGTGAATCTTTAGAGCTCGATTTTTATTATATCTAGCTTACGCTACAGTGACACGTTTATCTTTCAATTTAAGATTTTATTATTACTATTTAAATTCGAGTTTTATTTGACCCACATGCTCACTTGCGTTTGTATTTTGCATATTTGCTTCTCTATAGGAGTATAGTTAAAAGCTATGACATCACGGAAGGTTTCTGAATTCAACCTAGCTACAGATGCAGTGGCGCCCTGAATAACCCCTACTCTCCGGAAAAGTTGTTAGCATTTTTGCTGTTAGCCTTCAACAGTATTCTGATAATTGTGCTTTAATGTTATTAATCAACTTTTTCCTTCTCAATTGTGAGGTTTTTGCCTTTAAATACCAATGTAGCAATATTTTGAAAATCATGTTAAAATATAAGTTATAAAAACATTATGTTACCGTTGTTTTCTATTAAAAAATGCAGTATAACCCGCTTAAGATGATTCTGAAAGAACCCAGCAAAAAAAACAATTTTAAGCTGGAAAGCATATTAAGCGGGAAAGAAAAAAATTAAATACGTACATACATAAATACGTAACAATTTTGTGTATTTACAAAGTTATAGTATAGATATTATATTTTTGAAGTAGCCCACAATACATGTAGTATAATTATTTTAATATTACTTAAAATAATCACTTATTTTGTTTTCACAAAGAGATTTTGATGCATTAGTAATTATAAGACTTTTGATATAATTTAACTTTTAAAGTACGTCTTCGTGATCACCCAAAGAAGATACATAACGCCTTACATCATCAACTGCTGACAAGACCTGAGGATTTGACAAAATTGGCACTGATTCCTCTTCATCAACATCGTCATCATCACTTAGTGTCGCTCTTTGAATATTATTCCCATCTTTAATAAGATCTTCGATTGAACGGACTTCGTACGTTGCAACATTGTTATCGATGGAAAAGTTAGCTACATTTCGGGATCTGCCAACCCGATATTATGTTGGTAATTTCGGAAACCTGATTTTTGAAACAATTTTGTATAATTTCGAGCTTAATTGCTTCCCATACTGTGTGTGGTATCGCATCAAGCATATTCAGCGGTATTTTGCATCCATTTGCTTCAAATAGCGATCGTATTAAGGGTGACAAAATGTATTAAAAGAATCATTAAACAGAAGGGATCGATGTGAAATGGCATATTATGCCGGACATCGTATTAAACATGATCATATTAAACGGGTTTTAACATAAATATTCAATAATCAATAATAAAACAATTTCTTAAGTTCTTAAACTAGTCATATTTTTCAATTTATTTGTATTAAAAAAAAACTCCTAATAAAATTTTCGTTACATTTAAGTGAACTGCTGTATTCAAAAAACTATTAAGCTTGTAGCTATTTGTCACTTAAGGTTTATTTCATTATACTGTTCAGTTTCTGTCGCCTCCAGACCACGAAAGCCCTAATTTATCAATGTAGAAACTTTGGCACTGAAAATCTTTACAGAGAAAAGACAGGTTTGGACTTTTATAACTAACAGTAAGCGAAGAATCAATTCTAACTATGATTGAAGAAAAATTACCACTTATTCATGCCATAACAATAAAATTAATTTTAAAAGACTATACAATAGTTAATCTCTGAATTTAGTTAAAAAAAACTAATTGTTCGAATTAAACACAATAATTTGTTAATATGAGGTATGCTAAAAGTTTCGAAAAGTTTATTAGTTCAAAAAATGACTTAAAATTTAGAAAATATTAATAAAATAATTAAAATTTCAGGATGATTTATGCAATTATTTTCTAACAAACGAATAGAATTTTTATTATACATGCAAAATAACTTTTTTATTAAATTATATTTTATTATATTTTTAAATTCCTAATACAATACAATTTTTCATCCATACAGAAAAGTAAGAGTTTCATATAAATTAAAAATACGGATTACATCAAGTCCAAAACAAGATAAAATATTGCTTAATAAATCAAAATAAAAAAGTCCCCTATCACTGATATTGTGTTGTCAATTCCCTGAGTTTTATTTGTCCCTAAAATTTCAGATATGAAAAAAGATTGTTCTTTCAATAATTGATTAGCTAAGAATATTTTCATTTATTATTCGGCGACTGAGCGAATAAACTAATGAAATAAACATAAAAAAGTGGATGTTGTCAAAACTGCTAATTTATACGGGCGGGTTAACAAATATGCCTTTTTGTTATTTTTGAAATAACGGATCAATGCTGATCAAAAGTTATCATGGCAACAACGAAACAGTATTTCAGCTCAATAAGATCTCAAAATTTAATATTCCGTTAACAACAACTCGGCATGCAAAACTCCTTGACTGAAATTGAAATTGAAGTACCTACCCAATAACCTAATATTCCAATGAGTTTCAATCATAATCGCAGCTGAAGTGATTATACCTTCTGAATTATTTGATTTATATCTATATGCAAATTAGGCCTACAGGGACTTAAATGGCAGATTTTGACCCCTACTTTCGAAAACCGTCTGGTTATTTTGGTAATTCAAAATGGTAGCATGGCGACTGAAAGTCCTAGTGTATCGAAAAAAATGTTTTTTCGAATTTATTGACGTATTTCACATAAAATCCATTATCTTTTGTCATTGATATGAATGCAAAGTGCAGAAATTTTCGTTCTGATACCGTTTAATCCAAGGGTGAAAAATAATATCTGAAGGTCAAAGTCTTTTCAGGATTTCATATTACATTAATTTCAAAATATAGTCGAGTGATATATCGTTTTATATGTTTTAGAGATCGCTCATCATTAATCAGGGGTAGTTAGATTTAGGAAATGGTTTATATATATATATATATATATATATATATATATATATATATATATATATATATCTTCTTCTAAAAGTGCCTATCCTCTTTGGATGTTGGCTATCACATTGGTCCATATTACTTTATTCACTGCTGCTCTGAACAGACCTGTTGATGTCATTCCAGTCCATGTTCATAGGTTGCGCAGCCATGATATTCGTCTTCGTCCAGCTGATCTCTGGCCTTCTATTTTCCCCTGTAGGATAAGTTGGAGCAGGTGATATTTCTCATTCCGCATGATATGTCCAAAGTACTCCAATATATATATATATATATATATATATATATATATATATATATATATATATATATATATATATATATATATATATATATATATGTATATATTCTGGCGAGCAAAAAATTTAGGAGTAATAATAATAAGGGAATCATTGTACTAGTAGGTGCCCAATCATTTATTTTCCGAGAAATGCTATCTGTCACACTTGTTATTTGTCATGTATTGATACAGTATTTATGACTTTTATGAAATAGCATGCATTCGCTCTAATTAAAAATTCACGTTTCATTGCCTATTTAACAGGTATAATGCCTTTAGATCCTATTTTATCGGCAAAAATTGTAGCTTTGATACAGGATAGTCGAGGACAACATGAAACTGCAAGAATTGTTGGTAAGAAGACTAGGAGCCGGACGAAAAAAGTAACCTCCTAAAGAGATGACCGTTTTTTTGGTGTCGGCAAGTTTGCGGAATAGATCAGTTTCCGCAGTTTTGCTGCGAAATCAACTCCAAGAAGTTAGAAATGTAAATTTCAGTGAATGAACGGTTAGAAGAAGACTTGGTACTGCTGGATTGACTACAGGTCTACTATTGCAACGCCGGCATCGAATTGCAAGAATGGCTTTTCCCCGAAATCACTTGACATAGAATGATGAGAACTGGAGCAAGATACTGTTTTTAGATGAGTCGCGTTTTTGCCTTAATGGGTCAAACGGACGTCGACTAGTATGGCCAAGACCTAGAGAAAGATATGCTTCAGTTTGTATTGACGAGCGACTACCATTTGGCGGTGATTCGGTAATGATTTGGGTGAGAATCTCGTCACAATTACGCACAGAATTGGTTTTCCTGCAGAATAGCTCCTTGACAGCTCACAGGTACATTACGGAAGTTCTAGAAGATCATGTTCATCATTACTATGGGTGAGCATACCATTTTCATGCAAGATAATGCTAGACCTCACCCAGCCAGAGTTGTTAGAGAATATCTCGATGAAGTAAGAATTAGGTGGTTTGATTGGCCATCACTCAATCCAGACATGAATCCCATCGAATATATCTGGGATGAATTGGGCCGACGTTTCCAAAGGTATACACTAGCTCCAAGAACTGTCCAGAAGCTAAGAGAGTTGCTATTGAAGGAGTGGGACACCATCGACCAGAATGTGATCCTTAGTTTGACTAAAAGTATGCCTCGTCGTCTTCAAGCAGTTATTAATGCAAAAAGAGGCAATACACATTATTAATGATTATTTTTTTCATTAATGTTGTTTTTTCCATTTTTTAAAATTCCTGATAGCAATTCCATTTAATAAAATAATATTATTAAATTTCTTCATAGTTTTAAGAAATTTTGGAAAAAGAAGTACTGATGCTGGTCGGGGAAGAACAGTAGATGAAAATATTTTAAATGTTGTAGATGACACTCCTTTAACGAATACTTGAAAATTATCAGCGCAGTTTAATACGTCAAAAACAATAGTACGTCAAGTTCTTCAAGAACAGCTGTTATATCCATATCAGATTTTCCTAGTAGAATGCAGTTTGCAAACTGGCGATTGGATCTGCAATGAAATAATGTAAACTTCATTAGCACTATTCTCTTTACGGATGAAGCAGGGTTTACCAAAAATGATATCATAAATTTACACAGCTCTCATGTATGAGCTAATGAAAATCCTCATGCAACTATTGTTTCGCATCAGCACCATCAGTTCCAATCAATTATTGTCCGGACAGGAATCATTGGCAATTTTTTGTTTGGACCATTCTTATTGCCGGCACGACTGAATGGAGAACTTCATTTGGAGTTCCTCCAGAGCGCTTTTCATGATTTAGTAGAGCATTTACCACTTGAAACACGCCAAAACATGTATTACATGCACAATGGAGCACCACCCCATTTCAGCGTTGCTGTGCAGGAGCACCTGAATAACATCCATCCAAACCGTTGGATAGTAGAGGAGGGCCTATTGCCTGGTCTCCCTAACCTCCCGACCTGATGCCGTTAAATTTTTTTCTTGTGGGGACACCTTAAAAACTCCACTCAGGTCGATAGGAACTTCTACTGACAATCACGTTTCATTTTGATCAAATAAGGAACTATGCTGAGTTAATGTAGCGGGTACAGCACTCTTCAATTCATCGTGCCCGCGAGTGTATCGGACTACATGGAGTCCATGTTGAATCCTCTTATGAAGTTTTTAAAGTTTAACTTTTTATTGAAACTATGGTGACAGGGAAAATTCCTCTTGTTCATATTCAACCCGACAAAAGTTAGGGGACTAAGAGTGTAAATAAAATGACGTTTTTTCGAAATCGGATAGGATTAGTGACATGAATGAAGAGTCGTAATTTTTAGTCAATAGTTAGAGGAATGTAGAAAACGTTGTTCAAAATTCTTATCTTGCCGGAAGTAAAAAAAATGGGGTCATGAATGTCAGAGCTAGTCCGTCCCTGCAGCTGTAAGTAATTCACAACACTTTCTTGGATAGTAATTTAAAGGGTCCTACCTGGTATACATCATATTAAAAAAAAATTAAAAACCTGGTGGTTCAATAATTATGTGTAAAAAATTTGATTCCATTGCAGCTCTTTGGGCGCCCATATCTCCGAAAAGGAGGCCTATACGTTAAAAGTTTATATGAACTTGTAGTATTCCTTTCACGTGTTTTTTTCTTATCCGAGAGATTTCCCACATTTTCCCGGGCATCCTGTACAGATTAGTTCGTACAAAATCGTCTAAAAATGCGTTAGTTTTCTTAAAAGGACACACTATCATCTTGCCTAATCATATTAACATGTCCACGTCAATTCTGTTTATTAGATATTCGTGATATCGAAAAAATATATGTTATCTAATGTCTATGGGGTACTTACTATTTTTATAAAATAATTTATGAAACATTATTGAGTTTAAGAATAGGTATTTTTTTCTGAAAATTCAATAAATAAAAATATTCTGAAAAAATTTACCTTTACTTTAGTTATTTGTTGTTCCTTTCATTTTATAAAATCCATTTCAATAGAACGTGAAAAGATTTTTAAATTCTGTAGCATTCCCCAGAAAAAAAATTATTTTATCCTAAACAAGAAAACTTTAACTTGTCAATCTTTCTTTAAGCAATACCATTTTACACAATTTATAGAACGTAACATTGTAAATAGAGGAGGAAATTGGAATTTTCTTGTGAAGATTTTATATTTCTATTATTGATATGTTAACTAAATTGTTGTGGAAAACTTATCGCTTACAAAATTTTGAGAGAGTGGACATATCATGAATATAAAAATTATAGCGGAGAATAATGAAGCGAAAGTGAAAATTTCCAATAAAATCACAAAAAACTGAACAGGGATTAAAGATAAAAAAATATTTAGAATTCAATGCGCCACGGATGAAAGGATATATTAATATTAAACTAAAAAATAACAAAACAATTTTAGTTAAACCATCTAGTGGTCTTATCAACAAACTTCTTCAGCTAAGATCAGCTTATGCTTGTAATGTGAGTTTTTAAAATTTTACACATATTTAGGTGTGACTTTTAAGCAAAAGTAATAGTTATAAAGTAAATATGGTAATCTTAATAAGTAATCGTTAATATGAATATTACATTAAAAAAAAGCTTAGATAGATTTATTTTTTGGCAGAACCATAAAATTTTAATTTCAAAGCACTAGTACAAGACTGAGATAAATTTCTACAAAAAAATCATCATGAAGTTTCTTTTATAAAATAGCTAGTGATATTTTTAATTACCAATGTTATTTTAGGTTAAATTTGAGTTTTAGCACTTAGTTTGACTATTGTCTTCATAAACTTCGGTAGCCTAATGCGAAAGGTGCCTGCCCAGAAGGCAGGTCTCAGTGAATAAACGATGTTAATTTAATTGCCAATTTAGACTAGTATTAAATTTAGTTCAGTTTAGATCAGAGGGTTACTTTTTACTGATATCGTACTTTGTCTTTTTACAGGTATTTATATTATGGATTTAATTTGAATGCTGTTTAGTTTGAACGCCTAACTAGATTCAGCGTTAATTTATTATATATACTTATTTTCAGTAAAATTACAAAAAACTGAACAAGGATTAAAGATAAACAATATTTAGAGTTTAATGCGCAGCGGATGAAATGGTATATTAATATTAAACTAAAAAATTATTAAACATTTTTAATTAAACCATCTATCATTTATTGCCCAAAAGGCATAAGTACAGGGTGTCTCTATTTTCGACACTTTTACAAGGTATCTCTGTTATTGTTTCAAGGTTGTAGACAATGTTGAAGATTGACTAAAATGTCGTTGTCGGACTTGCATTGTTTTTGTTTTTATTTATTTTTACGACGTTTCGATTAAGTTGTATCTCTAATCGTTATCAAGTATAAACTGAATGCTTTGTCTTAAGACTACGAGCTTACATAGGGACTGTCTCCACTGAAGCGCAAGGTTTCGCTTCACTGTACACACGTCAATGATATGATGTTCCAAAATAGTGTTTGCCAAAGATTAGGTATCTCAACACTCGGTTTACCGAAGATTCCATTATTGTTTTTAATGTAAGCTGCTTCTATAAATTTTCTTTTTTTCATGTTGGATTCCATATATATTGCTGCAGCCTCAGATCATTTTATATGGTGTTGTTTGCCCCAAGCATGTTCTGCAATCTAGAAGTTTCTCCGTTTTGTGTATAAATTTTATGTTCCTTAATTCTAACTTCTAGTGGTCGTTTGGTTTCTCCAATATACATTTCACCACACTCAGATGGAACTTTGTAAACACATTCTTTCTTATCGAGTGTTTTTGGTTTTGTTTTTATTAAATGAACTTTAAGTGTATTTTCTGATTTAAAGGCTATTTTTATATTATATCTACTGGCAATTCGTTTTTTTTTTCTCTCCCAAGTTCCCTTAATGTAGTGAATTGTGAAGAAGGAATGTGTTTCTTGCTGTTCAGTGTTCGTTGTTCTAAAGTTATTTATAACATCGTCAATTAATTTTAAAGGATAACCATTCTATTCTAAATCGGATTTAATATTTGCTACCTCTGTTTCCAATGAATCGGCATTATTGCATATAGATATAGCGCGATTATAAAGGTTGCGTATAATTCCACAGAATGATTAGAACTATGATTAAGGTATTGTCCAGTATGTGTTGGCTTTCTGTATACTGAAGTTTTAATAGTTTCGTTTAAATGGTTCATCATGACATCTAGGAAGGGCAACTGATCATTTACCTCTTTTTCCATGGTAAACTCAATTGTAGGTCGAATAAAAATAAAGACAATACAAGTCCGACAACCACATTTCAGTCAGTTTTTGTTATTATTAAAGATAGAGACCTACATTAATGAGAAATCAAAGACTCGCGATTGTAAAGTTCTTTACATACAATGTAAAAGCGTATTTCACTTTTTTTTTTCTAATGGCTTCAGATTTTGAGTTATATATAGTAAACTTTTTTTTTAAATAAGGCACTATGTATATTATTTGACTGCTCGAATTCAATTTTTTCAAACTTTTTAAAAATATGTAATATGAGCTTTGTAATTTCACTAAAATATTTAAAATTTGGATTTTTTTGAAAATTCAGGATTAAATTCATAGTAGACTATTTATATTGGAAATATAGCTTATTATAATACCATTGGTACAACGTTTTGATTATTATTTAGAAGTAGCTTTTACCTGCGACTTCGTCTGCGTGAAACTTGGGAGATGAAAATTTGTTGACTCTTCTGTTTTTTTTAAAGCAATCTATATCACTCGTGACAACCTCCCCTTCATATCTGTAAAGTTTCATCGAAATCAATTTAACCGTCTCGAAAATTAGCCCGTGCAGATAAACAAAAAAAACACAGCCTATGTCACTGTTGACAACCTCCTCTCCATGTCGTTAAAGTTTCATCAAAATCGGTTCAGCTGCTTCGAAGATTAGCTCGTACAGACAGATAGACAGATGAACAGATAAAAAAAAAGTAGTCTCTATCTCTCCTGACAACCTTCTCTTCATGCCTGTAAAGTATTATCGAAATCGATTCAGCCGTTTCGAAGGTTAGTCGATCCAAGCAGACAGATAGCCTGGCAAAAAAGGTATCCTATATATTCCTGACAACCGCCTCTTCATATCCGTAAAGTTTTATCGAAATAGGTTCAGCTGTTTCGAGGATTAGCTCGTTTAGACAGACGACAGACAGACAGACAGAAAAAGTAGCCTATATTACTCATGACAACCTCCTCTTCATGTCTGTAATGTTTCCTCGCAATCGGTGCATCCGATTAGCCCGGACATACAGACAGACAGGCACTTCAATTTTATTTATATGTAAAGATGTATAGATAAGTTTTCAGGGTCCTTGATATGTAATATAATTTAAGAGTTGAGTACTATTGAAGATAGTTGCCATTTTCCTTAAAACAGAATTGGGACATTTCTGCAATTTTTCTTATAGCATTTAAAATAATAACAGATTTGTTTTGCAAAAACCGAAAAGTCAAATTTTTTGCACTGCGAAGTTCTTCTACCGAGCGATGTCAATTCCTGTAAATAACGTTTTGTAAAAAGCCCCATAAGAAGAATCCAGAACAGATAGATCATGTGATCTGTCAGGGCAACTAATAAACACATCAGAACCAATGAGTCTTTGACGAAAATTGGTTTCTAATAAAATTTGAAATTAAAATTTTTTAAGCTGGCGCCAGGTTAATATCTGACAAGATGTGATTCACATAAAAAGACTGATAAATACTTTATTTGTAATCAATTTATTGCCGTAACTTGTATGTATTTCGTGGTAGTAGTTATTTGTTTCATTTAGTTGTAATTTGGCACCGACTTCAAGTATTTATTCTGCTATAGTAAATCCGCTTTCCTGAATTTTAGGAAATTAATTTTAGACTTGTAACTTCGGCCCCCTTAACACCTCAACACTCAACACCAATAGTGAAAGAACTTGAGATGTAAATTTTTTAGTCCAACATATTTTATCCCGCATATTGATTTTAAAGAAATTAATTTAAGATTCTTAATATACACCCCAAGAATCGCCCAATATCAATTTCTACAAAATCGGGAAATTATAAAATTTTTTGGCTCCTATATTGTATCTGCCATATTGAATTGGCAAAAATAAACTTCATATAGCAATACCAATTTTGAAAAGCTATATATAACGTAAAATTTTCAACTCACTATATTGAATTAGTCATATTGAATTTAAAAAAAAAACTCAGTACCAATTTCGGACATAATCCGGAAATATAAAACTTTTGGATCGCCATGTTGCATCTGTCACATTGAAAATTTCTAACACAATTTTTAATTAATTTTTTACCCTCTCAGAAACCCCCTGATACCAACTTAAAAAAATCGAAAGACGTTAAATTTTTAGTCTGCCATATTAGATTCGCCAGACTGAATTTTTTTAGAAATAATTTTAAACTCGTAATTTACATCCTCAAAATTCCTCATAGAGCAATTTTTGGACAAAATCGAGAAGTCCTAAATTTTTAGTTCGCCATATTGAATCCGCCGTACTGAATATTTTTTTAATAATTTTAAATTCGTAATCAACATCTTAAAACCCCCCTTTAACAATATTGGACAAAATCGAGAGATGTGAAGTTTTAATCCGCCATTTTGAATTTTTTGAAAACAATTTTAAATTTGTAATCTAGATCCCCAAAAACCCCAATATATCAATTTGATCAAAATTGAGGAATATAAAATTGTTAATACACCATATTGGATCCTCCTTAATGAATTTTTTGAAAATAATTTTAGATTCATAATGTACGACACCAAAAAATCTTAAAAATAATTATAACAACAGGAGTAACAGTAATAAGATCAACAAGTAGATATTTTTCAGTGTAATAAAATATTAGGCACCCAATAATACTAACACAAAAAATAAATTAGGAACATCTCTATATAATTTCAACATATCCTCCACGATTATTAATACATTTAAACATATTTTCTCTTATTTTATAATTATTTGAGTTTGAAATAATATCTCTGTGGTCTTGGTTAGTATTTCTATGTTTTGGACTCTTTCATTTTAAATTTACTTTTTAAAAACCCACACAAAAAAAAATCTAAAGGACTATTGGCCAGTCACCTAATTTTACCATGTCTCCCAACCGAAAAGTTATATCGGTTGTTAAAGTACTCACATTGTACGGCGGTGCGTCATCTTGTTGACAAATCAGATTATTTTATTGCTGAACTAGAGTATTCTTCTCGAATAAATTTAAATATCACTCACCATTTAAAGTTCCATTTAAAATAATTGGTCCAATAAGCTTATTTGCCAACATACCACACCAAACCAACCAAACGTGAGTTGGTAGGGTATCCCAGGCGTCGTGAATGTTGCTTAGAAACTCCTCATCTAGTCCATTTGTAAGCAATATTACCACCGCTGCATCATATTTTCTTCAATTAAATTCTGCACTAGCATAAATTTATAAGGATGATATTTATAAAACTGCAGTGTGATGTAAATTATATACTAAGATTGATTGACATATGATGAGGCATTTGGAATAGATCTTTCCGGATCTTCTAAAAATTGCATCAACAAATCGTATTTTATTTTAGTGAGTGAAAAATTACCTTGAAAATAAAGTAAAATATTTTCTTCATTTCTAACTACGGTTCTGATTTTTCGCCTAAGACTTTTCATTTCATTACATTTTTTGACACTGGATCTTATTCAACTAGTAGATGATCTCGACTACTAGAATACATATTACAGTATTCATTTTTTACTCTAAATATATTTTTATTTTTCGAATAAAAAAGACATGTTTTCTTCTTTCGAATAGCCCATGTTAAAATGTGTATTAGTCAATATAATATATCAATATAAGTATTCGATACCATATTAAAACGTCACAATGAAAAGTGAAACAAAGCATTTGTTTTCCAAGCCTCCTCGTTTATTTTTTATATCAGTTTATTAATAATTTAAACTTAATTATTTCAATAACGGCTAGTCAGAACACTAACTTATTATATATTTTTGAAATCAGGAGGAAAATGAGATGCATCTCACACGGAGGTATCCGTGAAAGCCGTATAAACATATATAAGCCATCCGACGAGAGGTCGGCGAAGCCGCGTCCAGTGTTGCATGCTTCCTTCCGATCTGTCCTTTGCACAGCCAGGTGCATGTCGGTACCCTGATGAGTCTAGTGAGAGACGAAACATGTATCTCTGCCGTATCACTATGGCGAGGAGGGTAAGCTTTGACTTTCTTCTCGGTATGGTGGTACAGGTAGGTCACCATCTCGATGGTGGTGGAATAGGATGAATTGTGTTTTATTACAATTTATTCTAACTGTGCAACCTCTAACACAGAAAGGATATGATGGAGCGAAGTTTGCATTCACTGTTTCGCATTTTACTTCACTTATGTACGGAGTTGCATATAGTTGTACGTTTGCTGAATGTGATTTCAGCACTACAACAGCATAATGTGGATATAACCACTGCTAATGCATCTCACACGGAGGTATCCGTGAAAGCCGTATAAACATATATATATATATATATATATATATATATATATATATATATATATATATATATATAGAAATCGTTTTAGGCTTCTTCAGACTAAAACGTTGCCTTTTTCTCTCAAAAAATTCTAAGGTATAATTTAAATACTTACAAAATACCCATTGTCAAAAATACAAGAAGTTAAGCATATATATAAAAAATAAATTCGTCCATATAATATTAAATTTTTTTTGGGGCTATCGGTCATTTTATTATTAATTAAACACATTTTTAGGACATTTGAAGTTTCAGTTTACTTATTCCTTAAACCATCTGCGGAATTACAATTAAACGCTAAAACGGGATTCAAATGTAAATAATTTTTATACGTTAGAGAAAATTTAAATAATAAATTGTGTTTACGCTGGTAAACATTACGTGTCTAATTCGTAATTAAAGTCAGTGAAGCAATCTTCGCTCAAATGAATTATAATTGGTTCCTCTATCTCACCGATCATGAGATCGAGTTTCCACATTTTCTTTTATTCTTTAATTATATGGATTTTCCCCAATTTTCTACAGTAACATTATTCAAAAAAAATTTTCAAAAGTTCAATTAAATTACTAATTTTGCATATTGTGTTATTTCTACCAACTCTACCTTTTACTTGAGAGAGATATTTCCTTCTCCAACGGACAGTTTCCTGACGATCTATAAGAACACATTTCCTATCTGGTTTTTCCCAGCAAAAATTAAGTTCTCTGAGCAATTTCGACAGGATGACCGACATGTCGACAGGATGACTGACGACCGAGTGGCAAAAATTGCAAAAGAAGGAATACCAAACTCCTCAAGGCTTCCTGGTCGACCGCCTAAAAGATGGAAAAAGAGCTGGACATCGGTGTCACAGAAACAAGAATAAACGAGATGCATTGACAGTCAATACAGGACAAAGTCCTATACTAAGAATAAGAAGAAGAAGAAGAAGAGCAATTTCCAGAGCTCAATTCTTTCAATTTCAGGTAAATCCCGATCTTCATTGATTTTAGTTAGAATTTTGTCGACGGTTGGGATCTGCTTCTCATAATAAAATGTATGTACAACTCCTGTTATTGCAGTTTACATCTCTTCTTCCAACAAGGTTTTTCGTCTGTCTGTGATCGAATGTGTCTTAGAAGTATTAACAATTCCAGTCATTTTTTTCTCCTTCAATATTCGGTAGATAGTAGATTTTCCACCTCCTGTCACGTTGGAACACATCTCAACAGAGCTTTTAACAATATTATATAGATATTGATATCTTAAGGCATCATAAACATTCATCGTAATAAGTTTTTCGTTGAGGAAAAATGCCCTGGTTTAACGATTTTGGAATACATATAGATGTGGAAGCCATATCTTTTGGGTATCTCACTAATCTCAAATAATATACAAAAACAAGCACAAACAAGATAAATCACTAAGGACACAATGTAAGGTGTACTTTGCTCACTGACAGAAATTAAAAGAACCATCAGAAATTTTATTGTTGCCGTAAATTTATAAAAGCTTATAATATTTAAATATAATTAAATATAATTAGATTTACGGCAGTCTTCAGTTACCTGCGGCACTGGAGCAGGTACGTTGAAGGTTTCGGTAACAGTTTTATTACTCTCCCAAGTTCTGGAATAGAGCATATGAATGTGTTTGCTTGCGATCACCCCTTCCCTTTCCAAGAGCTGAGTTCAGGAAAATAGAACCGATTTTTCTTTTGTATTAGGAATGTGTATGCGGCTTGCACTCCTCTCCGTTGACAATTTATTTTTCTTGCGATAGACCCCCCCAAGAGCTTGGAGTTCAGGAAAATAGACCCGATTCTGTCTCTTATACTAGGAATGTGTATGCTGCTCACATCCTCCCCCCCCCTATCGGCATTTTATTTTTTTTGTGATTGCCCCCTACCCCTCCAGGAGCTTCAAATTCAGAAAAATAGATCCGATCCTTACTTTTACACTAGAAATGGGAATGTTGCTGTTTATCCCCCCCCCCCCGTCGACAACTTGCTTTCGCTTGCCATACTGTACGGTTGTGATATCACCGCCCCCCCCCCAAAAGAGAGAGGCTGGATCCGCCCCTGGTTCCGTGTACTGATAATATAAAACTCTCATCACATTATTGTTACCCACCCTAGTGCGCCACAGTATTCGACAAGTTACTTATCTTGACTTAGGTTATGTGACGCTCAAAGCACATTCTTCGACGTGTTATCAATATTGACTTGAGAAGTTTCCCTATTGCTGAAATTCCTAAGCATCATGAGATTTACTACCTTCATCTGAATCCGAAACTCTAATTGTAGCCGCTGCAAAGAACCATTTAGCACATTTCTGGTAATCATCATGTTTTGGGATATTATTTGACTGGTTTTATCCAAGTGTGCTTAATTTCAGATTAATCGAATAAAGAAAAGTAGATGAAAAACTGATTTCAACAATATTAGTTTGTTGTTCATACTTACAAGGGCTTAATTAAACTCTTTAAAAAGTAAAACTTTAGTGGAGTTGGCGTATTTCCAAAATTCACATCAGGATCATTTTATTAGAAAAATACTTTAAATATTGAAAAATTTTGTTTTTTAATTAATGAAAGATATAATAACAATTGTTTGACTTTTCTTATAACTTTTTACTTTATTTCTGTATATTTTGTTTTTAAATTTTATATCTTCGACATTTAGTGCTCGCTCAAAAACGTGATGTTTAATATTTTACTGTCATCAATATTGTATATGCGTACAAAATTTAAAGTCAATTAAACTACCAAATGGATGTGAAAAATAGTAACAAAATTTGACCCTTGTTCATAGTTCACTGGTATTTTAGACCTAATAACAGAAAATGAAAATGCTCCAATTCGACTCAAGATTACAGAATTTGAACCGAGAAAATTAATTAAATATTTTAAGCTATATAATTCATATTTTGAAATTAGAGTATCTGTATTACGAATTTTAGTATTTGAGTTTTAGGGGACTATATCTCATAAACCATTAATCTCGCAGCTCCTTTATGGTAAAGGCGGCCCTAAAAAAATCGCTGAAAATTGTTTTTAAGTTCCTAAAACAGTTGCTAGGAAGCAATGGTCAATTAGGAAAAAGGATTTTTCCCGCAATTTGCCAAATGAATTATTATTTAAAATATTTGTGATTGTACAGACCTGGGCTCTTGAAAAAGGGATTTTCTTATTTTATCTTTCCCGTTACAAACTCTTCATGCGTATTAAGCTATGGCACGTAGATGACACTATGACAGCTCAACAAATATTCTTTTTCTCGAAAATTTTAAATATTATTGCATCGATCTAGCTATCTAACTAAATAGAGGATGCAAATCCTCAATATCTAGAAAACAACAAATACTTTATATCCCTTTCATAATTTCATAATAGGAAATATTAACAGCAGATTCCAAGAGTCCAAAGACCCGTGATTATTTAAATTTTGCGTCATATAATTTTAATCAACGTTTTTTTAACATATGTATACATATATATATATATATATATATATATATATATATATATATATATATATATATATATGGTATACGGTTTTAAAATCAAGGAAAATGGGTTTTTTAAGAATTCTGTATAACTATGTCGGAAATGTTCTTTCGATTGGTGGCACTTACATTTTACAGTTCCGACCAGAACTCTCTCTCTCTCTCTCTCTCTCTCTCTCTCTTTGTCAACCTCTGTCCATCCACTCCTGGATGTTGGTCTCTCTCAATTGTTTCTATCTTTCTCTATTCTTCGCCAATCTCATCCACTGTTTGCCCGCCACTTTCCTTATGTCGTCTACCCATCTTTTTGCAATGTAACCATTCAAATAAAAATAGACGACAAGACGAAAATGAACCTCATAAAACTACAAAGGGGAGTGAGACAAGGGGACACTAACTCGCCAAAACTGTTCACCCTAGTCCTAGAGGACATTTTTAAGGAACTTAAATGGGACATCAAAGGTATAAACATCGATGGAATATACTTGAACCATCTCAGATTTGCTGATGACATAATCTTAATAGCAAGTAATCTCCAAGAATTGAACGAAATGCTACAACAGCTAAATGACGTATCCGCATCTGTAGGCCTTAAAATGAACTACAACAAAACAAAAATAATGAAGCACGAACAGGCAAACATAACAATACAGAACCAGAGGATAGAAAACGTCGAACACTATGTATACTTGGGTCATGACATCAGACTAGCGAAATCAAACCAGGATGTTGAAATAAAAAGAAGAACACAGCTGACATGGGCCACTTTCGGAAACTTGCATACATCCTGAAGAATAATTCAATTCCCATAAATCTAAAAAGAAAAGTATACGACACATGCATATTACCGGTATGTACGTATGGATTAGAGACCATGTCCCTCACCAAAAAGTCCGCTAAAAAATTAGAAAGAGTCCAAAGAGCGATGGAAAGAAACATGCTTGGAATCTCATTAAGAGACAGGATTAGAAACACCGAGATAAGACACAAAATGAAAGTCAAGGACATCGTGGAGGAGGTTGCAAAGATGAAGTGGCGATGGGCTGGTCACATAGCCCGATATAAGGACAACAGATGAACACGAAGAATCCTGGAATGGAGACCGAAGGAGACAACAAGAAGCACGGGAAGACCTCAAAAAAGATGGGTAGACCAGAACTGGGTTTTTCAAACCAAAAGTTCGCTTTTTTAAATACAACATACAGGAATCGGATTGTACGCTACAAAATATGAGGTCTTTCTTGACCTCTAAATGATCTTTAAATTTAAGTTCGCGTTCTGTTTACACAAAATCTCTTACTTACTTTGCTAATCGAATTTTCGGAAATACATCTAAGATATCTAACACTTCTTCGTCATCTCAAAATACAATGTCATTTTGAGTAATCATAATCATATTTTTACTGCAAAGAAAATTTTCTAAAATAGTAATAACTTCTTTAAAAATAGCAATAATGAATAATCACGTTTTTACAATTAACAAGATTTATGAGCACACAGAAATCAATTTTTTATAACAACATAAAGTAATAAACACATTTTTCTGTCAACTAGATTTATTAGGACATAATGTTCATTTTATAATAACAAAACGAAATAATAATCACACTTTTTCTTCAAATAAAAAACTTATTTCATAATAACAAAAGTAGATTATCACACTTTTACTACAAACAAAATTTTTTAATAAAATAATATTTCTCTTTTAGGGACAAAAATGAATAATTACTTTTTTATCGGCAGCAAGATTTTTAAAACATAATAATTTATTTTATAATACAAAACTAAATAATCACATTTTTACTATTAACAAAATGAAAGTATTTTCCATCCAAAGCCGTTGAAACTATTAAAATGCAAAAACTTTCAATGAAAATATGGAAACGAAAATTGATTTGACATTGAATATTAAACTACGTTACATTCGCGAGCAGTGATAGGTTTGACTCTTTCCTTTAATCGTCTAATGCAAGCTTCGAACTTATAGTAGGAATGTGTATGCTACTGGTATCCCCCCCCCCCGTCGACTACTTTTTTTTTCCTGCGATCGCCCCCCCCCCCACCCCGCCAAGAACTTTAAGTTCAGGAAAATAAAATCGATTGTGCCTCTTATACTAGAAATATGTATGTTGCTGACATCTCCCTTCCCGTCGACTACGTTTTTTTTTCTTGCGATCGCCCCCTTCCCAAGAGCTTCGAATTCAGAAAAGTGGACCTAACCTTGCCTCTTACACTAGAAATGGAAATGTTGCTGGCCTCTTCCCACCCCCCTCATCGACAACTTGCTCTTGCCATACTGTACTTTTGTGATATCACCGCCCCCCTCCCCAAAGAGAGAGGCTGGATACGACCCTGTACCTACCTATACACAACACTTTGTCACCGGCGAATACACTAAAACATAAGCACTGGGTTTTCGCGTTGTGTTATTCTTTAAGGTTAGTTTAATTATTAATTTAATGAAATATTACGTAACGGAAATAGGTATAATGCCTATAAATCAAGTAAAAATATTATTATGACTCCTCAAAATGACATATTTTGAGATAACGCAGAACTGTTAGATATTACAGCTGCCTTTCCGAAAATTCGGTTAGCAAAGTAAGTAAGAGATTTTGTGTAAACAGAACACGAACTTAAATTAAAAGGTTAATTAGAGGTCAAAGAAAACATTTTCAAAAAAAAATTAAATAAACGTTTCATATTTATGGCGTAGAATCCGATTTCGTTATAAAAATATGTATGTTCCCTTTAAAAAAAAACTTCCGATCCGAAAAACCCACTTCGTCGGAGCCGGAAATTGGATGTGACACCAATAGAAAGAGCGTACTCGATGTAGTTATACAAAACTTTGAAATTCTAAAAAAAAAACATTTCCCTAGACTTTAAAAGGGGTGGACCGGTAGTCTGGGACATATATATATATATATATATATATATATATATATATATATATATATATATATATATATATATATATGTATATATATATATATATATATATATATATATAGATAGATAGATAGATAGATAGATAGATAGATAGATAGATAGATAGATAGATAGTGGTTGCCCCACATGTAAAAATCACGGTAAAATTGGCCTCCACGACACTTTGGGCTCCGATATACGGAGGCCAATTTGCAATTCGACATAAAACTTGTCAATAACCATAAAATGTTATGATTAATCAAATAAACATGAAATTTTACGGGGCCTCATTTTGACTAATTTTTGATAAAATTATACATCTTAGTGTATTCAGCTCATCGTTTGATGGCGTTGTCGTCAGTCAAATGTATATTTAATAAATCTTTATAGCGGTAAATCTGACCTCCACGAATACCGGCAATCTGGTTTTTAAGAACAGACAATCTGAATAATCGAGGTATGGATTTTGTAGATTTAAATTTCTATACTGCTTTGGCGATTATTTTTCCGTAGCTTATATAGATAATTTAATAATATTTTTTAGTCAATGATTACATTTTTACCTGCTAAACTGTATGAAAAAAATATTTTATGAAATGCCAATATTATGTGTTGAATAGGTACCTATGTAGTAAGTTTTCACCACGCAAATGTGCTATTTTGGGCGAATGTTGCTATGAAATATGTACATGGTATAATTACGTAATTATCACACGAGAAATTTTATTTTAGGGCAGGGGTTTATTTACCAAAAATTAATATATGTAAGAAAATATATTTTTTGTTTCTGCTATATAAAATTTGATATGCGTCAGCGTAAAAAAATTGAAAATTACCGATGTGGTTATAATGGAAAGACCTGTTAGAACAACGTTAAAACTTCATTACCGCACTTGTGAAGTAAAGTGTTGTGACAGTATTCAATTGTGAACTTCTGCAAACGGATTATTCTTGGTAGCGTGTGGCCGTTCCGCTCACAATTTACTAATGTCCATATTATTTAGTAACTATCCTAAAATCTAAGAGAAAGAAAAAAAAATAGATTAGACCAATCCGCTGCGACAAAGGCACTCTTGTAGTCTGGTCGATCTTGAAGTTTAGTTCTAAAGGTCTACCGTTAGTTATCGCTTACCAATACCAAGAACACAACTGCAGGATTCAGGAAAACGGCTGTCAGCTGGCCAAAGCAGGATTCTTCTTATGCTTCTTGGTACACAAGTGCACGCCGTGTGTTTACCCACAAAAAGGTTTTTATCGATAAAAGAAAGACTAGTTTCTCAAAACACTTATCTCTATTTAACAAAAATAAAAGAAAAATAAAACAGTATTTACAAATGAGAAACTTAAGAGTAAATTTGGATTATAATTAAAAAGCTTAAAACTACAAGCTCTTTAGGCCGTTCTGATATTCCCCTTAATGAAATAAACCCAAATTTGAACTGATAATATTAAGAAAGTTTGATAAGTCCGAAAAATAAAAACAACCTTTTAGAAATAAAAGATATAAAAAATCCCAAATTAATTTGTTTAATTAAAAGTTAAAGGGATGGTGGACTCCCTTCCCCGGTAGAAAATAAAGTAAATTTCCCCTTACTATTTGAAATGCTGTCTGGAAGAATAAAAAAAAAGTATAAGACAAAAATAGCAGAAAAGACAGCAGAGAAAAACCTTCTTACACTGGTAAAACACTAAAACACACGCCAAACTGACTTAGACAAATTCTGAATCGTAACTGCCCTTAATTAATTTCTCAAAATCCAACTCAACTTTCATCCCTTAGAACCGCCCTTCTCCCTATTAGATGCGTTGGTTCCGACATGCGTGCTTTTCCACCAATAGAACGCCCTTACGCGATGCATCCCCGCGCGCGAAAAGTAGTTTTCGTTCCCGAGCGTCGGTATGTTTTCGGTCCCCTGGTTCATAGATGGCATAAGTCATCCATGCGTCGAATTTAATTTAATTTAATATTAAAACTGACCAGAGCTCAAAGTTAATAATTACTTTATATAAATGTTATCAAAATCTATTCTACAACTATTCTAAAAGATCGAGAAAGAACCCATAAAAAAACCCCAAGGTTTTAACCATTTTCTCACTTTCTTATTCTTATTTTCGTCAATTGGGGAAAAATGGGTAACAGTCGCGAACTTTGTACATAATAACAAATACTAATATTGCATTTTAGCGATTTTATTTAAATATTCTTTTGTTTTCTTATGGTGGGAAAATTTGCTCAGTTTAAGTAAAAGAAAGCTCTCTCACGGTCGCCACATGTGGTTATCACTTTACAACTTAACCTTAAACCCTTAACGATATGGTTTTTAAGATTATTAAGTTACTTTGACAGATTTATATCAAAAACTTCGAGAGGGTGGAATAGTTTAGTTTTTGTGTCACATAAATTCATTAAGTTTATGTTGTTTTTTCAGAAAAATTAACTACCCCAAAAGTAATAAAACTAGGCTTAAGTTTGTTAATGGATTTATATTTCCCTGATATGTGACTATTTTTGGCCAGACATAAGATATACAATTTTAACGGCCCAAATCTTTATACAGAGGGGGACTCAAGTAAATTCTTCCATTTAGTAGAATTTAATTTAGAATTAATAAATGTTAAAATTAGTAAAAATCACAATAAACTTTTGTTCCCTTACAGTGTACATTCGCGTCTAGTTGTAGAAAACTAAACATTTTAACAAGATGTTTCTAAAAGTTGCCAAGGAAATTTAATCTTCAACAACTAAAAATATGAAAAAAGTTCTTATTAACACTTATCCGGAAACTTTTAATTTTGGAGATACAGGCTCTAATTTTATTTTTATTTCTGATTTTTTTTTCTCTCTCTGCCTTTTCTTTTTTGTAGCTATTTATATATTTTTTATCTTTATGATCTCTTTCTTCCCACTACTATTTCTTTTTTATTATTTGTTATACTTAAGATAAAAGACAAGAGAACTGTCTGTGCCTAAACAGTCAGTTTATTGTATAGGCATATACTGTGAAGGAGTAGTGAAAATAAAGACATTTATTTAATTACTAATTTTTAAAAATGATTTCTGTCACTATAAATGTTAATATTTCGTAAAAGTTGATAGTACAATAACCTTAATAAATTTTATAGTGGCGTACATTTTTATGTCACCTTGATATCTAATTGAAGTCTGTGTATTTTAAAACAGAATAAAGAATTATTACACATTTTGCCCGTCCAGAAAGTCAACAAAAATCCAATTGATAATAAAATTAATAGTGTATTTTAAATAAATGGAGTAATAAAGAACATAATATGCTGGGAACTTAATTTGAGAAACAAAATGTGACATTAATAGCTCAGACAGTACATTGTTTGTTACGAAAGATTTTGAAATATAGGATAAATAAAATATTGAAAGATCTGTATAAAATATTCAACACCAGAAAAATTATATTTGAATAATCGGCAGAGTTCCTGACAACCCATTTTAAATAAAAAAACAATAGTTGATAGTCACGTCCAATTTCGCATTTGTTATACCTAAAGTTTTGCTAAAAATCCGTTGAAAATATCAAAAAAAAACTAGGAACGAGTAAATATCTTATTTATACTAATTGTTGTTTAGATAGCGTTAGATAGCTGCGTCACGGGATTATTAATGCACCTTAACACTCTAACCAAATATCAACTTTCTATCTTTATTGTTAAAAATATAATTATGAAAAAAGAATTGAAGTTTATTTCTGCCTCTGTGTACATTACAAATAGAGAATATGTTATTGTTTCTCAATATAACATACAGATTTAAAATTTATAACGCTATTTCCGTAATACCCTGTATGTAATAAAACAAAGATTTAAATACCAAAAATAATTTTATTGCATAAAGTAACATTACATGAACTGTGGCATTTTTATTTGTTTTACTCTATTGAAGTAAAACGAATAAATATAGTAATTATGTTTCCTGGCCGTTTTTGAAATATAATTTATTTTCTTTTTCTTGGCTTATTTCCTGATAAATCATCTTCGGCAATCCAGATTTACATTTTTTAATTAGAAAAATAACAAAAATATCACAAATATAGACATAAACCATCAAAGTCTAAATTAAAACTAGAACAATTTTAAAAATAAAGTAAATTTAAAACTAAAATTGGTTTAGTTTTTAAAACTGTATTAGATTTAAATTTGCTTTAGTTTGATAATGTACATTAACGTTTTACACCGTATATTTGTGATATTTTCCTTATTTTTATTATTAAAAAGTGTAATTTTAGATTTATAAAGCCTGTTTAATAGTAAATTAACCGAAACATCTCAAATTCATTAAGAAGAAACCTGTCCTTTAATTGACCAAAAATTAAAAAGAAAAGAAAATAAACTAATAAATATCAAATAATAAATTTAAAACAATAATCTTAAATAAAAAACATTTTTTTTTGTAATAAAATAATTTTCCCTAATCTGAACAATAAAAAAGCTTTAAAGTTAAAGATTAGTTTTATTGAAAAAGAAAATGTTGTTATACAAAGTGAACACTAACCTAACTTATAGCTACAGTTGTGCTTGGGATTTTCGGTCAACTAAAAAAAGTTTTTTTATTAATAAATTTTTGACCTTGAAAAATTTCTAAAGATTGTTTTTTAGTGAATAAACTGAAACATCAAGAATTTATAAAACAAAAAGAATGAGATATGTCATAAACGAAAAATAATCTGTTATAACCTGTATATTAAAAACTACCTAATAAAAGTACCCACAGTCTATGTTATACATGTTTTTCAGACTAATCCAAAAAATGCGCGGTAAAATTTTTTTGTATTTAGTTTAGTTTTGGTCAATACCCCATAAAAAGATCGAAAATGCGCGTGACTATTTGCAATGAAATGAACTGATCTTATATTTAACTGAATCTGAGGAATGTGTCAGAAAAACACGTCTCTATTAAAAACATTTCCATGTTTTTGGACTTCTCTTTTTTAATATGAATTTCTTACACAATATGTAATTTGAAGGAAGTCAATAATCTCTTATACGCTACTAAAAAAACACATGGAACCACCGCATACCATAATGGCACCAATATTGCCGTTTTGGGATTAATAACATAGCTTGCTTCACCATTTCAATTTCTTCACAAAGCCGAGTGCCTTGAGATTTGTATTTCATAATATATTTGTGAGCTTGTTTTCCTGAAAAGATCTTTTAAAAACATAATATTTGTTGATGGAACTTTTCCACTCCTTTAAACTAAAAATTTTGTTCTCCACATGTCAGATCTCGGTCATCACGTCTTTGCACTGTACCACCTGGTCCAATTATCGGGGACGTCCTATAACATGCGGAAATGGCGATAATACGGAAATATTCTTCGATAACGGCGATAGAATTCCACCAGGAATAACCCCACCGACACCGATATTACTATTTTGTGGCTTAAAATTACTCATTGCTTGCTTCACGGCTTTAATCTCTTCACCACGCCGAGGATGATTTGTATTTCACAATGTATCGATGAGCTTGCTTCCCCGGAAAGATGCAAGGTTCCACTGATTCAACTATATATCAAGGTGTACAGTTAGCAGAGAATTGCTGTACTAACTCTGGATCAGTTTGGTTTTGATAGGCATATTCATCTGTATATCGAAGCTGAAACCCTCTACCTAATTGGGGTGGGGAGAAAGAGCTCTTCCAGCAGCTGCTATACCACCATTTGGTGGGGGCTGTAACATTACCACGTCCAAAATTAGTGCAATAATAATGTAACGTATGTACGATGCATCCTGAAACAAATATGTAAATAAAAATAATTAATAAATTTTTCCAATTAACTAATACAGAGTGGCACATCATATATTTGTGAACTTTACGAAAACAATAAAATATTTTTTAAATATTTTTATAGGCGCTAAAAGGTTGATTAAGATCATATTCTAACATTATGTACAGTTTGATTTTAAAAAAATAGGCCTTTGATCTATATAACTTTAAATGAAATACCCTCTAAATTATTAAATTGAATTCTAAAATATGCAAACATTTTTCGAAAATAGTTAAGTTTATAGATTTATAATGGTTTATTTTAGTAATAATGTAGCAAAAATAACAAAATAATGCAAAATTATCCAAGTAAAAATTTGCCAATTTACCCTCTGAAATTAATACCCAGATTCAAAATTCAATTTTTTATGTTTCACGTCTATAATTGGACCATCACACTATCTTTGTGGTAAATTTCAAAATTTTACGTCGCATAATTTCTGAGAAAATCGGCTATGACGGACGGACGGACACTGAAGTGATTCCGTTTTGGCACGAAATACTAAAAAATGGTCTAACCTGTAAATAGAAAAAACATTTATCTCAAAGACCACACGATACCGCCAAAAATAAACTTCAGATTCTTGTTTTTCGTCCCCAAATTAGAGAGTACAAAAAATTTTCAAAAAATTCGTTATTTACTTCTGTTTCAATAATTACCCTTCTTTAAATTACCCTGCATATTTTGGAATAATTCAGAAATATGGTCTTAAAGAATAACTCAGATATGTTAAAATAAAAGATTTAACAAATATTTAATCGCTTTTCGTAAAACGCGCAATCGTGTGCGGAACGTCACCATGTTTATTGCTAATAAATTTAATTGATATTATTATATTCATATCCCTCACGAAAAAAAGAATCACCAGTATATACTCCAAAATAAAATTATAAATTTATTTTTCATAAAAGCTAATGTATGAAAATTTTAATGGATTGCACAAAGTAATCATTTGCAATCTTTTATCAAGTAATTTTAATAAGAATCAAAATTTATAATTTTCCCAAGTGAGTTTATATCTAATATTACCCAACATTACATATGAAGGATATACACTTAATAACCTATATTTTAAGCTACACATTAACTTACCTTTCTTTTATCAGGCTGCACACAGCACAAAACACACAAACTATTAAAAATCTAATTCTGACATTGTTTTACAGTAAACGGTCATATTAAGTTTTTAAAAGCCTAACATCACGGTTCTATTGTCTGGGAAACCGACAACACTGTAAGGATCCTATTTTACCAAAAAACGGAATATATGGAACCAACAGCATACCCAAGTTATACCCAAAAAATATATTATACAAATGGATTTTACCTTTACCGTCGAAAGTAAGGATGTCAACATTACCGTAATTTGTACAAGCAATATACAAAAAATATACTCGTGTATATCGATGGATGCTAAATTGTATTATTTTTCAATGGAAGCCAAATTTTTTTTTACCTTTTTTAATATTAATTAATCTTCCTAAAAATATATTTTTTATATAATTAAAAACATTCATACACAAACATATTTACAATTTTAAAAAACAAGCAAACAATTTAAAAAACTATTCAAATTTCTAACAGTATTTAATTTTACAACATACATACCTTGCCATTTTGTTATTTATTAATAATGAAGTGAAATTTTAATATCGTCTATTTAGGTACTTAGGATACATGAAATGCGAGTGTGTTTTATTTTTTATATTTGAACAATGGACCAAAAGAAAAGCGAAGGAACGCATACGTTTACTTTTATATTTAAGAGGATATTCAATTTTTGATGTTTATTAATAGGATCGAATACTTATTATTTTTCTTTAAATTAGGCTGGTGTAAATGTGACTCAAATTTCCTATATCTGTTCTGTTGTTAACAGATAAAAACACTGTTAACTGTGCATTTTGCTCTCGGTTCGCTACAGCTCCACTGATGAGACCATTAGGTGGTCGAAACTAGTATGGAGAGAGAACCAGAGTGACGTTCCCAGAGAATATACTCTCTGTCCCCTTTCCTAACTGTCGTAAGAAAAATAAAATAACTTTTCCAAATACATAAATCTTGAAATTGTTTATTTTTAATAATTTCGTACCGCTCCGGGGTATATTCAGATGTTGGTATGTACTGTTTAAGATAACAGTCCAGCATCAAGTTCTACAGGTAATATCCTGCCGATATTTTACGATTTTTAATTATTTCGTACCGCTCCGGGTATATTCAGATGTTGGTATGTACTGTTTAAGATAACAGTCCAGCATCAAGTTCTGCGGGTAATATCCTGCCGATATTTTACGATTTGGGGATTTTAAGTAGACAGTTGTTTTCTGTGCATTTTGCTCTCGATTCGTTACAGCTCCACTGATGAGACCATTAGGTGGTCGAAACTAGTATGGAGAGAAAACCAGAGTGAAGTTCCCAGAGAATATACTCTCTGTCCCCTTTCCTAACTGTCGTAAGAAAAATAAAATAACTTTTCCAAATACATAGACCTTGAAATTGTTTATTTTTAATAATTTCGTACCGCTCCGGGGTATATTCAGATGTTGGTATGTACTGTTTAAGATAACAGTCCAGCATCAAGTTCTGCGGGTAATATCCTGCCGATATTTTACGATTTGGGGATTTTAAGTAGACAGTTGTTTTCTGTGCATTTTGCTCTCGATTCGTTACAGCTCCACTGATGAGACCATTAGGTGTTCGAAACTAGTATGGAGAGAAAACCAGAGTGAAGTTCCCAGAGAATATACTCTCTGTCCCCTTTCCTAACTGTCGTAAGAAAGATAAAATAACTTTTCCAAATACATAGACCTTGAAATTGTTTATTTTTAATAATTTCGTACCGCTCCGGGGTATATTCAGATGTTGGTATGTACTGTTTAAGATAACAGTCCAGCATCAAGTTCTGCGGGTAATATCCTGCCGGTATTTTACGAATTGGGGATTTTAAGTAGACAGTTGTTTTCTGGGCATTTTGCTCTCGATTCGTTACAGCTCCACTGATAAGACCATTAGGTGGTCGAAACTAGTATGGAGAGAGAACCAGAGTGAAGTTCCCAGAGAATATACTCTCTGTCCCCTTTCCTAACTGTCGTAAGAAAAATAAAATAACTTTTCCAAATACATAGACCGTGAAATTGTTTATTTTTAACAATTTCGTACCGCTCAGGGGTATATTCAGATGTTCGTTTGGACTATTAAACATAACAGTCCGGCATCATGTTCTGCAGGTAATATCGTGCCGATATTTTACGATTTGGAGATTTTAAGTAGACAGTTGTTTTCTGTGCATTTTGCTCTCGGTTCGTTACAGCTCCACTGATGAGACCATTGGGTGGTCAAAACTAGTATAGAGAGAGAACCAGAGCGAAGTTCGCAGAGAATATACTGTCTGTCCCCTTTCTTAACGGTCGCAAGGAAAATAAAATAACTTTTCCATATATATATATATATATATATATATATATATATATATATATATATATATGTTTATGCGGCTTTCACGGATTCCTCCGTATGAGATGCAATAGCAGTGGATACATCCACACTATGCCGCTGTAGTGCTGAAATCACATTCAGCAAACGTACAACTATATGCCGCTCCGTATATGAATGAAGTAAAATGCGAACAGTAAATGCAAACCGCGTTCCTACCATATCCTTTCCATGTTAGAGGTTGCAGAGTTTGAACAAATTGAAAAGGAACACAATTTATCCTATTCCACCACCATCGAGATGATGGCCTACCTGCACCACCATACTGAGAAGAAAGTCAAAACCCACCCTCCCCGCCACAGTGATACGGCAGAGGTACATGTTTCGTCTCTACTAGACTCATCAGGGCACCGACATGCACCCGGCTGTGCAAAGGACAAATCGTAAGGAAGCATGCAAATGCTGAACGCAGCTTCGCCGACCTCCCGCCGGATGGTGCAATAGGATAAATTGTGTTCCTTTGCAATTTGTTCAAACTGTGCAACCTCTAAAACGGAAAGGATATGGTTGGAACGAGGATTGCATTTACTGTTCGCATTTTACTTCATTTATTTACGGAGCTGCATATAGTTGTACATTTGCTGAATGTGATTTCAGCACTACAACGGCATAATGTGGATGTATCCACTGCTATTGCATCTCACACGGTGGAATCCGTGAAAGCCGCATAAACATATATACGCCATCCGGCGGGAGGTCTGCGAAACCGCGTTCAGTATTTGCATGCTTCCTTCCGATCTGTCCGTTGCACAGCCGGGTGCATGTCGGTGCCCTGATGAGTCTAGTAGAGACGAAACATGTACCTCTGCCGTATCACTGTAGCGGGTAGGATGGCTTTTGACTTTCTTCTCGATATGGTGGTGCAGGTAAGCCATCATCTCGATGGTGGTGGAATAGAATAAATTGTGTTCCTTTGCAATTTGTTCAAACTCTGCAACCTCTAACACGGATAGGATATGGTAGGAACGAGGTTTGCATTTACTGTTCGCATTTTACTTCATATATATATATATATATATATATATATATATATATATATATATATATATATATATATAAAAGAAAGGTATAAAAACAGCATAAGACCGCCACATTTAGTTGTTCTGTGGTTCTATTACGTATAAACATCCTGTACACACAAGACCCGTGAGGAAGATATTCTAATTAAAGTCACTGTTGTGTAATACATTTTAGCGAAACTGAGCTATAAATTATTAGAAATACATGATGCATGAATACCATAATAACACAGTTGGAAGCCAATTTACGTTGTATGGATTAAGTCGAAAACAATAACAGGTTTAATCAAGTTTATTGACGAAATAATTTAGTATATTAATTAATCATATATCTCAAAATACGCCTTTAAATTATAATGAAATGTAAAAGTAATTCACGCGCCTAGGTTTCCGTACCATCCATCCATTTTTTGGACTACGTAGAAATACTATTATAAATCCATGATAGTTTTTTAAAAAACTGTATTTTGATATTAAGTTTGGTTAAAGTAGTTTATAAAAAGCCTTTTAAAGTACACAACGATATAATTTTCCTGTAATTAATAGGTACCCTATAACTCTACGTAATTGTTAATTTAATTGCAATATGAAATGCTGAAAAATGTACTGGTATCAACTATAATTTATATTACGTATAGTTATTAGATAACATAAATCAAAATTTTCTGCGATGTCACGTGTCCGTACATTAATACATTATTATACAGTTTTGCTTTTGGCTTCCAATACTCTTACTAAGATACGCCAAAAACATATTTGTTTTGTACACAACAATCATCAAAACTTTAGATTACTCGTAAAGCTTAAGGGTATCTCAACAGGGACTCGAATTTCGAATCTCACGCTACTTTTGTTTGTCAGTTGTTGCGTCAGCCATATTTGGTAGTTTCCCTGTTACAGTATGGCAAACGAAAGCAAGTTGTCGATGGTGGGGAGAGGCCAGCAACATTCCCATTTCTAGAGTAAAAATCATGGTCGGGTTTATTTTTCTAAATTTGAAGCTATTGAGGGGGGTGATCGCATTATTAAACAAGTTGTCGACAGGGAGGTGGAAGCCAGTAGCATACACATTTCTAATATAAGAGCCAGAATCGGGTCTATTATTCTAAACTCAAAGGTCCTGGCGGGGAGGGCGATCGCAAGGAAAAACAAGTGGTCGACGGTAGGGTGGAAGCCAACAGCATACACATTCCTAGTATAAAAGCCAGAATCGGGTCTATTTTCCTAAACATACAGCTCTTAGGGGGGAGATCGGAAGAAAAAACTAGTTGTCGACGGGAGGCTGTAAGCCAGAAGCATACAAATCCTAATATAAGAGCCGGAATCGGGTTTTTCCTGCACTCAGAGGTCTTGGAGGGGGGCGATCGCAAGAAAATACAAGTTTGTCGGCGGGAGGGTGGAAGCCAACAGCATACACATTCCTAGTTTAAGAGCCAAAATCGGGTCTATTTTCCTAACCATAAACCTCTTTGGGGGGGGGGGGCGATCGCAGGAAAAAACAAGTTATCGACGGGGGGATGGAGGCCAACAGCATACACATTTCTAGTGTACGAGGCACAATCGGGTGCATTTTCCTGAAATCTAAGCTTTTAGGGGGAGATCGCCTGTGTTGTAGTGGGTAGTTATAGTTAATTGACCTCCCCAGGACTCTTCAACTTGTCCTTTGTTCAGGTATCTATTGAGGTTTCTATTAGCTGCCATGTTAGTAAAGGCTTTAACTTGTGATAAAAGATGATTTCCGATCGCTATTATTATTATTTTACTATACTAAGCTGGATTTTGAAGGTATAGATAGAGAAAATGAAAACCAAATTTCCTGAAAAGGTTTTGTTTATGAGATATTCGTTATAAATAATATTTTAAAAGTTCTGTTGCAGGGGCTTCATTTGGCGTTTTTTCTTTACTGTTATATTTATCCATTGCGAAAATTAATCCACTTTGAAAACATTAAAAAGTTTAGAAAATTACTTTAACATTTAAACAATTATTTTTTTAGTACTAAGATCAGATGCTTGAAATATTAAATAACCCCATCTATAAATCTATAGGTTTTCTTGTTTATTCTATTTTAATTGTTTCTATTGATCATGATTAGTCAAAAGTAATAAACCTGAAAATGCAAAATGATCCAAAAAATATACAGAAAATAGCCCTAATGACAGCTAAAACACAAATTATAAAATTGTATACCTATATTTTTCCGAGGGTCTTCGATACGCTGAATATGGATTTGAAGTCAGAATTAATCTGTTGCGGGATTTAGCGATATATTAACCTAAGTGTGCAAAAATCACGGGGCAAGTTTAATTCTTCTTCTTCTCTAAAATATCGTTAAAACTATCGTGAAACTGTCATTTCCAAAATGGAAGATTCAATATATCGAACTTAATTTTTTTAGTCCGCCATATTGAAACTGCCATCTTGAAAATGTCAGTTTTAAAATTCTGATTACATTTCCATTCTTACATACCTTGGAAATCTTCAACTTAAATTTGGATTTTATTTCAAGGTCGCTAACGACGACGCTTCGAGCTCGCTATTTTGACCTTGGTTTGCAAGCCTGATCAGAAACCGTAAATTTAAGCAGTCATCTTGAATTTTCGATGGGTTGTATGAAAAAACTGTTACTACCAATCGAGAGGACATCTCTTAAAATAACCAGGGTAGTACAGAGATAAAAAAAACATAAACTTCCTTAAAAAGGAAATCAATCTGCCCAAGATTGGACGGTTGGGCTAGTGAGAAAAGATATTTTCCAAGTATGTTTTGAAGGGAAAGGATATAAATTTCAACAATCATATATAGTCTAGAGATAAACTTTAAACTTGCGCTGTTACATAACCTCGGAAATAGCGAGGAACCACGATTCTCGTACTTTTAGGTTAAGGTATCGAGAATACTCGAAGCAATAAGTCAATTCTGACGTAAATTTCTGATTCAGCATATCGAAGGTATAGTCTGGTTTCTAGTTTACTATCCACTAAAAATTAAAAAGGTTAGAAAACGAAAGAATGGTAATTTTTATGGTTTCAGCAAAAATATGGCTAAATATAACAGTAAAGAAGAGAAAATGGTGAACATTGACAAAATAACCTCTAATGTAAATACATTTTAATAAAGAATATTTTGTTGTGCAGTATAACTAAATAATTACCTTAATTTCAAATAAAATAATGTTCAAAGGAATTTTTAGGGTATGCACAAATTGTATCTGCTTTTGTTCTTATTTTATAACGCAAAATCATCAAAAACATAAAATTCACAATATGATTACCATACCGAGCTTACACCTATCACCGAAGCTTTCACTACAACGCAGGATTATGTTTGGGATAGAATTGGGGTTGGACCTTTCCGATGTTAACGAGAAATTTAATTAGGTCGAAGCCGAGTTAACCTAATGGGTACTTTAGTTCTGCTATGAAAACCGTGAAGTAACATAAAAATGACAATTGAAATTTAAAGATTATATCTAAAAATAAATATAACCGTTTTTAAAATGAAAATAACAAAGAAAAAGACACTTTCCTTTTCATTATTCTTTTATAGAATCCTATAACTGTGTTCCTTTTCAAAATATCAAAGCTTGGTTTATTACTATTCACGTAATATTCTAATTAGTTCTTAGGAATGATATCCCATTTTATACTACTAATTTGTCATACATATTTATTTAAATACGCTTTGAGAATCAGCTTTATTTCTAAATATCCAATATGTTTGAATATGATTCAATAGTCTACTAAGAGAATATGTTTAAATGGCTAATAATACATTTATCTTCTCATATATTTCCATTTATGGCTTCGGTAATTATTTTAATTTTCATGTAGGAACATCTGGTAGTACAAAAGATTTAATGAACTCATTTATTTTACCGGAAATTTTAGTTCTAAAAGGTAACGTAAAGCTTTTGTGTACAAGGCTATTATAATGATATTATTATAAAAGGGCATGTTTAATAAACGAAGGCGTATAATTACTTATTTAATACTATATAAAATGACCTAATTTTAAATAAAAAATATTGATGAACTCTTTACAGTTTATTGGTATTATACGGTAAGCTATAATAATGATTGTTGCTCAATGATATGGAGTTAACTACAGGATAAAATATCTAACAACAGTAAATCCCTTGAGTAATTAGTTGCTCGAATTTCCAACTGAACATTATATTATTTATACAATTAATATAACTGACTTTTTTATGTTAAATTAACTGCGACTATATTAGCTTGAAACTTGGGAAATAAAAATTTGTTGAGTTATGAGAATTGTCTATTTTTTAAGCCGCATCTATCACTCCTGGCAATCTCTTCTTTATATCTGTAAAGTTTCATCGAAATCGGTTCAGTTATTTCGAAAATTAGCCCATACAGATAGGCAGACAGAAAAAAACAGTCTATATCACTCCTGACATCCTCCTCTTCGTGTCGGTAAAGGTACATCAAAATCAGTTCAGCCGTTTCAAAGATTAATCCGAAAAAACAGACAGACAGGCACCTCAATTTTATTTTTATGTACAGATTTTAAATATTTCCAATTAAAATAAATAAAAAAGTGATGGAATCGACAGTTACTTTGTGACAACATTGCATTATATATATATATATATATATATATATATATATATATATATATATATATATATATATATATATATATATATAATATAAACAAGATTATACTTTGTAGTTTATCAAATATATTAAATTTTTGGTATTACGACCGTTTCATAGTAACAATTACATCTTCAGACGCTATGGTTAACAAACTAAGTTAGTGCTGCTGCTATATACAAATAAAGGATAGCAGATGGTGTAATAACTATTTAAACTGTAACCCGCTGTACTGTCGAGCTTTTTGGTCCTAAATAGACACATGGTCTAATTTTATTGGTTTACCATATCCGTAATAACGGGGAATTTCCAAATTCCAGTTAAATATTGAGAAGTTCTGTATTTTGGTCTTTTTGATGTTTATATATTTCAATATTTTTATCTTTATCCCAAAATGAACAAAAAACAACAACAGGCGTCCTCACTCATCCACTGCAACGGAAAAAATCTCAATGAAGCCCCTAGTTGCACACCTTGTGGAGAACAGGACGATCCATGCTCAAGCTTATAACAACTTAATCGAATCATCTCGTTTATTTTAAATAGACCATAATTAATATTTCGCTTATCAATTTACTGAAAATTTTATCTTAAATAAACAAAAATATCTGACACCTGCTCAACCGCAAATTCCGTTGATAAAACTGAAGAAAATTCAGAAATTCTTCAACCGTACAAGTTTTCGGATGTTTTTTCGATTATCTCCGAACATGACATAGTTTGAATCTCGTAAGGTACGTTTTTCAATGCATGGAGTTATACCAATGATGTAACGATGAAAACCAATAAACTTTGTTAGTTATTCATATCAGATATAAAATAAGAAGAACCCAACCTGTAAATTTAAGAGACCCGGCATCCTATGTCTATTTCGGTGATTCCAGAGATCTCTCACGACTCGTTCAGAATCTTCGGAGACTTTCTAACATTTATTATTACCGTGAACGTAATATCAAAGCTTGTCAACTTTTCTGACCTCTTAATTAAGTCGATTGGAGCTACCGAACTGATCCTAAACTTCAACAGTTGCGAATATGAAAGCCTAGAACCAACAGAAGAATAAAAATAATTCAAGATGAATTGAGGACTGAACATTTAAACGAAATGAAGACAGACGCTGTACACAGTCTTACAGGTATTCCAAAATATACAAAAAGAAAGTGAAAACACAAATTGGCAAAATGTTAGAGCAAAACGTCCAGCCATCTGTGTCACCTTGGTTCTTTGTGTGAAATATACCTACGAAACTAGATACATCTGGAAAACAGAAGTGACGTGTAATCGCAGACTATCGCAAACTAAACGAATTAGCGGTGGACGATAAATGCCCATTTCTCAACATTTCGGGCCTTTTAAACTAACTTGGAAAAGTCCAGTACTTATCTAGCCTTGATTTTGCATCTGAATTTTACCATATTAAAATAAGCCCAAGGAATATTCGCAAACCTGCTTTTTTCATAAATAATGGACACTATGAGTTCAGCTGCATGTCTTTCAGCTTAAAGAATGTTCCATCCACCTTCCAAAAGTTATAGGTAATATCTTACTAGACATTCAAAGTAAGCGTTGTCTTGTCTACGGACGATATCATCATACATTCTCCTACTACCCATAAGCATATGGATCGTCTCAGAGATGTTTTTAAAGAATGCAGTAAACCAAGGACAAATATAAAGTCGCCCTCTAAAGATGATGTAAAACTAAATTTTCCCAAGATAGAATGTATACAATTTTCCGAACCTAAAACATCTAATGAACTAAATTTTTGCTTTGATTGGTGGGTTATTACTACCGCCGCTTTATACACATATTTGCCAGAAACTTTCAACTTCTTCCTAGGCTTTTTTGAAGAGACGCTAAATTTAATTTCGATGCAGATTGTAAAACAAGTTCCCGATCATATTTTAATTTATCCCAATTTCAAAGACCAATTCTTTCTTACAACAGACATACGTTTTGCAATTAGTGGTTTTCTTTTTTAATTACCTGTAGGAGGAGATCTCCATATAGCTTTTGCATCTAGAAATATTTGCTGCACAGTGACTATATGTTCTATCATTGAAAGAAAACTACCTACCATGGTTTCAACCGTTAAACACCTTCGCCCTTACCTTTTTGGTAAAAAGTCTTCCCTCATAACAAGCCACAAACTCTTGATTTGGCTATTTTTCATAAAAAAAAAGCCGGAAGTAAACTAGCAAAATGGTGCCTTCAACTGATTACGAAATCGAACTCAAATCTGATTAGATAAATAAAAATACTGAAGTCTTTATCACTTTTAAGAGTAATTAAAACACCAAAAATAAGGATCTTCACATCAAACGATCAAGCTGATAAGTCGGGGAACGAAGCAACAAGTACTTCCAAAGAAGACGATGAGCTTAATGACAACCAATAATGCAAAAATATAACAATTTTGTCGAACTCTATAAAACAAGATTTCTAATAGACTATTCAAAAATTAATAGCTCAAACTTGAAGTTTCTAGGTAAAACTCATAATAACATAGTCACTTTTTATTGGCTTATCAAATTATACGAGTTGTACCATTAAATAATTGACTACATATTCGAGAAAAAATTAGAATTTGAAACAGCTCTTAATACAGTTAACAGATACTCTATATTATATTGTGCCACTTCCATTTGATCCAAAAACCTCTATTTTATGTTTTTTGTAAATCTGAAAACGAGTTTGATATCTCGAAAACATATTGCATTGAAAATAATTTCGAACTTTGGGAGTTAAAAACCCTTTTCTATATATTTTGAGACAAATGATAAACTAAAACTTTACCAAGATTTGATTAGCACACTCTCAAAATCCCTCAAATCTTAAATAACTATCACCCAGGTAGGACTAACTTATATGCGCAACAAATGAAACCATAAAGTGTATAGAAGGAAAAGGAGTAATAGACATCTATTTACGCTAAAATCGCCATTTAAAAGGGTCTTCAGATACCCCAGGAAAAAACACGCACTCACCATGGGAAATGAATTAACCAAACTCACACAAACTTGTCCTCTTCAAGACAAGGTAGACAATAGACTTTTCTAACTTATGTCGCTTTCAGATGTATCAATTGAATGTAAATATGGAATAGGTGTTTCGGTTAATTAAGCCAATTTTACTAAGAAATTGCGTTACTAATCCATTAAAAAGCAGTTTGTTATCAATTGTCATTGTGCAAAAAACATAGTTCGTTATAGGTTCGAAAATGTTCGAACTTTGTACCAGGAAAAGACGTTTTACTGACAAGTTTAATAACATTTTTTCATTTAAAGTCGAAAGTTATCGGTTATTGGTTGAAGCTTATGGTAAGAATGTTTTAACCCAAAAAAATTGTGGACAATAGTTTAAACGCTTCAAAAAAAAGCGATTTTGATAATGCATATACTCTCTTACTGTTTTTTCAGCACTATGGCACTCCACACATTTAACCACGGGCGAGAATTCGAAAACTTCCTTATAATCAACCTCTGCCACCTCTTCGATATCAAGTTATACTTTACGAGAGTTAGCCATTTCCAATCGAATGGGTCAGTGGAGAAATTCCTTGCTACGCTCTTCAATATGATCCATGCAAATCTCACAAAACCTTAAGGAACGCCCATTTAGCGTTTTACTCTATGTTGTAATATGTCACGAAAAGCAATAAGTGATTGTTCCCATAAAAGTTATTATTTGGACACTCCGGAATCAGATATCCTGAAAAACCATAACTACAATTAAAAGAATCTTATCTCTAAATATGTTCGAGATCTTAATGACAGAAAAGAACACTTATAAAGTCGCACGAGAGAGAACCGAAACACAAAAACAAAAAGTAAAAGAAAAATACGAATAAAAAGTCGCAGTATATCCTTACGAATACAAAGTTGAAGACATAATACACGTAAAAGAATCTAAAATTAAAACTAAAACCAAAAATATAATTAAAAGTGTGTTTGAAACGACAGAAATTTTTCACAGTTCAACAATTCTTATTAATCCCAAAACAAATCAATCTACAAAAATTAACTTTGCCTGTTAAAACCTTATTCCAAATAAGCATTTTTCTTTTACAGATTCGGTGTGAATGAAACTCTGCTAAGAAGTTTAAAAAGTTGTTTGCAAGGAACCAACTTTATCAAAAATAGAAACTGTTAAATGAAATTTTAAGCACGTTTTGTATTCTTTGTCCATCACCTTACGCACTGCCTACTTGACCTGTTTCTCCAACTAAGCAAAATAATAAAGAATACGTGTGAAGTATCTTTTCTTACTTATTTCTTAGACCTTCAATAATATATTTTTATTTGTTTATTTTTCTTAGGATTATAGTCCGTTAAAAATGGGATCAAAAAGTAATAGTGGTATTGTAACTATATTTTACATTATCTATGTTTGACCTTTCTTTAATCTATATTACCTACATCAGAATCTACATCGTATAGTTAAAAACAATAGAATATTTCCTGCCACTATCAACCTATTGTGTGTTTACCTTGAACAAAAATACAAAATTAAAGATTTTAAAACTTAAAAACACCTAAGAATTCGTATTAAACGAATATAAGATGTAAATAATTTAATTCGGTTCAACTTTTTTGCTAGGTTAATAGGTTTATATAGTTAAACCGCTGTATATCTTTACGTCAAAATTTGACATATGCATCAAACTAGTGACATTTTTTTTTTGAGAACTGTAACAGGATCGGAGTGGCTCATTCTACTATTTTCTTTTTCGGTTATATAACAATAAATTTGTCGAATGGTTTATAAGCAAGTTTCACAAACTAAATATCCTTAAAAAAGGAGAATGTTATACACAAAAATGTTAAAATCAAAGTTTTTCCTTCTGTTTAGACATATCGATAATTTTATATCCCATTTGTATAGGGCTATTTAATGAAGGAGTTTATGTGCTTATAATGGGTGTGATATTTTAAGTGAAATTTTAAATATGAGAGATTTTAAAAGCGGATTAAAATTTCCTCTTTTATATTACTACACTAAGAGATGTACTACTGCTAAAAATAATTTACTTTACGTACTAGTACATTCTTTAATAAGCATTGCCTTTTTAATATGTTGTTAGCTGATAATTTTGAAATTGTAGAAACTATTGTACTAAAAATTTTAAACACTCTTTTTAATTTTGGGATTAGTAGGGTGATGTCTGAAGGTACAAGTGTGGGGTGCTTACGTGTATGTTCACTTTTATAAGTGAACCTATGTTGTTGTAATGTGTCACCTCTGAAATTTATGACAATAAAAGTTTTATTTATTTATTTTATAAAGTAAATCGTTTATATTCTAAATTATTGGTAACTATTTCGGTAACAGAAAAAATTATACGCAATTTGTTGATAAAGTTCTATTTTTATTATAATACTCCAGTTAGGTATAACAATAGTAGGGTAGTCTAACTGAAAACTAAAAATAAATTGACTATTCTAATAGAATCGGAACTAAAAAAACAGTATTCTCAGAAACAGTGGGTAAGTATACAATATTCTAGAAATTATTCAGTGTTTTATACTTAATGACTAACTTTATGATTTCTGACTGCAATAAATGAAGTAGTTAAGCTGCAAAAATATTGAATAAAAAGATAAATAATTAATCATCTTCATCAAATAGCCTAGTTTTCTTAAAAATAAATACATAAATTTTTAAAAAAATGTATGCTTCAACAGATAATAGTTAACACAACGCACGACTCATGGCTCCGAGTCTTTTACTGACTACATTTCAAGATTCCTCTTGCCATATCCTCACAGATAAATTTATAAACATATAAATGTGTAAAATAATGAAAGGGGTTCGGTCCAGGGCATCCAGATCTAAGGCCCCAATATTGCATCAGGTTCACTGAAATAGAGTAATACATGCATAAAAAATAATACAGACATGGAACAATAGAAATCGTAAGTGAACTAATTACAATTAAGATTAATTATTTATTTATATACCTAACACTATTTAAAAAATTATAGGTATATATACAATATCCTAGAAATGATAAGTATTTTATATTAAATTATTGTAACTTTATGATCTTTGACTGCAAAAACTAAGGTATTCAAGCTACAAAAATATTGAATAAAAATATTAATAATTAATTAGTATCTTCTTCATTAAATAGCTAGTTTTCTTAAAAATAAATACAGAAATTAAAAAAAATGGGTGCCCCAAAAGGTAAGATTTAATACGTCGCACGACTCATGGCTCGGAGTCTTTTATTGACCTCATTTCAAGATTCCACATGCAACATCCTCACACATAAATGTGTAAGCATATAAACATGTAAAATAATGAAAGGGGCTTGGTTGGGGGCATCTAGATCTGAGGCAAAATCTAGGGCCCCTATGTTGCATCAAGTTCACTGAAACAGAGTAACACATATATGAAAATAATACTGCCATAAAAAAATAGAAATCGTAAATGAACTAATTACAATTAAGATTGATTATTTATATATAATAAATATAAAAAAAATGGTATCATACTCTTTCTTGTTTTATATAATGCCATGGGCAAAAGAAAAAAATATCCCATATAGAAATGGAAAAAGAAAAGAAGTGCTTAAAAGGTGCCAATAAAAAATTTAAGTTAAAAATTTAGAAAATATGTAAAAAAGAATTTTATGAGAATACTTTAGAAGTGGTGAAATTTTTATGTATGAAAATGCCAAAAGAGATAAAAAAAAAACACAAATGAAAATTATTAAAAATGTCTGTACATCCACATATTATCAAAAACTGAAAAGAGGATTAAGGGTCAAAATGACTTCTCTTATTCTGAGGAATCGCCATCACTCTCACCAACATTAATAATAAGTGGCTGTAAAGGAACTAGAATTTTCTTTTCAATTTCCCACTGATTTTAAGAATATTATTTGTGTGTTCGACATAGTTAGCCCAATTCTGTTTTGTCACTGTTCCTAACGCCTTTTTCCAAGCCTCTATTGATTCTTTAACTTGTAGAATCAGTTGGTCATAATTTCTCTTTGCATGACTCCATACCATTTCAATTCGGTTAAAATGGCAATGGTATGGAGGCAAGCGTAAAACTTTATGTCCAGAAGATTCTATTAGCTGATCTACTTCAGAGCATTTTGCAGGCTTTGGTATCGAGATATCAAAGACCACAAAGTATCTTTTGTAGCATCTTCTCCAAAGTTGATATATTTTTCTTTCAGCCACGCTTTCATAGCGTCCTTGCTCCAACCCTTTGTTGGCCATTTTTGAAGTTGCCTACTATGATAAGGAGCATTATCTAAAACAATTAAAGAAGGTGTTTCCAGTTTTGGCAAAATATCTTTTAACCAAGCTTCAAAGTTTTCCGAATTCATTTCTCCATGGTAATCTCCAGTTTTTGACTTTGATTTAAAAATCAGCATTGCATCTTCAACGAATCCATTTTCATTTCCTGCATTCAGTACTATATACCTGAAAAAAAGTAGAGTAGTATGTGGCAGTATAAATTATTTGAAATATTTTGCAGAACACACAAATTGGTTTTAACCAACGGAAGCTTTTATGGTTTTGGTCAATTGAGAAATAGTGGTTCTTGAGTTTAGACCAAGTCAAATTTGAAATGTTATGCAACTTTTTACCTAGATTGCTCGAAACATCTTTAGGGATCTTCATTTCACGTAATTAGAACACGGAACATTGCATGTGTTGATGGTCTTAGTTAAAGGATAATATCAAAATTAATTTATTTTTCTCAATTTTTATGTCATTAATGCCTTGAAATTGGAAAATTTATTTCATCTGTTTATTTTTTAGAAATATGATGCATTGTTAAAAATATACTGTATTATACCCATTTTTGGTTTATTTTTAAGCACCTTTATGTTGTATAAATTATGGGTGAGGAGTGTGCAATTAAATAATTATAATACTTATTTCAAATCGGCTTTTTTTAGCACAATAAAACATGATACCATATCAGCAGTTTCGATTGGCGAAGCATTGACTCGTCTGAGAACTTGGGCAAGAACACTGATGTACCATATTTTAATATAAAAATATTAGTTGTGTTTCCTTAAACCGAAACAAATTAGATTCTACGCGATACAGATTTACTTCACGTTTCAGCAAAATACCTGTAAGCAGTTTTTATATTTTGATAATATATTTTTTTTTCATAATTTTTAACGCCCTGTATTTTGAAAACGAAATATTTTAGATATATGTTTATATCAAATTCTTTTATAAAACCGCTTAAGAAATCACTACAAGATTTTTTTTTTGGATTTCTGGAAAGCCTGTATCAAAGTAAGATCATTATTATTTTGTAAAATGTAAGTTAAATTATTTGTTTAACTTTCATTTATTAAGGAAACATTTTTATCATATTAAGTAAAAATTTTTCCTAAAAAGGTTCAAACTTGTTTGATAAAACATACAGAAATTTAAGTAAGAAATTTCTCAATCTCCCCAGGAAATAAAGTATTAAGTAAAAATTTAATATTTAACATATTTAACTAATAGGAAATGATCCAAGGATTATTTAAATAAAGCTTTTTGCAACCTGTTATAGATGAAAAAAATTCAAATTGTGTAGTGCAAATAACTGATTTATTACCTAAATTCCTCCCCAGATATTTTTCGTACTGATTGAGTGCTATTGTCCTGCCATGATCGTCTGTGGGTGCCATTTTGAAAAATCCATGTCTCGTCTATAAAACTGGCTCAAATTTATTTTCCCCTTTTTCTTCGTTCTTTAAGTACTGTTCAAGAAAGTCTCTTCTCATTTTCTGAATTTGTGGTTTCTCCATTAAAGCTCTACGTGGGTCATCCTTCCTATATAAATATATAAATAAAAATGAAATGTGTATCCTCCAAAAATAAATTACACAGGTTTCCTGTGAAAAATTCTGCTTATTATTTTGGCCCAATTGCAACTGCTTTATATTTGTATCTAACATTTATTTGCTGTATGTAAATGATTGTTTACCTGTAGATAAATCCTGTTTGCTTTAGTAATATGCCTAGACTTGTCCTTGCTCCATGGTATATTTCTTCTGCCTTTAATCGTTCCAACAATATTGAGACTGTTATTGAGGTACCTTCACAAATAAAAAATTGTTATGAAGAAATGACGAAATCTTAATATTCTATTTAATTTAGTAAAATTATGTTTACTTTTTGTATTCATTACAAATATTTTTTTGGGTTTTTTTATTTTTAAAACTTATATTTTCATTATACATACACCTTGACGGGTTAGAAAATGTAAACAAAACAAGTTAGAATAAAATATGACATATAAAATTTTTTAGAAATACTTACCCTCAGAAAACATCATATATATTTCATCTCTAATTTGTAATTTTGTTGCTTCCGGCATATCTTCAGTTTTTGGTCTCTTCCTCTTTCTTGTTTCCTTTATTGTCATTATTGGGGCATTTAGGAAAATTCTCACAGTTGTATGGGATAAGTGTAAGCATTGGTTTCTAATTTGAATTTTAAAAATTCATAAAGTTGATTACCCAGATCTTCCCTTGCTACTTGTTTTAATTAGTAAATTAGCCTGTAAGGAAAAATTTTTAAATGTACATATTTCATACTATAAACAAATATTTTTAAAGTGATTTTTGGATAAATGATGAGGGGACACTTAAGCTAGATTTAAACTTAAGAATTCTAAAAGTTATTTTTCTCTTATTGACAATTATACCAGCTATATAAAATTTTGAAAAATGTTGGGGCTAAAATATGAATTAACAGCTTCAAAATATATATTCCGGAAACGAAAAGTAAACAAAAACTAATTAGATGAAACAATCCTGTAACAAGACAAAGTGAAAAGAATGGAAGTTAATATATTCCATGGGATTTATCCGTATTTTCAAAATATTTTAATGGTCCTTGCTTACCTGAATTATAGCATTTAATATTTTACGAACAAGAGGTTGTTGGTAGATGGAGAAGTTTAATTTTGAATTTACACTGTCATACGTTTTCAGGATTCTTGAGTACCAGAATTTAAAAATCATATCAACTGAATGATATGTATAATTATATCAGAATAAGAAGTCGGCACATGGGTGGAAATTTTAGTTAAAATCAAAAATAGTGACTTGGCTTAAAAAAAAATTGTTATACGAGTTCAACTGAGCAATTAAAGCACATCAAATTAATGATGAGGGAAGTTCTGGGTGAACAAATTTACTAATATTTTTATATGTGTACATTGATATAATTTTATTGACAACCGTGCAGTCACTAAGGTTTCACACTTTATTTTCAGGGTATTGTTCCTTTGTAGTCAGAAGTATGTTTTACTAAAACTGACAAACATTTTAAACACTTTCTGAATCACTTAAAAAACAAAAGTTAGAAACAAATGTGACAAAAAAATGTTATGTAGTAGAAAATAAATAACAGTAGGGCTGGAGTCAACTATGTTGTTTTTAAAATCAACAATTCAATTTCTAAAAAATGCCACTAATAACAATTAGGTATAAAAATAAGCATAACCCAAATTTACCTCTATATGATTACAATTAGGCAGCTTCCTTTTAACATAATCGTAAGTAAATTTAATCCAATCTTGGGCTATAGGACAGCTTCTCATGTGGCGGAATTTAGGACTCTGCATACCTGAAGAAGAAGGGTGATTCTCCATATCCTAAAACACAAATGTAAGTTGCTAAAAGTGGCCTCTTTCATATAGATTATAGGTTGGAAAAATGATAGGGTCCTGTATACTAGAGAGTACATTATACTAAAAATGGAGCTACGACTTCGTTCTCTTTTCCAAAAACTACCTTAAAGTACTCTAATAATCTCCTAAATCTTCACTAAATCCAATAAATACCTAGAAATTTAAAACGTTCCCTGTAAAAATAACTAAAAAATTTGTGCATGTGTACTATTTTGTTCATCTTATTTTTTTCTTCCAAAATTAAGCATTTCAGGCATATGTTTTAAGGAACAGTTTCCCTTGTTTTCAGCTATTGTATTATTCTTTGTTATAATATTTTAAATATTTTTAATTACATTCTGTACAAGCTGTATTAACTAATCATAGTGTACACATGAGTTTGAAATACTGTGTATTTTCATAAAGCTCGACAGAATGTTGCTTAACGTTTTCGAAAGAGATACTACAAGAAAAAAAACTCTTTATTAGTTACTTACCGGTATATCAAGCTGATTAAAATTTTCCATATGTACATCCATACCCAGTTAGAAAACCTAAATAAATCCAATAAAAACAAGCACTAGGAAAGTGTTTTTATTATAATAACGTTAGTCTAAAATTTATAGGCTATCGTGTTTAAAGTCACAAACACTAAACACTACAAGCGGCACAAAGTGTCTAAACTATTTTACATCGTAATATAATAAAAATATCGCAACGTTGTCGACAAAAATGCCTTTAATAATATTGTTTGCCGTTATTATAGAAGGACAAAATAAAGACATAGTTAGTCTGAGGCAAGGTTATGTAAATAACAGCGGCTTTCTTTTGTGTTCCTTGCTCCTGACCTGTTATATCTTTTGTCTCTTTCATTATTATTGAGAGAAACAAGGAGGGAAAATCATCAGTATTTTCCGATTTATGTTATGTCTGGAGTAGATACGGAGTAGGTAAGCGTGTTAACGTTCATATTTTTATAAAAATATTAATGGGATATTTTGAAGAATTATAAAATTTTAGATAATAAAACATGTTAAAAATTATGAAATAAGTATAAATGTTGTTTCAATTGTAAAAATAACTTATTTTTCTCTACTCCGAGAGGAAGACAGAAAATCGAAATGAACGACCCTAGTTATATTTATGAGGAACATTTTTTTTTTATGTATGGCAACTAAAAACCGTTACAATTACTAAATTTTTAAAGATATACAGCGTTTTGAGTATATATAAGGAAAAAGGGTCTGAGGATATAAGTTTATGACCACCTAGGAGGGTTATATTTTTACTTAATTCTTGAAGTCCATCGAATCTTTTATATAATAGTTATTTTTGTGGACGATGTTTTGTAAAATATTTTTCAGAAATTTTAAGAGGTTTTCGAAGGGGTACTGAATATATGCTATGATAGGTCTTAGGGGAATAACTTTTTTGTGCAATTTTGGAGGTCCATATATTCTTGTTGGGAGAGCATTTTGAATTTTTAAATATTTTACTTTGCTAGGTGATATATACATTTTGTTTTTCCAATGAATTATTATTTGCTTATTATTAATGATTTTGATAAACGATAGATGGGTTATTTTTCAGTTCTTTATAGGTCATGTTATGTTGCCGCAAGGAATTTATTTTTTGATTAATCTCAGCAGAATACACGCATACATACATACAGTTTGACTGGATTTGTTAGATATTAAAATGTGTAAAGTGTGATTTATTAAAAAGGATTTGCTTTTGTTTATTTTTTTTTAACTTGAGTCTTGAGATTTGTTGTTTGTATTGTTAGGAGAGCCGCTCTAATTTCGTCTTTTCATTTGTGAAGCTTGTTAGTGAGGTTTCTATATTGCTTATAAGTTCTAGAATTAATAATTTCTTTTAATTTACAATTGGCATTGCAAAACTCGGCCATAAACTATAAATTTCGGCCACATTATCAGGGGTATGTACGTCTGTCTAGTTATTGATTCAACATGAAATATTGTTATTTGTTTTGTTAGAAATAGTATTTTTTTATTGGGTTGCTGATTTTTTGATATAATTTATTAAAATCTTTTGAAATATCGACTTATTTTTTTCATTTGGCTTATTGATAAAGTTTCCCAGTAGGTTTGGTAGCATGAGATTTTCTAACGAGTTTGTGATAATTTTGATTTCTCACTTCAGTTTATCTTTTTGATTGTCGGTGATTAGGTGATTTAAACTACTCGAAATACGTTTTTTCGAAGCGCAGCTCGTAAATCGTTAATCCAGGATTTTATAATCAAAGATAAAATCAATTTTCTTGATCTAACTTTGTATCACATTAACAATATCTTGTAAACAGAATAGTACACCAAAAGATATGGTCTTTCAGGTCGTTATAGGCCTTGCAAACCGCAACATTAAAATATCGGATCCTAAATGCTGAAAACTGGCTATTCAAAAGCAAAATAAGCCATGAACAACTATTCCGAAAACTCAATAAACAATATTTAAAAAAAAAAGATTCATAAATTTTATAACGAAAATCCATCACCTACAAAGACAAAAGAGAAAAACGAAAAATACATATCACTTCCATATATTTCGATATTCGCCGAAAAACTTTAAAATGATTTTAAGAAACATAACGTAACTGGCAGTTATAAGGGTTACAACTTTCTAAAAAATTGCTGAAATCTGAAATTCCAAAATATAAAAAACGCACATAGTTTACAGTATTAACTGCAAGCCACAAAGATCACAACCTCCTAAAAAACTGCTATAGTAAAGTACAAGCTAAAATTCCAAAACATAGAAAAACCCATGCCTCTTACAGTATTCCAGGCAAAGGTCAAACGAGCCAATATCTGAAAAACAGATAAAAACAACCCTTATTACATTACAAAAAAATGGTTCGTTTAGTGTTAATCTAACTTCAAAATAATACACGTGGTTATCTACTCCCAACATAATATAAGAATAAATAGAGGTGTACACGTGGTTTTAAGTAGAACCTAAACCCAAGAAAAGACAAAATAAAGAAAAATTATATATATATATATATATATATATATATATATATATATATATATATATATATATATATATATATATATATATATATATGATTCAATATTAATCTGGAAATACAAGTTTGCAAACTTCTACAAGAAATCAAACGAACGAACGGATGTATTCCCGGATTAATACTGAATCACATCTCCCCATCCGTGAAACACTATATATATATATATATATATATATATATATATATATATATATATATATATATTTATTTATTTTCTTGATTTTTGAACCATAGATTATATCATTTTTCTTTATTTTGTCTTTTCTTGGGTTTGGGTTCTATATTTAATAAATACACAAAACGATTGACGTTTCGTCCTTTATTCAAGGCATTTTCAAAATTTTTTCCTTGACTGTTACTAAATGTAAGTAAGTAACAGAACAGCAAAATGTCAAAGAAAAAATTTTGAAAATGCCTTGAATAAAGGGCAAAATGTCAATCGTTTTGTGTATTTATTAAATATAGAACCTAAACCCAAGAAAAGACAAAATAAAGAAAAATGATATATGTATATATATATATATATATATATATATATATATATACATATATATATATATATATATATATATATATATATATATATATATATATATATATATAAAAAATATAAACAATTTCACGGTCAATGTATTTGTAAAAGTTATTTTATTCTCGTTAAAATATAGGACAGACAGTATATTTTCTGCGAATTCCACTCTGGTTCGCTGTCCATACTAGTTTCAACCACCTAATGGTCTCATCAGTGAAGCTGTAATAAATCGAGAGCAAAATGCACAGAAAATAACTGTCTACTTAAAATCCCCATATCATAAAACATTGGCAGGATATTATCCTCAGAAATTTGATGCCGAACTGTTATCTTAAACTGTACAAACGAACATTTGAATACACTCCGGAGTGGTAGGTATGATATGGGATTTTAAGTAGACAATTATTTTCTGTGCATTTTGCTCTCGGTTCGTTACAGCTCCACTGATGAGATCATTAGGTGGTCGAAACTAGTATGGAGACAGAGAACCAGAGTGGAATTCGCAGAGAGTATACTGTCTGTCCCATTTTTTAACGGTCATAAAGAGAATAAAATAACTTTTCCATATATATATATATATATATATATATATATATATATATATATATATATATATATATATATATATATATCAGTAAATTCCATCTACTGTGAATTCAAAAGAATCGATTTTTCGAACATCGAATGGCTCCTTCGGAAAATTCAGAATGGTATCCAAATATGGCAGCTAGAATTTAACGAAGAAGTATACATTAAGAAACGGATGCTTGTCAAAATACAGCTTATTTGTGAAATTCGAGATAATAGATCCAGTGTGACACCTATAAGGTTCAAAAGTCGCTAAAATTCACAGGAATTCCATATTAATGACCGCACACGGGTTGAATCTCGCTCAACATCATTTACTATCCAGTAATTGAGGCCTCTGATCAATATTCTAGACTTAAATTTTCGAATATCAAAATAGCGGATCCAATATGGCGCCCGTAAGAGTTAAAATTTACGGGAAATTCATATTCTGAATAATACTGTAACGAACCGAAAGCTGCCCTTAATGAGATCATTAAGTGATCGAAACTAGTGTGGACTGTCTTTCTTTCCTTTTGATGGTATGAACAAGAAAAACAATAACTTGTTAAAATTCAGTTAAGTAGCTGTAAAAGATTTTTTTTAATGTATTTAATTTTTCACTGCTCCGGTGTATGTCGTTTGACTATTCATATTTTACAGTCTGACATCAGATATTGGCAGGTATAATATCCTGCTAATATATATCAGAACGGGAATTTTAAGTAGGAAGTTATTTGCTATGATTTTACTCTCGGTTCATTACAACTCTTGTGACGAAACTAGTATGCAGGAAATAAACTGTCTACCTTTCCTTTTGAAGGTTTCAAGAAGAAGGATATTAACTTGTTAAGATTCATTTAAAGGACCGTAAACGATTTTTTTATATTTTATTTAATTTTTTATTCATAGTGTTGCTCTTGATATAGAAAATATCGAAGTATTAAAACTTTAGCCGACGCAAACTACGTAGGTAATGGATCCCAACTTCACATTATATAATTTATTTCGAACTTTCAAAACTTAGATGGAACTAGCCAATACGCAGCTCAAAATTCTGGACTTATAAACATGAAATTCAAGAAGCATATTTCCTCTCTGACATTAAGTAAAAAAGGTTTTCCCTTAGGAGGAAAATAAAAGTTAAATATGACTTTACCGACTCCTGATATATCTATTAAACGTAATAACATATTAACTTGATTTTATATTCATAGACCACAATATTTTCCCGTTGTAGTCCTTGAAGAGGTGAAACAGTTTATCATGATTTACTAACCGTATCCGAAAAAGCAAGAGTTTCGTTGTGCTAATGTGATTCCAGAAAAAATAATTTAAAATCAAATTAATTAGTATTTTCACTTTCAGATTAGAATTACATTTTAATAAAAATTATTGAAGAAAATTATTTTGTTATACATAAAATTGTTTGTTTATTAGTATTGGGGAAAAGGAACTAGTGTCCTTTCTGATTTTTAATTATGATACAGCTGTATTTAAGAAACAACTTATAACTTACTATGGAAAAATTACCCAGTAGAATAGTAAACCACTTTACCGTGTTTTGGTTCTGGAAAATTATTAAAAATCTCTTTGTTATATGCTACATAACAGTACAAAAACAGCTACGAATAGAACCAGTTTTTGGGATGCCCAGGTGAATGGAACAAAAAGTCGTTAAGCCTTGGATTAAAAGTAATATAAAAATTACTGGACAATCAGATAGTGATCCTAACAAGAAATTAGTCAGTAGGAACGAACTAAGGATAATTACAGGTATAATAACGGAAAACTTGACCGTCAAAATTCACCTGCAAAAAATCTTTACGATGAGGAACTCAATTGCAGATCATGTAGTTAAGTAAGAGAAACGGTGAAACACTTACTACAAGTAGTAAAAGACAGCCGACTTTCAGAGGACCTGTATTTCATACAAGTATTGCAAACACTTTCCAAAAAATCTTCCACACTAGACATCAAACCCTTAAACTTAGAGAAAATCGACATCCATGACCTCAATAAAGTTCAACATTAGCTAGACCAATACTTCGAGGAGTTGGATAAACTCATCTTCCAACTTTTCATAAACAAGAACCTACCCTAGTTTATCTTATTAACGATAGTCAGAATTGTTCTCTTGATTACAATCTATACTGTATCCAAATATCGATGCAGCAGACTGCCAATGTTAACATTTGCCTGTGCTTATCCACGGATCCTTCCGACGATAATTTCTCTTCAGAACAAAGACCAATAAACCGTAAACATAGCTCCAGCCTTTGTAGTATTCTTCCGATAAGAAGGTCCAGTATTTGCCTTAAAGACCGAGTATTGAAGAAATGAAACTCTGCTAGGAAGTTTAAAAAGTTGTTTGTAATGAACCACCTTTTATCAAGAATAGAAACTCTTAAATGAAATTTTAAGCATGTCTCGTATTATTTGTCCATTACATTACGCACTGCCTACTTGACCTGTTTCTCCAACTAAGCAAAATAATATAAAAGAATATGTGTGAAGTCTCTTTTCTTACTTATTTCTTGGACCTTCAATAATATATTTTTATTTGTTTATTTTTCTTGGAATTATAGTCGGTTAAAAATGGGAACAAAAAGAAATAGTAGTGTTGTAACTTCTATATTTTACACTATCTATGTTTGACCTTTCGTTAATTTATATTACCTTCATCGGAATTTACAACGTGTAGCAAGAAACAATAGAACATTTTCTGGCACTATCAACCTATTATGAATATAATGTGTATTTACCTTGAACAAAAATTCAATATTAAAAGTTTAGGAGGTTGTGACCCTTATGGCTGACAGTTACATTATGTTTCCTAAAAAATCTAAGAATTCGTTTAAAGAAAAGGTAAATAATTTAATTCGGTTCCATTTTTTTGCTAGGTTGATTAGTACGTTTATTGTATTTGTGAAAAGGAAATAGTGTCCTTTCTGATTTTTAATTATGATACAGCTGTATTTAGGAAACAACTTATAACTTACTATGGAAAAATTACCCAATAGAATAGTAAACCACATTACCGTGTTTTGATTCTGGAAAATTATCTCTTCGTTACATGCTACACAACAGTACAAAAACAGTTACGAATAGAACCAGTTTTTGGGATGCCGAGGTGAATGGAACGAAAAGTCGTTAAACTTGGATTAAAAGGGACATAAAAATTACTGGACAATCAGATAGTGATCCTAACACGAAGTTAATCAGAAAACTCTTCTATGTCAGTAGAAACAAAAATAAGGTTAATTACAGATATAATGACGGATAACTTGACCGTCAAAATTCACCTGCAAAAACGATAAGGAACTCAATTGCAGGCCATGTAGTTAAGTAAAAGAAACTGTAAAACACTTATTACAAGTAGCAAAAGAGAGTCAATTTTCAGCGGACCTGTAGAAATTAGCGCAGGAAGTCGAGTAAAGAAAGAGTGAGCACAATGGACCTACTCTGGCCGTAGTACTTCCAAGTCAGGACTGATTCATGAAAGAAAAAGTGAGAAAGTAAAATACATTAGACTATTTTATTTTTACATATAAAGTCACAATTCTGGAACGGGTCATCCTAGAGAAACAATTTTTGGATATAATTTTAACGTCTATTTTCTTTGCTAGTATGTGTAACTATATTTGACTAATAGCTTAAAAAACAAGAAAAATCGAAAATTCGCCGATTAAAACCTTGGAGGCAATATAATCTGAGAGCTAGAGGGCAAAAAAAAATATTATTTTTAGCCGCTTCATTTCATTTCGTTTCGTTAGGAACGTGTTTTCTAATAACAAAATGAAAAGTCAGACTGCACGACTGCGTAGTTGTTAATAACAATATCGTTATTAATGAAAAAAAAGATGAAAAATTTTAAATATTTATAGCCAGCTGATATTTGAAGTAGGGCATTGTTTATGAGTGGATAAACATATCGTCAGACCCGTTATTAATGTCACCCTAATCGCCAAACCGATATGTAATAGCGTAAAAAAAATATTTTATCAAATTATGTATAGCCACCTGACATTATTATATTATTCCGGACGGCCGGTTTTCAAAAAACTATTCACACTAAATTATTTTAATAACTTTTTATTGTCAACCTCACTTTTGACACTTGTCAAACTACTTCAAGTTGCGTCGACAAGCTCTCAAACTGAACTGTCCCCGAAAGCCGATTTGGACCCTTTATATACCCTTTTTGTCGATACCGAAACAGTCTCTAATTTTGTAGAAGGATTTCCATACTACATAGTGTAATAAAAATAAGAAAAAGGAATATTCCGGCGATTTCTAGACCTTTTATCATAGGTGTTCCATGTTAGAAATAAGGAAATAGAGTTTTCTAAAAAGTTCCGGACCTTCTTTCATCGACGTCTCATGAAGAAACTAACAAAACATAAAATTAAATAAATAAATTGTAATCTCATAGAAAACAAACTTAAAACCATACAAACTACAAACACAAATTAATACAATGAAATGTATAACGTTATAAAATTCTTTACAATATGTTATAGAAAATAGGTAAACATGCACAAAAATAATCGTCAGACTACAGAGTGTTGTCGCAAAAGTCGTTAGACTTTTACGACCATTCGGTCAGGTCTGACCATTATTTTATGCATTTCAGACCGCTATATATAATTGCAAGTACCGTTTTCATAAATTGCTGTATTACAAAATACTTGACAATAAAACGGCAAATGATTTCAAGTAATCTTATCGAATCTGTGGAGGTAGTCTATCGAATTTAAAATATAATATATATATATATATATATATATATATATATATATATATATATATATAGGTTAAAAATAAACAATTTCACGGTCTATCTATTTGGAAAAGTTATTTTATTCTCCTTACGACAGTTAAGAAAGGGGACAGACGGTATATTCTCTGCGAATTCCACTCTGGTTCTCTCTCCATACACGTTTCGACCACCTAACGGTCTCATCAGTGGAGCTGTAACGAACCGAGAGCAAAATGCACAGAAAACAACTGTCTATTTAAAATCCCCATATCGTAATACATCGGCAGGATATTACCTACAGAACTTGAAGCCGGACTGTTATCTTAAGCAGTACAAACGAACATCTGAATGTGCCCGGAGCGGTACGAAATTATTAAAAATAAACAATTTCACTGCCTCTCTATTTGGAAAAGTTATTTTATTCTCCTTATGACCGTAAAAAAATAGAACAGAGAGTATATTCTCTGTGAATTCCACTCTGGTTCTCTTTCCATACTAGTTTCGACCACCTAATGATCTCATGAGTGGAGCTATAATGAACCGCGAGCAAAATGTACAGATAACAACTGTCTACTTAAAATCCCCATATCTTAAAATATCGGCAGGATATTACCTACAGAATTTGATGCCGGACTGGTATCTTAAGCAGTACAAACGAACATCTGAATGTGCCCGGAGCGGTACGAAATTATTAAAAATAAACAATTTCACTGTCTCTCTATTTGGAAAAGTTATTTTATTCTCCTTATGACCGTTAACAAATGGAACAGACAGTATATTCTCTGCGAATTCCACTCTGGTTCTCTCTCCATACGAGTTTCGACCACCTAATGGTCTCATAAGTGGAGCTATAATGAACCGCGAGCAAAATGTACAGATAACAACTGTCTACTTAAAATCCCCATATCGTAAAATATCGGCAGGATATTACCCGCAGAACTTGATGCCGCACTGTACAGTACAAACGAACATCTGAATGTGTCTATCTGGAAAAATTATTTTATTCTCCTTACGACCGTTAAGAAAGAGGCCAGACAGCTGTCATCAAAAGTATGTTTTTCGTGCTGTGTGTGTTTGTTTAACGCTGTTAAGGCATTTTTCGTATATTTATGGCCATTCAATCTGTTCTTTAGCAATTGGCTCGTCATGCCTATATATTTTTTGGGACAATTTGTGCAAGGGATCGAATATACTACATCTGATTTATTTATGAGAAGAGTATTACTTTTTAAATGACTGAACAATACCATAATGAAAAACAAAGATATGAATTACCCACAATTGCAGATAAAGGAAATGATAGAAATTAAAAAATATAAAAACACTGTTAACGACAGAACGGATATAAGAAATTTGAGCCACATTTATACCAGCCTAATTTAAACAAAAATATTAAGTATTCTATCCTGTTAATAAGCATCAAAAATTGAATATCCTCTTAAACATAAAATTAAATATATGCGTTTTTTTGTTTTTTCGTGCACTGTAAAATATAAAAAATATATAGAAAATAAAACACACTCGCATTCTATGTATCCTCAGTATCTGAATAGACGATTTAAAGGTTGAATTTCATTAATAATTAATAAACAAAATGTCAAAGTTTGTACCGGTAAAATTAAATATTTTTTTTTAAGATTTAAATGCTGTTTTAAAGTGTTTGTTTTTAAAATTGTAGATATGTTCCTGTGTGAATGTTTTTATATAAAAAATATTTTTAGAAAGGAAAATAAATCAGAAGTTTTGAAAATGCCTTAAATGAAGTGCTAAACGTCAATTTTTTGTATTTTTTGTTAAATAAAGAACCTAAACCCAAGAAAATACAAAATAAAGAAAAAATGATGCAATCTTCCGTCAACCTCTTCCCATCCATATTCAGTGGGATCTAAATGTATTGTTGGCACCTTTTTTCCAGTCATTTTGTCAAATTCTACTAATATAAATCGTACGCAAAAACTGCTGCTGCAATTCTATTTCGCATGGTGGAAGCACTAATCCATCGAAACCGTTACTTGGCGTTTGCAAAATATTTATATTATCATTAATTTTGTATTCCTTCATGAAAGTTTCTACTCTAGCTGCATTAATGCTACTTATTCTTTCGAACCCATACATTTTACATACAAATTTCTGGAAAATAGCTACATATTGTTGCAAGTCTGACCTAGGGTTATTGTACAGTATTTTGTAACACTCCAATTTATGAAAAAGATACTTGAAATTATTATATATATATATATATATATATATATATATATATATATATATATATATATATAATTTCCGGAGCCTGCGACTCCGGTGCTGTCGGTACCGTGTGCGCGTTGGACGCGTTCGTTTTCCGAATGGTTCCAGCCCATCAGGTTGCGAGACCTGCTGCGCGTCATCGGCCCTGTTGCCAATGTTTGTGGTTGCGTTGCCGAGTTGTAATCTGTTTCGTTACTAAGTGGTTGATGTTTTGTAAGCAGATTTTTCCAAGTATTAGGCACACGTTGGCGATCATCTCTACTATTTAAGTTGTTGGGCCTCTTTGCAATTTCAATGGCTTCCCTTATAACTCTTGTGGACAGGTTTTCACATCTCGATAGCATTTTTGTTCCCGAGAAATTTATCTTATGTCCTGTGTTTAACCAGTGTTGGGCCAGAGCAGAAGAAGTTGTTTTTTGCTTGACAGCGTTCATATGTTCGTCTCTTCTGGCGCTTATTTTACGGTTGGTTTGGCCTACGTAAGATGAGCTGCATTCTCCGCATGGAATTTCGTACACTCCCTGGTTTTCTAGAGGGATTCTTTCTTTATGTGTTGGCAAGAGATCTTTTACTTTACGGTCTGTGGTGAAAATGGTTTCAACTGTTGTGTCTCCTGAGAATTCTTGCGATCTTGTCTGTGGTACCGACAGCACCGGAGTCGCAGGCGTCAGTTCGCTCGTAGACGCCATACAGTGAGCTTTGAAAATAGTGAATGAGATTTCACCGAAACGTCATCTGCCTTAGAGTCCTGAGAGGGACTCAGCACATACACGGGAAGCCCGAAAACCTTCGATTACACATCACACCCGTGAGAATATCCGACATAACATATATATATATATATATATATATATATATATATATATATATATATATATATATATATATATATATATATATATATATATATATGTAAATATATATAGCCGTCTGAAATTGATTTAGGTTATTAAAAATAGAAGAAAAGGCATAAAATTAATCGCTAGACCTCTGGAGTGGCCACTAAAGTCGTCAGCCGTAGATAAATATGTTGCACATCGAGGTTTTTGTTCGCGCGCAGCCGTCGCTTTCATAAAGCAGTCTAACGACTTTTGCGACAACACTGTGTAGTCTGACGATTATTTTTGTGCATGTTTACCTATTTTCTATAACATATATCAACTTCAGACGGCTACATACAAATTACAAAATTCATTTTTTTACGCTGTTACATATCGGGCTGACGATTAAGGTGACAACGATAACGAGTCTGACGATATTTTTTATGTTTATTCATTCATAAACAATGCCCTGCCTGCTTCAATATTCGCCGGCAATAAATAATTTAAATTTTTAATATTTTTTTTTCATTAATAACGATATTGTTATTAACAATGACTCGCGCGGTCTGAATTTTCATTTTGTTATTAGAAAACACGTTCCTAACGAAAAGAAATTAAATTAAGCGACTAAAAATAATAATTTTTTGCCCTTCTGCTCTCAGATTAATACTGAATTAAATTTATTTCAGAATTTATGTTCCATATATTTTTTCTCTCTTTGATATTGGAGTTGAATTTGTCAGTTAATTCTAGATTTTAATTCTTGTTATAGTTTAACAAACTGATCTGAAAGAAACTGACCCCTTTTTGCCATTTATGTTTTAGCATGTTTACTTTTTGGTATTTACACCAAAGCATCATTGAGTTTTTACTCCAATATTAGTTTTAAGAATTTCGGCTTAAAAAAAATTAGTGGTTATTATATTTATAGATAGAGAAACAAGAACTAGTTAGATTTGGATAGATTTGTCATTATTGCCTAAAGGATTATCGAGGAAAAATTTCTGTGTACGAAATATTAAATTATGACAAAAGGGTTACCAGTGAAAAGTGTAAAAAAAATATTAATAAGAAGCGTCAAGGAAAAATCCGATTTCTGCCAAAATTACAAAACAAATATTCAGTCAGCTCTACAAAGCTCAAATAAATTCAAAAGGCTTACTTAAGTAAACTACTGCGATAAAAATAAAACACTGAAAAGGTCTGATATGTTTGCAAATGGGAGCCAGGGACTTCTGACTCCAGCTCGTATCTTTAATTTTTTTGCCTTTTGTGAGAGTTGGATGTGTTTTATTTCGTATTATTTACTGCAATCGAATTTATCTTTTTTTTACACTTAACCATTAAAACCATGGTAAGTTAAATACTTTGAGGTTGTGAAACAAGTACTGATTGAAAATCGAAAATAAATATATCAATATAAAAAAAATAATAATAAAACATTTTAAATTGTTACAAAATTTTTAAAGTAAATAAAATGATAATAGTTTAAGTAACTGCTGAATCTATTTATATAAATAATTAAATAGAATAATAAACAGAAAAGAGATTAGTCAGTAAGTACCATTACTTTAAAGTTATTTAATCGTAAACTTGATATTTCTTCCAATAAATTCACATGGTCTATTTCTAACCCTGTCGTAAGCATAGATAAAATATTTATAGATCCGCAAAGCTTAATCCCAAAAACGGCATATTTACGACAATAAAATGTAAACATCCTAGACCAGTTGTCGGCATGCGCACTACAAATTGATCAGGTGACCATCGACAGGACCGAACTTCGAAAATCTATTTAGTTAGTTCAATTAGTCATAAATGGTGTCTAAATGAAGCAAGTTATCAAAGTTGCAATCTTTAGTAAAGAAGTCGGTCTCATGTAACTTTCTTGTTCTGGGAGTTATATCATATGGGCACAAATAATATCTGAAGCAGAAGGGAATAATCCGATCAGTGTACCGATGGGAGTTAGTTTAGTAATTTCTTATACTGTGAAAGTAAAATTGCGAAAAAAATGTATCTTACTATTTCTCTAATCTATTGTTTCCGTCTGTGTGCGTTAACTGTCTTGTTGTGAGGTGGGAGTGAATAATTAACATTTTTAAAGTTCGGCAATTTATTCTCTAATTATGAAAAAATAATTACCATCTTTTCCTTGTCTTTTTTTTTAAATTTTTTAAGAAAATATTGATACGAAATGGGTTTTTTAACGGATATGCAGGATTTGAAAATAATTTTATATACTAATATTTTTCTGCCGTAATGGTGAACGGAGCATATATTTTCTTATCGCATTAATTTTTTCGACAAAATGATAAAAATGTTATTTCAAATAAAATAAGTGAACAAGGTCATTGCTGGGGGTGAATAAAAAAAATATACCAACAAAAGAAATTCACATTTGTCTAACTTATTTCGTAATATTTTGCTTCTGTTAACATATTAATGAATTTTTTATTTCACGATTTGAAAGTGAGGATTTCCATGACAACATGATTCATGACAATTTCATAAAATGAGTACGGACATAACTAATCTGAATTTACTTCCAAAACCAGTATTAATAATGAACGACGCTTTTTAACGTCATGTCCACAATCTTCAAACATACAAAATTATAAATCAGATTGGCTGCAGAACAAAAAAAAACATTTGAGCTGGTTGGAAACATCGGTTAAATATAAGGTAGATGAAGTTATGCAAGAATATGGCCATTGTGCAAATTAGTTACTGGAAAAAATTCGTTGGCAATTTGGAAAAATAATTCAAACAGAGCTTAGAAATTATAGAGCCAATAGCCGATTCTGGCTAAAATATAAACCTTGTACTGAAATATTTTATGTATATAACAAAATAATAATGCATTATAATTATCGTAAGTTATATATGTATGTTTTAAAATATTCCAACTTCATTTTGAGGATGTATGTTTTTATTTACGTAAGTAATGGAATAGATGGATAAATTGTACCATTTATTGACATATTGATGAATGTACTTTTTCATATGATAGAATAAACTATTCTATGGTTTGGAGCGAATTTTCAGATTTTTTTTTTAAGAATTGCTTGCTTAAAAGTTCAGTTTATCTTTTGGTAATCTTTTGGAAAGTGCTAGAAATATATCATACTACATGTTTTGGAAATTTAATGTTATACGAAAACACTATAAATCCAAAAACGTTGTAAAGCAACACTATTTTTTACCCTATAGAGAAAAATGAAAATAAAACAAATAAAATATGTACACATTCCATTATATTAAAGAAAAACACAAAAACAAATAAAATAAATCACTTAAAACGCTATAAATCCGTTTAAATCGCTCGTAATTTACAAAGCAAAAATAAACACAAAAATGGCGTTAAGCCGATACTGTGCTGTTTACGGATGGCACTACGAAACAACCGATCGATAACAGGAAGTCGCTTATGCGCATGCCCTTATCTGGTCAGCATCCAAAAATATGACTGCCGCCCGATGTGCAGAAACGAATTTTTTCACCCATGGTTTGCCATTTTTTGGCTTTAGCAGCCGACAAGAGTAGGGATCCATAGTAGAGGTCAGTGGTCGTAACAGCGTGACTTAATTTGACTCATTTTTTATTTCTATTTTATATTACGTATCTCATTTTATATACAAGTAGCATTTTTTTACATGTTTGAACCAGAAAATCAAATTAGGTTTTATTAAATTGAATTTTTTTCATATTTCATATGTGGATGTTCTTAATTTATGTCGCGCACTCCTACATTGATTAAATTCTTGAATTTAAGTTAAGTTTGGTCTATTGTTGCAAGAATATATGATAAAACAAATTTATAATGGGTATTAAAATAAAATTCAACCGCAATATCTTATTTACTTTCATTCCTATGAATATAATATTTTCCTCTTGTTTGTATTTTAAAAAGTTAGTCTTAACCCATGAGTACACGAAATTTATAATAAATATTTTCTTCACAAATATTACAAAATCCTGTTAATTTAGGAAAAAATAGTAAAAAAAAATCAAAGTGTATTTTCTTCTTTTACTTCAAAAAAAGTAACGTCCGTTAAAACGAACTATATGCCTACAGTAACATTTGACCCTGTAAAAGAAACACTTTTGCGATCGAAATATTAAATAGAATGGTATTCGTTGAATCAGTTCTTAGAGTGAAGACCTACATTGCACTTGTTACAAATAAAATGCGACTTCTTCCTGCCCATTCCGCATCTTCTCTCTATCTGGTTATATCCTATAAGACGATTTTTTCCATCATATCTTAAATTGTAACAGAGAGGTTATATTTTTTTCCCCAAAGTGATGGGGTGTCAAACGTTCTTAGTAGGTCTAATGCGTAAATAATGACCCCTCAGACCCCGTTGTGAGGGAGGTTGGGCGCAGTCAATCCAGAGACTCCCTCAAATCCCTTGATGAAAATGAATTAATAACTCGTAGTTCAGATTAGTTCAGGTTAGTTATGCCATATATACGTTTATGCGGCTTTCACGGCTTCCCCCTTGTGAGATGCAATAGCAGTGGATATATCCACATTATGCCGTTGTAGTGCTGAAATCACATTCAGCAAACGTACAACTATATGCAACTCCGTATATAAATGAAGTAAAATGCGAACAGTAAATGCTAACTTCGTCCCGTCATATCCTTTCCGTGTTGGAGGTTGCACAATTTGAATAAATTGTTATAAAACACAATTCATCCTATTCCACCACCATCGAGATGATGGCCTACCTGTACCACCATGACGAGAAGAAAGTCAAAACTTACCCTTCCCGCCACAGTGATACGGCAGAGGTACATATTTCGTCTCTACTAGACTCATCAGGGTACCGACATGCACCTGTTTGTGCAAAGGACAGATCGGAAAGAAGTATGCAACACTGAACGCGATCTGTCTTCCGATCTGTCCTTTGCAAAAACAGGTGCATGTCCGTACCCTGATGAGTCTAGTAGAAACGAAACATGTACCCCTGCCGTATCACTGTGGCGGGAAGGGTAAGTTTTGACTTTCTTCTCGTTATGGTGGTACAGGTAGGGCATCATCTCAATGTTGGTGGAATAGGATAAATTGTTTTCTATAGCAATTTATTCAAATTATACAACTTCCAATACGGAAAGGATGTGATGGAACGAAGTTTGCATTTACTGTTCATATTTTGCTTCATTTATTTACGGAGTTGCATATAGTTGTAGGTTTGCTGAATGTGATTTCAGCACTACAACGGCATAATGTGGATGTATCCACTGTTATTGCATCTCACACGGAGGAATCCGTGAACGCCGCATAAACATATATACGCCATCGGGCGGGAGGTTGGCGAAGCCGCATTCAGTGTTGCATACTTCCTTCCGATCTGTCCTTTGCACAAACAGGTGCATGTCGGTACCCTGATGAGTCTAGTAGAGACGAAACATGTACCTCTGCCGTATCAATGTGGTGGGGAGGGTAAGTTTTGACTTTCTTCTCGTTATGGTGGTATAGGTAAGCCATCATCTCGATGGTGGTGGAATATGATAAATTGTTTTCTATAGCAATTTATTCAAATTGTGCAACCTCCAACACGGGAAGGAAATGATGGAACGAAGTTTGCATTTACTGTTGGCATTTTACTTCATATATATATATATATATATATATATATATATATATATATATATATATATATATATATATATATATAATTGCTTTTCTCCGATTCATGAACTGAATATCAACTAATCTTGGATGAATAATTATCTCTGTAGGTCATAATCTTATTTTAAGAACTATGATATTATTGAAAGAATTAGCCAGACGTTAATTAAGAATTTACAAATTGAACATTAGGCTCCGATACCAGGGAACTCCTCACCAGACTTCAAAAATTGCGATTCCAGAGTCATTTTCAAATAACCGATGAATCCTCTGCCTGAACTCAACTACAGAAGAATTGCAGGAATTGTACGTGAATATTTTGTTTAAAAAATGTAATAAAGAAAGCATTTACAATCTTAAATTATTTTTTAAATTCTAAGGTTTTATTATTTAATAAGCTTTTAAATATTTATGTTATGTAGAATACGGAAATTTACAGAACTTAAAGGGGTATCTGACTGTATATGTACGTTTGATTGAATTTTCCTTGTATTATAACAACTATATGAATCAGGCTCCTTATTGTTCCTAGATATTGATAATTATAAAATAAAATGTTTAAGAATATTCGAGGCTATGTGCTGCACGTAATCAAAAATAACCTAAACAGCACCATATATCGTATGGGCCTACAGATTGGAAGATTTAAGACGTTCATAAAGTTTGACAGATTTTACAAATAGTATCATGTTTATTACATCATTCTACACTATCTTATAGTCCTGTAACAAGACATCCATAAGATTACCGTTTCAGACGTTCAGACAGAAAACGAGATAGGAGGTGAAAAAGATATAAATCACGAACATTAAAATAACATTTTTATAAAAAAAAAATGAACCGACTTTTAAAAAGTAAAAAATAACTATAAATTTTTATATGAAATTGAAATTTTTAAAGTGGGCGTCAAGCTAATACCTGATCAAATGTGATTCGCATAAACCGATTAAAAATACTGTATTTGTAATTGCCTCCTCTTACCGTAATTTGTATATATTAGTAGTTATTTATTTCATTTAGAAATAATTTGGCGCCGACTTCAAAAATTTCAATTTAATATCAAAAAAATTTATAGTTATTTTTCACTTTTTGGCGCACTTTTAAAAGTCAGTTCAATTTTTTTTATAAAAATTTTATTTTTCGAATTTTAATTTTGAATTCATTTGATATCCATAAATTATTTGAACTAAGTAGTAATCGAGATTAGTGTACACAATAACTCCAAAGTGGCAAAAAAATACTTATTTTATTCAAAGTTGTAAATCACCCTAAAAAATGAACCACTAAAAATACGTTTGATTCTTAGAGTTGTCCAAATACCAGTGAAATTGTGTCAAGCAAATATCTGTCATAGTAAATCCATTATCTTAAATTTCAAATTAATTTTAGATCGGTAATATATTGCTCAAAACCTTCCAATATCGATATTTAAAGAACTTGAGACGTAAATTTCTTAGCCCGATATATTTTATACAACATATTGAGTTTGTATACGCCCTAAGAACCCTGCAATATCAATTTTAGACAAAATCGGAAAATGAAAAATTGTCAGTCCCTCATATTATACCTTATCAACATAAAAGTTGTAAAAAATTAACTTCACATTCGTAATACACGATTCCGAAAACCCCCTAATACCAAATCAGAAAAAATGCAAATAAGATAAAATTTTCAACCCACCATTTTGGATCCACCATATTGAATTTCAAAAAAATTATTTTAATGTGTTAATCTAATCCAACTCTAAATCCTTTAAAACCTCCTAGTACCAATTTTGGATGAAATCCAGAAATTTAAAATTTCTAAACCGTCATATTACATCTGACATATTAGATTTTCTTAAAATAATATTATATTCGCTATTTACACCCTCAAAAATGATTCAGTCCCACCTTTGAACAAAGTCGAGAAATGTAAAATTTGATATTGAATCCTTAAAAAATACTTTCAAATTCATGATTTACACCCTCAAGAACCCCCTATACCAGTTTTGGAAAAAACTGCAAAATGTAAAATTTTTAGGACGCTATATTGAATCCACCAGATTGAGTTTTTCAAAAAATATTTTAAATTCATAATTAACATTAACAAAAATCCCCCAATACTGATTTTAGACAAAATTGAGAGACGTAGAATGTTTAGTCCGCCATCTTGGATCCACCATATTTAATTTGTTTTGAATAATTTCAGATACGTAATGTTTATCCCAAAAACTCCCTCATATCAATTTTGGAAAAAATCGGACAAAGTAAATATTTTATCCGCCATATTGGATACGTCATATTGAATTTTTTAAAAATAATTTCGGATTCGTTATGTGCGACCCCATACCAATTTTGGAGAAAATCGGACAAAATTGATTTTTTGGTCCGCCATATTGAATTTTATTAAAATATTTTTAGATTCGTTACGTGCTACCCCGAAAACTCCCCTGTACCAATTTTGGAGAAAATCAGCGCCATCTTGGATTTTACTGCACCAATTTCGTCCAAAAAAATATGGGACTACCGCAGCAACTTTCTGAACATAACGTAAAAAATTTAATTCAAATGAGTACGCCGTTCCGGGGAAATCGGTGTACATACATAAAAAAAAATACATAGTCAACAAATTGAGAACCTTCTTCTTTTAAGAGTCGGTTAATAAAGAAATTTTGAAATGTATTATTAGATACAATCAATTATTTTATTATAAAAGTTGTAGATAATAAATTTATAATAATAATAAGAACAAATCGGACCAGAAATTCCTCTAATTGATATTAGGTATAACTATTGATAAAAAAAAAATTTTGCCGTAACCAAAATGTAAATGAAAAATAGTTTTCTTGTTAAAATAAATAAATAAATCAGTACATTCGAGTTACAAATAGGAAAAACAAAAGAAATCTTTTCAGCAAGCTGTGTTACTGCCTCACAACTCTTTGTGTCGACACTTGGCAAATTGTCAAGGCAATCTTTATTTGCTAAAATGGAATTAAAGTCGAAAAGCGAGAGGAAAATTCTCCACAATCATTTACGACGCGTCATCTCTTATAGTTATATTTTTAATTACTAAACTGATGACCAGTATACTATTATTCAAAGAAACTCTAACAATATTTTAATTGATATCGTGTGCTCGAGATAGTCTCTGAAACTACAGAACAAATTTTGCATATCTACCGTGAATTATTTATTAATGTGTCAACTTCTTATAAAACTATTGGTAACAAAACAAAATCGTCACTTTTGGTATATCAATTTATACCACCCATTTCCATCTCTAGAATAATTAATTACAGTTAAGTATAAAAACAAAATTTTATTTAAATTACACGTTTTAAATTTGTTGAAGTAAGGAGATAAAGGTAATGTTTACAAAATTAAAATGATCTTCAAAGCGACGCAAATAGAATAAATATAATTTATTCAAAAGGAACTTCTTTCAGACCTAAGCGAATTATATTTGTTTTATGATAAAGTGATTAATGTCTTTCGGTCTCTTAATGAATGGGAGTTTTTTTTTTGATGTTTTTCAGACAAAATAAATATGCTAAAAAAGGTATTGGAATACTGACTTACCAAATATGAAATAAATCACAATACTATAACCATAAATGTGTAATAATAATAATCTTTAAAATAAGCAAATGACTAGTTTTGCACTTATATTAGTAATGAAAACCAGACGACTCTGGATAAATACTACCCACGCGTACGGAAATAAATACGAATGAGCAAACTTTTAATAACTTCTGAAACTTTTTTGCGAGGCACCCTGAGGCAGTCGCCGACGCCTAACGCCGCCACTGTACCCTACTGACATTTATGAATTAAAAACAATCTTTGAACTATTAAAAACCAAAAAGTTCAGGCTGAGATTGTTTGGCCATAAGAATATTTTGTGGATTAATTATAAGTACTTTAAATGAACAAGCTGAGGTTAGTTCTGGATGATTAGCTTCCATCGTTCTTAACAAAAATATAGTGATTCCCATTCAGAAAGGTGGTGAGAACATTGCTCCCTCTTTCAAACCAATATCGCTTTTACCTACCCTGCCAAAAATCATTGAGAAATTGGTTAAGAAAAAATATCATTTCAACTGAGATTTAAAGTTGTAAACTGGAACCAATTTGGCTTTCAGAATCGAGAAAACACAAGTGATGCATTTTTAGAAAATATGTTTATTATCCTAAATAAAGGAAATGTAGCTGCAGCGGTATTCTGTGCTTTAACAAAAGCATTTGACTATATCAGTTATGAAATTCTGTTGTAGAAACTACAGTTTTATAGATTTCACGATGCATCCTTAATGTGATTTCGGTCTTATCTTTATTGAATAACCCAGGGGCAAGGTCTAACTCTGAAAAAGTCAATTATGGAGTTCCCCAAGCGTCTGTTCTTGGACCGAAATTATTTCTTCTGTATATTAATGACCTTGCAAATTTAAACATCAGCGGCAAATGTATTCTGTTTGCCGACGACACAACTATTATGTGTAGGGGCTCAGACTCGGGTAGTTTAGAAATGGGAATAAATAAAAATTTGGATAAAATCGAGGACTGGTGTGAAAACAATTTATTAACGTTCAATGCGGAAAAAACTAACTTTCTTAGATTTAAGGTAGTTCACTCGTGAAACGGCTTTTCTTAGGAATGTGATCGATTTTGAATATATAGTTTACAAAAGTGTCTTTCATTTGATAAAAAAAACGAAATTTTTTAATCGTCGGTGAGACGAAATATTAACAATTAAAATATGCATAATTAACATGCTGGATGTCACTATATACCAATGCCAATACATTTTGGAATATCTCAAAAACGGTTTTTACCATATTTTTTAAAAACTAATGCAAAGTAGATCCAAAAATTTTGAATTTTTTAGAAAAAACCTGGAACTTTTTGACCGTTTTGTTTAGAAAATACAGATTAAAACAAAAATGACGCGTAATAGGGTACAGTGCTCACAACTTGGCAACGCGCGATAATTCAAACCTAAGTTAGGTTAGTTTTTCAAAATGTGGCCTTTTTTAAATATATTTCTCGATATTTTTATTTATTTTCTCAATGTGTTGAGATGTCAACATAACAAACTGTATAGGTATGAGACTCACACTATAAGAACGTGTAATCTATAGATCATTCAATATAGACATTTACGGCGCTGCCAGATTTATTATTTAATATAAGCTATTAAAATGGCTTATTATGCCCAGGTGGAATCTCACCTGGCCTATAAAATCTCTTTCTGGGACGGTTTTAGTTTGTGTTTATTTAATTTTTTATTTGTAAAATAGAAGAGAGCGATTATGCATGGCATGGGATGCCAAGAATCATATAGATATATATTTCTACGGGAGAGGATTATGAGCCATGTTTGTTTATTTTAGGGAGCTTTTGGGCCCTGTTTAAAAATTATAGGAAGCTGATTCAGAAAAGTGATTATAACACCAGGCGGACTCACGACATCCCCCTACCAGTACCCTCAACCACTATGATAAAAATTAATTTTATTTATAATGCTAAAAAATTGTTCAGGAAATAAATAACTTTACAACATTTAAAAGAAAAACAAGAACAAAATACTTTTAGATAGAACTTATTATAAAGTCGATGAATATTTTGAAGATAGATTCTAATATAAGCGAATATTCTATAGTGTGATCGTTCGGCTACCATTTCCTTTTTTCGTATACTATTCTTTTATAATTTATGTATAGTTTGTTTGCATTATTCACAGCTCTTACTTTGGTATTATATAAACTCAACTTCGTAATGTCTCCTGACACATAGCTTTGTCTATAAGAAGTTTGTTCCCTTTTCACAATAAAGCATGTTTTGAATTTGAAATTTTAATTAGAATAAACTATCTGTATATTTTTCCGTTAAGTGCCTGAAGGGAAAAAATGATAAAATGTTAAACTAAATCTACGGCCGTAAAAATACCTTTATTTCTTACTGAAATTTTTATTTTTTATAACTTATCTACTTAAGAAACTTATTTAGTCCTGGAGCAAAATTAGTGTAAATTTTCTGGATACTCCAAAAAAAAGACGAATCTAAATGCCAAAAAAACAAGAAAATAAAAGGACAAATTTCTTGTCTAGTTAAACGAGCAAAATGTCATCGCAACTAGCAAACAGAATAAGCAAGCAAGAGATCTTATCAAAGGTGAACCAGGGGCGAATCCAAGGGATAACCCCTCCCCCTCCCAAGAGCAGACTCGTCTGCCTAACAGCTACATTAGGAACATGGACGTTGCTGACCTTTCGCTGACAACTCGCTTTCGTTTGTCATACTATAATGTCATAAATACTATTGAAGTTGGGTTATTTCGATCTTTTCTTTGCTCTTGTGATATAGCCCCTCTCCTCAAGGAGAATGCCTGCATCCGCCCCTGCGGTAAACTTTTATTTATAGAGCAGCATTTAACTGGAAAACTTCACCGCGATGGATATTGCCGGCTTCTCTTATACATATGTGTTTTTTTTTCAAAGCAACTAATCGGACCCTTCGGGACAGAGATCCAACTATTCGAAGTTTTCAATGAATAAGTAAAACAGAAATGGCTGGACACTGTTAAGTTGTCTTAAACCGGAGCATGTGTAATTTAGCCAGAAGGGTCGATCTAGCTGTAAATAAGCACCTGTGGATTTGAAAAAATTGAGAGGGTATGTAAAGTTATTCTCCCCTATAACTGGCGCTATAGCATCCAGTTATGTCCACTAGATCAGTGGACATGACCGGACTGGCTAATATTTTATTATCTTGTATATATTTATTTTGTTCCGATATTTTTAATCGGATTTGAATATATTAGATAATAAATAATTGTCCTTTATTGAAAAATTATTATTTAGTTAATTACTAGTTCCAAGAATCCTTGAATTATAAAAGTAAAAAAAAATGATAGCCTCCAGCAGCAATTAATAACTTCGTCACAGTTTAATTCCACTTGGCCAGTATATGTCGGTGGACACAGGCGCGGATCCAAGAGGGGCGATCGTTCCCACCAAGAGCTCGGAAATTCAGAAAAATAGACTCGCCTGCCTGCTGCATTAGGAACGTGAATGTTGTTGACCCCCACCCCCACCCCATAGACAACTCGCTTTCGCTTTTCACACTGTACGGTCTTGTATATAAATAGGGTGGGGATAATATCGATCTTCTCTTTATTCGTGTGATATTGCCCCCCCCCCCCACACACACACCCAAAGAGAGAAGATAGATCCGTCCCTAAGTGAATAATTATTACTCTTAATTATTCATATTTTCTGTTATAGTTTTTTGTCTAAAATGTCCAATATCCCCATATGTTATGGGTACATACACATATAGTTAGTTATTATACATATTTATTGATGTTTTGGTCACACTTGACCATCCTCAGAATAACTTGTTTGTTTACTTATATATTACACCATTTTGGAAAGGGGCACACATAACAAATAATTACATATTGGTGACTAACTTTTAACACGATAAAACAAAAACTCTACTTTTAGTGTCATATCTTTATTTAAACGCAGACCCAAATTTTTGCTTTGATACTAATTAAATACCGTTGAGAAATTTAGAAAATTCCAATTACTTCCGAAGATATCGGTAACTATTACAATTTGAAATGCCTTTTGTCCCCAAAATTTAATGACATATTACTGTCGAGCATACACTACTGGAAGCACAATGTAATTTTCGGCGCGTTACACTACAAAAAGAGAGATAGCGAATACGGGGTAGGCTCTCTCGTTCTGAACGTTAATTTGTTCTCCACCCTCGTCAAGGCGCGCCGGCCAATCGCGGTTCAAAGTAAGAGAGAGACCATACCCTATATTGACCCTCTCTCTCTTCGACATGTTTTGTGCGAGAAGCATTGCATACATTACTGGAGGCATCCAGGAGTGTATGCTCGAAGTATATTAAACTGGATCATAAAGTGAATATTTCCGGCCCTTCCCATAAGAACCACATGTGTTGGAGAGAGAAAAAAGATTAATATTTATTAAGCACACACTCACAATCTTGTCAGTGTCGGTGAAATGTCAGATCCATATTTAACAAGACGTAGATGTTGATGGTCCGTAAAATCTAAAACGTCAGATTTAAAAACTGATAATCCCTCTCTGAAGAGGAGCAGAAATGATAAGAAGAATGTGCAAAATTTCAAAATGAATTTTCAAATAATCTCAGAAAAAAAAAGAAAGAGCCGACTCTCTTCTTTTAAGAAAATCTTCGTAAGTAGTCGGAATTTCTTTAACTTCTCAACAGCTTTTAAATGTCTATAAAATTATCTAAATTTGCCCCAATTTAACTGATTTCCTACATAGTCTCGAATTTGTTTTAAATGGAATCCTGAAATGGCACAACATATACAACTTATTAGCGAATTATTTTTCTCTTAATATCCTTAGGAAAGCTTAAGAAATCATTGTTATTGCGGATTATAAAGGATATTTTTGTATTGTTTGTTCGTGTATGTACTCAAATATCAGAAATCTCGTAATGGGCCAAACTAACATTCTGTACCAAAGTTGCCTGAAAATTTGAACTCTACCAAAAATATCCAACAAGGGGAATCCGGACTACTGATACAGTTGATCTTTTAAGGAAATATCCATGCGTCATCAATCTACGAACATATCAAAGACAGTCTTGAGACTTGTTCATCTTGATTTATACAGAAATAATAAAAGAACAGAAAACAAAACATTCTTCTAATCCAAGCTATACGTACCGGAAAATCTGATATGGGTAGAGCAATATAGAAAAAGACAACCGAAACAAACGAATCGTTTCATTTTATGAATACAGACTTTCTTTTGACTTCAATTGGAACATTATTTTATTGACAGTCATCGTTCAGAGTATTATTTACATTATGTTTTTGAGAAATCTGGATCATTCAAGTTAATATAAAACAGAAGATTGTTTTGTATAAAAGCTATTAATTATTGTTTTGTAATTTATTAATTAAAAACTAAACCTAGATGTATAAATATTTCTAACCTTCAAATCTGTCAAGGTGGCTAAACGCCCCACACACGTATACAATTTTAAAATGGTTTTCGCACTACTTTATTCAATTATAAATAAGGCATTAAAAATTAGAATAAAATAATGAGATTCGATTTGTCCTTTCAAATAATGCATGGTAAAACGCTTCACATGCAAGCACAACAGCTTGTGCTTAATTAGTGTGAATATTTCGAGTTGGAAAAGAGATACAGCGGTCTTAAAGAATCAGTTTCACCGGTTCGAGAGGTGAAAAAATAAATTTATTTTTGGGAATAAACATTTTTAATTATGTATCATTATTTTTAGCGAGAAAACACCACCCTTAAAATTTCAAGGAAAACACTATATGTCATGTAAAAAAGAAAGAAAACAGTGAAATTATTTCCTCTCCAGGAAAAAATAGACCTTGTCTAAAAAACACACACGTGTTCCTGAAAGATCCAAAATAGAAGTTCGAAATACAGTCTACAATATTCACTAAGATAGTAAGAATATAATCTCTGTTGTAATATAAGCTAATCTTGAAAGTAGCATCCTTGATCTATATTTAATATGTTTAATTATTATTATTTATTTTTAGAAAAGCATTTTACTCAACAAAGAGATTGTGCCTTTGGATAAATCGTCTTTAAGTATTCTGCTTAAGGACCTGGATTCAAATATAAAAAGGTTGACAAAAGAAAAACATTAATTGAAATATCATGCGTTGGTCCTACTAGAGCTTGTTTCCTCGAAAGTATACGGAAAATCTCAGTAGTTCTTATCCAAGAGTAGTTTTCTTAGACAAACTATGAAATGTGTATTTTTTATTGCTTACTTTTGGTCTGATATGTTATTGCTTTATTTCTGAATCTTTTTCAAGGCTTGATTGTTTTAATATTTTCATAACATATAATTGTTTATTGTAATTTGATTTTTTTTTTGGATTTACAAATGTATCTTTTTCACTGTATTATTTGTGCATTTGCCTATTATGTACTTAGATAAATGAATAAATAAGTTTTTTTTAAATTATTATTTTATTCGTACTTCTTTTTTAATTTTCTGTAATTATTATTGCTGTTGTTTTTCAACCTTGAAAGCAAATTTTATAAATATTGTGTTCAAAAGAGCTAAGGCAAAATTATAAATAACTTTTCATAGTTTGTGCCATTAAAAAATGCTTATTTCAATTGTTTGCAGGTAAACTTTATTGCGCTATATTTAATATTCTTTTAATCTATTTATTATTATTTCACTGATATTTACACTCACCTAAGAAAATAGGAGTATAATCTCTGTTAAAATATTAGTTGTAATTTTGCCCTTGTCCTGATAGAGAATCCGAAAATATAGCGGAATTTTCGATAAACTATTTAGTTTCGTTCGTCGGTACAATAGGCACGTAATTATGAATATAAACGTTAAGTCGCGTCCGCATTAGTAACTAAATTGTATATGGACGCACAAATTTTTGCCGCATGTCACACACAATGTAAATTTTTACTAATGTGGACGCGACTATATTTATCTAATTAATTTTGATTTAGTTCAGGGCTATTCTTTTGAGTCATTATCACTTTCACTTCTATCACTTGAAGTAATCATGATCACTTCAGACCAATGACAAGTAAATGCATATTCAAAAGAACATGAAGTTTTCAGTTACACTTTTTTCACTTTGATCAAGTGATAATTACTCAAAAGAATATAGCCTTCGAATCAATATTATTAGGGCTATTCTTTTGAGTCATTATTACTTTCACTTCTATCACACTCTAAATTCATCTATGTAGCTATTAATCATAACAAGCCATTACTAATTTCCATCACGTCATTTAAAACTACACCAGTAAACTTATTATTTTTTTAATATTTTCTTTAGAATTAAAAATAAATCATCTAATAGGAGGTGGTTTATCAATATAAATATATATTATCCCCATTAAAAAAAAACACCAATGTATTTGACACACCGTACACCACTGTTACTTTCACATAGATTAATACTGGTGGCGCCACAGAACCGATTTTTGTCTAAGTAAATTGAAATTAGTTGTTATCGAGCTGCAGTTCAATAGTTCATGTTAACACATCAATCACATAATAGATGGTGCGCTATGATGTTGGGGGCTAAAATATCACACGTGTTGTTCGAAGGCTTGTGCAAAAATTCATCAGTTCACCGGTTCCATCCGTCAGTTTCAGCTGTTTCTCGAGTTTTTAACAAGTTTTCGAGCATGGCATACTCTGTGATTGAACGAGGTTCTCCATTTTCTGCTGATTACAGAGTTTACATACGTAAGTTATCTTAAACAAGCCACTTAACCTGTTAACCTACCGTTTTTATCTTTACCTTGACCTAAGTAATGTTTCCTTCTCAGTAACATATTCGTTTTGTTAGTATTTTGTACCCTATAGCTGTCAAATTTTTTTTTTTTGAAAAATGCTATATTACTCGTTTTACACCGATGTAGATTTTCAAATATATATGATTAGGTTTTATTTAATTTTAAAACCGACGAGAATAGAACTGACCTATACTAAAATACCAATTTTTCTAAATTTTCATCGATTTTAACAGCTTATTAATATAACTAATAAATTGAATATTAATTGGTTTAATATCAGTACATAACACTTTCTTTTTTTTTACATGGGAGTAAAAATATTACAACAAAATTCTTCAATTGGATTTTAAAAAAAAATTATTTACAAAGTTTATGAAAATGTAATCTCAGATTTTTTGATTACTTTGTAACAAAATAAATAACACAGATTTTAGAAATGTGGGAATAATGCATTTAAAGGATTCATAAAAGGTGAATTTTGAGCATCCATATTTTATGTTTTATTTAAAGAGATTGGACCTGCTCGGGTATTTGTCAATTTTATCACTATATTATCTTTACAATTCCACTAAAATAACTTCACATCAAGCCTATTTATTTATATATTTATTTTAACGTCCACCATTTATTTAATTTGTTTTCCCTAAGTAATTATGTCAAACACTAAGGAAATACACTGGTAACAGCATAATTTTTTTCTGTTACTTGTTTGTAGAGGACACAAATGGACCCATTTCTCCACTTCATGACATACCTTTAATAGTTGATGCAGAAAAGAAAATTTTTAATATGGTTGTGGAAATACCTAGGTGGAGCAATGCTAAAATGGAGGTAAGTAAATCAGAAAAGGTATATTAGTATCCATAGACATAAGATAAATTAATATTACTTAATATGGACTGCGGATCCTATAGAAGAAAATTGGCTCACGCTTAAAAAGAGTATATTTTCCAATGTAGTTGTTACGTTCATGATAGATCTGACAGTTTTGTAAGATGTGGTGATATTAATGCCTACCACACGAGAAATGTAAAATGACTTTATATACCTGAGGTAAGATTAGACAGGTTCAAATGGGGCCTGATATTATCTTTTTAAAAATCTATAATCATTTACCACCCCATTTAAAAAATATAAATAATCAAAGTCTTTTAAGAAATCTCTGAGGATCGTACTGGCTCTTAATCCTTTTTATTCAATTGATGAATTTTTTTATTTTACTTTCTGATTGTTACTTTGGTCAAATTGTTCTATTTTTGTCTTTGTGTCTTGTTAATTATCTCTGACAATTCCAATGTATATCTGTAATATACCATTTGAATATGAAAGATAGAGCATATTCGAGAAGCAGCACCTTTTTTTTCTAATTTCGACCGAGTGACGTTTGGAGTATCGTACTTAGCTCCTCCATTAGAAAGGGAGGTCCTACTCCCCAAAAACTCTATCTCTTTTCAAGCATGAGCCAACTTTCTTTAGGATCCACAATCTATATCAAAGTAATATTAATTTCTCTTATGTCTATGTTAATATCATAGACATAAAAGTAATTAATAGTACAGTATACTTCATCTGTGATAGTACTTAATATAGACTATAGATCCTATGATTAGTATATAAAAAATTTGCAGCGGGCAACTAGAATATAAAGAATACAAGAGTGGGCTATTTTAGAGTTGTCCACTTATTTTTCAAGCATTAAAATTTATCATGTAGGGTATTCATTTAAAAGAAATAAACATAAAACTTGAGAAAACAAATTTTCTAACAGTCATGTTTTGAGGCTGCTTAAAAGCTGAATTTTTTACCCCAGATTAAATTTCTGTGATGTTCTTTGTTCACACTTATGAGCCACGATTGTGAGTGAGAAACCTGAGGTGTTGATCCTCAAATGCCTTTGTATGAAGTTTTTTAAAAAAATTTACTGTCAAAATGTTTTTCAGCCTGATATAGTCATTAGCCTAACCTACTCTGATATTTAATATTGTTTGGTAGATTATCCATGAATAATTGACATAAGATATTATTATTATTATGCCAAATACTGTACCAAATGGGTTTTGCACTTCCTTCAGGGAACATTCCTTCATATCAGACATACTCTGATATCATAAGGATGAAGCTCTGTAGAGGGCCCTTTGCATGTCCTTGGGCCCAAGATAATGTTATGGTTCTTTGCATTTTCCATAAACTTCCAGACCGTTCAGGCGGTCTCAAGTAACACTACCTTGTGCAAAGCCTTATACAAATGTTCACTAAGGCTCATTCCCTTGATATTAAGCAGGAGACTCTTTGGTACGATGCCCATAGTTGATTGTCTAGATACTATGCATTCTCCACTACCTGCATATTTGTACCTCCAGGTTTCTGTCTTATCTCGTAGATTGTTATTGTTAGAGATAACGACTTCTATTAGTGTTGCTCGCTTGGATAATTTATCCACTAAAATGAAGTTCGGTCTTGTATGTGCAACTGTATGATCCTTAAGCACAGTTCGATTCCAGCTTCAATGCGTTGCTCTCCAATATAAGCTCTGGGCTGTATTCATAGGATAGCACTTTCAACATTGGTCTTTCTGGATCAACTGGAAGATTGTTATTATGGTTTTCAGTGGTAGGGGGAATATAAATCTGATGGAACCACCTAGTCGTTTCGTAGCTCACAATTTGTTATATCACAACATTGGAGATTTTGAACATCAATTACAGTGTCACCTCATCACAATTAAAGTTAAAGTATCACAGTTGTATTGTGTAAGCCCTTCATTTCCTGATCTGATTGTTTCACTTTTAAGTCCATTTTACTAGTATACTACCCTGTTTGTTAAGAAATTTGTCCATAGTAGCTTGTTACATCTTTTCTTTTCTTACTAAGTTTCTTGGCATGCTCTCTTGTGTTGATGTTGTGAGAAGAATGGAAGAAGTTCCCTTAGATTGTTTTTTTAACAAAAATAATGTTAGTCGCTTGTAAAATGAATAAAGCAAATAATCCATTAACATCTCTACAATATCTAATTACTAGAAATCAAAGGAAAGAGTATCAAAATTAATTTATGTACTCTATTACAAATAAATAAGCCTGTTTTTTTTATCATTTTTCTAAATTCTATTATTAACAGGATAAAAATGGAAAGGTTAGGTTTTTTAAATAGCATGCAATTAAATGACATCAAATCTCAAAGGACACTAAAATAATGTAGGGGCCAGGGGGTCCGCAGTGACCCCTTTAATTTATATGGGTCCACCCAAGTTTTTTTTATGTATTTTGAGTCTTTGAACAATAATTTTTAGGGTGGGATTTCGACCAGGTGGGGATGAGATTGTTATAAACAAATAATTGTTTAAACCTTTAAAAATGTAATTTTCGCAACATTACTATTGGATCGTATTCTTTGATTGATTTTAAGCAAAAAAGGTCCTTACTAACTTTTACGTACGACACTTGGTTTCCGAGATAATTGATGTTACACAATTAAAAAATGTGATTTTTTTCAATTTTCTTAAAAGAAATCGAAAGATTGAATCGGCATCTACAAGCTACACTCAAATGCCTTACGAAAAAGTTACGTCTTAATTGTTTATTTCGATTATAAACAAATAGCTTTCGGCGGTTTACATACACTGTTTAAAAAAAAACCTTAAATTTAAGATACATTCATTAATTTAATTTAATGGATTTTTTGTACCTTAAAGCGTGAGTAAGTTACATGTACTTTGAAATTAAAGCTTTGTATATTAAATTTAATTGAATGTTACCTTAAATTTCAATAAAGTTACTGAAATTATTTTTTATAATTATATTAGATTTAATGTTAACATTATTAAATTTTATGCATTAACATTAAATGAATTTAAGAATCGGTTTATGAAATTTGCTTCAAGCAATTTACCTGGAAATTAATGTAAAGTTTTTTTACAGTGTATATGCGCCATCACGTGTGGCGTGCGTAGGGAAGCCTACTTGCAAGCGCCTCGCGCGATCAAGCGTTCAATTCAATTGGACTACATGTTCTGAGAACATTTTACGTCGTATTTATCCAAATACATTGTTTGACATTATATACACAGCATTGAAAAATAGATTTTTGTGGGTCTTAACCTCATTTATACTAAGCCTGTTTGATGTAAACCTCTTGCCTACGTTGGCTTGTGCTTTATTCGATTTGAGCTGAAGGCTTTGCCAGTCATGTGCCCTCTCAAATAAAGCAGTATCATACGCAAATAGCACCACTTTACTATCCGGGAGACATGCGGGTATATCATTGATATATAATACAAATAAATTTGGGCCCAATACAGAGCCTTGTGGAACACCATACTTAATAATATTCTTGGAATACGAGTCTCCCTGATATAAGCAATACTGGAATCGATGTTAGGAGGATGTTATCAGAGCAGCAGCACTGGAATGGATATTATATTTGATAAATTTTGATACCAACACGTCATGTGATACAAATCAAAGGCTTTTCTTAAATGAAGGAAACATGCCTGACCATACTTCCTAACCTCAAAACAGTCCTACATAAAGCTCGTTAAGCCATTAATAGATGTTGATGTAGAAACGTCAATACAGAAGTTAAATTGATAATTGTTCAGCAACTTATTAGATTCCAGATGTTGGGCTAACTGTCTCTTCGGCACAACCTCAAAGATCTCCTCAAATATAGGGACCACTGATACCAGTCTAAAATTGCCCACAGTCTCTCAGTCACGCTTTTAAAAATAGACACTACTTTCTTGACAGCTTCAGACATTTTGATAAAGTGTATTCATCTATACATTGATTTATAATTTTACACAGGGGATGTACTATAATTTTCCCCATAGTTTTTATGCTTTTACTGTTAAGGATATAAGCATCCCTTGTAAGGGTATTTTCAAACTGTTAACAATATCTTGAACTTCGTTGTAAGAAACATTTCTGATAGTAAAGTTGTTTATTGCTCAATATTTAACCTTTCAAAAAAAGTCACATAACTTCTACAATCTGGCGGTAAACCATTTATTGTCTTTCCAGCAATACTAGAAAGATATGAATTAAAAGTATTGGATAATAACATGCCAAAGTGCCCTTGATTTGTTAAACGATCGCTTTATGAATTGGTCCTTCGCGGCTCTTTTTTTTGTGTAATCACAACGATAATTTTTAATACTTTTTGAAATTAGGATTATTAATGAATGCTTAACAGAGGTTAGGAATTTATTAAATTCACGCATCTCTTTTAATTCATCATCAAACTAGTGAAATGAAAATTCCTAATAGATGCCACCATTTTTAACTTTTCCCTGAGATTCTCCTCACATGATCCAATGATCAGATCGATAAGTTGTTTACATTTCACATCAACATGAATTTCAGAGCTATCAATGAAAGAACAACCTTTACGACTCACAAGCTCATATAATCTAAATAAATTTTCCTGCCTAATGGGATGATAAGTTTTCTGAACAAAAGATTATTCCAAATTCTGCTTTCGTTTCAGTTTAAACAAAATAGCTGCATGATCAGATAATGCAGTTTAAAAAGATGAGGATAGAATTTTAGTAAAAATATTATCTAAGCATGAATGACCACGTGTGTTTTCTGTAATTGTCTTAGCCATATGATTCGAGAAGATCGCAAAATTCTAATTGTCGGTGAAAAGTTACGGCTACAGAAACTCACTAATCTTAACTATAATGTTTAATTTGATTTTATAAATTGTCTATGTATGTCACTTATTGCAAATATTTAGGATAAATCTTATTAATTACAGTTAAAATAATCAGTTTCATTAATTATGTCATTGTGTTTCTCAATTGGTCGTTAAATAAAAACATCTGATTATTATTGTAAATTTTAAATGTAATCAAAATAAACTATGGCGGGCCAGATTGGTGGTACTCGGGGGCCCATGTTGGTCCGCGGGCCGTAGTTTGGAGACCTCTGCTTTAGAGCTGGAGTTTTCGGGAGAATTTTTTAAAGTGTCACGCCTGCTAGAAAAAAAATTTAAATCTTCATATTTTATTTAAACTCCTGAATGGTTCCTATTAGAGACACTTGCACAAGCGGACAGATTTATTTTTGTGTGTTTTAGAGTGCAACATATTGATTTCTATCAAGAGCATGAAATGGCTTTCTCATACAATTACAATATTTCTGTTAAGTCTAATTTAGGACATAAAATTTCAACCCATGGTTCTTTGAGAATAAATAAATTAATTATAGTCACTTTTCTTAGAAACAAAAATTGTATTCATTGTTATTGTAGAAAGGCACAAATTGAATACATAGGAAATTAAAATGACATCCCTTAAAATAAACAAGATCAATATTTAAACAATATATTGTATATTTTCAAGACGATAAAGACAGAACTGAGATAAATTTGCTAAGTAGTAATCCTGTTTATATATGTAGATTACCATGAAGGAAATTCTGAACCCAATAAAACAAGATGTGAAGAAAGGCAAACCACGTTTTGTAGCCAACTGTTTTCCTCATCACGGATATATCTGGAACTATGGTGCCCTACCACAAACTTGGGAAAATCCAGAACATTTGGATGATGGAACCGGATGCAAAGGTGATAATGATCCTATTGATGTTATTGAAATTGGTTATAAAGTAGCCAAACGTGGAGAAATCCTTCAGGTTAAAATTTTGGGAACCCTTGCATTAATTGATGAAGGTAAGATTTTTAATTATCCTCAGGTCTGTGTAAACTCATAGCTGATGTTTATTTCTATTTGTAGTGTGTTAATGGCATTTCCCTTGATCATGAATATGTACCTAGATTAATTTTGAATTTTACTTCAATCGTGACATGTCTCAATATAATTAAATTGCAGCCAATACTGAAAAACATGTATATAAAATTGACCCTGTTTTAGATCATACAGAAAGTTTATTTATTCAAATAAGTGAAAAACTTTGATAGAGTAGGGACTTGCTTTGTATATATATTATATTTTTGTTCAGTTAATTTTTATCCGAGATCACATTCCAAGATTTAGTCTAGGGATAAGAATAATCAAAAAATTACATGATTTAATTCCAGGAAAAATATGTTATCTATTATTTAATATATTTATAGAATTTTTATTATAACAATACATTTAAATTTGTTTTTTTCTATTTATCTTTGGGTGCTTAAGAATAATTAAGTGCTTTAGAAAATTGTCAAGATAATATGTTATCCAAATTACAATGACAATCATGATCAAGGTTCATTTCCTTGTATTGCATTGATTGATAACTTTATCTTTGAAATTAAACAAAGTAAGGAAATACATTACTTTTAAAAGATCTGTAGATATATCCGGTTTTAATGTTAATTACGAATATTTAGTGTTTAATTTATATCAGCCTCAAACCGTAAATCACTGTTTCCTATAGTCTTGTGCTTGGTTTCCTTGGTACTCCTTAAATACGACAATTTTAACTCGAAAATATTTTCTAGTGACATCGGTCAGTGAATGAATTGTTACTTTGGTACTTACCTTGAAAAAGAACAAAATAAATTTTCGAAAATAACAAACACACTCGTCAAATTAAAAAGAAACTTACCTTTAAAATGCTCTATTTAAAATGTCAAACGATGACCTATTAAAAAGCTTCCTCATAACGTTAAAATTGCTGACCAAAGAAAACCAAACACACATCCCGCATTTGTAACAGATAAATAACGTTTTACAATTTGAAAATACTTACTTGTTACATATATTGATTTATTTAAATCTGTTTAAATATGGAAGAAATATAAATTAATCACTAATTCACCAACATGGTCTCTAAGTTTAAGGTATTTCATCGGCTAATTGAGTTTCTATATATTTTTTTGAAATTTCGAATATTCATTATTGATAAAACTTTACTTAAGGCTGCGAAATTTCAGATACCCTGCCTATCTCATAGTCGAAATAATCAGTATAAAAAGGCAAAATTTAACGTTGGCTCTATGATAAGAGCATTAATATTACATAATCATATATAACTAAAGAACTTTTCTATATATTTTTATAAAAAACGAATATATGATGTATAACATTATAAGGTACGATCTACTGCAAAATGGAAATAATTAGCCTCGTCGTTAATTCACAGTACTAATATAAACTTTGTTATCTAATAATATTTCGAGTAGACTGTCCGTGAAGTAAGCGCGCGGAAACAACATATACTCCAGTTGAAAAGTAGCTTCAAATTTGGTGTAGCCGAATGTTGCCAGGAATAATAATTGGCCTGTGCGTCAATTTGAAAAAGTAAACTCGAAGCCTGAAAATTATTAAACAAGACGATTGTCTTACGCTTTTCTTTATTATGTGTCTGTAAATTTGAATCCTACAGCAAATTTATTTTTCAGAAAGTTTTTGCACAATGTGTGTAATCTGATTTTCGAACTATGCAAGTTTACGTTGCAAAACGCAAAAGAAGCGGGAGGAAAAAACATTTTTTCAGGTTAGCGGCAAATAACTTTTAAGCCAGCCAGTGTTCTGGACCTTGAAACATCTTTAATTTCGCATTTTAATAAATAAATCCCCGCAGAAATGGCCTCGATTGATCAAATATACCCAAGATCAAATAGTTTTTGTACAATAATTTGTTGTGCAATCAGCAAATGTTTGATGAGTGTTCAATGATAATTGAATTAGGGCGACAATTTTTTTACCTATAAGACGGTCAAGGTTCAAAACTGCGTTCGATTTTTTTCACATCGAATAATTAAGAAATCCTAGGAAATTTTTTAAAAATCATTTCCTTTTTTTGCCTATAAATAAATTGCGATTATTGAGAATTATAAATTTAATACTGTTCTGCTGTTCTAATAAAGTATATATATATATATATATATATATATATATATATATATATATATATATATATATATATATATATATATATATATATATATATATATATATATACTTTTGTCGGTACCCTGATGAGTCTAGTAGAGACGAAACATGTACCTCTGCCGTATCACTGTGGCGGGGAGGGTAAGTTTCTGACTTTCTTCTCGGTATGGTGGTACAGGGGGCCATCATCTCGATGGTGGTGGAATAGAGTGGATTGTGTTTTATCGCAATTTATTCAAACTGTGCAACTTCTAACACGGAAAGGATATGATTGGAACGAAGTTTGCATTTACTGATCGAAATTTACTTCATATATATATATATATATATATATATATATATATATATATATATATATGTATATGCACATGTATGTATCTATAATTTCAATGGAAACTCCAGATTATTTCCAGAAAATTAGCTGTCAATAGCAAAGTGTTGGCCCTTCAAGTTATAGTACGCTACAACTCGGAGCTTTTTCTACTATATTTTATTACATTCATACAGGGGTGACCCTTATCCAAAAATCCTCAACAAATCCATAGTTTTGGATTTATATCTAATTTTGTTCCAAAATATAGAAAATTTACTCAAAAATACAAATTTTCACATAATCAATAGAAATTAAAACTTATATGCTACTCAAAATAATAAATTTTTTTCTTCTTTCCAAAAATTGGTTATACTATTTTAAAATTTATATCATTTATTATTACGTATTTTATCATTGTTATCAAAATTATATGATAAAAAATGCGTGAAAGGTCAGAGAACAATACTTTTTAAAATTCCATCATTAGTCATTTGTATTTTATATCTCGAATAAAAATTCGTCACGTTATTTTTTAGCAATCTTTTTTTTTATAACAGAAATGTAGTTAAGTAAACCACCTTATGGTTATAATAGAAACAAATATATATATATATATATATATATATATATATATATATATATATATATATATATATATATATATATAAATTTCAATAGCAGCCCAAGATTATTTCCAGAGAATAAGCCGTCAGTAGCGAAGTGTTGGCCCTTCAATTACTGGTTTGCTATATCTCATAGTTTTTTTTTATATTTTATCTAGTTCACATGTGGGTATCCACTCTTTGACCCGAAACATAAAAAATTTACTCTAAAATATAAATTTTCATATAATCAAAAAAAAAACTTACATATTACTTAAAATAACAAAAATTAGTTAAGGTGTAATGTACCTTTTTAGCCAAGTATTTTTCGTTTGCGTTGTGAACGATCGTTCACACTACTGCCTCCTTTATTAATAAAACCTTATGATATAGGACGGAGCAAATTAAGAAAAAAGAACACACGAGTTTTATATAGAGCTTATTTCTATACGTCTTCCCCATTACATCATGCTGACTGCAAAATAAATAAGCAGAACAAGGTTAAAACATCATACTTTATGAACAAATGTGACAAAAGTCACGAACAAATGTGATAAAAGTCACGAACTTTAGCTCCACACATATATCTTGGTTCCCTTTTTTGTATCAATAATGTGCTGAACAAATATTGCGAACAAGACTATACAAGCAAATACTATAACTAAAGTGGAACTGAGTAACAGAAAAATATGCATGATAGCTACTAACACGTCTAAGTTATTAGATAGAACTTTTAACGCATAACAACCCAACGTGATTTTATACCATCAATAAAATAGGTGATTTTGAAATTACGGGTCGTAACTGACTTCTGAAAATTTATTCAAGTTGGACATAGCAATAGTTTATTTTCCAAATAAATATTTTTCATAAAACGTATTTTTTGTATTAAGGTTTCAGTCAGGAGAACTTCTTATTCACCAACATGGTATAACGTTAAAACTAACTTAAGTTCCAATAAGGGGTTTAATCTGGCTAGATCTAACTTCCATGGAAACCACATTTGGCTTACAAATTAACCTTTTTACTGAATCTGTTATAAGAATTACTACTTACATTTTTCCAAAAAGGGGTACTTTTATGTAACAATGGTTCTAAAAAAACTAATATTTAAGTATCTGTAAACATAAAGGTACTATTTATTACCCATGTTGATATCACCAACAAAACATATCAGTTAATTTAAAAATTGCTCATAAAATCCAGTTCGAAATCATCAATCAACATAAAAATGGTTTAATTTGCAGTACATCTGTCCTTCTTGAAGGTAGGATGAAATGATATGGGAATGACCTATGCAGTTTTTTTAGTTCTTAAGCAAAACAGCTTTATATTTTGCAACCGATTTAAATGTCAGTAAGCTTATTGAAAAAAATCATCAAAAAAGATTTTTAGGAATACAGCGCTGTTACAAATATTGATAACTTTATGTCATGGAGATTCGAATCCTGAAATAAGACTTTCTACAAGTAAAGCTATGCCTGATAGAGAATTTTGACATATGAAAACTGTTATCAATTGTGAAAAACTGGTTTTAAAATATATCGATAAATATATAAATTCTATATAAAAAAAGATTGTCAAAATTATCAACAATCCAGTCAAAGATATAACACAACCCTAGTAACAAAAAATGCACTAGAAAGAAAAACAAAATGAAAAGTGAAAGAAAAAAATTGCAAATTTGATAACAAATTAAAAGCTAATGCTCGTTTAAGTAGAAAGGAAAGGGAGGAATTGCCGAAAATATTACAGGTTTGGGAAATAAGATATTAGAAGATGAAATAATTATTATAAAGAACAGTTATTGGGGGCTTAAACTATGTTTAGTATGGGAATTACGAAGGTATGTAAAATGAATGTACAGATTGAGTTACAATATATGAAAATGAGTATGCAGGAATTTACATAAATATAAAAAAGTTCCAAATTGGTCCTATTTTTTTCGAACTTTTTAAATCGAAACTCCCCAAAACATTTAATTTTTCACAGTGACATCCCTGTAAATTTATAGTTAAGATTTGTTATGAAATTTTACATGAAAAAGAAACTAATAAACAATTCTGAATTATGTTTCCCGTTAATTGCCAACTTTCTGACTTTCTTGTTCGTTAAATAGTACAATTAAGTAATAAATTATTATTAATTAATTCAATTTTAATAATCTACCAGTTTGTATATTTTTGCATAGTTTTTTAAGATAATCTTCGTATATTAGAGAAAGTAGATTATCTAGTAGTCTGTTAAAAAGTGAAAGGAATATTTTCAAAAATACTAAACAATAAATATTATATTGCCTGAAGCAAAATTCTAATCAACAATCTAAAAATCATTGACATTATATAAGTAGAACAGTATAAGGGATGTATTATATAAAATTTATTTTAGTTTTTTAATTATTATAGCAACAACACTGCAGGATTTTTCTTAATGAGCTATGTGAGATATATATATATATATATATATATATATATATATATATATATATATATATATATATATATATATATGAATATGATGCATAATTTTTGTCTTAACCCAGTAAAATTTTTTACATTCCCATTACGGCCCATTTTCGAACAATAACCCTGGTAAATAATGATTTTGGTTACCAAATATGTTGGGTAGATTTAATGGTAACTGACGGTTAATCTCGAATATATCACCCGTTTTATTAAACTGAATTTGATTTTTTAGATGACAAAAGACAAATGTGCAAAAAGTCTGCTCCTACTTTTTTTTTATCAAATTTGGTATTATTTCCTGAACCGTTACCCGTTTAGCAATAATTAGGTTATATATTCTGGAGCTTATATGATGTCCTCGCATGTAGCGTTTACATTCAATTTGAAATTACTATTTTTACATTAACAGTCTTCTTAAATAACTCCATTAGGCAAACTTGATATAAAGTTATTGTCACCATTATCGTGGTATTTGTTAAAAAAGCAGCACTAATGGACAAACATCCTCAAATGTTAATTTACTATTAACGATGTTTCGACACGAAAATATACTTTCTTTAGGCTGATAAACATTTATTATATAAATATCAAGGTTACTAAAACAATTAAAAAGTTTTATTAGGTCGGCAAGAAAGTAATTTCGATTTTGTAGTGTGAAATAAAATTCCTTTTTTATAGAAAGAATTAACAAAAAAATATTCAGTTATATACTTTTCGTTTTGTTCATTGACCTTTTGGCATCTTTCTTGCATCTTCATGCTTCCACGCTCATAAAAATGTTGGTCCTTATCAGCAAAAAATTGAACTAAGTGAGATTTAAGGTCATCATCGTTTCTGAAAGTTTTACCATTCAGTTTTACAAATTTCGTAATAAATGGTACTCGGATGGTAAAAGGTAAGGTCTGTGTGGGGGATGCGACATCACTTCCCGACCAAGCTCCAATTTCCCACAAGTTACTAAAGGCTTTTCATTGTCATGACGAAACACATTTCCTTTGTGATTTGCTAATTCTGGCTATTTTTCTTTGATTGCTTCATGCGATTTCATTAGTTGTTGACAATAAACATCTGAATTGATCATGTGGCCTCTTGGAAGTATTTCAAAATACATAACACCTTTATAGTCCCACCAAGTTGCGAGCATGGCCTTTTTTAGATGCAATTCAGCTTTAGATGTGATTTGTGCTGTTTCTTCACGGACCATGATCATTTTTGAATGATGTTACTATAGATGACCCATTTTTCATCACCAGTGATGATTCTTTTCAAAAAAAGGTAGGTGTCATTGTGCGTGAGATGCATATGGCAAATATTGATTGATTCGTAGTGTTAAGTGAATCCCTGTCAATTCAAGCAAGTTCAAGACATTTTAAGTGATTTTCAATTATTGTGTGCGATACATTTAATCTCTCTTCAATCTCTCGGACAGTTATATGATGATTCTCTTCAATTATGACTGTGATTTTGGTCATCATCAGTTTCAATAGGTCGACCAGAACGTTGATCATCTTTGAGTAAAAAATTCCCACAACGCAATTTTTTAAACCAATTCTGACCCTGCTCCCTGTTATAGAATCAACATCGTGAACTTCACATATTTTTTTGTGGGCCTCTTTCTTTTGCTGAAATAAAAAGTAAAATACGCCGAAAATATTCGGTTCTGCACTCCATGTTAAAATTGACCCTAAAGAAACAAAAACACGCACAAATTGCTTCTCAAGTAACCTAAATATAAGTAGTATCAAAATTCAAAAGGAAACCATAATGGTGGCAGAAGTCTTTCAATTTCAACACTCTGTATTCTAGAATTATCGAGAAATGATTTTGTAGAAGAATATTTTAGTTATTACTACCGATCCGCATTGACTTTTAAATGACAGGCATGAAAGTATGCGATAATTGTATAATGTATTAATCACGAGTGAATGTACGTAAAATAACTGTGTTCGAGTGAGCTATCCAGGGCTAAATTACCTCGCCAAATATCATTCAAATTGTTTAACCAGCGTAGGCAAATATGAATGCATGGAGACTGAATATATAAATAAGTAATTATGTGCCACACAACACCAACATCTAAATAATAGATAAGGTAATACTGATATTCATTGTGAGTAATTCTTTTAGTCAACTGTCACTGCTGAAATTGACAAATTTGTGGAACTAGATTCCAGAACTCGGAAGCCAGCTGCTCTTATATGAAATTCATTAGTTTTTTTTTTCCGGACGGTGCGAATATCGTTTAATCCAAAAAACAACTCTGTTCGATTGGGTGACACTGGTTAAAGCCTACCTACCCTAAAGTTATTTTGTAATTCCTTATGATTATCTACTATCTGTGTAGATTCTTTTTGTAAATTTCTGCAAGCAATATCAATTAAGATTATGTGTGTACAATGCTGCTTGCGCCTTTGTCCATGGCCGCTAAAGTTGGGTTTGCAGACACCGCGAGTTTACCCCGTAGTCTGCACTCACCATTAATTTTGTATACAGGATGTTTATATTAAAATTTAAAATTAACGTAAGTATTTTTTAACCGAGTGTAGCCACCTGTGAAAAAAAAAATTATTCAAAGTAAATTAAAATTATGTATCGTTTGCTCACTTAATGTACTTTTTCGATTATATATTTTTGTAAGCTTTGGAGATTCTATCCGTAGGTATAATGTATTTCTAAAATTATTCATTTTCTAATCCCCATTAGAGATGTAATAAAACTAAATCAGTATAAAAGTTTTCTAACAGTGGAAAAATTGGTGAAATTAATAGTTTTTGAGATTATTCAGAACGAAGATATAATATTACAAACTTCTTCCTATAATGGTATAGGCTAGAGGTCTGGTAAAAAAAAAGATGCTATTATTTTATTCTCATGTATATAGTTCTAGAAAGCCCATAAAACTTTTTTATGATCAAATAAATTTACTTGTTATGTGTTATTATCAAGCATTTTAAATAGTTTATAATTACATAACAATATTATATAGTTTTTTATTGTCACAAAAATAAATTTTTCAATTATGTTTCTTTACTGCAGTGGCTTTATATTAAGGAACTTAAATTTACAATTGTACGTACATAAAATAATTCCTATTACTTTTTCTTTTATTACCGATTCTGACCTCGTCCTTGATATATGATAAACTGCAAAATTAATAGCTAAAACTTTCACTAGCCTATGCAGGAAATCGATCTTGTCCTGTAAATACTTGACCTTTCAATAACTGTGTTCGATTTCAACTAACTTCTAAAAATGCATAGCAAAATGATATTGTTTTGTATTGTGTGCTTCTTGTAAGAAGTTTGCCATTGAAAGGATTTAACTTGTATGAAAAGTCACGGACCAAATATTGTAATAGTTTTTAGAGATATATTAGACATCTGTTTCAGAATTTGCGAAAAAATAAAGCATGTCCTGTTTTATGTTCTTCCAAAAAATCTGCCCAAAATGCTTGAAATTTCGAACGCGTAGAATGACCCCTAAGATTAAATACTCAAGGTTGATGTTATAAAATGCATCTTCTCCGACATGGTTGATTTGTTAAATAAATTTGTATTTGGTTTTATAATTATTCTCAGTAATATGTTAAAGTAAATATTATTTGAGAAAGATTTATTTTTTATAAATGTACTATGTTCTTCGAGCATACGCTACTTGAAGCATTATGTTACTGCTCAGCGCGCATTACACGGCAAAGAGAGAGGGAGAGGGCAAATACGGGGTCGTGTTAACTCTCTCGTTCCAAAACGCGATTGGCTTGTATGCGAAATTATGAGAACGTTTGGAGCAAGAGAGGTAACACGACCCAGTATTTGACCTCTCTCACTGTCTCTTTGCCGTTTAACACTAGCGGCACATTGCATGTTACCTCCAGTAGCATCTGACTGACTGACCCCATAGCACTACAACCCGGGGTGGGTCTTGGCTGCCTCCATCTAGAACGGTCTTGTGCCAGCTCCCTCCATTCTCGCTGGTCAACTTCAAGGATAGCTAGATCCTTGTGGATGTTATCTCTCCATCTAAGCCTAGGTCTTCCCAGTGGTCTTTTTCCTTATGGTGCTTCCTCCCATACCCGTTTTATTAGTCGATCGTTTTGACTTCTTTGTATATGCCCTGCCCATCGTAGTCTTCTGGACTTTATGTCTTGAATGATATCGGGGCTTTGATATATTTGCGCAAGCTCTATGTTGTTTCTCATTCTGTGACGGCCTGTTTCAAGGTCTCGGTATGGGCCATATATTATGCTCAGGATTTTTCTCTCAAACCTTCTTAGCAGCTACGTATCGTGGACTGTCAGGGTCTATGTTTCACTGGCGTAGATTGCTATTATTGTTCGATAAATTTCGGTTTTTGCCTTTCTAGTGATAAATTTTGACTTAAGCAAGGTTTGTATCGCAAATGTACATTTATTTGCTTGTGTGATGCGCTGTTTAACCTCTTCCTGCATGTTATTGTTTGCCGTTATCACTGCGCCCAGGTACTTGAAAACTCGCACATGCTCAAAATTATAGTCATCCATGGTGACGTTCTGCCTGATTCTATCTCGGGCGGGGTTGCGGGAGACATGCATGTATTTGGTCTTTCCTTCATTTATTCGGAGCCCTATTCTCTGAGCTTCTTTTTCTATCTTTATGAAGTTTTCCTTCACACTGACTGTGCTTTCTCCTATCGCGCCCATATCATTCGCGTAGGCCAAAATAAGTTTAGGGCCACTTGGCCCAAAAACCTCCGCGTCAACTGATACTGTTCTTACGGCTTTCTCCATTGCAAGATTAAACAGTACTGGCGACAAAGCATCTCCCTGTTTTAATACTCTGTTGATAGAAAATGTTTGGCTACACTCTCCTTCAATTTTGACACAGCTTTTTGCCCCCTCCAGGCATGCTCTACACAGTCTAATCACAGTAACATCTGCTTGAAAATAATATAAAATATGACCAAAATGTATGATATTTTTGTTATAAGTAAAGACAAATTATAATCATACTTTACAATAAGATGCTTGTATTTATCAGTTTCTGTTATTCTAGAACTCATATAAACTAGTAAAAATTTAACACTGCTTAAAGATAATATTTACGAAAGTATCTTTATTTTTTTTTAATAAATGATTCTCTTTTCTTTTTAATGAGTTTATCGAGAAATTATAATCAGCGTAAAAATAATATGGATTTAAATTTCGATAAATCGCGGTACTGAATGAGGTAACGTAAAACGATGATTTCCAGCTCACATAGATAAATTAAGAAAGTGGCCATCATATATATTGAAAATCTACTATTTTAAAAAGTAATTTGGTACTTTAGTTTGGCTTCAAACGGACCAGATCTGTATCACTCCCGAATTGAAAGTTTATCCAGAAAAAAAAAATGTTAAAATCACACACATAGTTTTCGTTAGAGAGAGAAATACTCTGTTGTCAGTTACAGAAGAACTAGAATATACATTTCCTTGAATATTTTAAACAAACACTTAGCATCCAGCGCCCATCTCTCCTAATATTAAATCATCAAAAATCCGCCAATACATGTTTCGCCAATTGCTCCAATTTAATAAACTTTGTTCAAAATAGCGCTCATCCGTTTTTTTAGTATAGTATATCATTAATTTATTTGAATAGTTAGTATAGTGGATTTATATCACATTCAAATGCTAAAAATAAATTGTACAATGTATTAATCATGAGTAAACTAAATCTTATCACTGCTGGGAAATGATATTTTTTTATAATATAATGATAAACGACTAGTAGTTTGCAAAATTACCCAAAAATATTACTTTTATCAAAGTTAAATTCAAACTTTATTTTAGTGAGCTAATATACTGAGTAATATAAATTTTTTTTATTAAATTCTACTGTAAATAAAGAAACCTCACGTAATCGAATCCCCAGACAAATAACATTAGCATAATTAAGGTAATTTTGGAATTATAAATAAAAATGATATAATTGTAACGATGGATACTTCAACAACTAAAAAAAAGATAATCTTATTTTTCTTTTCTTAAATATATACACTATCTCTCGAAAGTATTTGGCCAACTTCATTTTTCTTTATATTACAAACAATATATCTATTAAAACCATTTTATTAGGTTTCATTATTTGTGTCTCACCGCAAAACGCGCATCTACAATAAAAAGGTATATAGCCTATTTGCCGACTCCTGGCCATAAAGCCTAAATAGTGTTATCGTCGAAAGTTAAACTTTCATGTGGCCCTTTTGATGAACTTATTAAGTAATAAACATAAATAAAATTTAGAATAACTGCTAAAAAATATTTTGCATTAGTTCGACCAGAAATCACACACTCCATAGCTCAATATTTTGAGTGTCATTATTTTCTTGTTTTCTACTTCTGCGTTTTGTTTTTTGCACAAAATAGCTGAAACCAAGGAATATTCACAAGAGACAAGAGGCATAATTATCGGCCTTCATTAATCCGGTAAAAGCAATCATGAGATTTCAAGACTACAAAAGATACCAAGGCAAACCGTTAACTATATGGATAATAAATTTGCGACTCGACGAACAATTTTCAACAATCGTTATCCAGGCAGACCAAGAGCATTTCTAGTGAAGATTTAAGCATAGTGGTTAAAACAAACGTGGTAGACGTTTAACGGCACCACAAATAGCATAGTTCTATTCTGTGTCCACAGTCAAAAGGAGACTTTTTGATGCAGGTCTTAAGGGATTCATAGCGGTCTTAAAACATCTTCTTAAAACAGTTAATAAAAAGAAGATACTTAATTAGGCTAGGGAACACAAGAACTGGACAACCGCAGACTGGAAAAATGTCCTCTGGACCGACGAATCAAAAATTTTAAATTTTTTAATTCCAACGAAGAGTTTTTGTCCAGCCGCCATCGAACGAAAGGGTGAACGAGGCGTTTACTGTGGCTTCAGATAAACACGTTGGAGGGTCTGTGATAGTTTGGGGCTTGTTTTGATAGTTCCGCCGTCGGGATCTTGTACGAATAAAAGAAATTTAAAATGAAAAGGTTACAAAAACATATTGGAGAAGAATGCAGTGCCTTCTGGGTCCCGTTTAATTGATCTGGAATTTATATTTCAACAAAATAATGATCGTAAACACACATCCAAGCTGTGCAACAGTTTTTTTTTTTTAAAAAAAAAAAAGACCAACAGCTGTTGAAAATCATGGCATGGCCTCCGAAGTCACCGGACTTAAACCCTATTGTGGGATCAGCTTGATAGGCAGGTACGAAAATGTCCTACATGTCAGGAAGACACGTGGAGAAAACTGCAACACGAATGGCAGAAGATAACCAGGACAACATCAGAAAAATTAGTACTTAGGTCGCCGAAGCTTTGTGAGGCCGTCATTAAAAATAAAGGTGGACACATAGATGAGTCTAAAATTTAAAAACAGTGTTGTTATTATGTCTAAAGAATTGCTAATAAAAAATTAAAATTACTATGAAGTCGTTTCATTTATTCATTTATTAAAATATTATATAATATATATATATATATATATATATATATATATATATATATATATATATATATATATATATATATATATATATATATCTTTGTTTGTCTTCTATATGTTTATTTAACTACATTTCTATTTATAACAAAAGGCTGCTAAAAAATATCGTGACGAATTTTTATTTGAGATTTAAATTACAAATGACTAATGCTGAAATTTTAACAAGTTCCACCTTTCACTCATTTTTTATCTATAATTTTGATAACAGTGATAAAATACGTAATAATAACAGATATAGGTTTTAAAAAAGCTTATCCAATTTTTGGTTTTGAAGAGATAGAAGAAATTACAGTTTTGAACAGTGGCATAACCAGTGAGGTATTCAGGATGTCCAAAATCATGGAAAACCTGGAATTATCATAGAATGTTCTTTCATCATGGAAAACCTGGAATTATCAGGGATTTTTTTTATAAACATGACATTTTTAGACTTTTCAAGTCAATGTAACAACATTCTCGCCATTGCATATAAGAAAATAGCTATACTTTCCAATGGCTGCAACTGCTATAATAAATAACGTTTATATGTTAATATATAACGTACGGTTAAATTGGTTCGTGCTAAAATTCTACTAGCTATTTTCCAATCTGATAGATAGCAACCAAAACAGTTGTCTTGAAATCGGTTGTTTTGACCCGTCGATAACCTTGTAAACTCAAATAACCAAATCATGTTTTTACGTAGTAGTGGAAAATGATGTTTTGCAGGCTAGTACTGATTTAATTAAAAGATCGATTAAAAAAATCACTAGCTTAGAGGCGAGTATGAAAAAATTGAAATCGTTCCAAAACGGTATACCTAGGCTTGATCACTTTCGAGTTAGAACGATTAAAATGTTTGGGATAGAAAAATACGCGAAAGTATTTAGTTTGGTAAAAACTATTAAGATCTTATTATATGCAGCTCTTGAGCGTGGATTTTCTGTCAGTAAAGAATGTACTGTGGAAAATCAACGGGAGAAATCTTCAATAACTCAACACATAATATATGGTAGGCTGACTGCGATCAACTGTAGTGTGGATAAGTTTCGCGTTGATAAAAACTTACTCATGGATGTAAAAATGCATCATAGCAAAAACAAGAAAAGCGGAAAGAGGAAATAATCCACAATGAACAAAAAAGAAAAGCAGCAGTTTTAGAGTAGAAGAGAAAGAAGCTTATGGATGAAGTTAATAAAAAAAAGCAAAAATTGAACGAGAATTATTGAAATTGAAAAAATTTTGATTATTTATATTGAATAACGATATTATCCCAAAGCTTAAATTTAAGTTTATAATAGAATTAATGATTGTTTTCTATGAAAAAATATAATTGTTGAAAGTTCTTACTTTACCATATTTTAAAAATCCGGAAAATTTTCAAAATTCATCAGGGAAACGTGGAAATACCAAGGAATTTTTGGTAATTATTCGGAATAGTGGAAACACCAAATTTGTCGATCTCGCATGGTTTTTCCAAAAAAAAAATTGCACTTTCACTCATATAATATGTATAAGCAGATCACTACCTTTAAACTTTGGACATTTCTGGTAAAATTCACAAACAATATTTCAATCATTTTTTTAACAAAACTTAGATAAATAACCGCGGAAAATGTGTATTTAACCTTCCATTCTTATAAAATTTAAAATACATGTCAACGTGGTAACATTGCATAGAGATCACATGTTTCGATCTAAATCAAATAAAGATCAAACGAAAAGCCAACGGTTTTTTTTTACTTTTTATGAAAAATTAACATTTTCCACTGTAATTTATGTAAATCTTGTTAAAAAACATTATTAAATATTGTGTTGTGTTTGTGATTTTACTAGAAGTGACCAAAATTTAAAGGTAGTGATCGGGAAAAACAAGTTATACGAGTGACGGTGAAATTTTTTTTTTTCGGAAAAATTTTGCGAGATCTCCAAAAAAAATTCATATATACATATACATACATATACACAGTGAACTTTGAAAATGATGGATGAGATTTCAGAAGGACTCGGCACACACACACGGGATACCCTAAATCCTTCGATTACATATATATATATATATATATATATATATATATATATATATATATATATATATATATATATATATATATTTGAAACTGAGGCGTCGTTTCAAAGGATTCCCGATGAAATCTCATTCAATTTCGTATGCAAAAATATGCTGCTCTTAATAACCATCTATATTTAATGTCATAAATAAATTATATATATATATATATATATATATATATATATATATATATATATATGTATGTATATATACACACCTCCTATCTTCCGTACTCAAATATTCAATTTTCGCCAAGTTAATAAAATCCAAAAAAAAATTGTTCAATTTCAAGGACTTAACATTTCATAAATGCTGGAATAACTGAAACTTTAATATTTTTATCCTTAAAGCATTTTTAATGACTGCCTTTATTTTTTTGAAGAAAACACAATATAACAATATGTGACATTTCCGATTATTGCTAAACAAAGAAATATTAAATAAGAAAGTGACACCATATTTTAGATTATAATCATGGTAAGAAAAGAACAAGAAAACATAATGCGTAAATTATTTCAAATTTTTCGTGCGTTCTTTCATAGTATTTCACATTTACTCGCCCTCAAAAAAAACATCAATATTCGGGATTCAATATACAGATTTTCTATAGATTTCTTGCTAATAGCCTTGGTACATATTCACACTTAAACCCACTCCCACCCCACCTAAATTTTGAATCTTGTATGCAGAATGTTTATGACTCTTACTGCTAATAACCGTTGTTCTCACAGAAAGGGGGAACGAAATCTTCCAAATAATGTTTGTATTTAATCCTCTTGTTTGTTCATTGTGAAGTCCTGAAGAAGAAATAACAGATGAACCAAAAATTATTTCATGATTTTTTTTATAATTTAGGTGAAACTGATTGGAAGTTAATTGCCATCGATGTTAGCGATCCATCCGCTGAGTTGGTAAATGATGTTGCTGATGTAGAAAAACACTTTCCTGGCTTGTTAAAAGCTTCAGTCGAATGGTTCAAAATTTACAAGATGCCCGATGGTAAACCGGAAAACCAATTTGCTTTTAATGGAGAAGCTAAATCGGCTGCTTTTGCACATAAAATTGTCGATGAGGTAAATATCATTCTTCAAACGATTAGCCGATATAACTTTTTACCGATATCTTATTTACACAGACATGTATTAAAGTAAAAACTTTGACTAATGCCATTAAAAAAAATCCCAAGGGTTTTGTTTAAACCTTAGTATTGTTCCCTAGTTTAGCAATTCTATTTTTAACGCTTTTGTACCGAAAGAGAGTTTAAACCAGAAATTTTGAATTTATTATTGTTGAATTTTTCTCCTAAAGTGTAAAATTCTTGAGATTAAATGTCACACCCTATACATATTTTTTTTTATCTAAAATTGCATTTATTAAATGTGAAATTGCGCGGTTATTTCAATAAAAATTTTGATAAATTTATTAATGCTTAATTTGCCTAAGACTATAACCAACCAACCAAGCTTTTTTTTTTGTGGCCCCACACATATATTTGTAAATGTAAAACCTAACTGCATTTACTGGTATCTAAGAAATACCGCATCTTTATTTTGATATGATATTGGCCCCCATTGCATTTTCTGATTTTTATTTACAGGTTCATGGGTTCTGGAAATCGCTAGTCAGCAAAGAAATTGATGCCAAAGGTATTTCATGGTAAGTATTTTTTTGTATCCTGAAAATTTAATAATATATTTTTTATATAGAATAATAAAGTACCAAATAATAAAGTGGTTTTGCTATCTCTCAGAGAGTCAAATACATAATGGACAGCATGAAACTTATACAGGCATAAGTACCAACAAGAACTTATAGAGATGACGAAGTAGACTAATTATATGTCGACATCCTAAAAGCGAAACAACAAGAACATTCACATTATGTGCCTCTTAGTGGCCACTTAAACCAAAACGGCCCAAACCAAGCTAGTGTATAGATAGGAAAATTTTGTTTGAGAACCAAAAATGTAAGAAGGAGATATGCTTAAAGATTTTCAGAATAGCGAAAATCTATACTAGTTAAATACGTTATTTTAAAAAATTGTTAGTGGGCATGTATTATCATGTGCAAAAGATTCAAAAACTAAGTTGATTTCATGATAAGCAACAACAGAAATTTTTGCACCAATGTTTCGGTACTAACCAGATTCGGGACAGAAAGCAACCATAGACTGGTTAGAGGAACACCGTGAAATCAAAAGAACGAAACTCCTATCGAAATTCTAATTGAAAAGAGAACAATATGAGCAAAAATTGACAAAACGAATAAATGATTAAGAAAACTGAATGCTAACAAATACTCCAGCAAATTTACAACTAATATTCAAGTAACAACAAAAAACTGTATGCAGGTACAAGGATTACAAAGAATAGCAAACTAAGTCCTGAAATAAGAAACTGAACAAAGATTTAAACGATTTCCAGGAATTTAACAAGTGAAGAAAGATATTTGAAGATACATTAGATGATATAACTCAAGATAAATACAAGAGACCATCAAAGATAACTCTTATATGAAATAACCAAAGAAAAATCTTGTCATCAGGCAAACAGCAAATTACCAAGATGACAAATCAAAGTGGCAACTATTGTTACGAACAGAAGAGATATTATAAAAGTAGTAGCAGAGTTTTATGCAAAATTGTACAAGTAATGCAAACAGGAAAACTATTGTGAACGTAGGATCTGAGGAAATACCAGAAATCATGATTGAAGAAATATGCAAATTGAGATGGATGCAAAGCAGAAATATCCTAAAGAAGATAAATTAACTAGGGGAATGCTGAAGGTAGGAGATGAATCTTTAATAAACTTATTACTTAAAAAAGAAGACACTGCAAACATCTAACATTACCGCCTAATAAGCTTACTCTCTTATGATCATAAACTGCTAACAGAAATAAGAAGTAACCGTTTATGTACTAAATTGAAAGCCTATCTGCGAGTCGAACAGGCAGATTTTCGACGAAGATACAGTACCTTAGATCAAGCCGTAAAACCCCTACTAAAAAACTCACGAGTACATCGAAATCATGTAGCCTTCGTGGACTCTCAAAAGGCTTTCGACTAGGTCGAAACGTGGGCATTTTCAGCAGCGCTAAATAACTCTCGAATTGGCTCTAAATACTCATTAAAGACATTTATGAAAAAGCAAGAACTCAAATTTAGGTGGATAAAACCCTCAAATTCAAGTGGATAAAGCCCTCAGAACTGATTAAAATCACTATCGGGTGCCTCAAAAATTATTCACTCCGTTCAAGATGTCTTTAAAGAATTGAATTAGAAGCATAGAGATGTTAAGATCGATGGTTGTCATTTGAATCACCTACATTTTTGCAGATGCCATCGTGCTCTTTCTCACTGATATTGAAAGGTTGAAAACAATGTTTGAAGAACTGCTACTTACTCTCTGAAATATTAGAAACTAAACATTGATAAAGCTAAAATTATGATCCGCACAAACGATCATATTCAAATAAATGATAAATTAATAGAAAATATCTACCACTACATATATCTCAGATACGGTATAAAATTGGCGAAAGAAAATCAGACAGCACCTTTTTGCTTGAAGAGAAAGGTTTATGAATCTTGCATACTCCCAATTGCACCATATGGTTTAGAGAGTGACTCTTACTGAGAAAAGTGCTAATAGTCTTAGAGTAACACGAAGAACCATGAAACAAAGGATGCTGAAAATAACTTTGCGAGACGGAGTGAATAAGGAAAGCTTCCGAGATAGAACGGGAATAACAGATATTATGGAGAGTGGCACATTGTAACAATAGTTAGAACACGTCCCCAGACAGAACTGAGAGATGGTCAGTAAAGTTGATACATTGGAGGGTTAGAGAAACAAAGAAAATTGTCGGTAAACTCCAGAAACGCTGGTTAAATGATGTAAAGGAATATATGGAAAGAGTCTGGTTTCGAACCGCCCAAGATAGGAGCGGATGAAGAGAAGCTGGAGGCGCCTATGTCCAGCAGTGGATCGTGACAAGTTGATGATGATAGATAGACTATTATGTCACAAAAATAATCCACCTCTTGTTGTTTATCTAAAACTTAAAAATCTTTTTTGAAAATTATAAGATGTGATAACATAAATACCAGAACTAAATCACCTAAAACCTTTAAATACTATATAATCTTTAAGTTTTCGATTACGTAGAGGTGTTTTCTAACGTTTTTGGATTTTTGTTTTCCATATTATTAAGTGACAAGAGCTGATAAACTCAAATCTATTATATGAATGGAGAATTTGCGTCTTTGCGATCATTTTATTGATTATTGATACCGAATTTGGCGTTATCCAGTATAAAAGTTAGGTGTTTTTAATCCATACTAGCCTTACAGTGACATCAAAATAACCACACTTACTTTTAAAAACCTTGAACCTCTATGTTATGTAGTTATTTTGTACGAATATTTTGACTGCGGGACGCTGGCATAGCATACGTTTTTGCCGCTCGGGGCAGATGCAAAAATTGTCACTCCCTCCCTTCTACCATAAAAAATAATATTGTTATAGAGACAAAATTTTCTACAACGAAAAAAGTTAGGCTACAAATTTGAGTACTTCCAATAAATATTTTTTTTCTCAAATCTTTGAAATTCCTAAAGACTAGAAAAAAAAAATTAATTGTAAATAGATCTTTTGAATCCTTATATTAATCAATTATTAAAAGCAACATTATTGCTTTAAAAAAATTTATTGAAAGTCATAAAAAATATTTTTGAAACTATTGAAGTTTGTAATACATATATATATATATATATATATATATATATATATATATATATATATATATATATAGTTAGCAGTTTATGATCATAAGAGAGTAAGCTTATTAGGCGGTAGTGTTAGATGTTTGCAGTGTCTTCTTTTTTAAATAAGAAGTTTATTAAAAATTCATCTCCTACCTTCAGCATTTCCCTAGTTAATTTATCTTCTGTAGGATATTTCTGCTTTGCATCCATCTCAAAGCCATGCATATTTCTTCGATCATGATTTCTGGCATTTCCTCAGATCCTACGTTCACAATAGTTTTCCTGTTTGCATTATTTGTACAATTTTGCATAACCCTCTGCTACTACTTTTATAATATCTCTTCTGTTCGTAACAATAGTTGCCACTTTGATTTGTCATCTTGGTAATTTGCTGTTTGCCTGATAACAAGTTTTTTCTTTGGTCATTTCATATAAGTGTTATTTTTGATGGTCTCTTCTATTTATCTTGAGTTATATCATTTAATGTCTCTTCGAATATCATTCTTCACTTGTTAAATTCCTGGAAATCGTTTAAGTCTTTGTTCAGTTTCTTATTTCAGGACTTAGTATGCTATTCTTTGTAACCCTTGTACCTGCATACAGTTTTTTGTTGTTACTTGAATACTAGTTGTAAATTTGCTGAAGTATTTGTTAGCATTCAGTTTTCTTAATCATCTATTCGTTTTGTCAATTTTTGCTCGTATTGTTCTCTTTTCAATTAGAATTTCGACAGAAGTTTCGTTCTTTCGATTTCATGGTGTTGCTTTAACCAGTCTATGGGTTTCTTTCTGTCCCGAATCTGGTTAGTACCGAAACATTGGTGCAAAAATTTCTGTTGTTGCTTATCATGAAATCACCTTCGTTTTTGAATCTTTTGAACATGCTAATACATGCCCACTTTCTTTATATTAATCAAGTATTAAAAGTAACATTATTGCTTTAAAAAAATTTATTGAAAATCATAAAAAATATTTTTGAAACTATTGAAGTTTGTAATATATATAATTCAAAAATTATTTATTCCGTATAAAAATAAATCAAATATCAACGCAAAAATTAAGAGAAATTCTAGTCAAAATTAATTGTTTTTTTTTTAACTCCTGATCCCTAGCAAGGGGCGGCCTAAGGCGAGTGCACCCACAGTAAAAACACAACCAAATCACATACTAGTTACGATCAGCTGATTAAAATGAGTCGAATAAAGTTCCATATTTTAATTTAATTTGTGAAATATTGAGTACTACACTTCATTTGTGGTAGCGATTGGACCTGCGTAAAACATTCTAAATTCTTCTGATTCGCACACAGTTCACAAAAGAAAAACCTCAAAACAAAATACTAACGTCGACCGATACTGTTCGTTTACGAGTGACACTAGTAGACCAGCCGATCTATAACAGGATATCGGTTGTGTTCAAGCTGATAAATGCTAATTTTCAAAAATATGACCGGCGCCTCATGTGTACAAACGAACTTTTTCATCCGTGTTTTGCCGTTTTTGTCTTCAACAGCCTATGAGAGTCGGGGTCCATCATGGAGGTCAGTGATCCAGATCCAATAATGCCAGTTATTGAAGAGTAAAAAACAAAGACCCACAGTTGCTTAGATAAGCTAGGTGTGTTAAATAGTTCCTCAGTTTCTTAATAAACTTGCATATAATATTATTTATTTTATTCGATTTAATCAATATCGATTTGTTTATATTGATTTATTTTATCTGCGGTTTTCGTTCATTTTTACAGCTTTCATGTTTGTTAAAGGTTTAATCAGATATTTTTTAAAGAAAATCTGCTCTTTGTCAAATATATTTTAGCGTTATGTTATTTTTGAAATTACTCTTCTGAGAAACTAGTAACAAACTATTTATTTTATAAATTCGTATAAAAGTTAATGTTATCTTTTTTTAACACGTTTATATTTTATAAACATATTCTATTTGTAAATATATTACCTTTTTTATTTACAGCGTAAACACTACATTAGAAGGAAATTCCTTTAAAATACCAGTAAGTGAAGCCAAAGAGACTATTAGTAAAACGCCCGAACTATCGGCCCCGCAACCACTCGATCCAATAGGTGGGTATATTTAAATTTCTGATAATATATAGATTTTATCAAAAATAATGCAATATAATTTTTTAAAATAGATATGTATTATAAATTGCAAATTTGTTTTGAAGATAATCGATTAAATATTATCCACTCTTTTATACCATAAACTTTAAAGTTAATTTTATTTGTTACTGTTTAATTCTGCAGTATAAATGTCCATTGTATAGATTTAGTCTCTGATATTTTAATCAATGTGTATGTTGAACGGGGATTGAGGTTAAGGTAGTTATAATTGTAAATTACTGTAGTTCAACGAGTCCATATACTATTACTTTGCCTCAATTATAAAAATAAAAAAAAAACAGTAAAAGCTCGTTGAAGGAAAGGGTGATATCTAAAAAATAACGTAGTTGTACTCTCTGTTTCCAAATTAAATATTGCCGCTTTCCTTTGTGACATTTATCGATTTACAAGAAATTGACATTTACTTATATTAAAAAATAATTTATTAGAATGATAATGGTGGTGAATTCGGATTGCGTGTCGGAATAAAATGAAATATTGTCAGAAATTAAGTGACGAAGACACGAATGAATGGTAATAATGGTTGCAAGAAATATTAGGGAATTTCTTTGTACTATAGACTATGGTTTTATGAAGATTGATCCCACAAAAACTTCTGTTCTTAAAGGTCAAACTCATTTTGGTTTTTGCATAAATAGAAAACATAATTATTATTACATTAAAAAACAAATTTAATTAGTGTAGCAGCGATAATTGAACCGGTTACTTAAATTTGTTTTTCTATAAAATTGTGCACCGTTTTGCATGGACAGCTACATAAAATAAAGTTTTTTAAATGTAATACAGGCAAAGGTGAAGTAATGAGCTAATTATCAATTATATAATATATTCTATTTATAAATGTCGACAATTAAAATCCTCCAGGCAAACATTAGATTATTTCTTTATTCACAAATAATTTCAAAAACTCATAATGCATATTGTTGATCTTCTTTTGGTGTGACAACATTTTTTTTTATTGCTTAACGCCTCCGAGAAAGGCTTATTATTCTTTTCGTAACCTCAAGATCTTACTTCTGGCCCAATGGTATATAATATGATAAATATAAATTGGGCAGCATCGACAACCCTGATCATGGCAAAAGTATAGGAAAGATTTGAAAAATTTTGATCTGAAGATAGAAAAGGAGAAGTTTCCTAATGTTGAAAATGTGGGAGTTTTTAATCCGCCAAATATCGGAAAAATAAATATTTTCACCCTAATTCACCAACACTGTATAACTTAAAGTTCGTCTTATTGATAATACTGGATTTAAGTGCAATAACAAGTTAAGTTTTGAACGTATACAAGAATAACAAATTATTTTTATTTTATTTCCAAACTACCAAAGGGGGAAAATTTTGTTTGTTTTGGGAGTTATCGGTTCCTCCTTTGTTGAGATATGTATACCCAGTTTCTCATTAAGAATATCGACCGGGTAGAGACCTCGAGAAATATTGGTCATTGAACTTTCGGGAAAAAAAATGTGCCTAAGTAACATGGCCAAGATAAATTAAAATATTTTTAAATTTCTAAATAGGCCGTAATCTATATTTATTAATTAAAACAGAAAAACAACAATTTCTCAAAAAAAAATCAAATATAATGGTGGGTGTCATTTATTGTTTTTTATATCTAATGTTTTTGTTTTGAAACTTTTGTATTCAACTTTTTTCTCCAACTTTTAAAATAAAGAGTGGAGAAAGCAAGAAATATTTATATTTGATAAATAATAAAACTCTGGATTGCATAATCCAAGGTTAAGGAATTTGATAATATTAAGTAGGTAATTTTTGGGGAAACAAATATAAATTATTGAAATATTTTTACGTTTCTAAATATACCAGAGGAAGGCGTATTTGATAATATCACATCGAAAAACAATAATTTCTGAAAAAAGTCAGACGTAAATGTAGTTTTCATTTTACGTTTTTAATTTTTTAATACGTACTAAATATGTTTCTATTTAACTTTTTATTCTAATTTTTAAAATAAAAGGGGGGGCAAGAAATATTATTCAAATAATACTGTAACTCTGTATTGCTTCGTTCAATTTTTGTGAACTTGATCTTATTTAATGTATTTTTTTTATATATTGAAAGAGCTTTATGTTCTAATAATATTTTATCGATCAGTCGTCAGATTGCGTTTGTTGTCAAACGTGATTGATTTGTGACATATCTGACTAGGGTTGAGAAACCCTTACGCTGCAGCCTTCAGACTTATTATGTTATCTGTTAGATCTGTGAATGAGTTGGTTGCTTTGATCAGGTTTAGCAGCCTGCTCACTAGTTTGTCCTCTGGGTATAGACCTTCTGGATAGATTGATCCCTGAAGGTGTCTTCAGTAGGTTAAAGCTTCGCATTCCAAAGTGAAGTGTGAGGCTGTCTCGTCCTCTTCCTCACATAATCTACATAGTGGTTCTCAAACGACAGTGGGCAGTTATGTCTTGCCACCAACCTAATCTGTTGTCTGCTTAGACGCAAAATTTCGCGGCTTTGTTTGCCGAATGGTTTGCTCATCAATAGCTTGCTGTGCCTATGGCCCGCAATATGTTTTCATTGGGTCTGGTGTTGTTGATTTGTCCACCAGGATAGCCACCCACGAATAGCAACCGTTATAATTCCAGATACTGGCTCTTGTTCAATAAAGGGTGTAGCAGACCCTTGTCTTGCAAGTTGGTGAGATATTGTGGTATGCTACCCGAGTGCTACACTTATGTTAAATTTGGGTATGTCCCTGGGTATTCCAGGCAGTTTTTGACCTGTCCGTGTATCAAACGAGGTTTCCTGGCTGACTCACTGTTCGGTCAGACCCCGCCTTCAAGTCAAGCTAAATGGTGTAGAGTCTGTCAAAGTTATAAGTTCTTGGCATGCTGTCACTGCTCATTTCTAGCAACGAGTTCGTTACCACGCCTTTGATGCTGGTGTATCCAGAGGGCAGGTTCAGTCGACCAGTCGTTGTTTCGTTCCAGCCTGTAGGCCTCCATTCTCGTCTCAGGCCTTAATCATTATATCAAGGAAAGGGAGGTTTAGTAGGGCTTCAATGGCTGCTGTTGGGGTGCTTCTTATGGCACCTGTAATGCATATGCAGGCCTTTAGAGTTTGGATAGCTCCAGAGCCCGTCTTTGTGTGTTTTTTGTCCACCATATAACAGAGGTTATCATGGGTCTTACCATCGCAGTGTACAACCATTGCACAATGTGTGACTTACCCGGTACCCTTTTTGCTGCCATGATGGACATTTTACCTTTAGAGGTAATTTTCTGCAGGTGTGAGTTCCATGCAAGCTTTGCATCCAAAATTAGATCTAGATATTTGACCTCCTGGCTTGTCTGCAGTTGCCTATTGAAGAGAATTGGCAATTTTAATTCACCCAACTTTCTTCTTTTAGTAAAAGATATGAGTGTATTAAACTATCATTACACAGGCCTTCGATTTACAACGAATACATGACATTGATATATTTTTAGAAGCTAATTGTAAGTTTTTAAAAAACTCACCTTTCATTGATATACACATATGATTTTCAGTCATAGGTTGAATCAAATTATATAAAAGTAAAACTCGTTTGTTATTGTTAATAGTGTTATAAATATTATGTTAATGTGTAATTGTCTAATAATCATAAATTTACATTAATAGTTTTATTTAATTTGCTTGTATAACAGTTTGTATACTAACGATGGAAACAGTAATTGCTTTGATTGTGGTTTACTAGAAAACTAACACATGCTAGTAATTTAACTACATCAACCTTTACTAAGAGATCAAGGTCGATGTAAAAACAAGGGCTTGCTTGAGAAGTGGTACAAGTGTGTTTAATAAAAATTAAGGGTTATTGTAAACTCTGAATATCAAGCATTTTAGGCTAACTTTCTGAAAAAAAAAACTCCACTGCATCTTTTATTTCCTAAAGTTCACAAAAAGGTTATTAAAAATACTATAGAGGGAAGGGAATAGTCAAAATATATCATGTCCAATCTAATTTATGAACACTAAAAAGTCTTTATATAAAATATATTTATTAGTCTGTAACTTTATTCTCTAAAGCATTCAAATTGTTGAAGATTATTTTTTATGTGTGTGCACACTGTGTCAATTCGATTGTATATCTCATCGTTATCAAGTATAAATTGACCTCATGAAACCAGTTAGTTTTCTTATTCTCTTCGCTACTTTCCGTACATGGAAGTTTTTTAAAATTACAAGTGAACTGGGATTCATAACACGAATATATTAATCTAAATAGTTAAAAACATACGTATTTCGTTAACCTTACACTTTATTCTTTTAAAATTTAAATTCGCTTGTACCTCTATTGCATTCATCGCCTTATTGTTAGTAATGTACTATATACAAATATTACATCATAAAATGATGTTGATAACTTCTTGTTTGGTGCGCTAACCTTTTTTTTATTTATGTTTAAATTGTCTTGTAGATTGTTGAGCTCTCACTTATAACACTTTCCCGGACGTTCCTCTGCTATTGCCACCTTTAATCGGTCCAAAAGTGATGCGTGGTATTCTCCAGTAGTCGAGATAGTTAATTAGGAGTATTACTTTTGCGTTCCGAACAAAACAGGCAGCAGATGGAACGCATTGCGCCTTTTTCGATTCCTCGATATATTGGTGTATCCAGGTTTTGTCCATTGTCACACAACAACCCCAAAACTCCACTGTATTCTTCATAAACACTTACAAATTGTCGAAAGATGTTCGCATGCGAATATGTTTTGCTCTGGAGTACACGCAACACTTCATCTTGCGCAAAAGTTTTCCATTTACAATTCATTATACAAAATGATGTGAACCCGCTCAGATGAGATGCCTCAGCTTACTCGCGCACTTTCACTCAATTGTCTGTTGATTTCTGGGCTCCAGGACATGGTGCATTTTCGATGATGGTTTTGCTACACTTAAATTTATTTAACCAACTTTTTTTTAGGAAGCGCATGAGCTACCTAGTGTAGGCAAAATCCTCTAATAAATTTCCTTCACTGTTTCCCTTCCAGAATTGAATCACAATACGATTTCAAATTTTATCCATTACTCACTGTTACTGGAAACACTTTTATTTAAGTAACTGTCAAACAACGAATTATTTATTCATAGGAAGGAAACTTAATGACTACATATACAGATAACGCAAGTGCAATCTATTAGTATATGTACCAAGTTACTTATCAGGCCATCTTCGTATAACCGAATAACAGCAATAATATCACAATAGCAGTCTCAGATCTACAAAAAAACTGAACAGGAGCAGAAAAAGCGGAATGAGTTTAATTTAAATAAATTTAAACCGCACAAAATATGAACAATAGTTTCGAGTTTTGTGACCTACATACCAAATTTTCAGATGTACTTGATAAATCTATTTATAAGATATTGATCCTACTGAAGTATTCTTCTTTTTTAGTTGATAAAGTATATTTTATTGGAAACCCTGCCAAAGCCGGTAAAACATGTATGTGCAGACTTTAAATGCTCCCTAACTTTGGTTAGTAAAACTTACATTAAGGAAACATATATTGTACCATAAGTATATTAAAATAATCATAATTACTTTACATTTTCTGTATTATTTCCTCAATAAATTTATCTTACTTCTCATTTTATAAGTTTTCTAGAAACGATCCTCAAATGTGGATTGTTTTACTATATCATGTGACTGTCAGTTGTCATTATAAATAATAAAACCCGATCTGCTGTTTTTTAAACTACATAGGTTCGACGACATTATACATGAATTTCAGTATATTTAAAAAAAAAAACTGGGACAATTTCTTATATACTTAATAAAAAGAGGAAATGTAATGTAAAGACCGATTACAGTCGCATCGGTAACGGAAACCATTTAGCAACTGGACCTATAGTTCAAAATGGGTTCCGAACCACTGCCACCCGGTCTTCCCAAGCGGTTACCCATCTAAGTACTAACTGAGCCCGGCGGCCTTTAACCCCGGTAAATGTGGAATGACCTGGCCACCGCAGGGAACTATCCCTTAATAAAAAGAGGAAAAAGCACCATAATCAGATGTGTTAACGATTTTTAATTACTTAGTGTTAATTTGTTTCTATAAATTTAGCCCCTCATTTTTAGTTCAAATATGCTTAATCCATATTTTCATCAATACATTATATTATTCACATTTCTAGGAATTTAAAAAAGATTTATTTTTAAGGAATACTAGAAGTTAAATTGAATTACTTAATAATGCTGATATTTTTCCTTTGTTTCAGTGGATAAATGGCACTACGTTCACCTGAAGTAAATCTTACTACAAAATTTTTGTCAGTGTAACCGTCACCTCAGCATTTAGAATTGTTCTATTCTAAGTTAAATGTTTATTGTATATCTCAGTTTTGTACACAGATAGATTTAATATAAATTATTTGAAGAATAATTTATGAATGGTTTTATTAAATACTCACGGATATTAGCTTTTACCAAATATTTATAAATATTTACGATAAGCTTAACAGTAACTGTTAAGATAGACACAGAGCTGATCACAGTATACTCTGAAATGACATATAAACATGTTTTACGACCATACGCAATAAGTGTATCAATTTAGGTTCATTTTAAAATTTCCAAATTGGTTTATGCTTCTAATTTGGCCATTGGGTCCAGTTAATTGATGATTTAATGATTTATATTTTTTTTATTAAATTTGCTGTACTAATAAAACTAATTTATTATTTTACTTCAAGACAGGCACACCTAATTATTGTAAGAAGTTTACATTGTCGAAGTAATGCCCCTGATGTTAAGGGCATATAACTAACGAATTATTTGCGACCACCTAAAATGTACGGATGTTTCGTCCCGATACCGGTGTTGGACTCATCAGTGGGATCCACCGATATCTTTCCCAGACATCCCTGTACTTTCCACAAACTTGGACCTCTATTTAAGTCCAGTTTTGCCGGAAAGCGGTGGTAAGATGTTGGTTCCACAACATGCCCCCCCCCCCCTAAGGCATTTGCTTTCCGGCTTTAACTGTCCGACAGTCCAAGCCGTTAGAAAGCACACGCCTGAAAAGGAAGTGGAACGGACATCCTAGGTGGTCTACCCAAAGTAGGGTACCGGCTTTAGCACAAAGCCACGACTCGACGGCCTTCCATCTCGTCGTCCCTGCTCGGGCGCCATGTCGTAGTAATGCCTTTGATGTTAAGGGCATATAACGAACTATTTGCGACCACCTAAAATGTACGGATGTTTCGTCCCGATACCGGTGGTGGAGATCAGTGGGATTCACCGGTATCTTTCACAGACATCCCTGTACTTTCCACAAACTTGGACCTCTATTTAAGTCCAGTTTTGCCGGATAGCGGTGGTAAGGTCTTGGTTCCATATATATATATATATATATATATATATATATATATATATATATATATATATATATATATATATATATATATATATATAGTAGCCAATAAAAGTCTAGACACACCATTAATTTTAAGAAATAACTTGTTATAACATAGACCACAGACAAAATTAAGAAAATAAATATACCGAAAGTTTAATAGAAGGAAACAAAAAATATTTTTTCGGACTATGACAGAATTATTACAAATTATAAAGAGAAACTTTTTTGAGCATCAAAAGTGCAATCACATAGTAAAAATATGGATTTAAACTATCTAGCAGGCATTTTAAATGAAATAAGATAACAATTTAAATCTACTAATCAACACTTAGTAGTATAACCTCTAGAATTAAATACCGCTTGAAAAGAGTTTGACTTTTGTGTTACTTCTTCCCCTATGTTTTGCCATTCATCAACTAAAACTTCTTGTAATTTATTTTTGCTCGTTATTTCGTAACGTCGAATTCTTCTATCCAGTACATCCCAAAAATGCTCAATCAGATTGATATCCTGACTCTGAGGATGTGTTTAGGAGTGTTACGCAGTAGGCCTTCACGAACAATAAAAGCGGTGTGCTGGGAGTCGTTTTTTTCTGGAAACAGTAGTCACCGGACAACCCAAATTTTTCTGCACTCTGTTGTAGATTTTCCTGAAAAATATTTAAACAGACATTTTTATACATGATTCCTTCAAATATTTCAATTTCCACGTCGCCATACACTCCAATACCCATTACACCTTGATAGTGTTCTTAGAAGTCGTGGGATCCAAATATATTAAATTTACTCTTATCAGTACTCTCATCCAACTATATGAAATGTACTTCTATGGGTAAATCTAAAATATTTGGATCCTACAGCATCAAAAAAGTTTGGAGAAAAGCACTTAATCCTAAGAGCAGTATCAAAACTATTATGGTATAATAGTATGGAACTGTATGGCGGCATCAGAGGTTAGAAATTTCAAATATTTGAAGGAATTATGGGTGAAAATGCCTGCCTAAGAAAATCTAGAACAGAGCGCAGAAAAATTTGAATTGACTGGTAACTACTATTTCCAACGAAAAACGATTGCTAGCACACCGCTTTTATTGTTCGTGAATGGCTACTTCATAACACTCCTCATAGTCTTTAACCCCCCCCCCCCCTCACAAAGTCCCTATATCAATTGGACTGGCATTTTATGCAAATTTTGTTATATCCTTAGAATTTTGCAAGCCGAAGAGTATACAATTTTTCCTTATAATTTGTAATAATTCCGTAATAGTTTTCGAAAAAATGTTTTTTGTTTTCTGTTATTAAGCCGTTGTAACAATGAACTTTTGGTGTATTTCGTTCTTGATTCTTAAAAAATAAACCATCGGAATCAATCTAGACTTGTTTAATTGCTATTAAATTAGAGAGTAGCTTTGAATTTTGTTTTCTGAAAAACAACCATCCTTAAATGCGCACAATCCGCTTCTTCACAATCATTTAGCCTCGAACTGAAATTTTCAATTACTCGCTGGAGCATCACTCTTAAAATCGCGTGGATTTCGTCTGTGATTCTTTGCTTTAGAATATTTAAGTTGGGTGGTAATGAGTTGAAAATTTTACTTTTTAAGTAGCCCCATAAAAAAAATCAGTAGGTGTTAAATCTGGCCTCTGCGGTGGCCAGTTGATGTACCTTCGGCAACTTATCACTCTTTCAGGGAATACATCATGAAGAGCTGCAAAAGAATCATTCGCGACGTGAGAAATTGTTCCAACTTGTTGAAAAAATGTATTCCGGTTGGAGCCAATCTGCTTTTGCATTTCTGAAGTCAAAAAAGTCCGTATCATATAGCAGTAACGATCGGAATTAACAGTCTGAGTGCGAGCACCGTTATCCTCAAAAAAATAGGGACTGATTATTCCTTGGCTTGATATAGCAGCCCAAACGACAATCTTAGACGAGAGACTTCCAAAAAACCTATTCCAATAGCTTGAAAAATCTTGGGGATTTGTCCAAGCTTTCGAAGTTTTTAGTTTCCTCCGTTGTTTTGGAATGGTCTGTATATAATTTAATTGAATTGCTGTTAAGTTTTTCAATGGTATCTCTGACTCATTCACTTTTGACACACTACGAAGTATTTCATGAAGTTATACCTCTTCTTTTTTTAACCAGCTGAGTTTTGACAGGGGTCCTGACGGGGCATTGCCACCTGAAGGGACACCTCAAGAAACTCAGAATGATAGAAAGAGAAAAGTACAGATTCTATGAGGAGGACGAAACCTCTATTCATATCCTTGCAGAGTATAGCGCTCTAGAAAACCCTAGGATGCGGTTCGTGGGAGCATACCAAATCGAAGAAGGGGAGCTAGCCACCTTGAAGCCGTCTAATATCCTGAGATTCCTGAGGGAATTGGAACTGGAGGACCTGTTCTAGCCGATAAGGTAACTCTTACAACTGGGCAGCAATAGGGAGGCACAATAGATCTACCAGGTCACAGTGTACATACCCCTAACTCTACGCACATACATATATACCTCTTTTTCATTTCATTTGGGACATGTCTCAATAGTGCTGATTTCCGAATGAGAGATGAGGCCTTCATTTAATGACTCTGTGCCTCATAATTTCCTATGTTTTTCTTGCCATTCTCTACACTATATATATATATATATATATATATATATATATATATATATATATATATATATATATATATATCATATATACATATATATATATAGTATACGTTCCAAACGGCCGCTATAGAATTAATTCTAAATCTCGCATATCTCTCTTGGTCTGCGAGATTTAGAATTAACTCTATAGCGGCCGTTTGGAACGTTTACATTGCGTCAGTTATACTAGTCTTTGAATTTTTAAGAAATTGCCTCCCGTATGTGCTAGACTCGTTCTTGTACTCTATATACTGCCTCTTGTTTGACGATTGGTCTCACTATTGCAGTGTATCCACTACAGGATATTTGGTTTAGCGCCCTGCGAAATTTCTGCAGACCATTAAAGCTTTTGTAGCCTTGTTAATTACTTCCATTTCATGCGTATTTCAAAGAAGGTTATTATCTAGGGTAAAACCATAAAAAGAAAAGAAATTAATATTACTTAATATAGACTGCAGATCATATAGAAGAAAGTTGGCTCACGCTTAAAAAGATATAGAGAATTTTCGATGAGTAGTACCTCTCTTTCTAATGGCGGAGCTAAGCACCATACTTCAAACCTCATTGGATATCCTTGTCACCCTACCGAAATTAGAAAGAGAAATACTACTTATCGAAAACGCTCTATCTTTTTTAAGCTATGGGATCCGCAGTCATATTAATATCAATTTTTCTTATGTTCGTGAGTAAGACCCCGATATTTAAACTCTGATTTCCACAGAAAAGTGTTCATATCTATTTTGATGGCTTCCAAGGTGAGGTTTATTTTCCTTATAAAGGCTACTAAGGTGGTTTTGATGGGGTTAACATTGAGTTCAACTGACATTATTCTTTAGTGTAGTCAAATCCTCTTTGAACTATGCGGTAGAGAATATTCCTAAACCAGCCACTTACGATTATTACACGACATCGGCATAGCCCTAGCAGAATATGCTGAGGTTAACAAACCACGGAGGAGTCGATCTACATTAAAACTCCACATGAGTAGGGACACATTCTCTGGTAGTATAGAAGGCGATGGCCCCTAATAGTAGCCTGCCGCACAAAACTAGTTTAGCAAGAAGTGCAACAGAAAATTACATTAGAATTACAGAAATTTCTGCCCTGCAATCAGAATTGCAATAGAAGTGCAGCAAAATTCAAGATGATTTTTATCTATAAGTTTTCGTGCTGAGCCGAGTGTAGCAGAATACCTATCAACAAAATTTCAGTTGGACTATCGGACACACACCGAGTATCTAATGCTAAATATATTTCATTATCCTGCATTTTGAACAATCGAAACTAATTTACAAAGTTATTCATAATTTACAATCAATATATATCCTTATACTATGTTAATACTAGGTCAAATGATAATATTCATATAAATAAAATCAGAACAGATAGCTCTTTGCAATCCTAAAAATGAAGCATGATAAACTTTTAGCAATCTTCCGCATTTTACTTATAATAATCTATTCCTTGTCAAATTTATTAAAGAAATACAAACATTTGGAAGCTTGACATAGATATCAATACTAAGATTATTGATCCGGGAATTTCAACTATTGTGTTCGAGTATTGGTGATTTTATTTAGATACTATTAGATTTAAATATAATCTTTGTATATTGTATTATACCTAAATAAACAATATATTAATAATAAAAAAATAGCATTGTTTTTTATCCACTGGACTATTTGGCATGCCACATTCTCGACAAGAATTTGTTAAGACAAGTGCTCTTAAATGCTACTTTTCAAATTGACGCTTTACCCACTTGATTACTTGCGCTTGGTAAAGACGGACGTTATTAAAGTTGCTGCTGATGACTCTATGCACTTTCTTACTACAATTTTGAAATGTACATTCCACCACAGTTGAATATCTACAATCTGTAAATTATCTGTACTCTGCTACCTATACCTAGAATTTCAATTTCTACGGTAGAATTTTGACTCGTGCAGCTCGCTGGGGGTCCATATGAGTTACTTTGGCAATCAATGATCTAAATAAACGGGCCTAACTAAGCCACTATTTATATTTCAAATATAATAATTTCATAAGACGAAATAGATCATGACAACTTAATCGCGTTTAAATGTAAATCGAAGAATACTGTCATATAACCTTGGCTGTATTCTTTTGAGTAAATTATCACTGATCAAAGTGAATCTGATAACTTCATGTTCTTTTGAATATGCATTTACTCGTCGTTGGATCTAAGTGATCATGATTATTTCAAGTGACAGAACTGACAGTGATAATTACTCAAAAGAAAATACCTCTTGTACTATATTTATGGGGTTTCCAGTAATATGCAATCAGGTGGATGCATTAAGCATTATTTATTATTTGGTCCTGTGTAATAAACTCTATCAATCTTCAGAATCACCGGTAAAATTTTTTGTTACAGCTTTTAATAGTCATTTTTCAATACAAAGAAATAACTCGTCTTATTTTAATAATTACATTTGAACCGTACGCCTCTGTTTCTGCCGGTAAAACACGTGGATTTCCTATCCTTTTCTTTCTCATGATCTACACCAATAGGAGTTTTTTATTTTTTACTATCTGCTTGGCACATGCGTCCATGTTGTAAAAACTTCAAGAAATTTTCTGTTTATTTTGGTTTGAATGCGGGTAGTAAGTCTTACTTTTTGCGTTTTGTGATAAGTTTCTTATTTGCATACATATGTTATGTTATATTAGTTTGGTATGTACTGAATGCTACTTTTTAAACTGTGATTTTATTTAAATGGTAAAAAATGCCCGTTTTACGTCATAACCAGGTAAGTTTATACTTGTTTATTTAGCAACGACCTCTTCTATAAATTTTTGTTGATTATTTTAGGTACTGTTTAGTCTTTTTTTCCTTTATTATTTAATTACCAGTTGTGACAACATTTTTTAAAGAAATTTTTGTTTAACCTAAGAAATCAAAACATTTTGTAATAAGCTAAATCAAAAACTATTTGGGTTACCCTATTTTGATCCCAAGTTTAAATATTAATTTAAGAAACCAGTATTTTATTAAGTAGAACACGATTCTTGCCTTGGTTTCCCACAATTTTTCTTCAGTTTTCCGGAAAACACAAACACCAGACTTCACTTCCCAATATCACTTTAATTTCTGGAAGAAACGCCGAAAGATCGTATTTTTTTTTGAATAGTACTAATTAAAATACTTTATACGTAATACATTTCAACTGTTTATTCGCAAATTATAGCAAAAAAAAAGAAAAAGTTGTATTTTAAAGGAAAGAGCAAAAAGCGAAAATAACTTTTGTAAACTTCGTCATACTTTCAAAAATTATCGACCACCACTAGGAATTTCCATTATCAATTTTTGCTTGCAAGTTAAATGATACACTTTCATTTGTTCATATTCACAATTAAAAATTAACAACCATCAATTATGAACTAAGAAATTGGTCAATTTTCAACATTTAAAAAGTCGACATAATTCGTATCCGCTTCCGGATTTATTCGGCTAGAGAAAAATTTGATAAGTATGTAAAAATATTAAAAATAACATGATAAACAACTAACCTTTTTTATTCCGGGGATAAACAAACAAAACTTGGTTAAAATCTATCATAAAATAGTTGGGTAATAATTCAGAAATATGTAAATCTAGAGGTGGCTGTCATTTTGGTTTTGTTTCTTTTGATTTTTTTGATAATTTTCGGATAAAAAAAACGTGCACACTAATAGAAGCATCTGTATTATATAAAATTTTATAAATTTTTATCGGAAAAATCAAGAAAATTATCAAAAACAAGTCAAAATAAACAAAACCAAAATGGCACCCACCTCTAGATTTACACCTTTCCGAATTATTATAGGATATTGAAACAGTTTAAAATAAAATTAGTTAAACAACCACAATTGAAAAGTAAAAAAATTACGTTTTATTTTTAGGTTAGGATGTTTATAGACGATTTTGATTGATCATCCTTAATTTTTACTAACTGTTAAATTTGGAAGGATGAACCACGCATTTTTATTGCGTAGTGGGTTAGTTTAGTGGAAATTCTTAATTAGGTAATAATTTTTGAAGTATAAACCAACCATTAAGGAAAACGGCAAATACTCGCTGCTACGTTGCCAGATGTAAAATATTTTTATGGTATAAACTTTCATTTAAAAAAAATTTGTCCATCTCAGTCTATAACGTAATTTAATTTTTGTGATTTAAAAACGAGTACAAAATTAATCTTAACCAACCGAAATTTTTGGTTAGTTCAGGTTTAGCTTAGTTTTAGTCAAAGACGCAAGAGAAGTTAATATTACTTAATAAAGACTGCAGATCCTATAGAAGAAAATTGGTCCAGGTTAGTTTCAGTTTTCTAAACTAACTAAAACCATAGACGTAAGAGAAATTAATATTACTTACTATAGATTGTGGATCCTGTACAAGAAAGTTGGTTCACGCTTAACAAGAGATAGTTTTCCAGGAGTAGTATCTCTCTTTCTAATTTCGGTTAGGGGACAGGGATATATAATGCTGTTTGGAGTATCGTCCTTGGCTCCGTTATTAAAAAGAGAATTACTACTCCTCGAAAACGATCTATTTCTTTTTTGCGACCTTAGAAACTCAACTCAAAACTAAAAATGAAAAAAAAAAACAACTTGTATAAAAAAAAAATTGAACCGATTTCTAAAATAATGCTAAAAACCGAAAAATAGCAAAATAAATTTTTATATGAAATTGAAATTTTTGAAGTCGGTGTCAAATTAATACCTGAAAAAATGTGATTTATATAAGAATATTGAGAATTGCTTTCTTACCGTAGCTTGTATGTATCTCGTGTTACTAGTTATTTGTTTCATAATTTAACACGAACTTCAAAAATTTCAATTTTATATAAAAATTTACAATGTTAATTTTTGCTTTTAGCGCGTTTTTAGAAGTCAATCTCATTTTTTTTTTATAAAAATTTTATTTTAAATTCAGGTCCAAAAGGTTTTCAAGATAGTATCAGATCTCTTTAGATTTTATTTGATGACACGCACGTGCTTCCAGCACTGTCTGATTATCGAAGATGAGGATGATCCCGCTCTTTAAACCTCTCCTCAAAATTTATTGAAAATTGATGCATATATTTTGAGTTAAACACATTAGTGTAGTACCCCAGTGGCTCACCTAATATGTCGATGGTTTTTTTGTTACCAATTTCTACTCTGAAAAACCTTACAAAATTGTCCAAACAATTAAATGTGTGAAATCAAAGATTATTATAACTAAGAACGTTAGCTATAGTTAATAATCTTTTCTGAAATTAAGGCTGTACCAAAACGCGCATACGCGAGTTTTATGAACACTGGTAAAACATTTTTTACAAAATAAATATTAATGAGTAAATAGCTTTTTATGTGTTTTTTGTACATACATACATACTTGTTAATAACTGTAAAACAAGCATATACTTTGATGAAAATTCGTGCGAGAACTTGAAAATTCGCTTGTTTTTATAAAGGTGCATATAAATATGGAGATTAAATTTTGTCGACTTCGATTGATGTCGAGCACCTTCGGCGGCCGCCGTCAAGTAATTTTCATCATATTTTTATTGTTCGTGAGCAGCTCGACCGAGGCTTGTAGCAATCCATTTTCTGTCGGTTTTTGATGCAAACAACTCGAAAGATTTTTTTTATCATGCTGGACTGCCTTATGGTAGGCTCTTTCATAAAAATATTTTTTAGCGAGACCGACAAATTGATTTGTTGCATCCCAAATTATTTTATTATCTCCTATGACGCCAGCCGCCGAAGGCAAAAGGGTTTCGTGAAAAAGATTCGTGGTGCGCCTGAATCAATCGAAGTCGGCAAAATTCAAAGGCGGCTCGTCACGGGCGCTGTTCGCTATATTTATACGCATCTTAATGCGTGGTGAAGATGTGAACAGTTATTATTTCCGACCTAACTAAGTATTATAATGTGTCATACTTTTTATCTTTGTGTAAACTATTTTTTTTCTTCACAGTTTCTGAGTTACTTCATTCTAATTCACTATTACATTGAAAAAAAAAACAATAGGTTTATTTGATTTAAATCATGCAACCCTGATACGAAGTGTCAATAATAACTTTTAGCTCTAGTTCATAAGTTCCAACCTTTTCTAGACCACCACCTCCATACAAGAAAAATTATATCCAACGCGCCCTCCCTCATTATAGTTGTACCTAAAATTAAAATATTAGATTAAAAATTAAAACATCACCAAGTGTATTCGAAAATTGTTTATTATAAATTAGAAAAGTCACATCAAAATCAATAAGTAATTAAAAAATTAACGACATTGTTGAACCTATTATAGATTTAACAACTTAGAAATATCGAGTTCCAATTTTGACAACAACAGTCGCAAATCGCAACACTCTGTAGTCAGTGCCTTTTTGTTTAAGTAACTCACTAGTAGAGTTCCGGTATTGATTTTTGAAGCCAGAACTCTTGGTATCCACTATGAATTTTACTTTTAAAGTCTTCGTTAGTTGTGAGTTCTACTAGTTCTTCTAAATTTGATGATTCTGCTGTATCTACATTTGAGAAAGGATTTAAATCTCAACTCGGGTATGTTTATATTTAAAATATCCTGGAACTTTTTCATGAAATCAGCATGAAGAACGTCGAAGTGTTGGCAGTAAATAAGTAAATCTTCCCATTTTGTAGACCCTCACTGTAAAAAAACTTCACATTAATTTTAATGTAATATGCTGGAAGCAAATTTCATGAACCGTTCAAGAAATGTAATTTAATATTAATGCATTAAATGTAATATTTTTTACGTTAAATCTAATGTAATTATACATTAAATTTGATATATTTTCGGTTACCATATTGAAATTTAAGATAACATTCAATTAAATTTAATGTACGAAGCTTTAATTTCAAAGTACATGTAAATTATTCATGATTTAAGGTTATTTTTAACAGTGCTGCTAATAAAGTTGGAAAATGGCTGTAGTCACCTCTGCCGAACAGAGGTTTCCCCTCAAAAGCAGATATGACTTTTTTTGTTTTAATTAAATTCAACTCATCAGCTTGCAACTGTAAATTTACTTCATTAAATATTTGATACAGGTCTTTAAATAAGCGATGTAATTTTTGAATGTAATCAAGTTGACGCGCAGTTCTTCATCTCTGTTTTGCAAGGAAATGAAGAACTGAATCAGACAGATTCAAATACCTTTAAAGGACCAGTGAATTTCTGTGCGAAGCAGGAAGCGATTGAAATCTTGATCAGTTTCACTACATAGTGGGCTAAATAACACAGGTTTACAAAGGAAAAGGTAAATATCTATTTGACCAAACCATTTCATTCTTATGTGATTAGACGCACTGAATCCAAATCTGAGGTCCGATAGCCTCAATCACGTCATGTTCAAGGTCAAATGAAGTAAACTTTACTAAATAAATCTGAAGAAGTAGATATGTACATTTTTGAGGTCGCTAAATTCGAATTGATGGTTTGTTTAATCCCCCCAAGTTCAGCCAGAGGTCATTTCAGGGTCACTTCAAGGTCAAATTGAGAAGAATCTATTAAATAGATTTGTAAGAAGAAGATATATAAACTTTTGGGGGCGCTGAATCTGAATTCGTGGTTTGTTTAACACCTCAAGGTTAACCAGAGGCCATTTCAAAATCATTTCAGGGTCAAATTTAAAAAATCCACTAAATAAATCTGTAAAAAAGAGAACACACGCTCAGCTAGATCGATATCCGTTACACAGCAGACAGACAATCGGAGAACTTTTGAGCCGAAGCTCAAGCTCCCAAAACCACGTACCCCGCGCAGGCACGTGAACGGAGCGAGTTTTCAAGGCGAAACCCAAGGTTCTTAAACCACATACCCCTCGCGCAGATAGATCGATATCCGTTACATAACAGCTGGCTAGCGAAACGAGTTTTTATAAGTGTATTAGACAAACCTCAAACTTTCATACATGATGTGCCTGGGGTATATGATTTTCGGAAGGCATTTATTTTATTTCATATACTCATAAATCCTTGCTTTTCGCCGCTGTCTGCTGCGTAAGGGGGATTAGGCTTGCTGCGCATGGGATATGTGGTTATCAGCGCTTATGTTATGGAATATCTATAAAAACTTGATCCGGTCGCCTGTTTGCTGTGTGATGTCAATTAATCTAGCTGCACGTAGAGTGTGTGGTTTTGGCACCTTGGATATCGCCTTAAAAACTCGATCCACTCCCCTGTCTGCTGTGTAATGGATATCAATCTAGCTGTGCGTGGGTTCTCTTCTTTTACAGATTTATTTAAAGGATTTTTTTCAATTTGACCATGAAATGACTTCTGGTTAACCTTGAGGTATTAAACAAACTACGAATTAAGACTTAGCGGCCTCAAAGGTCTACGTATCTTCTTTTTCAGATTTATTTAGTGAATTTTTCTCAATTTGACCTCGAAATGGCCCTGAAATGACCTCTGACTGACTTGGGGGATTAAACAAACCAGATTCAGCGACCTCAAAAAACCCCTACATTTTTTTCAGATTTATTTAGTGAATTTTTCTCAATATGACCTTGTAATGACCCTAAAATGACCTATAGTCGACCTTGGAGGATTAAACAAACCACAAATTCAAGTTCAGCGACCTCAAAAACGTAAGCAGCTACTTCTTCAGTTTTATTTGGTGAATTTTACTGCACTTGACCTTGAAATAACCTTAAACCTGATGTGATAGAAGTTAGCGGACCTCAGATTTTGATTCGGTGCGATAAGAATAAAATCGTCTGGTCAAATAGGCATCCACTTTTTTTTTTGTAAACTTGTGTTATCTGTTACTAAATAAATTGCTTCTAATCTTATTGACTGTTTTAGTAATGTAATTGTGCGACGTATGCAGGCATATTCAGATTCTTCGCAACCAAATGATGACGATGAATAATACAATGTACAGCAGATACATTTGGTACTGCTTGTTTTAAATGCGTTACGAAATCCCTGTGACGTTCCGTCATGACTGGATCACCATCAGTAGCCCGTGACAAAATATTATGAATAGTAATTTCTTTGTCTTTAAAATAAATAGTCATATTATTAAATATCCATTCTCCCTTTGTATCGGTTTCCAGTATTAGTAAATATTAATTTCTGACAAACTTTTCTTTTATGAGTCGTACTTGCGTCGTTAGTTGCTAGACTTCAATAGAAAATTTGCACGCCTTCAACCAATCGCAAAATGACTTTCCATTTTCATTAGCCATTTCATCAATTCTTCTTTGCACTGAATTATTGGTCATAAAAATGTTCCTTATATACTCGTAGTTGCCTGTATAAAATATTTCTTTTCCAGTCCTTGAAAATAGGATACAAGTTTGCTACTTTTTCTTTATAATTTTATTTTCCAACGTTTTTAATCTCCCTTTACTTTAACACACTTGTGCCATTTGTAACGAAAAAAAAAATGGTTCCCCTTAGCGTTCAAGATTCTGTCGGTGCTAAATCTGAATTATATAGCACATGATTTAGCACAAAGAAATTACACTCGCGAAGGATGTGTTGAACTTTGGTTGTTATGTATACTCGCTCGAAGGAGTATATTCTTATGACACGAACCAGGATGTTTCCAATTAGTTGTTGATTTTGTAATGCCCTTCGGCATGTAGTCAACAAAAATAATGCCTGCTTTGTCTTAAAAGATGGTCGTCAAGAGCTTCCTAGTTGAAAATTATGCGCCGACCTTTTTTGGAAGCGAAGACGACCTCTTGTGGACTTATATGGACTCCTATTTTGTTTTCGGATTTTGGGATGTGCCCATCCCCTTAGTGTCTATCACTATCTTAGAGAAAAAGACAAGGTCTTCATCCAAAGATTCTTAATGATTTTGAGAATTTTGCGGCTTAAATAGTTTTTGTTCGAGGGACATCATTCTGTGAACCCCTTTTATTGAACTTTACTCATGTCTAGTTTACAAGTAGAATCCTTAAGACGATCTTCAAGAATCATTGTTTCCAATTTTCAGCAAAGTTCATGATTAGTTGCGTACGACGACTTGTTCAAATGGCCCGCATCAAAATCAAAACTGTTTAGACCAATATTTTACTTTAAAATTTGATGAAGCTTCGTCCCCACATACGGAAAACATTCATTCGTAGATATTTTCATGACAATTGGTTAAAAATTTTAGAAAACTGAGATGTTCCAATTTGACCTTACTCCTTGTTGCAAACCATAAAACTCAAATTAAAGAACGAATTGAAATTAAATATAACACACAGGTGTAAAATGGTTGCCAATTGTTTCTATTATGGCTAGGTAGATATAATTTTTTAATATCCGTCATATTTTGTCATGAAAAGTCCTAAAGTTGAATTGTTCTACAGTCTCCATAACCATCTTGGTTGGGCGTTTCCTCTCTTTGTTGAAAATTAAGTTGAAACCTTCAAGTGACTTTTAAGCTGCTTATTAGAAATGTTCCATTTCTTCTTTTTTTTTTAACTATACCAAGAAGAGAATCGAGGCGAATTCAATATCATTTTGCTATTAGACGCCCAGAAAAAAAGCTCTCGATCATCCTCATGATGTGGGAGATATAACCTTGGAACTGAAGATTTTATTATGGAGTAAACAGCGATGTTTTACAGTAGTTTAATTTTTGTCAATACTACGTTAAAATATAAAGTTGCATAATTATTTACAACAGTTTTAACAATAAAATTTTTTAAATGTTAATAATATTGCGGGTAAAAAATATAAACCAAGTATTTAAAAAATGTGCCATTGAGAATAGGTTAATTAATAGAAGGTAATACGGTTAATAGTTAGGAAATCATTTATATTTCCAGGTGGCTAAACACACAAAGAATGAATTAACAGACATTTCATTTATAATAAATTAAAATTGTTAAAAAATATCAAAACTTTACTCATAACAACTACATAAAATTACTAAAAATAAAGTCGTGATTTTATTTTCCTCAAAAATTTCTTCGTATTTTGCCCAAATCGTACATTCTATTTTGTATTCTGCTTATAACGACTTTTTTGTTATAACCATGGACAAAATAAAATATTGATAACTTTATATATTATTGTTACAATAATAAAACTCTTCTTATATTAAGTGTTAGGTAGCCCTATAATGAAGGTGGAAATTTCGTCCAGTAAAGCACCTCAAATCCGTGGTCTGATTTTATAAGGTAATTATTTTTTTATCTTTATGAAAATATATGAATGTATGTTACCCTCTAGTACTATTGCAAAACTTGACTTCTGCGTCAAGTTATATCGGCCACGTTACTACTATAGATGTCATAACCATATGTCCGATAATGGAAGAAAACCGTAACTGTCACTGGTGCAATATGAAAAAATAGTTTGTCATATGGCAGAACGCAGCTGAACTTAAAAAAATGTTCAGAAATAAAAAGGGAAATATATAATGGCATCCTGTCCAATTTAATCTCATATATTGAGTTTATTAATTAGTAAAATTTGGAATGGTAATATAACATATACATACACATATATAACAGTTGTTTTTTTGATCTTCGAATATCAAGATAAAATTTATACAGGGTGTTAGGAAGAACGATATATTTTAAGATGTAGAATATAACGTCTTTTAAAACGTATATATATATATATATATATATATATATATATATATATATATATATATATATATATATATATATATATATATATATATATAGAGAGAGAGAGAGAGAGAGAGAGATTTGGCCATAAGTGGACGAACAAATATAAAATTCGTTCTATTGTTCTTTTTCTATTGCACAGCATATTCCTATTCCTTTGGCATTTTGTTTATAAATAGTATCTCATGATGGTTATTTAGAAATTAATTTGAAATTCTTTATTAATACACTATCCAACCTTAAAAAAATTGTTTACTAATATGAACAAAAGTAGATAAACAAATATTTTCGGATTATATTAATACTTACTGGCCTCAGTATCCGTCAGTTTACCTTTTCAGTTGTGGTTCATAAGTAGGTCGAAGTAAATAATTTGTCGTAATGTCGCGTGGAATTAATTTCTCCAAAGACTAAAAATCGTGTTTTTTAGCTGCTTTCTAGGCGGAAGATCGCCAATTAGATATTGCTAGACAGTTCAGAATGGAAAGGTCTACTGTATGCATCATTATTAAAAGGTATCGGGAACGTGGGGATGTCTGTCTCCATAAAAAGGAAGCCGGGTCATCCAGAAAAAGTTAGTCCAAGATTTAAAAGAACAGTTTTCTTATCAAAATCCCTTTGTGTCTTCAAATAAAATAAAGCTGCGAATTGAAGAACTTGGAATATTATCAACCAGTTTAAGAACAATAAAACGAAAACTGACGGAGGCCCAATTGTTCTCTAGAAGACCTACGAAAAAACCTCTAATTTCTAAGAAGGACATAAAGGATCTACTGAAATTTGCCACGAACTATCAATGCTGAACAGTTGCAAAATAGATGCGTGTATGCTTTAGTGACGAATCCAAATTTAATTTGTTTTTTTCCAACGGAATTCGATATGTACGACGTCCTCCAAATACTAGATTGCAGCAAACTGTGAAGCATGGTTAAGTATCTATAATGGTGTGGGGATGCTTTTCGGGAAACGGTATGGATCCATTGTTTAGAATAGAAGGCATAATGGACATTTTAGGAAACTAAATACTTCTGTATGTGGAAGAGAAAATGCCAATTTTATATCATTTTCAACACGATAACGACTCGAACATGCCTCCAGGTTGGTCACAATTTTTCTGGCTGAAGAAATAGTTGCTGTCATGAAGTGGCCGTCCCAGCCCCTGACTTAAATCTTATCGAAAACATTTGGGAAATATTAGAACAGAAATTCCGAAATAAAAACTGCACAAATCGGGACCAGTAATTCAAGGCTTTGGTGGAAACATGCATGAACATAAATTTGTCAATAATTGACAGGCTTTTGAAGTCAATGCAACGAAGATGTAGCGAAGTCGTCCAAAACAAAGAATACTACATCAAATACTAGGTCTTAATATTCAATTACAAATGTTTAGTATTTACCAAATTGTTGTTGGGTCCATCCACTTTTGTCCAGGTTCTGGAGTCCCGAAAGAGACATCGCTGTTTCGTTCTTACTTGGGACTTATCAAGCCATTGCGTCTAGTACAATCCCTCATTTCGAACCCGGAGCTTCTCCACTGTCTTGGAGTTCTCCGCACTTTTTAATACGAGAGTAATGTTTACTAACAATCTGTGACAGCCCAGCCGAGAATTTTTATACGGGCGATAACTTATTTCTATATATATATATATATATATATATATATATATATATATATATATATATATATATATGTATGTATGTATGTATGTATGTAGGCATTTGAAGGTATAATAGATATCGACATTAAAATAGTTATTTCTAGCATCCTGTAAAAAATAATAGCCACAAATGTTGCACCATATAAGTCACATCTGTCTTGGCATAGCCTGAATCCAAAATACACATACAGAAAATCGAAAAATTGTACTTTAAACGGAGTAGAGACAGAAACTGAAGTTTAAAAAATACAGAGAATGATTATTAAGAAAAGTTGTTTAGAATTAACTTTATGTCTAAATAGTAAATCTAAGAAATTTATGAAAAAATAACAGATTTGTAGTTTTTAAAGTTCTGTTCGTATATTTAATAGATTTTTAACAAAAAAAATTAAAATTCTGGCAAAATTTGGCAAGGAATGTGCTGTACACTGTCCGTCCTTTTGACTCTCTCCTGTAAAACAAATAAAAACTAGGATTTTCTATTAAGGAGATGTTTATGCATTAAAAACACACAAATGTCATACTTTTCCGTTATATCAACATCAGGACAGGTTACTAAAAAATTAAAAATGTCGGTGCCTTACAAAAAAAAACTAATTTTAAACCAGGGATTTCAATTTTTTAACGTTAATAAAATATAATACCGAAAGAAATAACAGCAAATAAGCATGCTGTTGTGATTTTATATTTTATATTTAGACATAAAAGTTAATTTGAAACAATTTTTTTTGTAACATTTTTCCGTATTTTTAAAATAAGGGTACTTTGATCTTAGGCTAAAGTCAAGTTTTTGTCCCTACCCTATATACAGAGGATTTTTCAAATTTCTTTTTCTGTTTATTTTGATTTCAGGACGTGCAGAGACCACCAGCTATATTTTGATATTTTTAACAAGCCAAATAAAAGTTTTTCCATAGGATACAATATTTTTACTGACCACTGTATACTTTTTATTCCCATTAATAATAAAAACTATATTTTTTTTGCACTAATGGGTCACGCTATACCTATTTATTAACATAGGACTTTAAAATTTTATGTTAAATATTTTTTAAAGAATATCGACAAAAAGATACTCGATATTCCAAAACTACTTTTCATCTTAATAACATACTAAATATTTAATTCGTAATTAATATAATTCTCTTTAAGTTTTCTTATTGTGATTACTTAACTCCTTTTTAACTGTTGGAATCAACAAAAAGATTGTTCATATGAAAGAGTTAAAAATTTCTAACAGTTGTATAAAATTGAAACAATAATTTAATTAAATTTAACACGAAAGTAGAACGGGTATACACATTCATTTTTAATTATTATCGAATACATTATTAGCGCTATATTTATAGTTTTGTTAAAATGTGAACAAGGAATAGTTTAAATTTGCTGTTTGGGTGATTTTTTCCATATTGTAATTTAGTAAGTAATATTTCCCCCATTATTGCTTTTAAAATGATTTATTGATGTAAAGAAAAATAAAATTATATTAAGACAAATCCGCAAATATTTTTTGTTAAACAATTTTCTGTTCAAGTGAATCTAAATAATAATCTTGTCTCCTATATCTCTATATATAAGCTCGTTTTATTATATGTTACAAGGAGCCACGTATATGAGTTAGCAAACGATTAATTGATACTTTATAGTTGTGAATTATCGACAAAAGTACTTATGAAATTATCACCCGACGAATTTTGTTTTGGTTCCATGATCTCGATGGGTTGATTACGAAGCTCTCACTTCTAGCCAAACATTCTTAAGATCCTATCTTTCACAGACAAGAAAGTAAAATTTTATTTTAATAATTTTTTGCCCAAGAATACCATTAAAGTTTTCGAGATATCGTGTCAATGAATATCAAAGAAAATGTAAATAAAATCTTTATTCTATTTCTCAAGTTTATCTTACAGTGCCCCTAAACTAATCCATTCTCGTATGTCTGTCAGAATTAATTCTAATATTTGAGTATGAGCATAGAAGAGGAGGGGTGCATCAAATATATTTTTAAGTCCAGAGTTGAAAGGCATTGGAAAAGATGTCAATTTTTATAAATTTGATAAAATGTTGTATTTTCATTAATATAAATTTTAAAAAAATGGCGGATGAATATTAATTGGAATATTGACTATTTTTGGGAAAGCGTTTAAAACCATGCATAAGTACCTAATGTAGCGCAAAATATTTCAAAAAATTTTTAGTACAACTAATTCTTTAAAAATCATAAATTTTAAATTCGGTTTCAAATTTCCCTCCAAAACGCCAGTACTTGTCACTTTATCTCTGTAACACCACTAGTATATAAACAGTGGTAAACTGACAAGGATATATAGTTTTTCGTAATCTTTGTAATAAAAAATGAGTTCTAAGTTATTTTAAGTATTGTGCGGTGCCTCAGTGGGCAGGTACTACAATTGAAACATCTAAAAAGTTATTTATTCAGGTCCATCTTCGGAAAATGATAGGAAATTGTGGCTTCAGCTAACCCGCATGGATTCAGCACTACTTGTTTTAGTTAAATTTTGAGCTTGTAAATACCTATGATTACCATTATGTATTCATTATCGATTGCGGAAATAACAACCCTTGGTAAATTACTTACATGGAAGTCTTCATATTTCTAAATTCAGCAGAGCAAAAATACTGTTTGTTTCGAAAAAATTGGTCACCATAAAACAATCAATTCTCGGCAAATTCGAACTATTTACCTTAATAAATCTATTTTCTATCATGGGAGAACTTCTTAGAATCGTTTTCAGGGAGTAGTAAGTAAATTTCGAAGAAATTGCATGAAAATGACTATAAAATATTAACTAGGCAAAGTAGCCTTTGACAGCGATGACATTGGCTGTATTCTTTAGAGTAATTATGAAATGATCAAAGTGAAACTGATGACTTCATGTTCTTATGAATATGCATTTACTTGTCATTAGGTCGAAATGATCACGATTACTTCAATTGATAGAACTAAAAGTAATAATGGCTCAAAAGAATAACCGTAACGGGACGGAGTGCCAGCGTTGACGTTAGTATCAAGTGACATCATTCACTTTGATTGGTGTTCGATGTCACGTGATTTTGATTATAAAATAAAAATTAAATTCCTTAAAAATATTATGTTTTTTAGGATATCTATAATGGAAACTACCGTTTCGCGGCAAATTTATATTTTTATTTGAATACAGTCCCAATTGAAGTTTTAATTCAGATAAAACAAAAAATGCAATGTAATTTGAAATTCGGAAAAAATAAGGAAACGTCAGATTAACAACCATATGTCAGAAGCCCCATATATACCCGAAAATGCTCTCAATTTCCTATTATTCCAATCTGTGGACGAAATTCATAATGTTAATCTGCCACAGGATGGGAAGTGTTTTAAGTTGTAGGCAGGGTCATTACAAGAATGCCTATATAGTCTTGGACGCAGAAATAATTTTCATTAATAAAAGGTGGGGGTTTAAAGTTGGCGAAAACATGTTTTTCGTTTCTGCAAGCTACAAACAAAGGGGTATACAATAATTTTTTTATTCTACTCGCTTACAGTAATAAAATATAAGTGTTAAGGAAGAAAATAAGCCCTTAAATGATTTGAAATATTCATGAACAAATACGTGACGGCGTTTAATATTAAGCGCCTCGGGATAAACAAATTAACATATCTCAGCAACAAATTAACCGATCAAATTTTACAAAAGCTCATTTGATACAGAATTAAGAAAGCTTCAATTTAAAGCAATAATAATTAAGAAAGTTATTTTGGTAATAATTATTAAAATTTCGAAAAACAGCAATTTTTGACGGTTTTTCGGCATTTTTAAAATAACTAATTAACCAAATGAAACCTACGATAGCTTAAATTAAAGGTCTCATTACCTTAAAAAAAAGTGTAAAGAACTTACTCTCTAAAAACAATATTGTAGCTTGCAAAAACGAAAAACATGTTTTCGTACTTTTAACCCCCGCCATTTGTTAATACAGATTATTTCAGCGTCCAAAACTATATAGGCAGTCTTATATTGACCCTGCCTACAACAACAACAAATACTTCCATCCTGTGGCAAATTAATGTCATAAAAGGGCCTATTTCTCGTTCACAGACTAGAGTATATAGTCAACCCTTGGCCCATTAATCTAAACCAATTTATTTTATATATCATTTTCATAAACATTCCGTAATTCCATACAGCTATGTATTTGAAAAATTTATTTTTCTTAATTTTATATATTTTATAAAAAAAAAAATACTATAACATGGAGTGTCAAAAAAAGATAAGTCGCAGGTGTTTAGGAGACGAAGTTAAAATTTGGAGATCGGTCGAAAAGTTGCATGCAAAACATTTTGATGAAAAATCAGCGATGGCTTCTGCCTTTTCGTAAAGCTCATATTCCTATCACTGGCATGTCTTTGCTGGATTCGGGACTCCCTGGAAGCTTTGGAGCTACCGAGATTCAGAGGGGATCACTGCCGTGAACGCGTTCGTTGGGAGACCCATTCAAAAATACTCTCAAAAATATAAAAGAACTGCTTGGATCTTTATGAAATTTTCTGGGAACATTTTGGAATGTTCGTACTTTTGAAAAATGTTTTCTAAAATATCGGTTTTTAGAAGATGATAAAGTGGGATGAACCCTTAAAAAGAGCTTCCCTCTTATAGAAGGGAGGTCTATGTTTTCGGTCTTTCAACTTATGCCTATATTCGCGTTTCATGGATATGGTCGATAATGTTTTGTTGGAATATATGGATATTATATCTTACAAGACAAGCAGTCTCAAATATGTAGATAGCAGGTGCAGTTAATATAAGCACATTGCATATTTCGACAATAAGAAAATTATTTTGAAATCATTTCAACTACCCCAGTGAAAAATTCCATAACATAAATGAATAGATGAAACATATAATGATCTTAGAACATATTTGCTACCTACACTATTTGTACAATGATTTTTGGCAGTAACATGCAGGAGATAACTTTTTGCATAAATTATCAATATGTATGGGTCAATCGAATCGACAATTAATATAAAGCCCCAACAAATTTACAGACTGCGAAAATTGCACTAGTCCACTATTAATAGTGATATCTTCAACAATACGAGTACTCCCGCCAGCATAAAATCATGACTACGGTCTTCTCGTCAATAATAATCAATTTATTCCTAAACATTCATTCCGATATGCGAGATTTCGTTGTTAGCGAATATCTCCATTCCGGAAACATCCGGTATTTTAAGGAGAGTGTTTTTAACATCCGCATGGCATAGAGAGGAATATCAAAAATTCATCTGTGCAGATCATGGTAACAATCCAAGAATCGAACCCCGATATACACCTACTTTCACCTCCGATGGCTTAGAAGCAACCGAAGTGCGCCCAAAATTCAGCACGACCCGTTGTGAAGACTCTTCTAGATAGGACTGAAACCATTCTAATGAACACGTATACTGTATCGCGACAACTTGTGAATCAGATTTTCATGATTTGTGCGATCAAAAGCTTTTCTCAAATCAATATGAAGAGCTCCAGCAGAAATATATTGATCGACGCAAGAGAAAGTTTCGTTTATAGAGCAGGATCAAGAATAAACATCCCTAAGAACCTATCTTTCACAGAAAAAAAGTAACATTTTGGTTTTAATGATGTGTTGCTCAAGTAACCGTGTTAAGATTCGTTCATAATATTATAATTTTTTAAATATGCTTTTTATTTATAGTTCATAATTGATTTGTTCACCGTCGAAAACGTGGACAATGAAATAATTGGCCTAAAATTTGACTTCTGTTTGATCGTCCTTTTTCAAGAGAGGTTTGATAATACCAAGTTTTTACGTCAAAGGATTTATTAACAACGAAAGTTGATGGATTAACAATACGGGTTTTTATCTCTTAATATTTTGCTTGACACATTGTCAAAACTACTGGAAAGGAAAGAATATATATATAAAGAGTTTCCTACAGATACAACTCTGGCCATCTCTTCATACGCGTTTCGACCACCTTATGGTCTCGTCAGTGGAGCAGTATCGAACCGAGAGCAACATTCGCAGGAAACAACTGCCATGTAAAATATAAATTCCAAAGTATGTCTGTAGGATATTAAACAACGATGCCAGACTGAAAAATATCGCCATTCCAACGACATCTATACTGCTTGAAAAGATAATACATATAAACAACTATTTAAATACGGCAGATAGATTTCTTTATTTCTTACTGAAATTTTGATTTCTTAAAAATGACGATTTTAAATTATTAATACAATCAAGAATAAATTCTCAGTGACCGGAGTTACAAAAAACGATTGGTCGGCGACACTAACATTATTATTTATAAATTTATAATTTATACTAGGCGGAAAACTACTTGCAAGATCTTTACCAGTTGAGGAAAAGAATGAATTAAATTTATCAGCCATTGCTTTCTCATAAAGAACAAATTAATTAAATTATCATAGTAAGTTTTTTTAGATTCTTTATCTCTAAAATTTGAGAGCTGTTCGCTATTCTTTTAGTTTTGAAATTCAAGCGCCGATAGCAATTATTATCATTTTTCCTTCCTTTGGGTTGAAATTTTGCAAACATATACTTTTAACTAACACGACGGCAGACGTGAAGTAAAATTGCAAAAAGAAAATAGTGAAAATATCTCCAAACCATATGTGGAGTTTGTGGTGAAAGATTTTTCTCCTACCCCATCGTTGTATAAATCTTCAAAAATGAAATTCAATGTCAATCAACATTTTTTTACTTAATTTTCCAACGGTAGATTTTAAAAATTTTGAAATATTAGACTCAAAGACAAAATTTTCCAATTTTACAACGGAAATACAAAAATACGATATGAATTCACTTTATTTTTCTACATACTCTGCTTTAAGCTAAATAAGAGTTCTACGTTGCGATGTCTTAGTCATACCTTTTCTCAGTAATGGTTTTTTTTGATCTTTGGGTGAGGTTAAAGTCCGGGGCCAAGTCGGGCGAATAGGGTGAACACAGCACAACTTCATACTTGACTCTTGAATTTTGGTAGTCACCATGATAGCTGTCCTGATGAAAGAGGACTTCTTTCTTCGACAAACCCGATCTTTTTTCTAAATTTTTTGTGTCAATGGGTCCAAAAAAAATATTCGGTGTTAATCGCACCAATCTATTCTAGATAATCTACCAACTATATTCCTTTATACTGCAGTTTTATTAATCTAATTAACTTAAATATTTTATTGAATATTTTCAGCTCGTTTTGTAATTTTCATGGTAGAAATAACTCAAAACAAGATACGGATCAAACTACATCTTTGCTCTTTTACAAGGCAATAATATCGTATTTGAAAAATAAAAATTTAATTCCGCAATATGTTCAAATTTCCATTATCCAGATAAACTTTAAAGGTGATTGTCATCCTCCAAATACACTTAAGAGCCGATAAAAAATACACTTATCTCTTCTTTTTTCGTGCTTTACAACGTAATCAAAAATCATCGAAATCGGTAGATTCAGGTTAGAAATAAGTCTAAATAGGATAAATTTTTGAAAACAGAAAAAGGTGGTTCCAACCCTTATCGGTGAAGTTATATCTGACATCTCCACTGTTCTGTAAGGAATAATCTTCAATTTGTTTTATTAAAAAATAACAAGTTAAATCCGAGATATATTCAAAAATCCATTTTCGGAGGTAAACTTTGGCGTTGTTAATTATGCTTGAGTCGATAAAAATATATTTTCTCTGATTTTATCACGCTCTACAACATAGTCAAAAAAACTTCGAAATCGGTATCATCAGATACAGATCAAAACTTTTTTAGAATTTAATCTCCAATGTTTTTCAATATGCTTTCTGATAAAAAAATAGAATCTGAATTAATTTTTAAGTTAAACATGAGATAATATGGGGAAAATAAACAAGAAGAGAAAATAAAGAAGTGCTAAGGATCCCGAATCTAATGTGTGGATCTTTTTTTTAAGTACATCTAATTTCTAATTTTATATAATTTCATTAATTGAGATAATTTGTTTTTATTTAAAATGATTTTTTGAGTATTTTCCATAGTTTGAATTTTCTGATTTGACAGAGGAGTCATGTTTTCATTTTAATTTTTTACAGAGCCTAATTACAATTTTTAATGTATATGAAAAACTCCTAAAAAAAGTTTTAATACTGTTTAATGTCAATTTGGAAGATAATATCCTCTTTTATTAATTAAAGTCGAAACTGGGCATAAAAAATTAGGTGTATTTATAAATTTTATTGCTATTGGCGACATGTGTTACTTACTTTTCAATAAAACAGTGAGGTGGTATTAATTATTCTGACAACAAATTTGATCTATCTGAAATCATAAATTAATTTATTGCTATGATTTTTTCCAGGGACTTTCAAGTAATAATAGGCTCACTCAGCTACCGTTGAATATTTTGAATCAACATTCTATTAATTCTCTTCTAAGCAAGAATGACTTATTATATTCTGAGGGCACAGGTAGGTTAAGTTACAAAATTTATTTTAATTATATTAACGAAATACGCTTTTATTTAGTAAAAATGGGTACTTCAGTAGGAGCTTTAGAGGGAGTAAGTTTGACCAGCCTCCATGGTAACAGACACAGAGGAGTTAGTGTAGGCGAGATAAGTCAAAAATCTTCCAAAAAAAAAGGAAAAATGATGGGTTGGCTGTTTTTTATGGAATAAGTCCTAAATATGATGAAGAATAAGAATATATTTTTCATTCATTTGCGTTGTACTAAATTGTTATTAAGCAATTTGTTTGTTCCACAAAAAGAGGAAATAGCTCAGAAAGTAAGCTTCGGATAACAAAGATTTCTTATTATTATTATCCCTGATGTAATTTTACATAAGAATAAACTAGTTCCAAAGTACTTGATTTTTCCGAAGGACTGCAAAATGTCAGAATTTTTAATTTGTTATATATTTCCTAAAAACTTTGGAAATTTATTGTTAATTTGGACAGTTAGTGAAAATTGATGCAACTCTTAATTACTAATAGTATTAGTTAACAATCATGCTTTTTCGAAAGTGTGGCTATGTCCAGAACGTTTGAAAGTAGATATTGACTAGAAAAGTTATAAATAGCCACTTGAAGAATATTCATCGTAGAAACTTCGGCTTTTCCGGAGTGCTCCTAAGCAGGCTTCCTTAAAAAAATATAACCAAAAACATTTACATTTGGTGCTATGGGCACTCAAATTTGATTAGTAGTTGACAACAAACAAGGTATTTTATTAATGATCTAAAACACTATTTAAAGGGGTTTCTTTCAAGTTTTCTTTTAGAAATATACATATTACTATATATTATAGCAAACGCGTACGACGAGCTAGTCAAAAATTCGAAGACTCATTGGAAAATTTGCAAAGTTACAGAATCAAAATAGAGAGTGATGCTGTGAACTGCCAACTCGCACAGCTTGTTGGCTGAGATTGTTTTGAAAAAAAGCCTTTTTTAGAATACCATTCAATCCCGAAAAGTAGAATTTTTTGGGATGTAAATTCTCGAGGTTATTCCCATTTGTTTATAGCCTTTCAAACCAATGCTAACTTTGAAACGTTCTGGACATGGCTAATTTTGAGATATCAATATTTTCGGAAAATAATAATGATTGTTACTCTAAATATTATAAGAAATTATGACTTGCTTAAATTTTCGTTAATTTGCGAAACCCACAACTAATTCCCAAAGTTTTTGAAAAATGTATAAACAAATTACAATTGCAGCTAAACTAATAAAGTGACGACAGTCGCTCTTCGGAGATATACTGTGGTTGGAAAAGGATACCAATTTTGAAGTTTTCATAACATTTTTCACACTTTAAGACATAACTACAAAAACGCATTTTTCTTGACTTTCTACGCAATTTTCCAGGAAAATCAGACACTTCGAAATAACTTATCCTTATGTAAAATTATTTCAAGAACAATAAATAATAAGAAAATTATTTGATCCAAAGTTTACTTTCTGAGCTATTTAGCTTTTTTGTTGAAGAGCTCGATTTTTTTGGCGCAAATTGTTTAAAAAAAATTTAGCATAACTTTTTCGCAAATACGAAAAATATATCCATATTTTCTACATGATCTTTATAAATTATTTCAACAAAAATCAGTCTGTCCCTTATTTTTTCATGAAAATTATTATTTCTCCTACATTAAGTGCCGAATAGTAATTTCAATAATAACCGACTTTGAACCGATACTTCAAAATTGTACCAAAGGAATTATCTACCCGTTCCCATCTACATACAGTCAAGGCACGAAATAAATTACTGCACAATCTGGACAAATGTTCAAAACAGTCAGGACAGAAACTCAAAGCATAAATATATTTCAACGATCTTTTAAAATTTAGATGAAAGAGAATCGCAGTGATTAAGATGCCAAGTATAGTACTTCATACGTAACTTTCAGTGTGACAAAAAGTATCAATTTTCTGATATTTAATCACATACTGAATTTATCTTGTATTTTTAAAATCTAATATACCCAAATATTAAAATTTTTATCGTTATTATTTATGTGAATGAGTCATATGGTCAAAAAAATAGAGTTTGGTGCTAAAAAGATAAATACCCATTCTTTTTTTATTAAAAGAAAAATAGCAACACGTGGCCAGATATTTGCACTTTTTACTCTAAAACGTACAGAAAATTCACACAAGTTTTTTTTCCATAATTATGTGGCCACACAACCTGGGCTGGAAACCGGAAGAAACGATATCTTTTACTAGTTTTTTTACATATTGTCAAAGTATATGAATTCGAAATTTACGCCAATTTGAGCCAATCTCTTGGAACAAAATATAAAGGCTTTCAGAATAGACATTTAGATATGGAATCTGCATAGATATTAAATAATTGTTACGTTTCGGATTTTGTTCTGATTTATGAAAATAATTGGTTCCCAGGGTATGCTGAGATTGATTTGGTGACTCTATGAAATATATACTAACCCCAATGTATTTGGTCAACATTGAAATGCCCCCCAACAAATAAAATATTGTATATATTGATGTGAAAAATAACAAGCATACGAAAAAAAGTGTCTTGTCCAATAGACTAGATCCTCCTTCTCCCATTTTGAATTTGATGCGCTGAATCCGTATTCGTGGTCCAAATGCTCCCATGTGATCAGGGTTTTCCGTAAATTCGCGTTTATTATCCAAGCACGCGAAAATTGAACATGTGAATCCTAATTCTGCCAATTGAAATTACTCCTATCAGAGTATGCCTAGGCCGGTCCTACATTCTTATATATTCAGATACGCTCAATTCAAATTTGAGATCGGGATTACCCACCAGGTTCTGGATTTTCTGTAAAATGATCCCAAAATGCTGAAATTGACTTCTCGAATAGAATGATAACTTTAGTAACTCAGATGACTCCTATAAAAGTAATTTCACACCTTGGTCCACTTACTTCTATGTATTTAGATGTGTTGAATTCGAATCTAGTCAGCGTTCCCCATAACTTGCGAAAATTATACCAAAACGATGAAATTGACCATGTCTCGGATTAAATCGTAATTCCGACAACTAAAATTATTTTATGCTTGGGCCCATCTACTCCAATGTATTCAGACAAGTTAAATCCAAATCCGGCATCCCTTGGGCCCCATTGGATTAGGGTTTTGCGTAAATCCTCGTTAATGGTCCAAAAACGCCAAAATTGTCCATGTAAATCATAATTTTGACAGCACAAATTACTCATATCGGAGTATACATGGTCGATCTCCTATTCTCATTTATTCAGATGCGCTGAGTCCAAATCCGGGGGTCTGGATTTTGCCCCATTCGGCCAGATTTCTCCGTAAACTGATCCAAAAACGCTGAAATTGGTCATTTTTACGATAATTCTGATAACCCAAATGATTCCTATCAAAGTTATTTCATACCAGGACCCACCTACATATATGTATTCAGATGTGCTGAATACATAGCCTTCCCTATAATTTGCGAAAATGATCCCAAGACGATGAAATTGTTCATTTCCCAAATCGAATCCTAATTTGGACAACTGAAATTACTCAAAGTAACTTCATACTTGGACCCATCTACCCCCTTATATTGAAATGTACAGAATTCGAATCCGTAGTGGCGAGCAAAGTGAACGTTTCCACCACGGCATCACACTACTGGAGCATTTGAATATAAACATGATGTCTGAATACAGTTGAACATTAAAACGAGGGCATATTTCAAAATGTATTAAAGGGAAGCGGAACCCACTTCACAGATCTTCAGAATATTAGAGTGTCTGCTACCATAGAAAAAATCTTCGAACATTCCCCTGTAGAATTAGCATATCGTAAAAACTAGGACCCGGTTGTTTGAATGCTGAATAATGTAATAATATAATAATAAAGTCCTCTAAACACCTAAATGAGTCACAAAATTTGTTCCCCTAAGATAACCCCAGTTGCCAAGTTCAACCCTTATTTTAAAATTCTCCTAATTTCCACATTTTTCAAAATTTTTGGGTGATTTTTGGCAACTAAGCTTATAATAAAGTCCTCTAAATGCCTATGTGGGTTACATAATTTATTCCCCTAAGACCACCCCAGCGGCCGTATTTTGAAATTGTCATAATTTCCACATTTTTTAAAATTGTTCCGTAATTTTCAGTAATTAAACTTACAATAATGTACATTAAACAGCTATGTGAGCCACATAATTTGTTCCCTTAAGACAACTCCTGCGGTTAGGATTCAGCCCTTATGTTGAAAGGGTCATAAAATCCGCATTTTTCAAAATATTTCGGTGATTAAGCTTCTAATAATGTCCTCTAAACACTTATGTGAATCACATAATTTGACAACCCCAGCGGCCATAATTTCATAATAATAATAATTTCCACATTTTTCAAAATTTTTCGGTGATTTTTGGTAATTAAGCTTACAATAATGTCCTCTAGACACGTATATGGGTCACATAATTTGTTCCTATAAGAAAACTCCAGGGGCCAGGGTTCAGCCCTTATTTTGAAATGATATTAAATTTCACATTTTTCGGTGATTTTTGGTAATTAAGCTTATAATATTGTCCTTTAAACACCTATGAAGGTTGCATAATTTGTTCCCCTAAAACAACCCAGCGACCAGGGTTCAATTATTATTTTGAAAGGGTCAAATTCCCCATTTTTCAAAATTTTTCAGCAATTTTTGGTAATTAAGCTTATAATAATGTCCCCTAAACAAATAGGTGTGTCACATATTTATTCCCCTATATTATAAATGTAAATACAAAAAATCGCAGAAAAATATTATTAAATGCGGATTTTACGACCCTTTTAAAATAAATGCCGAACCCTAGCCGTTGAGGTAGTCTTAGGGGAACAAATTATGTAACCCATATAGATGTTGAGACGACATGATAAGAAGCTTACCTATCTAAAATCGCCGAAAATTTTGAATAAATGTGAATTTAATGATTTTTTTTAACGTAATACCAATGGGGTTATTTTTGAGGAACAAGTTAACTAGCCTAAATAGGTAAATAAAAGGCATTATTAGAAGCTTAGTTACCAAAAATCGTTGCAAAATTGTAATAAATATGGATTGTTTGATACTATTAAATATAATTTATTGACCCAGATCAGAGGGGTTGTTTTTGGAAAACAAATAATATAATTCTTTTAGGGACTTAGAGGAAGCTGTAATAAGCGTGAATACCAAAAATCGAAGAAAAATATTAGTAAATGTGGATTTTATGATGTTTTAAATATATAATTTTAATCTATACTCACCGCACTGTATCTTGATTTGACCGCTGGCCGCTAGCTTCAGCCCCATTCCATGGGGTGTCCGGAGCGTGGCTCATCTTTAATGCTCGGATCCAGGGAGGTAGTGGGGGCGATTGCCGCCCAAAAGCTTCAATTTCAGAAAAATAGATTCGCCTCTGTCTGTTACATTAGGAACGTGAATGTGGCTGCCCCCCTCACCCACTCGACAACTCGCTTTCGCTGACCGTACTGTACTCTTTTGTGATATCCCCACCCCTCCATCGAGAGAGGCTAGATCCGCCCTTGGCTCGTATGACCCTTTTTCAGTTCAAAAACCCACCTTTTCACCATTGTATATAATATTTATGTGTTGTCCATTTCTTCTGTGATTTGAGGAAGCGTTAAGCCTTTTAAATAAAAGTATTTTATAACTGCACGTTATTTCAATTTTTCCATTTTAAATAGCTATTTAACCAAAGGCTCTCAAACAAATACTGACCGAGAACATTATAAGCTAGTTAAGGATAGCACTATAGAATGCCAGCATAAAATTTCACATGTTGGCACCATCTATATGTCAGGCCCGGGACTTACGAGCTCACCTTTCTATTTATGAAATTTTGCTTTTTAATATTCCTAAATATGAGCTTTTTATATAATGAAGCTGAAGTTGCTATTTCGCATTAAAAATTAAAATCGCTTCTCCTTAAAGATTTTTATTTTTGAAATATGAAATTTTTGTCGCAAATCGCAAAGTAATATATATTAAAAATATAATAGTCCAAGCTATAGGTAACAATAGTAACATAAATTCCGAGATGGGTGTTAGGGGCAATTTAAGAACAAACCTTACATAAAATGTAGCGGCAAAAAAATAGGTTGGGCCAAGAGGGGGGGGGTCAAAGTTAGCTAAAATAGGTTTTGTGAATCTACAAGCCAAGGAACATATTTTGGAAAAAAAAAGTTTCAAATAAAACTTTTAGAGATTTTAAAGACCTACAGTTTTAGGTTTTGTGCGATCATTTTTCTTAATTTGTTATTGCAACAAGGCCAAAAAACCCTCAAGATCAGCCATAAGTGAACATTTTGACCACCACAAAGGTCCAATCTCTTCGTGAAAGCCTCAAACCCCTTAAATATTGCTTTAAAAAAAAGGGTGTTTTTTTTATAAAAAAAAATAGAGCTCTCGCGTGCGCGAGAAAATTGAACTCGCAGCTTCAAATAAGCTGCGTTCGGAAAAATTCGTTGTATTTCAGCAACGAAAGGACCAATTTCGGTGTTTTTTTTTTTTAATCTGGGGTAGCTCGAGAAATTATGAATATGGCACACCCCCTTTTTAAGAGCAATATTTAAGGGGTTGAAAATTAATTTTTCATTTGCCACTAACAAGATATGAAAATTTAGGCCTTCACGAAGAAATTGAGCCTTTGTGGAGGTCAAAATGTTCATCCAAAAAAAAGTTATAGCAATCAACATTTTGCGTCTTGGAATAAACAAATACCAATATCTCAGCAGCAAATTATCTGATTGAGTATTATAAAATATTCTTTTGTTGAAAATGACGAGGGCTTCCCTTTAAAATAAAAAAAATGTAAAAAAAACTAAATTTCGCAATAAATAATTGATATGCAAAAAATGGCTGATTTTAATGTTTTTTTTTGGCTTTTTGACAATAACAAATTGACAAAAATGAGCGCACAAAAGCTTAAATTGTAGATTTTTAAAATCTCTACAACTTTTATCTGAAACTTTTATTTCCAAAATGCGTCCCTTGGCTTGTAGATTCAAAAAAAAACTGTTTTATCCAAGTTTGACCCCCATCTTGGCCCCTAACTATTTTTATTATTACATTTTATAAGGGTTTGTTCTTACATTGCCCCAACACGCCTGGATAGGTCTCATCCATCTCAGAATTTACGTCAAAAACAGCACTAATTTTAACCTATGGCTGGGACTATAGGCAAAAAAAAAACTGGAGAACTAGAAGATCTAACTTCCATGGCAACTAGATCAGATCTAAGCCTTAAACCTTCTTAGTAAATCTGGAAATTTTTGAAGCTAAACCTTTGATACGAACTTATATATCAAATATATTTTCCAAAGTTAAGATACGTTTTTCTTGAAACCACAAACAAATTTCCGAAAAGGAATCGCTTACATCTCTAATAAATGAGAAGTAATCAAAAAGGAAAGCTAACTGTATTATTTTAAAAAACTTATTCAAATTCTGGATATATGTTAATAAGTTTTAGGGCAATGTAATTAAAAATGGATCTTGCTATTTTTATTCTTTTTATACAATTTCATCAGTGTAATTAATTTTTATTTCTTGCATAGAATATTTTAGAGACCTTCCAAAATAACATTAAAAATTTACTTCAAATTCTTCTAACTTCAGTACATTATAATATGAAATAATTTTGCCAACAGGTAATAGTTACTAGCGATTATTGTTAGAACGGATACTGACAAAAAAATAGACTGCTACTAGTGCTAACATGGCCTTAATAAGTTGAGACTTTCAGTTCAAATTCATCAGATACACGCAACTTGTAGGGGAAATAGAATCACTCTTGCAGGAGTAGAAATAATCCGACTGCCAAGCTTTTTAAAAATAAATTTTTGTCTATGGTTTCAATCTTTTTTTTCAGACTTTACATTAATATATTCTGTTTGGAACCGCCGTTAAAATCAATTAAATTCTTTTTATTGGAAATAACACTCTGTATTAGAATACTACCTGCTTCGTTTTTATCACTGCATATCTACATACCATTGCAATAAAAAAATCTCCGAATGCCAAAACTTTATATACAACGTTTGTTTCTTTTAAAGCAAAAACAGTTTCGACTTGTTTTTATTTCTTAGTAGGCACTGACTAAAAACATTTAGTGCGCCATTGTTGTTTTGCAAATGGAAGTTTAAACATAGAACAGGATCAGTAATTTTTGACTAAACTTTTAAACGTTAACAAATATTTTTCTTATTTTTAAGAAGTTTTAACCTGTTCGTGTGGTATTAACGTTTTTTATATGGCAGGCGAGACAATGTCCATATCGGATTTGCTTGGTTTGAATTCACCTCGTGGTCTTCTTAACTTTGGATCTTCAGACAGATTGTTTCCATGTACTCCACCTGCTAGTCCACAAAGTATGCAGGTAAGTGGGTTATATTTTTAAAAACTTTTTTGATTTATTTTTTCCGATATATGGTATATATTAATTTTAATGATTTTTAATATTTGTATCGACATAATTTTAAGCATAATTATAAATTTGCAAATATTTTTTCAATTTCATCTGCATTAAATTTCCTCTTAAACCTTATAATTGTTACTAACTGACGTTGAATCATTCCTGTATCGGCCATAAAAATTTGAATTCTGATAAAGCTAATGGCATATAACTATATTATATTTTTTCTTGTAATGAGAGTTTTGCTGCTAAAAATGATTTGTTAACGTTAATAAAAAACTTATTTGACTCAAAACAATTTGAAATGGAAGGATAAGATACGGCAACTACACCTCTTAAATTAATTAGTTACAAAAAATCATAAAAACAATGTTTTCTGAAACATTAAATATATTATAGGAAATTGTGATTGATTATGCCGGTATTAAGATATAACAAACAATATATAAATGTAGGTTTTTTCATAAATTATACTATCAATTTATATGGATATGTATACCGTCTTGCCCACTTATTATTTATATAAAAAAAATAAAACTAACACTCCTTGCTTGGCACAAAATCCATAACTTCGACTTGATGTGTGGGAAAAATCAAGTATTCCATGAAACAGTATCACTTTGACATACTTTTACAGAAACAAAAGTATAGTTAAGTTAGTTTTCCCAACGTATCCAATAATCATTAATGTTTTAGAGTGTTGTGTATGTATTAACTGAAAAAAATTACAACAAATTCTTGGATAATAACCAGCGTTATCAAGCAAAAATATATCTATGAGCAATTTTCTTTACATCTATCAATGATCAAAACAGTTCTGGAAAAGTAGCTGCAGGTGAATTTTTTTATAAAAGTTTATCAAAGTAGATTAAAAATATTAGATTTTTAGTACCTGAATGGTGGAAAAATGTTATTTAGAACCATCGAAACAAATTATTTCTGTCTAAGTTGAAAATATGAACCCCATAGAATGTCAAAGTAAAAATATATTATTTTATTTTATATATAAGTTTTTTTTATTAAAAATGAAGCACTTTGCAATTTTTTGACTTATCTAGAGATTTGCAGCTTCTTCCAGGAATGTATCGTGGTAGTAAATGTAGGTTATTAACCTAAAAATATATTTTTTGAATATTCCAAAATTTTGAGAGCTTAATTTACACAGGTCTACAAGGTTCTGTTGTTGGGCAGCTGAGGTCATATCCGAAGTAATTTGTTGCGTAGAATCCGATCCGGGGTCAAAATTAGCCCATTGTCAGTATTTTGAGATATTTGAGGTTATGAACGCAAAAAATGTTTTTTTTTGCTACATTTGCTTATGTACAGAATGTAAAAAAATTTTTTGATCTAATTTTTTCTATTTCATTTCCCATCAAAATAAACTATTGAGCTGTCACTTACAATGTTTTCTGGCAAAGTTACGGTTATTTTAAGTTACGAAATATATCCCAATAATGTCATGAACATTCACATTAACTCTTTGGGCATACATTTTTCTGCTGTAAACATTTCTCTAGATGTTTTATACTTGTGAATTTTTGTGGTTGTTAAGTACGAATATGAAGTCAGAGAATTGACATTTTCATTTCCAATTCAAAATACCGCATCAGAATTTACAAAAAAAAAATGATATTGGTGTCTACAAAATTTGACTTGGGGTTTTTCGGAGTTGATGATTATGAACATTATATCAGAAAATATAAATTTTCATTTTTGAGATGTTGAATTCAAAATGGCGGATCGAAATTTGCAAAAAAGATATTGGTCTCTAAAAACCTACTAATCTGTACTTAAAATGGCCGTAACTTTACAAGAAAAAATGGTCGGTGACCGCTTAATGACCTTTTTTAACGGATAAGAGTAGTATTAAATGATGCAACTAGAAAATAAGACCAAAGAAGTTATGTGTATTCTACACAGAAGTGGCCAAAAACCATAGATGTAAGATAAATTAATATTACTTTAATATAGATTGCGGATGCTATAGAAGAAAGTTGGCTCACGCTTAAAAGAGAGCGTTTTCGTGGAGTAGAACCTCCTTTTCTAATTTCGGACAGGTAACAAGAGTATCCAATGACATTTGAAGTATCGTGCTTAGCTCCGCCATTAGAACGAGTGGTCCTACTCTTCAAAAACTCTCTTTTTATGTTTGAGCCAGCTTTGTTTTATAGGATCCGCAGTCTATATTAAAGTAATATTAATTTCTCTTATATCTATGCCAAAAAACTATTTTTCGAGTACATAACCTCAAAATTCTGACATGATGGGCCAATTCTGACCTCAAATTCGCATTCTACGCATCAAATTACTTTAGAAATGACCCCCAGCTGCCCAACAATTGTGATCTCATTTTTTGTAGGCCTGTGTTATTTAATAAATTTGTATATTAGACTCAGATACAGCATGAAATTCCTATTGATACAGGATTCTAAATCTATGTATTGGGATCTCGGTACCAGTAAGCGATATGAAGTTAGTTTAATTGTGGAAAATTCATGAAATTTAATGCTCAGTTAAATGCCGTTAAGAAATTTAGAACATTTTAACTATAAAACCGATACTCATCTATGTCATTTTAATGTTATCCTGACTTTATTTCATGAGATAATTTAAAATAATATTCTCATTCTCTACAGGACGACATCGCCACTTTTTGAATCGAACGTTTCAAATTTCATGGACCAACATCAACTTGATTTTCTTACATACGGACGTGGTTTTTTGCATTACCTTTTTAAAAGGCTACCCCTGAACAGAATATTTCCGGCCTTTTTTATAAAAATTCCGTGTGTCGGAGAGAAAAATAAAACTATCCTAACGCGATTTATTTTTTAAATATATCATTAAATTTGATAGTCATAAAGCCTTTTAAAAATGTATTTAACATGCCACGTATTTAAGAAAATTACGATCTACGAAATGCAAAACATCGGATTTCAAAATTGCTGATAACGTTCCATAGAGGACGAAAAGTGACACGAAGGTTGTTCAATTTACTTCAAAATACATGTTAAAATAAATTCAGAAAAAATAAGGAAAGGGTCGATTTTCGATTTTTTACCGATATTTTTGAGTGTAATCGAAATTTTCTCGAATTTGGAATACTTTGTTTATCTTCTTCTTCTTCAAATGCATATCCACTAATGGATGTTTGCGATTATATTTTCCATTTCTTCTCTACTTTTCGCGGTGTGTATCAGTGTCTGAATATCGTGCAACCCCGTCCACTGTCTGATATTACGGAGCCAGGACATCTTCTTTCTTCCAATTCTTCTCTTGCCCTCGATCTTGCCTTCAATCATCAACTGTAGGAATTGGTATCTCTCATTTCGCATGATGTGCCCAAGGTAGGCCGTCTTTCTTTTCTTGATTATGTTGAATAGTTCACGTTCTTTCCCAATACGTGATAGAACTTCTTCATTGGTCATTCTCGCTGACCATAATATCTTAAGGATTCTTCTATATATCCACATCTCGAAAGCCTCTAATTTATTGATAGCGCTTGTCTTTAATGTCCAACCCTCCACACCATAAAGAAGTATTGACCATACGTTACCTTTTATGAACCTCAGTCTTAATTTCAAGTCAAAATCCGAACACGTAAGCACTCGCCTGAGTTTTACAAAAGCCTGTCGCGCCTGTCCAATGCGACATTTTACTTCATTGTCAGAAGTCTATTCTTCGAATATCCATGTGCCCAGATATTTAAATTCGGTGACTATATGGGTACTGCGTTGAATCTTATGTTGGCGTTTTGGAATAAATTGGGATTCCTTGAGATAATCATGAATTTTGTTTTCCCTGTATTGATGTTCAAGCCCATTGATTTACTGCGCTCTCCTATTATGTTGATGAGTTTTTGGAGGTCGTTTATATTGTCGGCGATTAGAACTGCGTCATCCGCATAACGGATGTTATTAATCCATATTCCGTTAACTTTAATTCCCATTTCAATATCTTTCAAAGCCTCCTGGAAAATTGTTTCCGAATAAAGGTTAAACAGGAGAGGGGACAGCACAGACCCTTGTCGCACTCCTCTTCGGATTTGTATCGGGTTGGATACATTATTGTCTGATGTTATCTGCGCGGTTTGACCCCAGTATAAGCTTTCAATGCATCGGATGTCTTTCTGATCTATGTCGAGTTTATCTATAAATTAAATTCAGCATATATAAAAAAAAACCAAAAGGGCTCAAATATAGCTCTCGCTAAAAATAATTTAAATTTTGATGTGAAGAAGACATGTAGTTATTTTTTTACAAAACAATAATTCTACACAAGATCAGAAGAGACAAAACCTAAGCTTTATTCGAACCTTTTCAAAACGAAAAGTTTTTAAGTTTTTTAGTCTTTTCTTTTTAAAATGAATTCTTTTTAAAATGCATATCGTTTGAAGACAGTCGAAGGCAATTACCCTATTTAACTAGCAGTACTGGGAAAATTGCCAATGCATTTTAAGGCCTTTTGCTATAATAGCTTTTGGCATACGTCGCTTTTATTAAATTACGCACATGGAAATTTTCCCATAAGTTAGTCTTTTATGAGACATTTTTTAAAATACGAACGATACAATGCGTTTTTAGCGACTTCTAAATGCTTTTGATTTAACAGTTTTCTGATTTTTGTATTTTGTGTTTTTCATATTAATTAAACTAAGAGTGTTTTCTTCAATAAGGCTCAAATTTTGTTTCAAAAAAACTTTTTATTAAAGAGGTGGCTTTATAAGGCCTTTTTTTGGCCTACATGGTGTCTAGTAATGTATTTTTTATTTTCAGGTATTATTATTTTAATACATTATATATATTAAAATATTATCTATTATTTAAACTTTTCTAGACAGACAAAGTTCAATTATTTAGCTATTCAATGATTTAGGAATTTTTTAAAATATTAACAGACAGATTGATTAAAAAAAAGTTAAGTTTTAAACAGGATCTAATTGTCACAGAAATTAGGTTTTCTAGTTGATCAAGGTAATGATATCTGCCAGTATGATCAATTGTGTTTTGATATAAATGAGAAAAAGACGGCGACAATAATCAAATTCCAAAGCTCTGTATTTACCAGCAACTGAAATGTCAAATGATAACGTAATGGAACGGAGAAAAATTAAAGATATCCAGAAACGCTTTGCAAGAAGTAAATCACATCAAAGCGTTGGTTCACGTCAATGGTCGGACCTTTTCAGGTCTGAGCATGTGAATTGAAGCCGGGCGCGGTTTGTACTTGGATGGGCGGTCATCTAGGGAAGATCGCGTGACGGTGATTCAGAACTCGCTTTAAACTGTAGGTTTAGGAGCCAAATGTTCTCCATTACGATGCCACCTTAATCCAAATAATTTAATTTTAATTTAAATAACAATAAAAATTTAACTTAAATCAATGAGTATTATACCATCTTTACTGTCATGCATACACACATAGTGTACTACAAGAATTTTAAAATAAAAATTATATAAATTTATGAAATTTTAATAGATAGGCTAACAATTGTATACATTATGTCTACGAATCGATTTAAAAAATAAAAATTTTTATATATGACTTTCGAAAAAACGTATTCTTCATAAAAATTTTTGCTTGTAAAATAAATAAGATTGGAATCAAGTATTTTTGCCTCAGATGTAAAAGGGTGGCCAGAAAATATAAAAATACGGAAGAACTATGCAAGGGCGGGTCCAGCCTCTCTCTTGATGATATCACATAAGTGGCAAGCAAAAGCAAGTTGTCGACGGGTGAGCAGACGCCAGCAACATTCCCATTTCTAGTGTAAAAGGCAGAGTCGGGTCTATTTTTCTGAATTCGAAGTTCTTGGGGCGAATAGAAATTTTAACAAAGGCATGATGTTTTCTGATGAAGCCACCTTCACTACAAATGGAACTGGTGCTTCTAAACATGCCAAATTCTGAAAGATGCTAATTCTCATTTTTTAAAATTTACTGTAAAAACCAATATTTTAACAAGGTAAATGTTTGGTGCGCAATCAGATACCATAAAATAACAGGGTCATTTTTTTGACACGGACATACCTACTTGAATATGCTTCGTACTATTTTTACTGACAAATTAAAATTGCCTTTAGAATACCGGAACTCGTTTTATTATAAACATAGTGGCTGTCGACCTCCTCTCCGGAATTGTATCATGTTGATGAAATAATGTTTTCCATGTGACTGAAAGGTTCATGTTTATGGCCCCGACAAGCCCCCATCTTACGATTTTAGGTTGCTACTTATGGGGTGCGTAAAGAAAATTGGTTATAGTATGTCTTTAGAACATAATATTAAGGGTTTAAAAAATCGTATAAGAGAGGCTGTAGATTCAATAACCTGAGAAAAGTTGGTAAATAGTTTAGGAACTTCTCAAGAGCCTTGAAAAATGCGCCGATCATGGTGGGTATGTTTTTGAAAAATTCGATGATTTAGCTTATAAATTTATTGTAATATTGTTTTTATTGAGTGTGTATTAAATCAACTTTTCCTTCCAAAATAAATATAGTCGAGCAAATGTAACAATATGACAACTGTCTCTGTTGTGAATATAAGGTACTCATATGTAAGCAATGTGCTTGTACAATAGGTAAAAATTCATGTACGCTAAAAATCATTCTTTATCAATTACACGAGTATTAAGGACAAATTTCGGATTTAATATCTTGATTTCATTAGAATTTTTTTTATCAGGCACAATTGATGAAGAAACCAATTGTTTCCAAAAGATATACAATAACCTAAATTAAATAAGTTTCGAGATATTGATGTTAAATAAATTTTGCACAGCCCAATATTATCAAGAAGTTTTTATCCCGTGAAACACTTTTCGAATAATAATAATAATAATAACACGGTTTTAAAGACAAAATTAACTAATCATAGGAATTTAAAGAAGACGCATCGTTTGTTTTTAAAATTAGTTTATTTAGATATTACTTTTTAGAATAATTTTGAAGAAACTATGCTCCAGACCGGATCTCAAAATAATTATGGCAATGCCGGTGGCTTTGTCAAAAACTTGCAAAGAAATATTTCTTTGGGTAGTGCAGGATCTAGTCCAGCTACGCCAACCTATTTACCAAGAACTTTCAGAAGTGTTTCCTTAAGGTAAGCTTGCATAGTTCACAATTTTCTATAAAACAAATGTCGTTACAAAACATTGCACCTTTTTAAAGAGTGAAAACCAAACCCCATTTCTTAAAAATGAAATGCTATTTTTCCCATCTTTTGAAATACCATTAAGAAAGATACTGAACACCTATTTTAATTATGAGATTTATTCTATTCAGACTATGTAGCATTTACTGTATAATTTGCTTTATCACATGCTTAATACGTTCCTTCAGCGTCATTATTGGCCGACTTCGGTACCAAATCTTTTACCTCAGGTAAATCCAAAAAAAAAAGTCTATTGGATTGATGATCTTGCCGGCCACTCAATCGCACCTTTTTCAATCCATCTATTGGGGAAGACCTCGTACAAATAGGGGCGTATATGGGAATATGCTATATCTTGTTGACACCGTATTTGACTATCCGGCTAGTCTAGCTCCACTTGATTAAAAAATAGGTTTTTCAGAACTAGAATTTGGTATTCCTGAAGAAAATTGCCCATTACTATTACCTTCGAAAAATGTCGATCCTCGAACTCGCTCACCACATATGCAGACCCAAATATTAAAATATTGTGGCTTCTGTTAGTCCTAAGATTCAGTTCAAAAATGAATTTATATCTTCTATAACGCATTTCGTTTTAGAACCAAAAATTAAGGAAAATATATAATTTGACATTCTTTAAATAATTTAGCTTAATAACATTTTTAATTTTTTAAAATCTTATACGAAAATCTTACTAAATTCAATTATAACAAAAATGTAGGTTAAATTTCTTTTTAATGGTGTCTCAAGATGTGTTACAAAAATTAAAATTTCAATAAGATTTAAAGTAATCTTTATGGTCGTAGAATAAGTTTAATAAGTTGCCGTATTTCTCCTTCAGACCGTTGAAGGAAAAAAATGGACAGTTTATTTCCTGCATATCCAACTCCAGTTCTCTCTTCATATGCATTTCGACCACGTAATGATCTTGTCAGTGTAGCTGTAACGAACCAAGAGCAAAATTCACAGGAAACAACTCTCTCTATTTAAAATCTAAATTCCAAGACATGTTGGCAGGATGTTAAACCTGCATACATTTTCGATGTCAGACTCAAAAATATCAACAGTCAAATAACATACAGACACCAGAATAGTGAGAAGCTTAAAAATTGCATTAAAGTATAAAGAAATTGAACTCATTTAACGTCGTGCCGATAAGTCTCTGTAGATTTTGCTGTTGCTTAGTTACAGCTCCACTGACGAGACCATTAGATGATCGAGATGTTTATGGAGAGAGAAGCAAAGTTAAATTTGCTGTAACGTATTAAACTAAATTCTACGGTCGTCAAGATAACTTTATGTTTTACTGAATTTTTAATTTTTAAGCTCCTCATTACTCCAGTGTATGTATAGATGTCGTTCGACTGTTGATATTTTACTGTCTGGCATCGAAAATATATGCAGGTTTAACATCCTACCGATATTTCTCGGAATTTGGATTGTGTATCAAAAGTTGTTTTCCATGAATTTTGCTCTGGTTTCGTTACAGCTCCACTGGCTAGACCATTAGGTGGTAGAAACGCGTATGGAGAGAAAACCAGAATTGGATTTGCAGAAAATAAGTTATCTTTTTTTCCTTTAAAGGCCTGAAGGCCAACAACGATAGCTTATTAAACTAATTATACGGCCGCAAAGCTTCTTAGTAGGCCAGTGTGTACGTATAGATGTCGTTTGACTACTGATATTTTACAGTCTGTCATTGAAATTGTACGTAGATTTAACCTGCCGACATGTCTCGAAATTTACATTTTATATAGACAGTTGTTTTCTATAAATGTTGCTCTCGGTTCTTTACAGCTCCATTGACAACACCAGGTGGTTGAAACGCGTATGAAGAGATAACCAGAGTTGGATTTGCAGAGAATAAACTGTCAATCTTTTTTCCTTATTAAACTAACATTGTATTCCATTTGAAAGAAAAGTAGAGATTGGTGGTCACTGCTTAGAGAGGTGTGATATGAACAAAAACGCATTAGAAATGTACCCAAATAAAGATCTAAACTGACTTGTTTTAGGATTTTTCTATAAAATGATTTGCCTTCTGGCTTTCGAATTTATTTCAGTCAAAATTTCCATCCTGTGTAATATTTTTTATATATAAAATCTCTATTTGCTGTTTATGTTTTAGTGACTCATGTGGTAGCAATAGTCCAGCGGTATTGGATCAACCTTTGCTAAATCGTAGCAACTCACGATCCAATTCTCCTGAATCATGTTTTCCTACCAATCTTAATAGCCCTGATATTACTGAATTGCTGGTAAGAAGTATTTTTATATTAAATTACATATTTAGAAATTTTTTGGGGTATAAAAATCGTACCCATTATTGAATTTGACCATACGTTCATGTTGAGTACTCTAAGTTCTTGTTCGTTGTAGTCTTAGAAATATTCTTAGTTCAATACATTAAAATTCTTGTAAAGTGAATAATTTTTTTTAAAAAGTGTGTAATTTCTAAAAAATTCTGGCAATCAACCTGCAAATTATACTAATTTGTATAAGCTTAGAAATTATATATATAGTATAGCGTAATAAAACTTTTATAAAAAAAATGGAACTGCCTTCTAAAAAAGAGCTAGAAAGCGAAAAATATATAAATATTTATACAGCATTGAAATTTGTGAAGTCAGCGCCAGAATGTGATACACACAAAAAGATTGTGAGATATTTTATTTGTGATTGCTTTCTTACTGTAGCTTATTTGTATCTCATGTTAGTAGTTATCTGTTTCATTTAGTAATAATTTTGCACCGACTTCAAAAATTTCAATTCCATATAGATTCTAGATTGCGAATGGGTCGTTAAGGCTTTCTTTGGTTCTTTACAAGAATTCAACCTATAAGATATTTTGTACGTTGCCCTGATTTGGTATAACCCGGGGAAATTTAGATTATATTTAGATTCTTCATGAAGTCTATTATTCTTCTAGTGTAGGTCCTTTGCCTCTTCAGGCGTTAAGGTGACACCTTCCAGGAATTTAAGCCTCTTGCGTCAATTCACATAGCATGTGTTTTGCTGTTTCGGCTGCCCGATCACAGGAACGGCAAATATCGCTTTCAACTTTGCTCATTTTTTTGAGATGGTATCTCAGAGAGAGCAGTACCTTGTGAAGATATTTGTTATTAATCGAATATCCCTTTTTGGGAGATCGAGAAGTATGTGCGTGCTTCGGCGATAGAGTTATAATTTTTTTTTGCTTGTCTGAGACCAGGCGCCTTATTCCACGTTAATTTTATCTGATTTTGTTCCCAGCTCCGGAATTCGTCTTTTATGTGACCTTTGAGTAGTCCAAGACTAGGAGTTTTTCCCCTTTTGCATGGCTGTCTGTTTCTCGTTTGGGGGCTGTCTCCTAGGGATAGTCCAAAACTTGAACGTAATACTCTCACTCCAACCCCTTCTATCATCTTGGATCCTTCAGTAAATCATACCATTGAATCCTTCTCTAGTCAGGATAATCCTTCTCCATTTACTAGGTGGCAGTCAGTTACTATTTCATGGTTCATGTCCAAATCTTACCTAATAGACATTATATCTGTTGGTTTCGATATGGATTCTGTTGGAATTGTATCCAGAATCTTTATATGATGAATAAAATTTTCATGTGTGATGCTTTCAGTCTGGAACGGCTTAAGGGCATTCGTTGCTGCTGCATCATAGCTATATGCAGTGGAGGGAGATTCAGCATTGCCTCTATTGCTGCAGTAGGGCATGATGGCACGGCTCCCGTGGTTCCTACACAAACTTCTGTATTTTTTGTAGTTTATTTTGAGCTGCAACTTGTATCTTGGACCACCATACTAATGTTTAACCATAGGTTTGATGATCGTTTCATATAACCATAAGACCATTTTCGGCCTCAAAACCCAGGTTTTCCCAAAGATTCTACGCCATGTCCAGCTTGTCGCTATTGCTTCTTGTAAAATCTTTTCAATGTGGCTGTTCCAGGTTAATTTCTGGTTGATTATTACTCCCAGATATTTTAACATCTTTGGAAAAGCTCAGTTCAATTTCATATAAAAATTTATATTGTTATTTTTCGCTTTTTGGTGCATTTGAGAAGGTGATTCAATTTTTTTGTAAAAATTAATTTTAAATTACTTATAATAGCAATAAATTATGTTAACTACGTGCTAGGCGGGATGTATGGTGTAACTCGCAATATTCCGAAGATAAAAAAGTATCAAAAGTGGTAAAGTACACTAAATTGAACAACAAAAAATTCTTTGAATCTGATAATTCTCCAAATACCAGTTTTGAATAAAATTAGACAAAACATATGTTTAATCTGTCATAGAAAATCTGTTATCTTTAATTTTTATAAAATTAATTTTCAATTCGTTATTGACACCCCTACAGATCACCCAATACCAACTTTGGACTAAATGAGAGATAAGCATTTTTAGTGCGCCATATGAATTTTTCAAAAATGATTTTTAATTCGTAATTTACATCTCCAAAACCCTCCAAACCAACAATTTTGGATAAAATCGGAAGATGTAAAATTTTTACTGCCAAATTTTTGAAAAATAATTTTAGATTCAATTCGTGGGACCCCGAAAACTTTCTCATTTTGAATGAAATCAGACAAAATTAATTTTTTTGTCCGCCAAATTATAAGCGCCATCTTGGATTTAACTCGACCAATTTCTGCCAAAATCATACGGGATTACCGCAGCAACTTCCTGAACATAATGCAAAAAATGTCATTGCAATCGGTGCCGCCGTTCCGAAGTAATTGGCGTACATACATACAAAATCTATAATATAGTGGTCTATTTTAGAACCTTCTTTATGGAAATCGGTTTAAAAATTTTGAAAAGCTTTAAAAAAATAGGGGAAATGTTTAAATTAAATTCTAGCTCAATGGGATTTCGCGTAGATAGAAAATATTCCATTACCTAAATATTAATCGGTTGTCAGTTTACCGGACACTAAAAATTAACTGAAATGATTTCGTCATTTGCAGTTTAAAGTTGATATAAAAAATATATATATTAAAAAATATTTAGTCTGTTATATCAGAAAAACTAAGGTTGTTTGTGACTTTAGCTCGCAAAAATCCCATAAAATATCTTCCATCTCAAAAAATGGAAAAATATTATAAATATTGCTAGCCTGTGTTATATACTTAGTAATTAGGTTTTTATATTTATTTTCTAGAATTCTCTTACTTTTAATGAAAGCCTGTCAAGGAACTTGCTGGGTTCAACTGCTACTAATGACTTAGATCTATCAAACCTACAGAATCTGCAGGCCGTTCATGCACTTAAGTATTTGCAGCAACCTCCTGCGTTACTGAATTCTTTATTGCCAAATACTGCCAACTTTAATTCTCAGGTAAAAAATAATTGCTTAAAATAGTAAAATTTTATAATTTGTGAGTACGGGGTGTTCTATTTTCGACACTTTTAGGAGGAATTGAAATTATTATCGAAGATATAGGGTTGCGGTTTTCACCTCTTAATGAAACGAAAGATTCCAGAGTCAAATTTGTCATGGCTCTCTTACTTTTTAATCTAAAGGGTGATATTGAAAATCTTTTTTTAGGCACATCGCGTATTTCCGTTATGCATTAATTTTTCAGGAAGGTAAAAACAGTCTTTATAGAGTTTTTTACGTAGATTTCAGGGGCGCAGTCAGTTTAGGTGTTGAGATATTAACCAAACTCATGATTTCCTTCATTGGAAAATGTGCAATTTTCCGAATAGGTAGAAATCATACGTTGCTAGATCAGGCGAATACGGTGAGTGGTTGATGGTGAAAATGCGATTGTTAGTCTAAAAATCAGTTGCAAGTGTGGCTCGATTAGATGGCGCATTATCATGCAACCAGCGCCAATTTCATTTTTCACGATATTCTGGATGAATAAGCCTCACCAAACGTTTCAAAATACCAAGATAAAACACAGCATTAACCATCTGGTCCAGAAGAACGAACTCCTTATGAATTATTCTCTTCGGATCATAGAAACAAATTAACATTGTCTTAACTTTTAATTTCTCCAAACGGCTTTTTTTTCGGATTAAACTCATCTGTATGTTTCCATGCTGCATTTTGGCACTTAGTTTCTGGATCATATTGAAAACGCCACGTTTCATATTGAAAACGTCACGTTTTATTCCCAGTGGTTTGGGTTACTTTTTGAGTTCTTGAAGATGTCCGTTAAATGTTGAATTCTGAGTAATTTTGGGTCATCAGCGATTTGTACGAAACAAAGCGTGAGCAGACTTCAGAGGCCCAAATGTTTGATTAAAATTGATATTTTGGACATATTCAATTCCATTTCCATTAATTTTAATTAACGAACAGTTTTGATGGATTCACGCACAGTTTTAATGACATTTTCTGTTATCACAAATTGCGATTGGTCCACATGCTGGTCATCATTTAGGTCTTCACGGTCATCTTTAAAGCGCCTCACCTCGTGTGTACTCTAGTACAGGATAAACACTTATCACCATTTACTTTTTTCATCAACTAAAACGTTTCGTTAAAAGTTTAATCAAGTTTAAAACAGAAGTCTTTGTTCAGTATTCATTTTTGCACCGATGCAACAAACATACTGTCTCTTACAAAACAATAACTCAGCTTCTAATCGTCCACTGGTCATGAAATTTTGAACGAATATTACTGAAGGATGTAGCTCCCAACTTAGGCAGCCATTAATGCGTGGCGCCACCAGAACGCACCTATTTTTAAAAAATTCTGTTACTTTAGAACGCACTGTGTATATTACAATGAATGGAAGAACAAACTATATATTTTTTTGTTTTTCATATCGAGATTCAATGAGGAAACGATACCTATAAGATGTTCTCTGAGTAAATTATTAGACAAACAACCAAATTGTTGTAACGTCCTAGTTTTGATAAGGCTGTCATATTTTAGGGGAAGTCCCGTCGTGCAATTCCTCGTTGCTCCTTCTCATGTCACTACGCAGATGGAAAGTGCCCATGTAAGCGCTTCTCTAACAGAAGCAGCAAAATAATAATGTTCGTTTAAAACCTTTCATTATAGAACTGGTTAAGGTCATGGATATACTTTGGTTACGTGCTAAAATAAGCTCTAGGTTGTATTCCAGGATGCAGGTCCCGGGTTCGGGTTTCTCTTTTGATGCAATTTTTTGATATACAGTAGAATCCCGATTATCCGGATCAAATAAAACCAGGGGTATTCCGTATAATCGATTTCAAACTCAAATCAAACAATATTTTAATTTTAATCAATTTTTATTATGTAATGGGTTTTACATACATCGTTTAGACAATACGATATAAAAAAATTACGAGCTCTAACGATAATGAATTACATAATACCCATGTAATTTAAAATTTTGATTGGAAATAACTTGTTATTGATTTTTGACGTAATGAATCACATCTTTTCATTGCGGCCAAGTCTCTGATGCGCTTCAGTTGTAACAACTGTATGGAATCCGATTCGTCCTGTCTTTCAAACCACTTAAATGCAACATCTAGAGCTTCAAAAGCTTCTGTATGAGATCGTACTTGACATACGTCCCCAGTTTCAGTCTCTTCATCTTCTCTCTCATTACTGTTCAAATCGTCAATGATTTCTTCATCAGTTAATATTCGGAATCCAGGATCTTCACTATCGCAGTTCTTCCACTCCATTATATTCCTTTTATGGCCCCCTTCACCAATGCTAAGAATTTTCATTGCTTCTGTTATTTTTTTGAAACAATCGTCTTGCTGTTTATTTGAAAAATTAGATGAAATTAATTTTAATAATTTATTCCAGGCCCTTTTTAATGTTTGCGATTCCACAAAGTTCCACGCTTCTACCAGCATATAACAACAATCTTTTAAATTAATTTCCTTAAAAAACTTTAACATCGTCTCTATTTCACTCTTGTCTGCTGACAAAAGACGACGCAGTAGTTGCTCTCTGAATAAACGCTTTAACGTTTCAATGAAACTTTGATCCATAAGTTGCAGCAATATCGACGTTACGTTAGGGGCAAAAACTTAACTGTAAACTTCCCATTTTCTCGACTTAGTGTTTCAGCGGAAGGGTGTGTTGGCGCATTATCTAACAACAACAATACATCGCCCTCTTTTCCCACGCTCTTTTGAAATTTCTTCACCTCAGGAATTTCATACCAAGTAAGAAAAATATCTGTGTTCATGTACGCTGTTTGTTGGTTAGCGTAAGTTAAGGGGATTTTAACATTTTTGAAACAGCGCGGATTTTTTGATTTACTAATAAGTAGCAGTGGCAATCGATGTGTTCCTTTAGCGTTCGCGCAAACCATAACTGTAACTCTGTCCTTACTTATGTTATGCCCCGGTGCTGCATTTTCACAACGCGATGCTAATGATCTGCTTAGTACAGCTTTCTAATTAAGACCTGTTTTGTCCGCATTTAACTCGTCTACAAAAGAGTCGGCCGAAGCAACGTCAGCAGACAGTTTTTCTCCTTGAATCTCCAGTTCTTGAATTCCATGTCTAGATTTGAATCTTGCTAACCATCCACAGCTGGCCCTAAAAGAAGTATCACCACCAAGCTTTTGATTAAAATGCAATGCCTTTTCATATAAAAGAAGTCCAGATATGGGCTGGCCTCATGCTCTCTTTTGTAAGAACCAAGTAAAAACTGCATTCTCCAGAATTTCATTTTGAAATTTTTTTATGACTTTACGTTGCGAGCTTCCATCTTCTTTCTCAAGCGAGCAGGTGAATTTTATTATGAAATCAGAATTCTTTTTAATGTCTGATATCGTAGAAGTTCTTACACCATATATTTGCGCCAACTTACTGCCAGATTCACCATTTTTAATACTCTCAATTATCTTCACTTTGTCTTTAAGAGACATCACTACTCTTTTTCGCTTGGACATTTTAGATTTTGAACGCAAAACGTAAACAAAAATAAGACAACCTATCAGTTGAACGCTATCAAAGAAAATGAAACAATAACAAAGTCTATCGTGCAAACAAATGAGAGCGGGAGTACACGATCGGACGCGGGAATAAACTCATCGTAACATGTCTCGTTGCGCAGTCAAAACAGAGCCCTGACGAATGAGTCCGGATAATCGGATGTTCGGATAATTGGGATTCTACTGTACAGGGTTTCTGTTAAGTATCTCGTATTTTCTCGGGACCATACAGGGGAGTTCAAAATAACCCCACTTTGTTATAGAAAAAAAATTCCTAAAGTACTACTTAACGGAGATACAGAGCCCTAGGAGTACCTGGCGATTTACCTTATTTGAACCGACTTGTATAATTTAATAAAATTTCAATATTTTATAGAGGCCATAAAGATTCATTAAACCGCACTACAGAAGATGTTTTAGATCATCAGAGAAGTCAGGAACGGATTTGCAGCCACACTCGTTGGGCCTGATTTTTGACAGGTCATTTTACAGATCTGAAAATTGATTTTTTGAATACTTTGGTCATTTCTCTTCAAAAAAGGTACTCTTAATTTGTTTCGATAAAACGGGTGGTTTTCGAGATGTCGGTTTTTATGCAAAAAATGCCGATAAGGTAAATCGCTGGGTACCCCTTTAGAGCTCTGTCTTTCCATTAAGTGGCACTTTAGGAATTTTTTTCTATGACCAAGTGAGGGTATTTTGACTTCCCTTGTATGCTCCAGAGAAACTAAGAGGTACTTACCGGGCAGTTTGTATATATATTTTTTTATTTTCAGTTTTAATATAATTAAATTATCTCCTTTTATATCCTTTCGAATTTAAGTTGTGTTAAAACGTATATTTTACTCTTATCGGGATTTATTGTACGTAAAAATATCTGAAATGTTGCGAATTTATTCATGCCCTCCAATTATCTCAGAGTTCAAAGCTAGAAAGTTACTTTTATTTTTTTATTTAACTTATTTCTTTATTTTGTTAGAAAGCATTTTTCTTTAAAATATATATTCTATTTTTATGTATTTGACTTTAAAACTGAGACCCTTAATCTAAATTTAAGGTTAAGTAAAATTCTATAATGCTTCTTCAATATACGAGAAGCATATTTGTCTACAATTATGCGATAATATGCACTTAATCAGATTATTTTTAGTGTCGCAAATAAATTGTTGCCCCACTAGTATTATAACTATATTACAGCAGTAGTGTTTATAAATATTATTAAAATCAAAGAGCTGACAACGTTGAATGCCTCCTAAAATCCGAAATTGAAGTTGTAACCAAAACACATTATTTTTCTTCTGTGTTAAAGGTTTAGCCACCAGACGATGAAAAAGAAATAGCAGATCAAGAAAGATACTCACTTAGAAAAATATTTACATTAGCGGAGGTATATTTTTTCAATTTCACTTGCCGTCTCACATCTTACATCCATATACTTTGATATAGTGTAGCCTCCATGTCATTTTAATGAGTTTAGATGGGATATTACTTATCTATTGTTGGCAGATCTTGAATTATATTACTATATATTCTCACAGTGCGCTCCACGATCCATCTCAAATTGCCATCGTCGGTGCAATCCAAACTTACGAATGGTCCAATCAAAGATTACTATAGCTAACGCTATATAATAATCTTTGGTCCAATTTAACCGACTTACCGTTTTTTATTTTATGTTTTTGTTCCAATTCGTAATTGCACGACTCTCCTTTAGCTCGGTATGTAAATTTCACATTTACGCGTTGAAAACATACTTTCTACACTTATTTATACCATTTCATTAAACCAACTGTAACAAAAGATCAGGTAACATAAGTCAAACTAAGGTTTTCAATTAATATTTATAAATTAACAAAATTATTTATTATACATTTTAGATCATAGATAAATGGAATGCCTGCTCTTCTCCTAACTTAGTCTCAGAAGCACATCAATTAGACAGAGCGGCTCGTTTTCATCGATCAGCTGCTTGTAAGTACCATGTAGATGTTTTATTTTTTATCTAGCATATAATATAAATGCTAATTCTAAATAATTTTCTTTTAATTTTTGTAATAAAATTTATATTTATAAATAAAAATAAGAAAATTAATTAAAAATCATGATTCTTGGGTTTAGACCTTATTGAATTGGAATTAGTATCCGACTTTTCGCCTACAATTGAACGAGGCGTCTTTATGGATCTGTACTCCACGAGATTAGAACTGAATGGCCATCGAGGAACAACAGCCCTGTATTTATACCCGACCAGTGCTCAGCGAACCGTGATCCAGCGTTACAATCGATTTTCACGTGTGATGTAGACTGTAACCTGCATCTCTATTAATATTATTCGGATTTTTACAAATTTCGATTGATTCTTTGTTTTTACGTTTAAAGAAACCAGGCACTGATGTTAGTACCTTAGTTTCTTTTACATTAAAAGTGTGAGCTGAGCAATGCTGGTGTTCAGCTACTGCAGATTGTACAATTTGTTTCTTTTTTATACATCTTTTATGTTCCTTAAGCCTAGTGGATATAGACCGTCCTGTTTCACCCACATACACTTTACCACGAGAGCAAGGTATCTTGTAAACGCCTTCTTCTTCTTCAAACATTGTACAACTTTCTTACATGTGTTGAAAATTATCCGATTGTTTGATTTTTGGAGGAATCTGGCAATCTTGTGGTTCCGTTTATGTAAGGTAAAACAACACTGTCCATAGGAGGTTCATGACATTTTGTTAAGGTGTTGGGTTTTTGTATTTATTAAAAGAACGTCTTATATCTTCAGCACAATATCCGTTGCCTCTCAGACCATTAGTCACTTTTTCTGTTTATGATTTCAGTGATTGTTCGTCACATATTGAAAATGCTTTACGTACCAAAGAGTTTATGACGAATTGTTTTTCAGAAGGATGATGGTGTAACGTTGCATTGAGATGTCGATTTGTATGTGTTGGTTTTCTGTACAGAGAATGTCCTAATTTGCCATTCTCTTTCCTTTGTACTAGTACATCAAGGAAGGGAAGGGCACCATTTGATTCAGCTTCCATAGTGAATTTTATGCTAGGGTGTTGTTGATTTAGATGATCCAGGAAATTATGGAGGTTATCTGCACCATACAGTCAAACTACGAACATATCTACATATCTGCACCAAAATTTAGGTTTTAGAGGAGCCGAAGATAAGGCGTTTTCTTTGAAAGCTTCCATAGAGATGGTAGCTACCACAAGTGATAGCGGAGATCCCATGGCCGCTCCCGAAGTCTCCTCGTAGAAAGTTCCTTGAAAAGTAAAATAAGTGGAAATAAGACATGCTTTAATTAGTTCTAGTAGGGTGAAGTCCATGTTGTTGTTTCGTAATATATTAGATATTATGGAAACTGAATCATCCATAGGAACATTTGTGTACAGGGATTCTACATCAAGGAACTTTCTACAAGCAGGCTTCGGGAGGGGCCATGGGATCTCTGTTATCACCTGTGGTAGCAAATATCTTCATCATTCTATTTTAGAATGTACCTGAAAGATTAAAGTGTGGAAAAGCTAACGTTTTTGTGTATTTATTTTCTCAAAAAAATTATTAGCGTTTTTAAATTACTATTCTAAAATAGTAATTTCACTGACATTGGGCCAATCTAGTACTCGACAATAATTTACTGAACTAGGAAAATTTCGATCTCCCTGTATCGCATGATCGATGTAATTTTTACATCATTTGTCTGTCAAATCGTCAAGTTCTCTCAGTACTTTGAATATATAATTGTTAAGACCTTCGAAAATTCTTAACAACTTTTATGTGATATATACAGAGTGTCCAGAAACAACATTAAGAAACTGAGGAAGGTGAATATGATAAAATATCATACCATCAAAATTTGTATGGTTTCCTAGTCATTTACTTTTTTTTTTAAATTCGTATTTAATTTATTCTCATATGATAGATTAGGTTGATATTCGACTTGAAAGCTGAATCTTAGTGTCATACATAGAAAAAATTGTTTCCCTGGCTTGCCATCAGAGGGCACTTTACCTAAAAATCCAAGTTTATTTCTCTTATAACTTTTTTATTTTACTAATATAATCTAAATTAGAATATAATTTTGAAGATAGTGAAAAAGTATCAAATAATGCACTTTTACTTCAATTCGATAGATAAATCACTTTTTTTGTAATATTGCTATAAGACATTTTAAGATCCATGTGCGGCCAAATGATAAGAATTATCGATTATTTGCTCAATTCTTTGTAATCTTTAAAGTAGCGTCTGCACTTTGATCATATCTGGTAAAATAGAGATGTTTTGTAAGAAATGATGGCGAGTTCAAGGCATAGCTTTACCTGTAGATGAGATGCAGAAATAAGTTAAATATGGATTAAGAACCGTTTTTAGATGACTTACTACCGTTATTTTATGACTAGTATAGATTGTTATAGAACATTTTTACCTATATACTCTACATAAAAAAAACTCACCCTCAAGATTGCGAGTTATAAATTTCAAATTTTACCTCTTAAACTATGCCAAATTTCATCTTATTATCTCCGCAAAACCGATAATGTGATAGGTTCATTGTTTCTCCTGTTAGAATATTTTACCGAACCGAGAGCGGCCTTGTAGTGATGATCTATCCTTCATAAATTTTTGCTTGGAAAATACTTGGTGATGTGACCTTTGTGGCTTTTGATCCATATACTCCTATTCCAGTGCATTATGTTGTTTTAGAACCGTGTGTAAACTATTTAATGGAATTTCTGTTAAGTTTCTCAATCATATCTCTGTCCCATTCACTTTTACAACTCCACCTTGTTTTTCAGAAAGTTGAACTTCTTTTCATCTTGAGGAATGTCCCAAATTTTCTCATTTCTAGATGAGAGATGGGGCCTTCATTTAATTACTCCTTCCCTCATCTATCTATTTTTTGTCTTTTTTGCCGTGCTCTTCTCTACTATATGTGCGTATGTGAGGTTTACAATTACTTCCATAGCGGACGCTGGGTATGGTTTTATTGCTCGAGGTATACATGCACAAGCTAGTTTTTGAACTTTCGAAGCTCCTGTGTTGGCTACAATCATTCTTTAACCGCAGTTCACTGCTCTATATGTGATAATTGGTTTCACTATTTCATTGTACATCCACTACGAGCGAACTGATGTCTGCGACTCGGGGGCTGTCGGTCCCGTGTGTACGTCGGGCACGTTCGTTTTCCGAATGGTTCTGGCCAATCAGATTGCGAGACCTGCTGCGTGTTATCGGCCCTGTTGTCAGTATTTCGGGTTGCGTTGCCGAGTTGTAATCTGTTTCGTTACTAAGTGCTACTGGTTGAGGTTTTTTAAGCAGATTTTTCCAAGTATTAGGCACTCGCTGGCTATCATCTCTGTTATTTAAGTTGTTGGGCCTCTTTGCAATTTCGATGGCTTCCCTTATAACTCTTGTGGACAGGTTTTCGCATCACGACAGCATTTTTGTTCCTGAGAAATTTATCTTATGTCCTGTGTTTAGCCAGTGTTGGCCAGTATAGAAGTTGTTTTTTGCTTGACAGCGTTCATATGTTCATCTCTTCTGGCTCTTATTTTACGGTTGGTTTGGCCTACGTAAGATGAGCTGCATTCTCCGCATGGAATTTCGTACACTCCCTGGCTTTCTAGAGGGATTCTTTCTTTAGGTGATCTTTTACTTTACGGTCTGTGGTGAAAACAGTTTCAATGCTGTGTCTCCGGAGAATTTTTGAGATTTTGTCTATGGTGCCTCTGGCATAAGGAACAAAAGCTTTGGAGCCATTTTCTTGGTTTTCGCGATTTTTCAGGCCAAGCGTTTATTTTTTAGAGCCTTGTCTATATGTTTTTTTTATAACCGTTTTTTGTTAGGGCATCTTGCAGTATGTTCATCTCTTTGTTGTAATTTTTTTCTTGATCTGTAAGGGACTGTGATCGAAACGCAAGTGATTTCACTACTGCAAATAATTGGGCAGGGTGGTGATTTGAATCGGCGTTGAGTTATCTGTTAGTATGAGTGGGCTTTCTGTAGACAGTGTACGAAAGCAAGCCATCCTCTTTTCTTTTCAAGAGGATATCTAGAAACGGTACTTTTCTTTCTTTCCTGTTCTGTCTCCATGGTGAATTTGCTTTTTGGGTGTATACTGTATTTGATTTAGGAAGTTTTTGAGATTTTCTTCTCCATGTATATATATGTATATATATATATATATATATATATATATATATATATATATATATATATATATATATATATATATATATATATAATATGATAATTCAGTCTTTCTAAAACTAAGTACCAAGTAATTGGCACCAAGGATGATTGTAGATGTAATCTGGTAGGTTAGAAACGAAAATTTCCATAGTGTACGTGGACAAGGAAAGTCATTAGGAAAGACTCGTACCGCACATGAACGTCCAGGCCCTTCAACTCCTAAATAACACGAACTTAGTAAAACAATTGAAAAGGTCGAACCGATGGAGTTAGTGAGTGAAAAGCCATTATAAAGCTAGAGCGGTGCTAGTATGATTGCACAGGAAAAAGTTCCTTTAATATGAAAATAGTGGTATTCCAATTTATGTTTAAATTTTTCCTTTAGTATAATAAGAAAAGAATAAAGTTGTTAGTCTAAGACTAGATCACAATATTTATTAAAAAGTAGACAATATACCTGATCTTATATAAAAACGACAGAAAAAGGACTTAAACTCTAGAGTTCATAATACATAAATAAGTAATAAGTTAATTCTTATATTACCCTTTTCCAAAAAAAAGGTACAGGGTCATCTTAGGTGAGCTTATTTAGAGTTTTAGGCATACCCACTTTTGAAGATCACATTTCACCTTTTGATTTGTTTATACTTTCATTTATTGTTGGGGTAGATGTTTGTAACGAAAATGTAAAACACTTTTTTCTTTTTTAGCTGTTTATGACGCAGTTTGCACCTGGAGTGGTGTTTTACCTCCCCGTACTGAAAAGCCAGTTGGATATTCAAGCAAAGTATTTTTAGGTGGTGTCCCATGGGATATTTCAGAACAATATCTCATACAAACGTTCAAACAATTTGGTCCTATTAAAGTTGAGTGGCCAGGCAAGGATCGAGAGGCACCTCAACCAAAAGTAAATCTCATTTTCATGTAATTTTATTATTTAAATGATTATAGAATATTATAGTGCTAAAAAAAGTGAATACATTAAAAAAACAAGACAATCTAGAAAGATTACTTACCTAACCACAAAAGTTGACAATCAACATTTTTTGATAAATGCTATTTTTAAACTCTAATTTCCCCATTACTGATGCAAAAATTATTCTTCTGGACTTATTTAACTGGTTATCCTCTACAAAACTAGACACTCCGAGTTTAATTTTATTCTAAATAAAAGCAATTTTGCCACTGCTTGACATGTCAAATGAAAGTTTTTGATGTGTAGATAGATAATAAAATTCTTATACAGGTGTTTAATTATTAATTTGGTATTTATTCACATCAAGAACCCCAAAAATGACAAAACATAACATAATTTGTACAAATGAAATTACCACCGAAAGAAAACTGTTAAAAGAGTAACAAAAACGTGATCATTAAGGCTAATAATACACGTCTGCGAAAGGATACCGCCCATGAAAATAGGCCCAAGTGTCCTTTGAAGGAAAATGAAAAACTAACTATATTGGCATATTTTTACATCCACAAGATGCATCAAACGCCATTGAAACGCATCCTATATCCCCACTCCCCACCCCTCGCTCTAAAAAATCTTAATAAAATCAGGCATATACTACGTGGCCTTGGACATTGACCTGATTTTTTCAGAATTTTTCGCTTCAGGGTTCTATCCTAAAAAGATTATTTAAATTTTCATATTGCTGTAGCTTTTTTCTATGAGATTGAGCAAGAACTATTTTTTTTAAATGTAAACGTTTAATCCGGCGTCACCTCTAAAAATGCCAAAAAACCGTTTTGCACGATTTTTATGGTTTTTCAATTTATTGTATTTTTTCCCATTTATGAGTCAAAATAATAGTGACGAAAGAGTTTTTGTTTCATATCGATCCAGTGATGTTATGAGTCATAGGCCAGGGGTATCCAAACTTTTTAGCCACACAGACTCCTTCACTAATTGTAAATTAAGAGCCAAGACCTAGCAAGCTCATCAGACCAACATACTGAAGTTTTGAATTACGCGCAAATTTTCGTATTGGGACTAACTTACGAATAATATATCTATGGCACAGGACCGCGGAGGTGGACTCCGCTCCGTTCGCAATTTCGGTTGGTACTTACGAGCTAGATAGCAATAAGCGTGGTTTTTTTTTTCAGATTTTGATGTCTCTGTAGTAAAATATAGTTTCAGTTGGTTTTTTAGAATCCTTTCATTTATTTCAGTGAAAAGCAATAAGTGTTTTCGCGTCAACTCGAAACAAAACTTTCGTCCACCCTTGGTTTGATCGTCTTTTAGAATGGCTGAACACATTTATTTATTCATTTGCAAAATATACAGATACTTCAAATTATAATATGATTACTTAAACTTCGGCGATTTTGGAGACATCGGCGAAAAAGCAGGAGCGAATTCAGGGGCATACAAATTTTTCTTCTCAGAATGTAACGTCATAAAATTTTGCTGTTAGGTATAATGAAATACTATATTGTATGTTGTGCTTTTCTTTAGTAACAAGGTCTGGATACATAGAGAGGGCACATAGGAATAATATTTGTGTAAGGACGATTCATGGAAGTCGGGAAAAGCAAGATCTACTTCTTTTTCAAGGTTGGGAAAGTTTAAAAATCAAAATGATATCCAAAATCTCACAAAATATTTAATCTACAACGCACAATTAAATAGTAAAAACACAACTTGTATTGTCGAGTGCATGCACCTCTGGAAACCTGACTTCAATTAACAAAATTTGCAAGCAGCATAACTTAAATCGTGACTAATATTCGTTTGGACAATAAAGGTGTCGACAAAAAAAACTGAACAGATTCTTTAATACCAGATGCTTCTCCGAAATTTAGAATTTTCGAAACATCAGCAGATCAGCCGTACTTGTAATCTGACCAAATCACAGTAAGTTAAATTCTTCTTACCTCCAAGAAATCCAGTCTAAGCAGTTCAAGTCGCTGGTGGTACTGCAGTGGTGATCTATCGATTTTTAACTTATTAAGCAAGAAGTTTACATATTTGGATTGGACTCGCCCGATCCGAGCATAGACCTTGTACAGAAGAGACCATATCATGCAATAATACTCCAAGATGCTACTAACCGAATCAAAATAAACGCCCTTAAGAATTTCATTGTCATTAAACACTGCATTATGACAAATGCAATATTCTAAAATCTGTTGCGATCATGTGTGTGATGAAACGCAACTCATTATCATATATCACTCCCAAATCTTTAGTCCAGCTAGTTCAGGGACATCAATACGATAAGCTGATAGGATTGGTTTTTTTCTGCTAAAAAAGAAATCATCTTGCATTTTAATTGAAAAATGTTTTATTATCTTTGCACCATAAACCAATTGTTACTCTACAGTATGGAGCAATCGCTGAGACACGCTACCCGACTATAAATCTTCAAGTCATCCGCAAAAAAAAAGTTAGGAACACTGCCGGAAAATATATATTATGCGATATACCTTTTGTTGTTTGTATTTGTTTAAACTGTGTTAGTTAGGATACAAAAAAAATCATGTAGCTGCATATAAACACTTAAAAAATTGAATCTTCTCCAAAAAAATTGTAAATTTTTATCTATAATAAGTCGGTTGGTTCCACATTAATATCTAAAAATTAATACACAATCTACCTAAAATTTACACAACTACAAATATGCATAAGCTTGTGTTCTGTGAAGTTTTGTTAAAATTCTTGTTGTACACAAAGCTAGTTTTCTTTTTAATTGACTTATTTTGTTTACTTCTTTACTGTAGAAACCTTTTATGCAGTATAAGTAGTTATTTGGTAATTAGTATTAATTTGGTACTGACTGTAAAAGTTTCAATTGCAGATCAAAATTTATAGGAAGGATAATCATATTTTGATTTTTAGTTTAATTTATAATTGAACTTATTTTGATATCCGTAAATTATGTTAATATTTAGGTATTAATCGAGAGAGATGTGGAGTGCCTCGTAATGTCTCCAAAATTATAAAATAAAATATCTTTGATTTCGAGACCCCCTTTCTCTGCCCCCCCCCCCCAAAAAAATACTCCGTCATTTTGAATTTTAAAAAATTAACCCCCCCCCCCAATACCAAATTTTAGCCTGACGTATTGGTTCCGCAATATTTTATTTAAAATATATATATATATATATATATATATATATATATATATATATATATATATATATATATATATATATACTAAATTAATCTGCAGCTCCAGAACCTTCCACATCAATTAATATTTGGGGAAATCGGACAATATTTATTTTTTTATCCGTCGTTTTGGATTGTACTGTACGGATTTCAGCCAAAATTGTAAGAGACCTGCCATAGTAACATTACGGAAAAAATATCATTTAAATCTATGGGGCCCTTTCGAAATAATTGGTGTATATGTACATAATAAAAAATACGTAGCGTTCGAATTGAGAAGCTCCTCCTTTCTTGAGGTTGGTTAATTAAATTTTATTAATTCTTGCAGTATTGTTATTCACCAAGGTGTTATACTGAACCAATGCTTAGTAATATTACTTAATCTAAAAAAGTAATACTGGTATTGGAAAATGAAAATAATATTAAAAATTAATCATCATCTACAATTTATTATCAAGTATTTAGACACAACACATTATGAATTACAACAAGAGAATATGAAAAATTGTTGAATCACTTTTGCACCAGGCTAAAAATTGTTACATTTTCTAATAATTTATCTATAATCCTTTAACTTTTTTAACAGCTTGTAATCGTTTTATCATACTTTTTACAAGATTCTGGTGACATTTCTTCCCGTTTTTCTTAGACTGGACTCGATCCCATATTACGTTTAACAAAGACTGTGGAGAATCATAGTTATTTAGTAGAACATGTTTTAAATGTCACCACAAATTTTCGATTGAATGTAGGTCAGGACGTTGTACTGGCCACTGTAATAACTGAAAGCCCTGAGAAATACCATTTCTTTTTTATTTCTATTTTGGCTGTGTATTTTGGATTATTGCCCTACAGAAATATAACTTCATTTATCGGATGAGACATATTATCAACAGTTTCAATTAAATTGTGTTGTAAAATATATTTCTTTATTCATATTTCCTACTATTTTCTAAATAGGACGCAGTTATAAGCCGTCATACATGCTCAAAGCTTAATATTTCCCTCCCCCCGTGCTTTACAGTCTGAATGAAATCTGTTTAACAAGATTAACCTTTGTAAAAAAATATGAAGTTTGGACAGAAGGAGATTGGATGAAAGTGATTTGGTCAGATGAGACAAATATCAATCAATACACAACAGATGGTCGCCAATGGAAACGGAAAAGAGAAGATGAGTCAATAAGTCAAATAGGTTTTATTCAGACTAGAGGAGATAATATGAGGCTTTGGGGATATAACGTATGATGTCATATGGGGTAGATATCATTCACAGGATATTCGGAAATATAAATTAAGAAATGTATCTAGATATTTTAACACACAATTTGATTGAAACTGTTGATAATATGTTTCATCCGATAAATCAAGTTACATTCCAACAGGACAATCAATCCAAAACACACAGCCAAAATAGTAAAGAACTAGATTATTTCTTAGGATTTTCATATACATAGAAATGTTAACTTCGCTTTTAATCCAGACCAGAAAATTATAGGAGATATTCAGTTTGCTATGTTGGTTAGCAAAACACATATTTACGAAAATACCACTAATTTTATTTTTAATTAAAAACAATTTTAATTTAAGGGCTATGTCTACATAATTTTTGAATCGGAGAAAAGTGTTAAGGCGTTACTACAGGCATGCACCAATGAGTTTGTGAACAACGTGGTCCTTAACAGTTACTATAAAATCGGTTCCAAAAGGATGAAGTCCAAAGACGTAAGTTATAATAAATTATAAGTTAATATCCCAATTCACTAACATGGAATACTTTCACAATTGTACTAAAGTGACAAAAGAGTTAAAATTGACAAAGAAATAATGTCAAATTAAATTATAAACTTTAAAAATCCAAAAAAAAATCGGTTTTAGTTTATAACCAAACCATCAAAAATAGGGAAATTGTTTATTTTTGGAAGATAACTGATTCCAAGATTTTATCTCTATGATTTTATCTTTAATTTTTCTATATATATGTTTGATTCTTGACATATACACCCCCCGGACGGAACTTTAATGAAGCCCTATGGGGTACTCGGGTGGAGCACTAGAAAATGGGGCTCCAGGAAGGAGCTCTAAACACGGGGCGCATAAAAAAATGGGACGCAGCCCTAAATGGGCCCTCGGCATGGCGCCTATGGGGGCGCAGCCCGGTCTATACTGCCGGAATGACTACTACTATAATACGAATTATAACAATGTCATCAGCAAAATAAGACCAGATATTCTCAAGTAAATAAATACGATTTATTTTTCAAAATTTCAGCAAGACTCATCTTACAATCGCCAATCGCCAATTTGAGAAATGTTATCGTTACCAATGGAATATAGATGGTAATACAAGGGAATGTTCTGTCCGTTCTGTGATATGTTAAAGAACACTAAAAAATATTCGGCAGGTACTTTTTTAACCTCCCGAACTGCATTTCTGAGGAGTGAATACTACCTCTAAAGTTGTTCCGAAAAATTTGTCTCTCTTTTATAATTTGAAATGCTAATTTTTTAGCATGAAACCACTTACATGTTATTAAGCTCACGAAAAGGGTTCCATACATGTCATTTTCTCTCAAATACGTTGTTTTGTATATACAAAGAGGTAAAAACGACACCTTTTTTAGTGTTTTCATTCAGTAAATGTATCAATTGACTTAAGACGGTCAAAAAATAATTAGTGTACCGGCTTTTTCCCTGATAAAATATATTACAGGGGCAACTACTCCCTATGTTCTATTTTATTCACCCCTAGAAATTCAGTTTAGGGAGTAAAATAACATGAGTTAAATAATTGTTGATGTACTTTTAACATATCACAAAAACAACGAAATCGGAGGACACTTGAGGACGTTCCCTTCTTAGTTCAAAATAATAAAAATTGATATTTTAAGGAAGCTTTAATACGGAGCATTATGGAATTAGTAAGAAGTTGCCGTTTTTAGCAACTTCGTGTGTGTCAATGTCCAAAATTACTTTCCGATCTAGAGTTACATTTTTTAGTTTCTGGGGAGGTTTTGACGGCTTATTTTTAGTAATTGTTATGGTTTTTCTTGATGTCCATTGTATTCCTGGCTACAATGGTGAATGTCCAAATTTTTTAAAAAGTTTATTGAAAAGCCATATAATTCGAAAATATAGATATTTTTTTACGTCAAGTGCACTAATCCATCAAGAATGTTAATTTAAGGAGCTGATTTAATAAAGCATTGTTTAGGTTCAAGTTATCCCATGGTATCTAAGTGATTCAAACTATACCAAATCAGCATCACAGAAATTGGATCCTAGCAAAACAGTCTTTGTAGGAGCACTACATGGAATGTTAAATGCACAGGGATTAGCCAAAATCATGAATGACCTATTTGATGGTGTCGTTTATGCAGGTAAAATTTATTATTTAGTAGTAAAAATCATATAAAATAACCAATACATTGTTAATATTTTTCCTTGATCTGTTTGACTCTCCACACAAATAAATAAGTTTTCTCCATTGGATTGGAACCAGTCAGTTTTATAATTACAAGTTTTTTATTGTTTTTTTTAGGAATAGATACTGACAAGTATAAATACCCCATTGGTTCTGGCAGGGTAACCTTTAACAATCCTCGGTCGTACATGAAAGCTGTATCTGCAGCTTTTATTGAAATAAAAACGACGAAGTTTACGAAGAAGGTAAGCCAGAATGATTTAAATAAATACAATTACGAGGATAACCGTTTATATGTCGGAAATACAAACAAAAACAAATATTGTTTTTCAAGATATTCTCAACGATGATCAATACACTTTTGCGTGCGTTTGAGCTAATCTGAAAAGCCCAGTTTGTTTTTCATGTACGGGAACAAAAAGAAATCAGTGGATGCTAAATCAGGTCTGTAAGGCGAATTAAGCATCAGTTCCACGTTTTGATCGCTCAAAACGTCACTTTTTTGAGTCGATGTGTGAAAACTCGTATTATCATGGTCAGGAATGATCCGTCTCTTTGGTTCGTTTTCCAGAATTCGCCGAAGATTATGATTTTCTAAAAACACGGATGCGATGTGGTCAATTTTTCCGATAAAACAGCCTTTCATTTGTTTCGAAATGCGCGAACAAACTTTATTGAAGACCCCTACGGCTGACTGCTGTTTACTTTCGGACCCCTAAGCATATATCCAAGACTGTCTCAATTTTATAAATGTTTTTGAAGGACCACCATTGTATTTTTTTAAGCATTTCCTTGCACCAATTAACACAAGTTTTTTTTGAGCGATGTCGAATTATGCTACTCGAAAGTAGTTTCTTAACGCAATGTTCAAGCAATATATTATATACGCTGGTGGTGTTACTAATGCCCAGGGATGACTCAGTCTCACGGTATATTACATTGAATTAACTAAACCAACGATATACCGTGGTTTTTGTAGGTGCTTCATCGTCATATAAAGAATTAAGTTCACCAATGCACTGTTGTTGAGACAAACCACATCAGAAGTAATGAACAATAATCGCACGAAAATGTTCACGACTTAATTCAATTGTTTAGAAGTTACTGTAAACAACACAAATAGCATCTGTATGTCAAAAACATTCCGAGTATTTTTATCGTCTGATATGTAAAACTTTACAATGGATGTCAGATGGCACTTAGCAAAGCCAGTGTTGCCAATTCCCGAAATAAAAACAGCTACCCTCTTATTAAGAGGTGTAATATAAACCATGTTTAACTGTTATTGTGATTTATAAAATAATCTATAACATCGAAATGTCAGGAACCAAAATCTACATATTATGTAAAAAAAATTAGACATCGCTCATTATTATGTCATCAAGCAACACATGGATTGACGGATGTTGGAAAATACGGACGGATCTCTGAGTTTTTCTAAGCATAATTCTCAGACATACTACTGTTTCTTTTATAGGACAGTATTTTTCTAAAGTGTTAGATGTATGTTTTTTCCTAGCTCTGGTGTATGCATAGTCTCTTTTATAGAAGTTTAAACTCCATGAATTATTAAAATATTCGTGACCAGATAAGAAACTCATTAAATCATTCTCTCTAATTTATTTCAAGGTTATACAAAATTTTGAAAAAGAGAAGGTAGTTTTGGGATTTGCATTCTTTTTATTTCTGTTCGTAAGCCATTTTGATTACGTTGTATCGTTATCAGGTGCAAACTAAAGATGTTATCCTAAGAGTATAAGCTTTTATGAGCTCCATTCACTGAAGCGGGACGTTTCACTTCACTGCGCACATTTCAGTAATTCGAGGTTATAAAGCAATGGTTCCATTATTATTTTTGATATAGAGGTTGCTTCTATTTTCTCTTTTTCATGTTTGGTTCCATATAATTGGCTGTGGCGTCGGACTACATTATAGGTCTGTGTCAGGTATGTTCGGCAACAACAGATCTCGTCGTGTCGTTTTTTTTACTGTGAGTTTCAGTACCGGATTTACATAAGGGCACTCGCCCACGGCCTCCAGAAGTTTGATTCGAAAGTTAAATTATCTTTGATATCTGAGAATATATTTATTTGAAGAATTTTGATTTCCTTAAGAGGGGGCTTTCACATAATTTGTGCCCAGGGCTCCATAATCTCTAGATCCGGCACTGATTATTTTTATATATTCTTAATTCTAAATATGGGACATTTATTTCACTAATGTACATTTCATCCTTTACGTGGAACTTTGTGAACAGTTTGTACTCTGCTTCTGTTTATATTAAATGAGCCAAGCGTATTTCTCGATTAGAAACCTATTTTCATAGTATAACTACAGGCAATTTTCTGGAAAGTCCCCTTAACATACGGAACTGCCAGTAGAGAATGTACTTATGGTTGTCCAGTGGCCTTTAATGGTTAATTATAACATAATCATTTTGTTACAAATTTAATTTAATATGTTGAGATATTATTCCCCGTATTAGCTTCTTTAAATTGAGCCACCGACCAACAGGTTTGTAATTCGAATTACTGAGGTGTGTGCATTGAAGTGAAACCTCGGTAGACAACTCATAGGTAAACTCTGTTAGGATAACACCTTCAATTTGTACTTGATATAACCTAATTGAAATATCATTGAAACAAAAACAAATAAAGACAGGGCAAGTCCGACAGCTGCCTTTTAGTCAATTTTGGTGATGTTTAAACATAATTTTTTTAGGTGCAAGTCGATCCCTACCTCGAGGATGCTCTTTGCTCATTTTGCGGTGTACAACAGGGGCCCTATTTCTGTAGGGACATCACTTGCTTCCGATATTACTGTCGCTCATGCTGGACTTATCAGCACGGTCCAGAATTACGTCATCACAACCCAATGAGTCGTAACTCAAAGAACAGACAAGTCTTGTAATTTAAAAATAATTCAACGTTACAATCTGATGGTGCCGGAATCGCCGTTAGCTTCCATTAAGCAAGTATTTACTTAATTTTGCTCAAAAGTATTATCTTATGAAAGAACCCTTATTGTTACCAATATTCATTTCTTCGCAGAGCGTTTTATGTGGTATTTGATGACAATAATTATTATTTATGCTAAAATTACCAGTAAATAAAAGAAAATATATGTTAAATACCACTAGAGTGTATATTATGAAAGCGAAGCTCTTGAAGAGCATTTTGTTGTTTGTGTTTAATTATTATAGAGGTTTAAGTTGGTAAGTTACTTTCTTTATAAAAGTAAGTATGGCAAAGGTTTATACAAATAAATCTTAAAAGCCTAGACTTACTTTTTAGATTTAGGTTGTTAAAAACTGTACACTGTGTTTCATTTATAATTGTTTTGCCAGAATATTATGTAAAGTTTAATTATTTATGTTAGTAGTTACATATTAAAACAATTTATACTTTAAGATGGCCTACAAAACAAATAGTCTACAGGACGTATTCCCTATATTAACCTGATTTCCACTATCCTGAAACTTTCTGAGTAGCTTGACTTTGATGAATCCGACTTTTCTCTTTGCGAAAATTCTCATATATTCGAGAAACCTGGGGAATAGACAATTTCCTTGCGTCGGACTGGAAAATGGCGTATTGAATTTGTCGGACACTCGATTGTACAATCATTAATTAACAATCGGTCAAAAAATCAGCTGGTTGATAATAAAAAACATTACACGTTATACGTATACATTATAATGTGTCAAATTATCGTGTGCATGTTTTTTATTATCAACCAGTTGTTTAATGGATATTTGTACTATCGAGTGACCATATTGTCCGACGAATTTTATTCGTCATTATTCCAGTCCGATGCTCGGAAATTATAAATTTCCCCCGTTCGAAAACGCAGCGTATACGGAGAAATTTCGGAAGTAAAAAATTTGTCGGACTCGCCAAAGTGAAGCCACTCACAAAGTTTCAGAAAAATGGTATTCATGTTGAAATAGGGGTTACGTTCTGTGAACTTAAAAAAAAACACGTCATTTAAGAAAAAATAAATGTCGCCTAATATTCGGCTACACAAAATTCAATGTAATTAAAATTATAAATGAAACCCGCTGTATGGAAAAGTCTTTCCCAAACTCAACTATTTATTATTGTGGAGTGTAATTCATATTGACAATTTGTTGTTTTTATAGATATATTTCCAGATTATAACTAAGTGTTAAATTGATCAGCATCTTCACTTAGGTGTACAAAATAGTTTTATCGTTAGCCATGACACGATTGGAAAATTGTTTTTATTAAAACAATTGAAGAGAACATAAATGTGTAGACCATTTCCAACTATTCTTTTAATATAATTTATGCAATAGCTATTTTCTTTCGTGTAACTTAGTATGACTATATATACGAAAAATATAACAAAAACATAACAGTTTTTCTAAATATTTTATAATCTGAAACGCTAGAGAATCATTTAGCGCTTATATAAGATTACATTTGACCGAACTAATCTTAAATCATTGTCAAATTTTTTTGTGTGTAAGTATACTTTTAACCATAAAATTTTTGTACATGCAAGCAATTTACATTTTAAACCATACACTGTAATTATATTTTTTTAAAATAGTGTATTATTGTGTCAAAATTTTTAATTTTAATAATTTTTTTTTCAGATTTTAGGGATTTTACCAAGAGTTTGGGAAAGACTTGATGTTTATACGCATGCCAGTGGCATTAAATATTTTTTATTGAATAATTCTAACTTCTTTCCATAACTAGGCAAATAAGACAAAGAGTATTTTTAAAAATTTACAGCTTTATTCGTGGACAATAAAGTGTTCACTATCAAATCGTTAAGATTTAAATAAGACTTTCTTATGTGTATCTTTGCACAAATTATATTTTGAAAATATATTAACTCCATTTTAGCTATAAAATAGTATATAAGATTGTTTTACTATTAGAAAGGTATTTTCATAAATTTAACCTATTTCTACGTAGTTTTTAAGTGTTTTGATATTTAATAGTTTTTAAATCTTTATTATTTTTGCCGTTCAGTGGGATATTATAGGGTTTAGTGAGTTTTTATATACCTCATCGATAAGTATTATAGTACATTGTAATATTATCTTTGTTATCTCTACCGAGTTTAAGCTGCTAAAAATAGTAACGTGGAAGCAGTTGCGATGTATAAAACATTAATCCTAATTTTTACAATTGTGTCTCTTATGGTTACTAAAATTCCCATATATAAACTCAAATTTGTACCACCCTCTATATATATTTTTACCAGTTTGGGAGACGCGTAATTTTTCTTAAAATTTTACCAACTTGTCATCTCTGTATGATGTTTGGCTTAATAAACTGCCAGGATTTTAAAGTCAATAAAACTTCCTATCTAGAATTTTTAAAAATCTGGAAATTTATAAGCATTAAAAATTTATCAAGCATTGGATGTCTTACATTTTTTTATCTAAAATAATAAATCCTACTTATTTAAATAATCACGATTTTTTTTTGGCGTTAAGGAACAATAATTATTAGCACTTAATTTTCAAAAATTTTTTATCAGTAATTATAATGTTAATTTTAAGAAAAAATATTTACAAACGCTTTGATTAACCTATTTAAAAAACTCAATTTTTAAAACGTGACAAAGAACCACGATCATAGTAATGGGAAATTGATCACTGTAGATTCACTCCAAATTTTGGAAATATACTCTCCGAGTGATATTGATAAAATGTTCTCATTGTCCCAAAGCGATTTAAAGCAATCCTAAAGATATAGGATGTTTTAAAGGTGGACATTCAACACCCAAAAATTAAAAATTGATTGGGCATATTTTTTCGTTGGGAAGTGAGATAGAGAATAAAGTTGTGTATAAAAAAGTTGCAAGATTTCGAATGAGGTACGCATAAGTGACCTCCGCCGTCGACCTTGTAGACAAGATCAATTGAAGATCGACTTATTTGTTTAGATGATAACCAATATTTTTCCTTGTGGAAAGTAATATAGCAGAAAATGTTCTACTAAGGCTATGACATTGACCGAAAGGTCAAACAAGGTCTTTCTCAAATGTCACTTAAAACTCAATTCACTTATTGGTTAAGATATTTGTAATTTTGAAAGAACCTGGCCAGTTAAAGCAACACCATCGAAGAGTGTTGACCAGCTAAGGCAAGACCTTGCAAGTAGCTGGGCAGAGGCATGCTCAGACAGATCAAGCAAAATATACATATTCGCAATAATAATTAGTAGTTGGTAAGTAATTGTCAAGGTCAAGCAATGCCGAAAGCTAATTTAAACTACTTCCACATGGAAAGAGGAAAAAAAATGGACGAAAAAAAGTAATATTTAAAAATGACCTTGTGGTCAATGTCATAGCCTTAGTTGAACATTTTCTGCTACTTTTTATGTTCAAAAGTATTGGTTACCATCGAGAAAAATGAGTTGATGTTCAGGTGACTTTGACTTTGACCGCAAGGTCAGCGGCAGAGGTCACCTGCGAGTGCCTGACTTGAAATCCTGCACCTCTGTATACAACTTTTTTCTCTATCTCACTTCCGAACGAAAAAATATGTCGCTCAGTTTTTAGACGTTAAATATCCACTTTCCAAGCCTCCTAAATCTTTAGGATCGCTTTAAATCGACTTGAAACAATGCGAACATAATATTAACATAACTCGGAGAGTATATTCCCAAAATTTGGCGTGGATCCAGCAAAATCAATTTTCCATTGGTTTTGTACGCGGTTCTTTATTTTACACAATTACCGGTTCAGAGGTCACTTAACTCCTAAACAATAATTTTTTTAATCGATCTATGCCTAATAAAACTTTAAAAATTGATAATTATATGATCATACATAGAAGACAAATAATGAAACTCCAGTACTTATTATTAGCAAAATTATAGTTTGTGCAGATTGAAAAAAGTGACAAACCAAACTCTTTTAATGGAATATCTTATAGAAAAAATTGCATATAAAATGTTTTGTAGAACCGCATTTTTTAAAAATTAATAGCGTTTACTTTTTTTTTTTTGATTAGACCTATAAAATTTTTGCATGTATCTCCATAATCTTATATTTGTGTACATATTTATCACACACTTATTCTAATCTGTCGTGCTTGGTGTGATTTATATTAAGGCCGCCACAGACCCACCAAGTTACCTATCAATTTGCTTGTCCAAACTTAAATTATAAGATATCTACATTCAACGTAGCCCACTAACAATTCAGTCTTTTCTATCAGTTTTTATATGAAAATATGACTGGCTAGGAGCTGCTATTGTTTGCTCTTGTTGGTTCATTTGTAGCAAAGAAAAAGAAAAAAAAAGGAGACTTTCAAGATGGTCAAAAGAATAGTAGTAACATGTCAGAGGCTGCATTTCTCTTTTATTTGTTTGCATACTCTTTAAGGGATTTTCACACTCTTCAATAATCGCTGATCCGGTCTTTTTGAACAACCTAAAAGAGAAACATAACGTACTCACAAGAAAGTTATAATTAATTTCCTAAACTTGCATTTAAACGGAATAACAAAGTATGCCGATTTGTCGCCGCTAACACAGCGATTTATCTTACAACTTTGCAGTGAGAGCGTCTGCGGCAGCCTTTATATTTCCCGTAGAAATATGTTTCAGAAAAAAAATATCCTAGCAACATTTTCATGTGTTACTATTTTTAGTATGTAATTTAAAGTATATTTTTTCCTTTCCATTCAAACACTTTGTTAACAGTGTGTTTAAATTACTATTTCATCTAACATTAAGCTTACCAAATCTGCCTGGTATTACATAGTTATGAGTATATAGTTTATATACCTTGAAATTTATTTTGTTTTTAATATATTTCCTTAATTCTGGTAAAAATGTTAAAACATTCCATAACCAAAGACCAGTTTTTTTTTCCAAATAGAAACTCTTAAACTGTTGGTAAACTTACATTTTTAGATAAAAGGTGTTCATTTTTATGATACCATCCTTGTAGCTATCCGTATGGCTTATCTAGTCTGCATACTCTGTTGGATTAAATGTATCCTAAAGACCATAAACAAAACATAATAAATTTTAATTTTCACTTTTAAAGTTACTGGAAAAAAAAAGGAGAAACTTGCTCTAAAAGTTACATTAACTTTTTTTTTTAATAATTTAGCTTTTTTCTCGCACTATAAAAATATACCAAAAATTGTACAATTTCCTTCCTTTTTTTAATTTTGTCACATTCTGGGGTATCCTGGCATCGACAGAACATTTAAAAGCTTAAAACTTTGTGCAATAACTCATAATAATTTAGAACTAGGCTGTGTGCTCGAAATTGTTGAAAATGTACGAGATTAGAAATTTTATTTCCATTACCTTATCATTAAAAAACTTTCATAGTTTCTCTCATATATACAGATTTTGACAATTTTATATAAGTTAAAAATTTTTGTTATTTTCACAACATCAAGTTTCAGGAACATAAAAAAAATTGCTCGTCTCTGAGAGGCTTAAAAGAGACTAGTCCAGTTTTATACATTTTTTCTAACTTTCAAATGTTAGCGCAAGGAGGATTTTAGAAACGCTTTGATAATGTATGTCTTTTTTCATCAGTAACTTCTGTGCCAGTGAAATTAAAATTTATGTGGTTTTTGGTTAGCTTTCGCATGACTATAATGTTTCTAGTCATATCAATTGTGACTAAAATTCGAGAATGGTAATGTAAAAAGTACGACACACTGTATATCATTTAGTTAGAAGTATATTATTCAGATTATATATATTATTTAAAAGTTATTTCAAAATATTCTGTCAAGGTATCTACTTTAACAAAGTAATGCCGTTGTATTTTTATATTAATTATTAAATTTTTCTTGCAATAATGTGCTGCTTTCTTATTCTAGCTTTCCGATAGAATTTCCTGCATGCTTTGCATGGTTCCTGAGAAAGTTGTTGAAGTTCCTGCATGTTTTTTTTATTAGACTTAGTTTTTTCTAACTTTTTTTTACTTTTTATGTTTATTTTTATTTATATTAGCTTTATTTGTTTTTATGTGGGATTAACACAGCGAAAAACGTAATTCAAGTATTTTAGAGCTACGTTTTTGTAGATACTCATCCTTCTTTCTCATAAAACTACAACTTCGTTAATTAAAACATAATCAATAAGTGTTTGAGAAGTTAGCATGAAACTCTTGGAAAAATTATTATTACAGTATAACCTCTTAATAACGGACACTTGTGGGGATTTGAAAATTGTCTATTATAAGGTGTCCAGTATATGAAATTTCGTTTGCTGAAAAAATAGGTAAAAAGGCTTTAATTTCGTTTAGTGTATGTATATTGATATTTAATAAATAAATCACACAAATTAATTTAAAACTTATTAAAAATATGTATCAATTCTAAATGGTCTAATTTACTATGTGTAATGTACATACACATATGTACTCCTTCCTAACTATTAAAAAATACAAGAAAATACTATGCATTTAAGAACACAATAAAACATAAAAAATTACTATTTAAAGTCATCTTTAATTGTTGTTTGTTTTGCTTTCTAAATTCTATTTTTAAATATTTCTACTCACATTTAAGCAAAGCTTGAGAAATATTCTTGGCAATATTTGAGTTGTTATGGCTCAAAAAATAATTTTCGAGATCTCTGAGTTTTTTAAATGATTCTGATAAACTTAAGATACTGGTAATAAGTTATTCATCTTCACTCTCAGATTCGATTTTATCATTTGTCTCTGTCAGAAGTTTTCCAACCAACCATTGAAAACTTTAAACTCGTTTAGATGTAAATTTTTGGCCGCCTCCAATACTTCTTCAATTAAAGGCCCAGATATAGGAATATTTTTGTTTCGTACCTTGCAGAACCATTAAATATTATCTGGTCAATTACTAAACGATCGGTTTTCGGAAATTTCCTTTTTTGCTATAAATTTCTCCTCGTCTTAAATAGTTCCTTTAGTTCACACATCTAAGTTTTTCCAACACTAAACTGTTCAGATAATTTTCGGACACTGAAATTATTTTATTCACTAGCAGTAATTACATCAATCAATTGACAAACGTTTCCTTTTTTCGGAGGACATGTTGCTGCGATAAACGACAAATATAAATTTATAGCTTTAATGCACAAAAACTTAAACGTGCCTTTATTCACAATAGCATAAACAAATATATGGTGACTAGAAATATCCATATCAACCAAATTATTAATTATTTAACACAGTATTTAAGGTCATTGGTAAGACCAAAATTATTTTCTCCGAAATCAATGCATACCTAAACATACCTAATTACATACAATCCAGAGCCGACTTAATTTATATGCTTATGTGTGCATTACTAGGTAAATAAATTCTCCGCCTTTATTTTATAGATAGTTTCCTTCTAGGAGGTTCTGTTATAAACAAATCTCTATTATAAAATTCCAGTGATGCAAAATTGCCCTTTATTTAAAAGTGTCCGTAATTCGGAGGTGTTCGCAAACAGAGGTTTTACTGTATTATTTTTCAAGAATAAAACTAATTTAGTAGATTCTATATAAATTAAATTAATGCATTTGTAAATGAGAAAAGGAATAAATTTATCATAGCCGTCTTTTTTTAACTTCAACTTTTAAGAAAATGACTAAGTATTTTCGCTGGGTTTGTTTTGTACTTGTTTTCTAGTATTAAGGTTTTATTCAACCATCATATAGTCAATAATGCCTGTTTTAAAAAAAGCGTGGCTTATTGGCTATAAAACTTACAAGTATTTCAACTTTTTAGACTATTTTAACATATTTTAACTGCATTTTTAATCCAATGTTTTTATTTAAAACGTTTATACAAGCCCACACAATGTTGAGTAAGGAGTAACATAAGAGATTAAATATTAAACTAAAGAAGTCGAAAATGTTTTAAAGCCATTTACCTTCAAGACTTTTCGAGATTTTGGCACAAGTTCTAGTATTGAAATTATTCTGTTTGCATTACTACTAATGCAGTTCTAGAGTATTCAGAGCGCACGTAAATTCCCCCAGTCCCGCAGACGCCGCTTTAATATTACATCCTGACAAAATTGAAGGGAACGCCAGGGACACTATTAACGAAGTCGCATATGAAAGAGGGTGCAGGTGTTATTTACTTCAAAAGTATTTTAATTCCACACCCGCCAGCTAGTTTTAGACATTCTATTAGATCTAAATAGATTCTAGAGTGAAACAAAGTCGTGAAAATCTTTATAATACAAATCCAACGGAGGCATAATAAATACTTTTCATAAGATAAGGTATATATAATGAAATGGGAAATATTCTTTAGTGTTCTGAAATAATAAAATAAAAATAGATTAGTAAAAAACTGTTTGAAATCATAACTATTTTTTCTTGCAGCCATGTTAAGGTATAAATAGTACCAATCAGGAAGAGAGTACGGAATATCATACAAGAAATACCTTTAATGTAATTGCCTTTCCTAACAAACGATTGTATTTCTGTTTGTAGTTTTTGCTTTTTCTTTTCTCACAATTTGCGCAATCACTCACGTTATTTTAAAATTCGTGATTAAACTTTTTTTAAATAAAATTAAAAGTAATGTTAGGTTGTAAAAAAATACGAGAAAAGTATTAATGATCATTACCTGGTTTCGGGTGAGCTCATTTGTCATGTAAATACAGTATAATGTTGGGACTTAAAATGTTTTAAATAAACACAGTAATTGAAGAGTAGATATAAATAATAGGGTAAATGAAAAAATTGTATATTTAACACTGTTTGAACACTAAAACTTATGCTTAAAATTTTCAGAAAATATTGCAAATATGCAAAAAATCAGCATAGACCAAACGTGGCAAATATATTTCATAACGAAAGGAAATATATTTTGCTTTTACCAATAACGTAACTTTTGGTACTTATTTTAGAGAGGTAGACCTTCAACCTCTGACTTACCCTCTTATTTAATCTCGCACTTCCATTTTTATTAACCTGTTGGCGGTGAATTAATACAATATTTACTTTTTATTTAGAAGAAAGTATATTTTTGTATTTTTTTTTATGAGAACTTACTTTGTAGGTCAGTTTTAAAATGTTTGACTATTATAATCGTTTTAGTTGAATGTAATAGTTGAAGTACTGTTTTTTATTTAGATGTTTATAGTTGTGTTACTAAACATGTACAGTGTTTTAAATGTTTTTAATAAATGTATTATGTCGTTATAATAAACAACTTTTTGGAATTTACTTATTATTTGTTCTTTTTTGCTATAGAAAGATGCGACCGATTGCAAAATAGTTACATTTTAGACAAATTGACTAAGCCATATCTTGTTTGCAAGTGAAAGGTATAAAAAATACTTGGCATGCAAAATTAAGGATATAAGAATAAACAGTTTTGTACTTTCGATAACAATAGAAATTACATCAAAATCTAATCAGCAATTTCTTGGGTGTAAGCAAAGATGTAAACTGAGGTTTTTATATATGTATATTTAAAAATTTAATTATCACATTTTAATCTAAAAATACTCATAACTCTGTGAAAGTAATATGTTCTGGCTTTCATTATATCGATAAATGATAGTAATATTGTCTAGAGTCACACGACACCCACTGTTTACCACTAGCTTAATCATACATTTTCTTTAGAAGTTATAAAAGGTAGCATAAAAATACTAAAAGTTTCGAATAGCAAAAAACAAAGGGTTATGGAGAAAAAATTTAAATACAAAAGTTTTAGGAAATCGAATGGAGCATTTTATGATGACCGTGACCATGACTTTCGGGTCATTTGAAGGTCAAGTTAATTCTTTTTAAATGGAATCCCCTTTTCTGCTCTTCAATTATCCAAGATAGGATTGTTGGAACAGCCATCGTATCGACTGTGAATTTTCACCAGCTAAGAAATTACTTGAGTTATCGAGATTTTAGTAGACAAAAGCCATAAACGTTGGCCATTGTGACTTATTAGTGATCGATCTAACATTGGTCATAATTGACTATTATTGGTCAACTAAAGTAAAAGTTGGTCATTATCAGTTATTGGTTATTAGTTGTCAGACAAAGCGTATTTTAAACTTAAAGGTAAGGTAAACGGTAACAATTTTCAATATTAGAGTAATTAAAATCCTAATTAATTATTTGAAGGACATACACAGATACCTCAGAATTGAAATGCGTGGGCACGACTTTATAGCGATTGAGTTTTTAAGCCTTTTTTATTGATGGAAAATTGTATGGTCAACAATCCTTATAACTTCTCACAGACTGTATCGAATGCTGGTAATGATTTTTATTTTGTACGACTTTCATTCTCAATATTTTTCTAGTAAGACTTGAAGTTTAATTTTTATTTCTATTCTAATATTTGACCTTGATATGACATTCAGAGTTCAAAGATCCTCATTGTCATATCTGAAGGTAAAATTTGCCGCAAATTAAGCAATCCTATAACGTTTCTCTGAAATATTTTCCAAGAAAGTTTACTCTCGGCGAGTTGTCAAAGGTTAAAGAAAAAAAATACCCTTTGTTTTCAAGTTTTCGGCTGCTTTTACACCGATTCATGAAAAAAAGGTATTTGATTTTCAAACGACCTTTAGGTGTGATTTAACACCCCCATGGTATTAATTCCATTTGATAGAAATTTTCCCCGCTATCCATTTATGTAACATGAAAGTCATGGTTAAGGTCATCATAAAATGTACCGTTCGAGATCCTAAAACTTTTGTATTTAAAGTTTTTGTCTATAATCCTTAGTTTTTGAGTTACAAGACCGTTCCGGTATATTTGTACCACCCTGTACATGTATTACTTTAAGATTAAAATATTATTATCAGTTAAATGGTTTTCAGTAACGAATCCAAGAGGGTATTTGACTACTGTTGGAAAATTCTTTTATATTGTTTTTTTGTTATATTCAATGTACATTACATAAATATTTCCTGAAGATCGGTTGTATTTTCGGTAAAAATCGATTAAAAAAACACATCGAAATGCATTTGAGTAATGGTGCTGGTCACGTGACACTGTGACGTGTCATCATAGTAAACAAGGCAACACAGAACGATAGTTGGATTGATTTCTCGACATTTTTATTTGCCCTTGTAAAATTGTTTATAAATGGTACTTAATGTGACAATGCACATTGGTGTCCATAAAAGGTATTTGTTTTTATTGGAATGGATCCTAAAGGGCGAAAACAGTGGTAAAAAAGCTCTTAGTGACCCCCAGATGCATAGAAGTTAATTTTATGGTTTTCATATGTGAACGTCACTTTAATGCGAGTACATTTGTATCTTGACACTACTACAGTATCTTACGGCTGAGCTGTTACAAAATTTTTGACCAATGTTCCTTGTTTGAGGTTTCATAACCCATAAAGACCTCAAATTATTTGTTCTAAGACAAGTACATTATTATAATCTTATGGATTAGATTGCAGGCTTATAAAACCCAAAGTTGTTAACTCAAAAATGCTCGATAACACCACTAATTGTTAAAATCGTGTATCAGTAAACTATCATCCTGTTTGTTTACTTATGTGTGACGTCATCAGAGTTGCAACTAGTTGTGAAACGTTTTCCATCACGTGACTAAACATTAAAAAAATATTTATTTAATTCACGTTTTTACGGAATATAAACATATTTTATTGGAAAAATAAATTAAATAGGCTTTTTAACGCTGAAATCTCTTAGGATGACAACAATTTGTAACTTATTTTTAACAGAGTCAACTAGCCTATTAGAATTTATTTAAAAGCGATAGAGTTATTTATATTGGGCGACCAAATGAAAGAAGAATAGATAAAAGATTTATCTGTCACACTGTCAAACAACGTTTTAGTTTGGTGTTTCTTATAAAATGGGCCCTATATATGCAATAGTTGGTATAATTATTATGATTGGCTAATGAAAAAAACTGTATTACCTTAGCAATCCTAGTTTCCCGGTTAAACCTTGTGGAGAACCTATGATATACTGACATCAACCAGCAACGGCTCGGAGGGAGTTGGATCAAGATTACATTAACAAGCTAACTTGTCTCAAACTTGAGTCGAAGGCAAAACGATGTGCATCCTTCATTAAGGAGAAGAGATACTACAGAAGGTATTAAACCGCCGGAGTTTATTTTAAATTTTTTTATTTACATAAGATAAGCATAACTGGTTGCTACATTTTTGCACAATAAAATCTATTTATTTCTTTGTTTGCAATAATGGAGAAAAGTTTTATTATAATAAAATAAAATAAAACACTTTGATACTCCAATATAACATTTTTTATCAGTTTTCTCATTGCTTACTGCGAAATACATAAAAATGTTTTGTTCCTATTTTTTTTGCATAATAGTGTACGTAGTATGGTCCATATGTTATTAGTCTCAAACACTAAAAATGACGCAATTTCGGAATTTCCCTGTGTACCAGGTAGAAGCAAGTCTTAACCTACAAGCTGTAAAGTTTATGGGTTTCAATTGGTCAGTACTAGAAAAAAATTATAATCTAAGATTTTGTAAAAATGTCGCAAACGGAATGTCGCATCCTGGTAAACATTTTAACTAAAGGTTTAACACAAATCCAGATCAAGGCACGACTGAAAGCTGAATGGGAATTCTAATCGTTCATTTTCAATTGTAAAAAGTGGTTGAAGTTGTTTCATTGGGGATAAGGCTCCCTAGAAGATGGCCCATGTAAGGGAGCCGCGTAACTATGATTAGAAGAAAGGGAATTACCCATTTTAAAGCCCTCCATCATCCTAGGGTTCCTAAGAGAGATAGGACTGGAGGACCTACTCTAATCGGCAAGGTATCCCTAACGACTTGGCAGCAGAAGGGGAACATAATAGATTTATTAGGTCGAAGTGTACTGATCCCTATTTTCTCACACATACACAACTGTGATTACTCTTGAAAACATCAAATTTGAGAAAATTGTTTTCACTAGTCGAGACGAGAGGTAAAGAAACAGCAGCATATATTAGAATTTCGAAAACGAATGTCTGGCTTCCTTAGATTTCTTATTTATTTTCAAAAAGGGGAAGAACATTTATAACTGTTTCGACATTAAAAATTCAGAAGACAGTGATATATGGACTTGTAATACTTTAATTAAACATTCTGAAAGTAGTATGGAAAAAAAACATTATACTAGAAAATGATATCACTTAATTTTATTTCCACCGTTCTTTCTATGTTAAGCTAAAAACAAAAGACCGCATTATGTAAGTATCGCACTTGAACTGTTCAAAGAAAATTTTAAAGGATTGGTAAGATTTTGGAGCCAAAAACTTATTAAAAAAATAATAAAGGGTCTATATAGCCTATATATATATATATATATATATATATATATATATATATATATATATATATATATATATATATATATATATATATATATATAAATGGTTAGACGATCCCACAAGTTACATACACAGAATCCTAAGGAAGCCTACATGGGAACGAGCTGACTGGGCACTTCCCACAGAAACTGCTTATTAAGAAGACCTTCGAGAAAGTCTATAAATATAAGTTAAATCTTAATGTTCTTTAATTCTTGTGATCTCAATACATGTAATAACATTCAATTGTCATTCTTGTAGTTGCTTTGATTGTATTTTTGAAAATAAAATAATTTTTAAAAACACAAGTTGGTGATTCAAAAACATAATTGGCGCAGTCGGTAGGATAGCGCAGTGGTGAAAAATCTAGATAGTACAAGTGGTGAATTTTCGCATCCGTTGGAAGCCACCACGGGAATCCAGTTCCTGCTGTCCAGAGATTCGCATACGTCGAAGAAGCCACCTGAGTATCCACTCTTCAGTGCTATCCAAAAGAACCCTGGGAGGACATCCGGAACCACCCAAAAGAACACCACAACGAGCAACGAGACGCAAGGATTCGGGAAAGGCAGGGAAAGACAGGACGCCAACCCTTGGATACTGTAAGTGCCTAAAAATTCCTTTCCGCCCCTTTCAAACCCCTTTGTTTGAGGATTTTGTAGGGATAGGTTAAGCGTGTACGCAGTACACAAAAACATTCAGTCTATTGGAGACAAAACAAAGCTTAGGATTAAGTTAAATTAAGAAAAAAATAGAAATCGCAGATTTCAAAAAGTAAAAGTTAAAGTGAAAGTAAAAAGTTAATAATTAAATTGAAAATAAAATAAGAAACCTGTTGTTTCAAAGTGAAAGTAAAATTAAAATAAAACCCCAAAACTTGAATAAATAATTTAATATATAAATAATCTGTACAAGATGTCAGAAGTAAAAGTTAACTGGGACCTCCTTAAATCCCGCTTAGATAATATTAAACCATTCGATGGTGACAGTAATATGCTAAATAAATTCATCACTAGAAGTGAGGATTTTATTGAAAAATACGCTGTAGCCAATAATGCAGAATTAAATGAACATGTTTTTCAATGCATACAGGAAAAATTATGCGGAAAAGCCGAAATTATGGTAGGCAGGCGCGTTGAATTAAACACTTGGCAAAAATTAAAAGCCGCTCTTTTACAGTGTTTTGCCGATCGTAGGGATATTGATTGCCTAGTACAAGAACTCACTAGGGCTAGACCTTTCAAAAATGAAAATTTAATTAACTTTGGTAATAGATTATTAGCAATAAGTAGTAACGTTATCCAGCATATAAGCAATAATACTTCCTTGTCCAATGAACAAAGAAATTGTCAGATTGAACACTATAATAAAACAGCTTTAAACACATTTATTGCAGGTTGTGACGGTAATTTACGAAATAATATGTATATTAAAAAACCAAAAAGCCTAGAGGATGCCATTGCTTATGTTAATGAATATGAAAATTTCGAAAAATTATTTGGCAATTTTCATGAACCTAATAAACCAAAAACAAATCAGTTAAACCTAGTCAAAAATTTCAATAACCCAAATTTCAACCCATATCATAATACACACAATATGTATTACCCAAATCAAAACTTTTCACCAAGACCAGTTTGGCCAAATCAGCCAATAAATATTCAGCCTAAACAAATACCACAAAAATATTTCAGTAATAGACAAGTGTTTGGTCCTCCAAGAAACGTCTTCAAACCAAACCAAATTCCTTCTAATCAACTACCGAAACCAACCCCAATGTCGACAACTTCTCGAAACCCGACAGTACAAACTAACAGACAATTTAATCAGCATAACTATCCGAATAGAGGTAATCAAAATTACTTTAGAAACCAACCCAATCTGAAACCAAACTTTATAGCTGAAGAATTATTTAATTATGAATACGAGGAAAACGCTGAATCTCCGCAGGAGAAATATAACGAAAATTACTACTACGAGCCGAACCCCTATGATAGTCAAAATTATTTTTATGACGAGCCGGATTTTGAAAATTCCGTAGAGATCCAAGAGATACACGATAATTCAAATAATCCCGATTTTGACCCAAAAACAAACCAAAATTTTCCCGAAATAGCCGAGGAAAAGCAACCACCATAGCTGAAATAAATATTTCATCTTTTAACGCTTTAGCGTATATACAAATAAATAACCCACCTTTAAAACTATTAGTAGACACAGGCAGCTCGAGATCTATCCTAGATCCCAGCATTGCTGAAAAGTATTTTCCAAATTGCATTTATCATACGAATAATATTATTAAAACAGCATTAGGTACTCAAAAAACTAAATTTCAGGTATCAGTACCCTTATTTGCAGAACTTGGTATAAAAAATAAAATTGATTTCATATTATTCGATTTTCATGATTTTTTCAACGGAGTCTTAGGCTTACAAGACCTAATAAAACTAAACCTCAATATAGACCTAATAAATAAACAACTAGTCGGTCAAAAAAATTTAAAAATCCCTTTCAAATACAGAGAACCAAGCGAAATAAACTTCTCTTTTTCGGTAAACCCTCAAGAAAAGATTATAAAAAAAGTACCAGTTAGTGTTTATGAAGGTGAGATATTAACGAAACCTTGCCAAATTAATAATCTATATATTCCCCAAATTTTGTCTTATGCGGAAAATGGCTTTGCCCCAATTGAAATTCAAAACTTAACGGATCAAACAATATCAGCAACTTTGGATAAACCAGTATTCGTGGAATCGTTCGATACAAATCAATATGAAATATTTACGATGGAACACATAAAAAATAATAATAATTCAAATAGAAATAAACAAAATAATATAAATAATGTTAAAGCTTTAATTCGCACAAATCACCTTAACCCTGAAGAAAAACAGCTGTTGCATAAATTATGTAACGAGTTTAATGACATTTTCCTTAAACCAGGTGATGATCTTACATTTACGTCGAAAATAAAACATGAAATTAAAACCACCGATGAAATCCCAGTTCATACAAAGTCATATCGCTATCCGTTTATTCATAAAGACGAAGTACAACGACAAATAAACGAAATGCTAGATAAGGGAATTATAAGACCATCTTGTAGTCCATGGTCTTCACCTATTTGGATTGTTCCTAAGAAGCTTGACGCTTCAGGAAAAGTCAAATGGAGGGTAGTTTGTGATTATAGGGCCGTTAATTCTAAAACAATAGATGATAGATATCCCATCCCCAATATCAATGATATTTTAGATCGCTTAGGGAGAGCACAATATTTTTCGACACTTGATTTAGCCAGCGGCTTCCATCAAATCGAGATTGAAGAAAAATCAGTTGAAAAAACAGCTTTTAACGTAAACAATGGGCACTATGAATTTTTACGTATGCCCTTCGGGTTAAAAAACGCCCCTTCGACATTCCAACGTGTCATGGACGAAGTCCTAAAAGATTTACAAAATAAAATCTGTATGGTATACATGGATGACATTATTATTTTTAGTACCGGTCTTCAAGAGCATATTCAAAATTTAAAATTAGTATTTACAAAATTAAGGGAAGCTAACTTAAAAGTGCAATTAGATAAATCGGAGTTTCTCAGAAAAGAAGTAGAATTTCTAGGTCATGTAATTACACCTGACGGAATTAAACCGAACGAGAAAAAAATCGCGGCAATACAAAAATTTCCAATACCCAAAACTCAAAGGGAAATAAAATCATTCTTAGGTTTAATAGGATACTATAGGAAATTTATAAAAAACTTCGCGAAAATCACGAAACCTATGACCAAATGCTTAAAAAAGAACGAAAAAGTCGAGCATACTAAAGAATTCTTAGACTGTTTTGAAACATGTAAAAATATCTTAACTTCAGAACCCGTATTAGCATATCCTGATTTTAATAAGCCTTTCGAATTAACTACTGATGCATCAAAATATGCAATAGGTGCTATTTTGTCACAAGATAACCATCCCATATGCTATGCATCGAGAACGTTAAACCCCGCGGAAATAAACTACTCAACAATTGAAAAGGAATTACTCGCTATTGTATGGAGTTGTAAATACTTTCGACCATATTTATTTGGATACAAATTTACCATTTTTACCGATCATAAACCACTACAATGGTTGTTTTCTTTAAAAGAGCCAAATTCACGTTTAGTACGATGGCGACTAAAACTCGAGGAATTTGATTACACGATTCAATATAAAAAAGGTAAACTAAATCAAGCTGCTGACGCACTTTCGCGTAACCCAGTAGATCTTAATCCCTTAGAAACGCAATCTGTTTGTAATAACCCTGGCGATGTAGATGACATCATAAAAGACTTTTTACAACAGAACGAAACACTTCCTAATCTAGATTCAGAAGAAATAAACAAAATTCTTCAAAAAGACATAAGTAACGAAAGACCAAAAATTAATATAATTTCAGACATTGTCATTAAACCAGCGAATAAAACAAGTCAAATACAACCAGTAAAAGAAATCCGAGATAATCAAACTGATTTAGAAACGGTGCATTCATCAATCGAAAATCCAATTTTAAATATACCAATCTCCGAAAGATCTCTAAACACTTTCAAAAATCAAATTCTTATAACGTTAGGAGACAATGAACAAATCCAATGTAAATTTGACAAAGTTTTTGAAAATTTACGACTATTAGTAACAATCCCAAAAAATAATATAACAAATCATCTTATTAAGCTATTAAAAGAGTACATCGATCCGAAACAAACTTATGCAATATTCTTTAGAAATTCCGAATTGGCTAAATATTTTGTAGTTACATTACAAAATATCTTTAAAAACTTATCATTTAAATTCATACAATGTTCCAAAATTCTAGAAGATATACAAACGTTGAACGACCAAAAAGAAAAATTAATGATATATCACACCACCAAAACTTGCCACCGAGGTATTAATGAAATGAAATTGGCATTAACTTCGAAATTCTATTGGCCAAAAATGGCAAACGATATTGAAAATTACGTGAATAATTGCGAAACTTGTTTAAAAAATAAATACGATAGAAATCCACCAGTAATAAAATTTAATCTCACGCCTACAAGTTCCAAACCATTCGAACATATCCATATGGATATATTTAAAATTTCAAACGAAAGTTTTCTAACAATTATTGACTCTTTCTCACGTTACGGTCAAGCATATCCTATAAAAAGTTCAACAGGTATCTTAGTCATTGAGAACCTCCTTACTTTTATTACACATCATGGCTTACCTCAAAAAATAACGGTAGATTCAGGAACTGAGTTCAAAAATAAAGAGATCGAAGACTTTTGTAAAATATATAAAATTGAACTACATTACACCACACCTAAAAACAGCAATTCTAACTCCCCTGTAGAAAGATTCCATTCCACGATAATTGAACATTTCAGATGTTTAAAAGAACATAACAAACATTATTCCGCCGAACAACTAATGAAACGAGCAATATTAGGCTATAATAATTCAATACATAGTGTAACAAAATTCACCCCCTTTGAAGTAATAAAAGGTCATATAAACAATATAGATCCATTCGACCTAAATGACCACCTTATTGTATCAAACTATGTACAAACGCACAAAGAAAACGCGAAAGAATTATATAGACAAATTCAAGGCAAAAATGCAGAAACTAAAGAAAAAATTATAAATAAAATAAATGACAAACGACTTCAACCCCCTGATTTCGAAAATCAAAACACGGTATATATAAAGACCAAAGCTCGAAACAAAAACCAACCAAAATTCAAAAAAGCAAATTTAATATCGCAAACAGACATAAAATTGACAACTGACCAAGGTACTTATCATAAACACTTTGCAAGAAAACCTAAATCTAAACAAAAATCCCCTTTACAGGTAGAAGATGCAAGTGAGAATCCTGACAATGATCCTGGTCCTAATACCTCCGACATTAAGCAATAACATTGAAATGCTAAAAATGAAAAACCCAATATTACCTATACAGTTAGGAAAAGCTAAATTAGTTTATAGCAAACATACATTTATTCACTACATAGATTTACTACCAATTATTAATCAATTAAAAGACTTAAGAGAACAATTTAATATTATTAAAAATCATCTTGAGAATCAAAATTTTACAAATCCAATTTCCTATCATGGCATATCCGAAAACTCTCTTCGTAGAACCGAATACTTAGTTAAAAATACGCAAGATAAGTTGGCAAATCTTTACCCTCACATACGCAATAAAAGAGGTTTAATTAATTTTATTGGCAATACACAAAAATGGCTCTTTGGCACATTGGACGCTGATGACGGAAAACGTTACGATGAAGCAATCAGTAACCTTCAAAATAATCAAAGAAACATCATGAAAGAAATAAACTTACAGATATCACTATCGAAAAGTTTAATAAATAATTATAATAAAACCATCACTACCATGTATAACAATCAACAAACATTACAAAAAAGTCTAAAAATATTTGAGGCTACTATCGAAAAAGAAATCAATAACTTAAATAATTATATTGTCTTTCAAGGCATGTTAATGCAAACTAATTTCGATTGCGAAAGCTTAATAAATTTTATAGATAATTTAGAAGACGCTATAACATTTGCAAAATTAAATACTCTACATAATTCTATAATATCAAGTGCAGAGTTAAAAGAAATGTTAAAATATCTAAGAGAAATTTATTATGAAAATGAAATACCCACTTTTAAAAATATTCTAAATTATTATCAAATTTTGGGAGTACAAGTAACATTTGTAGAAACAAAAGTAATTTTTGCTGTACACGTACCTATAGCAAAACCTCAAACGTACCTTTTCTATCATTTATATCCCGTTATCCAAAAATCAAAAATTATAATCCCAAAATACCCCTACATGGCACGTACAGAAAAAGAAATCCAATTTGAAGACAACACTTGCCCCCAGTTGGAAGAAGTCTTCTACTGTAACGAAGCTTTTCATCCACAAGACAAATGTATTCTGGCGCTATTAGATGGTGTGCCCTCAAATGATTGTCCGATAATCGAAGCCAATATTGAAAAATCAATAATTGAACAAGTGACAGCCGACGAAGTAATTATAATGCCACAGAAAAAGGAAAGAATCCATACTCAATGCAACATGGACCAATACTTTGATATTGAAGAACCAACTTTGGTGAAAATACCTAATAACTGCCAAATACAAATAGGCTCTAGAAAATTTACCAATACAATGGAAATCCAAATTGGAAAACCTCTATTGTTACCAGAACTACAATTTGATAATTTCACCTCAACCAAATTGGTAAAAATACCCGACATAAACGAAGTAAATCTCAATGAAATATACAAACTAAAGGACCTAACTAATCAATTGCAACCAATTGAAGCAATAAACCAATCAAACGGATATTCGTCAATAGTAATCGATACACTTATATTCATGATATTGATTGCTATCATTATCTCCTTGGTATTAAAAAGAAAGAAACTAATATTTTGGAAAAAAGAAAAGAAAGAAAAGAAGAAAGAAGAAAACAAAGTAACCCTCGAAAATACACCCTGTATTTTCTCAGCTTAAGGAGGGAGGAGTTACATACACAGAATCCTAAGGAAGCCTACATGGGAACGAGCTGACTGGGCACTTCCCACAGAAACTGCTTATTAAGAAGACCTTCGAGAAAGTCTATAAATATAAGTTAAATCTTAATGTTCTTTAATTCTTGTGATCTCAATACATGTAATAACATTCAATTGTCATTCTTGTAGTTGCTTTGATTGTATTTTTGAAAATAAAATAATTTTTAAAAACACAAGTTGGTGATTCAAAAACATAATTCACAAAACAAATTACAAAGAACGTCGTTTTAGTATTCTTGGCACTTACTACCCAAAAATAACATGGAAATTGTACCAACTACCAACTACAAAATTTCCATTTTTGCTGATTGGGTAAAAAAAGAAAACAATTTTTTTATTCTGTAATTTTTACGATTCCAAAATTGGTCTACTCTTTGTTGCTGTTGTTACAAATTAACGCCATTGTTTTCAACGTGGTCCATATAGACGGCCAGGGGCGACTGCGACCTGCAAGAAGTCCAGGTCAACGGGAAAAAACATTGGGGGTACTAACGATGTAAATGGGGTCCACTAAAGTGGATCCTATATCAGCAAATAGTCACCAAAAGTTAGCGGTTCCGTAAATGTCATAATGTACCTAACAAAGATTGTACCTTTGTACTTCCATAATACTTCGAAGAGACAAAGAAATTACCTATGTATATATTAAGTATTTTTCATTAAATTATTATGTAAGCAACTACCTATACTCTTTGTGGTCACACTATTTGTAACTTATGAAAACTTGAGCATTTGATAGCAACGCGTTGCGCTCATATGCACGATAGCAAACATATCTAGACTGGAACCAGAGCTGCAAGGAATATGGTGTAAACTTGCACGTACTTATTTAATTCGTCTATTATTAATACAGGTGTCAGATGCAAACACTGTTCCAAATATTTTCAAAAACAAAAATACACCTAATATACAAGTTGAAGTGAATTAAAATTGTCTTCTTTGGGAGTCTAGAGATAGGAAGTACATTTGTTTTTAATAACACTATTCCTTTTAAATTCTTTCGATAGTCCGATGCCGCCAACCATGCCTGAACTCATGGACATCACCTAAAATGGTCTGAAGCAAGAATCCTTCTTCGAAAACAATACTGGAAAAAACGGAAATTCAAAGATGCGGCGGTTATACATCAGAACCCAAGTTGCTTTAGTAAATGTGGAAACCACTCTTAGGAGGTACTACCGAACACCCTGTATTATGGTATTCATGTAGTATTCTGGATATATTTTTATTATTCCAATAAAAAAGACAAATTATCTTATGTTTTTCTTCTTCCGAATTGCCCATGTCAAACCGTGTACTAGTCAATATAATATGTCAATGTAATAAGTATTCGAAACTATATTAAAATGAAAATCTTTTTTATATCAGTTTACTAACAATTGAAACTTAAATATTTAAATAACGGCTAGTCCAAACACTAACTTATTATACATTTTTAAAATAAGGAGGAAAGGAAATTTCATTCTAACAACAAAATTAATTTTTTTTTTAATTCTTAACTTTACGGTGGGTCACTGTTATTGTAAATGAATCTAAAAGATAATATGGAAGAAATCCTACAACTTTCGTATTTAATGTTTTTTTCCACCTCTTACAATAAAGCCTTTAGGTACGGTGCTGAATTGAAAAAAAATCCTGTACAGCTCCCCAACAACAATTTTGATCCTATTTTGTGCACACCTGTTTTTAATAACTCTATTCCTTTTCAATTCCTTCGATAGTCCGATTGCTGATCATAACTTGAGGTAAAGGTCAATCAGTATCATCTACTTTCTTTCTTCTTTTTTTTTTTTCTGTAGCAGACTTTGCAATATTAGTAGTTGGTGGCCGTGATAATATGTATTTAAATCGATTTCTGATGTTTTCGATGAGGAACATTTGTGTTGTCTGACTGGTGTCCATTTTTCTACTTTATAACAGTTTTATAAAGATAGTTATTGAAACATATAGACATCTGAATAGATTACAACTAAACGATTCAGAAAAAAAATTTACTACCAAACATAGTGATTCTTAAAGGAAATGTAGGCATTATAGCTTCTATTATTTGAAGTTTCGTTTCATCATTGTCAGTCCCGCCTGTGTTCCTTATATGCAATAGAGTTTAAACAATGACACTATGAAATCATTCAAGTTAGAGGATCTTCTGAGAAAGTGTAATCCTGATAAAACAGGTAAAGGTTTGAAATACTTTCAAACATTGAAAGAAAAACTTCAGAATAGACCCACGATGGGCAATACATTTGTTTCAACGTCAAAAAAGGCGATTATGGTTGCAGGCGTTTTACAGGATCTCTCTACTGCAAAATCAGCAAAACCGCATACTATCGGGAAATAACTAATTTTGCCAGCTGTTGAAGAGGCTATTGAAACTGTTCTTCACAAACCTGCATATGATATACTCAAAAGAATCCCTTTGAGTAACAATACAGTCCAACGACGTTTTGAAGAAATTAGTCTACGTGTTGAAAGCTACTTGTGTAATTATCTGCAAACAACCTAGTTCTGGCTACAACTAGACGAGTCAACTTTATCTGATAATGAGGCATTCTTATTGACACATCTTCATTTTGTTACCGACCAAGAAATTCCCGAAAACTGCTCTTTGCCATCTAAAACAAAATCTACATGGGGTGTTTGCAACTCACTGCGTCATCAATCGACAACATTTAGTTAGTTTAGTAAAAATCAGACTAATGGATTGCATCCACTCGTCTCAAACCCAACTAACAAAATTCGGAGCAACGCATTGAATTCAAGATTATTTTCGCAGTTGTGTGAAAAAACGACGAGATTTTCATCAATTACTGCTTCGTACAAAAGTACGCTAGCTGTGGAAAGGTTTATGTTTGACAAGCTTTTTTCAGTTTTTGAGACCAATTTCCAAATCCAATTTTAAAACAAAACTTAATCAAATGGAAACCAGAAATTGCCTATTTAACATATTTGTTTACCAAATTAACAAGCTTAACTTGAAATTGCAACCATCATTACAGCTTTTCTTGCCAAAATTACCCTAACGAAGCAAAACGTTGGATGGCGCAAATTTTCCCAATCTGCCAACTTGTCACCGACATGCTGCCAGGATGATAACGTTCCGGCCTACGTTCAACATTTAAATGCCCCGTACACAGACCTTAAAACCACATTTGAGGATGTTTTTGCCATAGAAATAGCACCGTCCATATGGAGACATTTATGGATCGGAGGTCATATTACTCTCAGAACTGATCGGAATAAGATCTAACGAAAAACTTAATGTGCACTTTTTGCTACTTATCCTGCATTATGGACGATCGCAAGGAAGTTTTTAATAGCTTTTCCATCTACATACTTTGTGGAAAGTGATTTTAGCGCGGTTGCCAATCTTTAAAAAAAACAAATTGGAATCATTGGCCGAGGAAATTTAAGATTAAACCCGACCAATTTGAAGCCAAACATTGAAAATTTGCTATCAAAGCATCAGGCTCACCCCTCCCACTAAAAGTATTTTATAACTATCTCCAAAGTTTATGGCAGTGGGGAACAATGCGCCAAAAGGAAAATTGAAAGTTGCAGCGATTTTTGAATTTTTCGCATCGTCCTCCTCCTGCCATAAAATTTGACGAGTAGAATAAAAGGATTGGTTTTTACAAGATTTGATTTTGTGTCATTTTAATTAACAAATATATGAGTTATAATACAAACATTTTTTTTACTTTTTAAATTTTCTACTCTGCACTACACTCTATCAAATTGCGTAGCTCTATGTCAAACCTAGATAAGGTGATAAAACGTAAAATACGGCGGTCCGGGTTGCGCAGCACCATGTCGGATATATGAAAAACGTAAACAGTGTCTGTTGTTACGTTGATATTTTCTATGCCATCACCAGCTCGCCGCGTTATGAATGATAATATGACATGAATATATCAAGACTTACGGCCAGTGGAAACCCAATGGTCCACGTCCTATTATGTTCGTTTAAATTAAAAAAAAAAACAATTTTCGTGTTTTCTTGTTTTTATTTAACAATTAATACTTATATAAAAGTAGAAATAACCAGTTTCCTTACTTTAACCATTTTTTGTAAACAATTAGATATAACCCTAAAATTGATGAACTAGTTGCTATTAAATTTATATGCAATGGCTTTATTTTAGATGACCACAAAAACCCTGGTGGTAGTGTGTTGACAGCATGTACAAAGTCCATACATGCCCGAGTTACTGTCCAGAAATGAAACTTTTTTAAGTTATGAAGTTTTTCAGGAGTTACGCTAAAACCAAACAAACTAGAAAATATTGAAACTAAAATTAAGAGAATTTTATATTTACCTATTAGCTTTGTCTATACACCCTTTATGCTTTTCCAACAAAACTAAATATCTTAAAGTCCTAAAAATAAAATGTCCATTACTCTTTTTTCTTTAAATCATTTCATAATTAAATGATTCTAGGAAATGTTTACTCTTTTTTGGGTCAGAGAATGCAAAGTTTACTTTAAAAAGATATAGTGGAGAACACAAACCTAGTATATTGGGTAATAGAAATAAATAATTTTTGAAGAATGCGGTTAAAGATATAACGCCAACTTCTGCCATAAATTTTGTATTTAGCAATTCATTTGCAACCTACTTGTCTTGAACAAAACTCATGTGTAAAAATATAAAAACTTTCTAGTATTTTAAATTAAAAATTAATTAATATACCTATAGTGACTGCATTTTACACTGAACTAAGCATTAAAAATGATATAATAAAGTTTAAAAAAATAATTCCAAAGGAGGTCAAGATATACAAAATTTATCAAAATTAATGAAAAAATCAAAAACTATATAGCTATAATAAATTGAATATTTTAAGTGCTTCTAATCAAAAGTGTGCTGATATCAAAATTAAATTTTTGCGATGAATCAATTTTAATCTATCGAACTAAATTTTTCTATTATCTGCCCTCTCTTTAGGTAAAAAACATTTTAAAAACCTATTTTTTTAATACAAAAAATTGGAAAAAAGCTTATTTTTTTGTGTAAAATTGTTCTACTTAAAGACATTAGTATTAGATTTATAAGATCGTTTATTTTGATTAACCTAAAACTGAAAAATTTAATCTTTTTGGCATTCCGTTCAAATTACATAAAGTAAGATTACTTTACGCTAGTTTAATATTTACACTATGCAGATTTCGATTTGAAATCAGTTAACAAAGGTTATGCTAAACTTCACTAATAAATAGTGAGGTGGCTCATTATCAATGACATCACAACTAAAGTCCAAATAAAAACAAAAACATACAGTACGGGGTAAAAAGTCAAGATTGGGGATTTAATTTATGTACCTAAACTTTTCATTTTAAAATTGGATTAATAAAATTAATCTGAACTTTAAACAGCTCATTGTTCAATTCACGTTAAAAGAAAGACGTTGCGTAAAACAGCTATTATAACTCTTTAGAAATATATTCTATATCTTTCGAATTGTCCACTTTAGATAAAGGTCTCTCTAGGAAAAAAAACTTATTTTTCACGAGCCTTTCATAACAAAGGTAGGCGATAAACCAGAGTGCAAAAAATCTAGATATTTCAAAATAGTACAGGTGGTTCAAAAAAAGATTACAAAACTTTTTAAATATAAATTGATATGATTTGATAGAACTGTGTGTTAAATATACGTTTAACTACATCCATATCATAACATTCAGGCGACATAATAAGCCACTAGGCTGCAGTGAAAGGACTTTTCAACCCTAGCTTCCTATATCATTGAATCAATCAATTACCGCATTCAATAAACGTCATATTTTTTCCCATTCCAAAAACAAGTAATTTTAAAACAGTTTCCTTTCATATTCCTATTAATTATTAAATAATACGAAATTCAACTTTTAAATTGCTATTTATAAATGATCTATAAAAAAGAGGCTTGAAGTAATAATTTCGGAATGAATTCGAAATCCTTTAATCTGTATTGTATTTAAGAAATATATGTATAAATAAAACAGAATGAAAATTAGAAAGAATGAAGGTAGTATAATTAAATGAAAAACTAATTCCATGGTTTATTAATTATGTACCCTTATAAAGCAAAAAAAAAAATCACACCTTGCAAAGTTTTCATTTAATAGCTTCTAAGGTTAGATGCAAGTTTAAGCTCTAAAACATGAGTTTTTAATATATGACAAAATCAGGATAAATTTTTGAGCTAATCTCTTATTTTAATATAGAAAATAATAACAATAAAATACTGTTAAGAAGTTAGTAGCAATGATGGACTTACTTTAAAATTGATATATAGGACGTTAGGACCCAACACGTCGCACTAGCGGTATCCCATTTGGTATTATTAATTCCCGTTAGTAACTTATGTTTAGCAAGCCAAGAAACTTTTTCAAGAGGCAAGAATATTTGATCAATTATATTTGACGCCACTCCGAAAAAAGCCATATATTTGTCAGGTTCCTGTAACAAATAACTATTTTTATTGTTTTAAACCAAATACCACACGATATTTAGTTTTTTTAGTTTAGTTATTATATGTGATAAAATTAAATGTGTGCCAAAGTTAAGCTTTAAACCTCTAGCACTTTTCCCAAAAAATAATGCATACCCAAAATATTAATGCGACACCAACTGAAATACCTATAGGAAGCGTTTATAGCATGATTTTTCAAGATTATGGATTAAATTTCTAATGTGGTAATGCTACCAAAGTAAATACTTCCTTGAAATTATTATAAACCCTTTGTAAAGAAAAAACGATTTATTCATCAAATTATTATTTAACATGTATAATTCTGTCTTTCCCCCTTAAGGCTTCTCCGCCTCACCCTTACTTGACGTGACAATAATAAAATTTTAATACTTTAGAAGTTCGGTCTACTTCTTGTACCTTAATAATATCGAAATCTTTATGTGATAATTTGTATTGTAATAATAGGTAGGACTGATTAATATCATGATTATAACAAAAAGTTTAAGGTGTGTAGGAAATATAGGGTGCGATTATTACACTACACTTAATCAAGGTCTAACTCAGAGTTAAATTTTTTCGTTGAAATCGCAGTATAAACAATTGCTGGTTTCAAATACTTAATACTGTTTTATTGGGAGTAAGAACTTATCGTTGACCAAGACATAATACATAAAACTTAAATAGAAAATGGCATTATTAATACAGAACAGCCAGTACACTATGCGCAAACTTGATCGCTTCGGATCGTCGAATTGGGATAAAGTCTAAACGAAATGTTGCAGAAAAAAGCAGAACGGCCATATTTAGGATGATATACTTCTAAATAAATGCGAAAAAATTGTTGAAATATATTTCCACTGTGATTATTTTTGATAATTATGTTACCTAATTATAATTAAGAGGGGAAGCGTAGTGTAGCATTTTTTTAAAAAAAAATTTTTTTTGTGCTTAAATTGGTAGTATCCTATGTATGGAGTATGCTCCAGAAACCTGGATATGGATATATAATAGAGCAGACTGAAATTAACTCGTTTAGTGTACATTTAAATAAGTAATAATAAGATTCAAACAAACTTTTTTCTTGTCCTAAAACTTTGAAAGGGTTTTTTTCTCAAAACATTGTTTTTCGAAACGATGTGCAAAATAACACAAAAAATACTTGAAGAATCCACTTAATTCTGAATTTAAATTGAAGATTATCTTGTTTACTTCAACTTATGCCTACAGTACATATTAAAAATTTTGAAAAAAGTTATAAATAACAAAAATAACGAAATTTATGCTAAAAATAAAGTCATATTTTTAGATCACCATTTTGTGAATTTTTGATGATCAATAAATTTGCTTTTTAAGTATAACTTCAAGCTATACTCACAAATTTTACGAAACTTTGTATTTTTTTGTTTTCGTCAATTCTAATAGATATTAGAATGTATGTTCGAGGCACCTTCGGATGTGAATATGTATATGTACAGTAAATGGTGAAAATTCATCAAAAAGGGTCTATCTTCGTCCTTCTACATCAGAATAGTTACTTAATTGAAAAACTCAAAAAAGTTGGTAACATGCAATTTTTAAGGTATTTACAGAAAATCTCTTATTAACCTGCTTAAAAAAAAAGAGGTTATCAATTCGACATATCTTTTTGATAGGGATGAGATATTTTGATGAGATTTTCGGTATTTTGTAGTGCGTACTTCCAATGGAATATCGTGAAATATAGCCCCGGTAGGTTCATACAAGGCGGTTAGAAACTTTTCTTTATTAGCCACTTACGCGTGTGAGATGTGAGCAAGAAAACAACACAAACCAATACGTCCGCTCGCCTCACATCCGAGTACCCTGAATACTATTGAAACACCCTAAATTGTTTCTTAATTAGTGCAGTAATTTAATAGAGGAGTTCGGGATAGTCCGATGACCCTAATTAGGGTTCTTAGTGCCCTAAACGCGTCTACACAACCCTGAGATCAGAGCCTAAATCAATGGACTCCCTGAATACCGCGTGGTCTAATAAGCCCTTAGGACCAAGTAATTACAAAAAAACTGTTCTAAGAGAACCATTTTTAAATCTAAATACATTAGTTAATACGTAATCCAAATCTAATATTTCATTGGATATCCTTTGTTTTGAATAACAACCCTGTATCTTCTATGCAATGACTCAACTAAATGTCTGTAAGTTGTCTAGGAGCTGGTAAACTATTCCAAAGCCGAGCAATATATACGGTAGATTATTGCTATTTATAAAATAAATACCGATTCTAGTGAAACTGGAAGCACTATACCACTACCTGAAATTGTTTGGCTATGTCGTAGTATGAGCAGGTGAACACACATTTACACTGCGACAAAATGTAAAATTATATTGGCAACATTTACTCTGAACATGTAAATAATTATTCATGTTTAAACTTACATTTTTACCAAATCCATATATTAAGTTATTTCTTAGCACAGGAATATCATCTAACAATCTAATAGCAGTTCTGGTAGCGGACATTTGTGATCCAAAAATATTAAATTTTTTTGCCAATTCGGGGTCGTTTTGCAATTCTCCTAGTAACCTTGATAGATAACATAATGTTCTCAGAACCTGCAAAAAAAAAATACTATAAATATTCAACGAGGTAGAGACAAAGTAAATAACTCCTTTGTGACACAGTTACTTTTAAGTTTGTAATAAGTATAGGCCGTAGAGTGGGAAGGCTTTTAAAAAAATTTTTATTGTAGCAGCATGACTAACAATATTTATTTTAACTTGTACTTTTACTCTTTTGATTTAACTTTAAGATTTAAGATACGTAATAGCTCATTACATTAAGAGTTAAGAATTTAAATTTAGGATAGGTAATATTCGTTATTGCTCACTACACTCAGAAGCGTAGAGCAAGTGCAGGTATTTATATTCTTATTGGAACGCAATTTGTTTATTCCCATATGCAATTTGTTTGTTCCCATGCTGTATTGGTTTTCTATACATGCAATTCAGCTGTTCTCATACTATATCAGTTTACTGTAGACACAACTTGTCTGTTCTCACAATGTATCGACTTTCTATAGAGAATAACAAGATATTATTCAACACTGTCTATGTTTATGACATTTCAGAGAAGTGTTATTGATATTTAAACAGAATCAGCGATTTTACTAAACACCTGCATCCGTTGGGATAAACAAACAAGAATTATTTACTGCACTTATGCAAGGTCGGCAAAAAAAAATAGATCCCGCTAGTCTCGTGTCCAAACAACCAGTACGATTTTTGAGTCTTAACCTAAAAAACCTAAAAAAATATTAGTCATGACAGAATAAAGTTAAGCAATTTTAAAATGACATAAAAAATTAAAAACTTCTTCTATATTATGGTGGAGTTTATTTTAAAAAATAATGTAAAATAAATTCAACATTCGCTCGTACTTTTCTCCACGTATCATATTTGGTATTTTAACAAGGAATAAAATTGTTTCTAGTTAAAAATAATAGATAAATTTCATTGGCATATTAGTTGTCACTACTTATGCAACTAAAATCTATTTCAAGAAAAAAAAAAAAAGTTAAGAATCTTATTAAAAATATCTTTTTTAGATTTTTTTAAATGCCATTCCTTTATCTTTGCATTTACTCATTATTAAAAATTCCAGAAAGATGAAAGATCCTTATTCTGACATTCTCTATTCCTTTATTTTTATTTATTTTATATAGTATCTACATCAGTTAAGCCAATTACGGATAATATTCTTAAAATTAAAACATTAAACAAACAGTCCACTCAATTTTGTAGTTAAACGAAGTCCGAGCGTGAACAGCAAACAACTTATGGTGAATAATACAAATGTACTTATTTAAAGTAATACTATTTAAACCTACATCATTAATCTATACACTGAAACAGTTATACATCTTATATATTAGTGAAATTTTATAACTATTGATTCTAGGAAACTCTAGATAAAATATTGGTCTTTATCTTGTGCCACCGCTTTTACCACAAATCGAAGGTCCGAATTTATGTTATTTTTTAAAATCACACCCTTATGCGCCCGTTTTGCATGAAGAGGGTAGTAAAAAAAGTGGAGGTGATGTTGTTGGGTATCAAAAAAAAAGGTTGTAAGTACGAGTACTAGGCTGATTGATTTACTAATAATGAGATTGAACTACTTGGAGTGAGGGTGACAATTAATGATTATTTTCAAATATTCTTTTTTGTTGTTTACATTGCGCCCGGTTGTAGACTGGGGGTTTATGAATGTTTGTTTAATTATTTTGAGAGTTTATCGCATCTAATAGGGCAGAGTTTTGTAATCGCTGGCTACTTTAACATTTCTAACTTAAGTTGTATGAAAATGGTTTTATAGACCTTTATGTAACTAAATTTGCAGGGCCTCTGGATTTTTATGACTGCAGTACAATAAAACCGTTAATTCTTATAATATTGTATGGTTTCGAGAGCTGCGTACAGCCTTGTGTCTGAGGACAGTCATTATCCGACCTTGGAAACTAAAATTAGGCTTCATTATTTGAGAGAATCTGAACTTAAATGAAGAGCAACTATAACTTTAGAAGGGCTGACATTGAATTGTTGTACATGTTTCCTAATGTGAATTGGTCTTTTCTGGAAAATTCTGTGGCAGTTCAACCATTTTATAGTGAAATATACAATATATTTGAAATATGCGTCCCTAAGACTGATGTATGTAACGGATCATATCCTCTTTGGTATAAGAAAACAAGAACAAATGACCTAAAAAGAAAGGATCGACTACGTAATAAACTAAAAAAAATATAACTATGCCCAGAACCTAGAATTATCATTTCTTAGGAAAAAAAGTAAACAAAGTATAACACACGCACATAAAAATTATATATAGTTCAACAAAATTTACGTAATGATTCCAAGTCTTTTTGGATTTACATTAACTTTAATGCATAAAATGTTGATTTTAGTTTTTTATTTCAAGATGCTGTGAATTTTGTTTGTAATAAATTACCTAATAGAATCGATCAAAATTAATCTCAATTTGAATTTTTAACGACCAACGCCATTTTAAACTGCTCTTCTCAACTTAGAGGTTTAAGTGAATGAAACATCCTACTAAGAATTGAGTGGTGCCTTAGTATAAGTACTCCTTACACAATATCATTTAGGAGGGGATCAAGCCTGTCTATTGGGGGGGGGGGGGGGCGATATCCCAAGTTTACCGTACGGCAAGCGAAGGTGGAAAGCAGTTACATTTTTACATGTCTGTTTTTCTGAACTCGAAGCTTTTGGGGAAGGCAATAACACAGTATGGCAAACGAAAGCAAGCTGTTGATGGGGTGGTTCCAGCGCCATATTTGAAACAATCTTGTTTAAATCAAAACTCGATCTCGTCATTGGTTTCATCCGATCAGCATGCGTTCATGAGGGGAAAGTCATGCGTGGGTCACTTTTGTGTGTGGTGAACACCATATCGGAGCTTTGGTCATGGTCAGGTGGATGTTATCTACGCCGACTTTGCTAAGGCCTGAATGTGATGCCCCATTCTTTTGCAAAAGTTGGAATTGCAATATGGGTTCCATCCAAATTTGTTACAGTTAATGTCGTCTTATTTAATTAATAGAGAGCAATGTGTTGTTCTTAGAGGTCATACCCCTCGCCCCCTTGGATCATCATCAGGGATTCCCCAAGTTTCCAACTTCGGTCTGCCGATTTTTCTTATGTTTATCAACGATATCACTGTCGCATTTGATGCAAATGATTCAAAAAAATAAACTATTTGCTGACGATCTAAAGCTTTACAGAGTTGTAACCTCTTTAAATGATTGTATTTTACTGTCTCAGACTTATGGCTTCATTGTTAGAAGTGCTAGAGCCTTCAACGACTACCAGCTGATTATACACTAGTATATAAAGGTATTATTTGAGACATTTGTTCGTAGCATTTTAGAGTATGATAGTCAAGTATGGAGTCCATATTCACTGCCATAAATGTAGCATTGAAAAAGTACAAAACAAAATGTTAAGATATAAGGAATCAGACCTATATGATTTTAACATTTCGAAGGAATTCTTGCGAGAAAAATATAATATGAACACATTAGAAACAAGAGGAAAAATTGCAGATTTGCTATATTTATTTAAATTATTGAGGAGTTTTACTGAAATGAGGGAGATATTGAAGTTAATAAACTTTAATGTGCCAATGTATAGTACGAGAAATCCAAATTTATTTAATTTGCCCCATGTAAACTCCAACATCGCTCTTAATTCACCCTTATATAGAACTTGTAGCTTACATATTACAGTGCAATCTGAATGTGATTTGTTTATGAACTGTCTTAGTGCTTTTAAAGCAACTCTACCTAGACTTTTATAAAAGAATAATACTTTTTTTATTATATAATTTTAAAATTTACTACTGAAAGTACTTTGTAAGTGGATTTTTTTTATAATCTGCTAAGTGCTTATTTAAATAAATAAATAAATGAAAGTCTATTAAATATATTCAATAAGTTCGATTGTAACCCTGATTGGGATAGTACCCAAAATTTTTCGCTTTTCGATTGCCACATTATATTCCTCTACTCCATAATTCATGTGGTGACCATATTATACTGCAGTATTCAAGTTCTAGTAACACAAAACTGTCAAAAAGTGATAAACACACCTCAACATCAAAATGCCTAGTAGATCTGACGATCAAACCCATTTTCTTGTGAGGTTCATTAATATGATTTATTATGGGCTCATTGAAATTTAATGAGTGTTAATCAAATAACACCCCCAAATTATTTTGACAAGATGTCCGTTCTCTATAATGCTATATCATTAATAGAATAGGCTTGATTTGGAATACGAATACTTTTCTCAAGAGTAAAAAACATTGACGAGCTTTTCCTATCGTTAGGATAAAAAAACGAGCAATATTTTTGCAGTCGTATACTTTTATTTACGCCGATTGACATCTAGAGAAAACAATGCTGTGTGTCGGCAGAATAATTTAAAACATATTCAAAATTTGTAAGGTTTATTTGCAATTTCTGTACTCGGCTCGTCTGAGTCAGACCCAAAGTTACAATAATGACGACACAAAAAGAAAATTCGTTACTTTTCGATAAACATTTATGTATAATAATAAAACAAAGAAATATACCATTACAATTGTTTAAGCATAATTTTCAATATAACTTCAATTGACTAAAATGTGATTGTCGGACTTGCATTTTCTTTATTTTTGTTTATTTTTACAACGTTTCGATTAGGTTATACCTCTAATCGTTACCAAGTATAAACTGAATGTTTTGTTTTAAGGCTATGAGCTTATATAGGGACTGTGTCCATTGAAGCGCAAAATTTCGCTTCACTGTACAAACCCAATGATTTAATGTTACAAAGTAGTGGTTGCCAAAGACTGGGTATCTCAATACTAGATTTACTGAAGATTCCATTATTATTTTTAATGTAACCTGCTTCTCTAAATTTTCTTTTGAAAAAACTTGACGTATACAACAAATCGGTTAATCGGCTTGTAATTTTTTGGTATTATATCATTACACCCGAATTTATTTTTATATTTCTATAATAGTATATAAATTTGGTTCTTTAAGTTTTTAGCCAAAATTACCTAATTATAAACTTTAAAAAAATTAAATAATGTCACATATAACATAACATATAATTTGCTTTGATTTATTTTTTAAAATTATTTACATAATATTTCATCTTGAAAAATTATTGTTTATATCATAATATATGGATCAAATTTGTTAAAAATATTTATGATATGTTACGCTATACCTCACTATAAAATAATTAGGATTTAATCAGTACTTGAAATAACAAAAAAATTTTGATAAATTCTTTTAATTTGCGGAGTACACCATGTCAAAAAATTTCCACGGGTACAAGAGTATCTCAATTATTAATACTTCAATTTTTATGAAATTTTAGTTAAGTAGTTTGAAGGAAACAAAAATAATGGCTACGAATCTTATTTTTTTCATATAGGCTCATAATTATTGAGTAAAAGTTTTATAGAAAATCATATTTATTAGAAATCTGATGTCAACTTATTGAACATCCTTTCGACCGCCTCCCCCATACCAACTTAAAATATCTAAAGCAATTACAACGTTACAAGTAATAATAATAATATTTCTTTATTTCAAATTAAATGAGTATACAATAATATAAATAACTAAACATGAAATGAGGTCAAAGGATATGATGAATTTATCATTCCTTCTCCAAAAAAGTATGCTTAGTGTCTAATTTATTTGTATTAACACTTCTTTTAAAGTTATCTTTTACTTTGGCATACTATCTATACATTTCATGCTGTTTGATAGTTTGTTATTTTAAAACAAAAACATTAAACATTCAAGTATATGGTGTACACAGTACAAAAACTATTTGTAGCTACTTTCCCAAAACAGTCCTTATTCAAAATTTGCAGAGTATTTAATAACATATAATTTGCTACAGCTTTTATCCTGTAATATATACAGGTCAATTTTAGGTATAAATGGCCAGTATCTAAGGTAAAAACTATATTGATTTCCAAAAATTGTTATTATCCAGACTTAAATTTTTTTATAATAATAGGTTTTTCTAATTTGTTTTGTTGAATAAACAAATAATTTATTTTAAAGAAACCAACTGCTTGTTATGTTAAAAGCATTTTTTGCCCCCACAATAAGATTTTTCATGTATTCCTACAATAAGATTTTAGTCATCCGCATAGTTTATTATTGTTAAGCTAGGCAGAAGGGCTAGGCCTGTCCAAATGTCAACCTCACCTGCACGAGTGATAACTGGGGATCAGTTATCCGGTATACCCTGCTAGATAACAGACGAGGCTCTGGCGACCGAGTCACGGCGGTATAACCGTTTCAACTGAGAGATGAGGAAATGCAACTGTCACTTGCCCACTCGCCAACACGCTCGGCAAGCGAGGCGTTTTAAATGCCATAAACCTTTCATAATTATCCATACAGGAAATGTCGAATTTAGAAAAAAGTCCCCAGGTGAGTAGTGTAAATGACACGGAATCTCACACTGATGCAAAATCAGTCTGCCTCAATTCGGATTCTGGGGGAGGCAAAAATTCGATTAAACTGAAAGAACGTAAGTGTGTTAAGACAAAAATCCAGATAGCCGCATATAACATTAGAACAATGAGTACGCTAGACCACCTCACTAAATTAGAAGAAGAGCTCCAATATATTAAATGGGATGTTCTGGGGCTATGCGAAACACGACTGTCAGAAGAGAAAACTACCGTTTTAAGATCAGGTCATATATTATATCAATACAACTCCGACAGCAACCGTGGTCAGGGAGATGTGGCCTTCCTTATTAACAAAAAACTTGGTCATCTAGTAACTAAATTCGGCTGCATCTCTGGTCGAGTAATCTACGTAATACTCCGATTGAATAAAAGATACACTATGCAGGTAATCCATGGATACGCGTCAACAAGTAATTCGGACGAGGAGGAAATGGAAATTTTCCTTGAGGACTTATCAAGAGCAATAAAATCTGAGAAAAGCTATTATAAGGTCATTAGCGGAGACTTCAACGCTAAAATTGGTCAGAAACATGAAACTGACTCAAATAACATCGGAAACTTCGGCTTAGGTACAAGAAATCAACGTGGGGACATGCTAACAAATTATCTAAATAAAGAAAACCTATACTGCCTCAACACTTTCTTCAAAAAACCTAAGCAGAAGAAGTGGACTTGGAAAAGTCCCGACGGCAAGACGAAGAATGAGATCGACTTTATACTAGCTAATAACAGAAAAATATGCACAGACGTCGCAGTGTTGAATCGGTTCGACACGGGTAGTGATCACAGGCTGGTTAGAGCATCATTTAGTTTTAATCTTAGAGCTGAAAGAAACAAACTTATTCATAAAGATAAGTTTCCTACCAGTGAAGAACTTAATCGAAAACAAGAAGAGTACCAAAAAGAACTAAAAAAGAAACTTGAACCAGTCGAAGCTTTGGACAGAATGGAGATCAACGAACTCAATAAAAAAATTACTAACGATATTCGTATTGCTACCAGGAAAATCTGTACCAAGAGTAGAAACAAACAAGACCATAAATTGCAACCAGATACAATAAAACTTATGGAACAACGGAGAAACACTTCCAGAGACGCAGCGGATTACCAAGAAATGAATAAAAGAATAAACAAAGAAGTGAGAAAAGATATTCGAACATATAACACCAAAATAATCGAAAATGCTATAGAAAAAAATGCAAATATGAAAGTTCTAAAATCAAAACTATCTCCGGGTAAACATAAAATCACCAACATGAAGGATCAGCAAGGTAACATAATTTCAGATAACAAAGACATCGCCGCACATATTGAACGGTTCTACACCTTGCTCTACACCTCTACTATACCTGATCCAAAAATTTCAAACACCTTTATTCGTAACGTTGGATCAGAAGATATTCCCGAGATAACAAAACAAGAAATACGGGCAGCTCTCAAGCAAATGAAAAATAACAAAAGTCCTGGGGAAGACAAAATTACTTGTGAAATGTTGAAAATGGGAGGAGATGTGTTGGAAGAATCAATACAAGTGCTTCTCAATAAATGTTTAAGCCAAGGAAGGATACCGGATATGTGGCAAAATGCAGAAGTCGTTTTACTATTCAAAAAAGGTGATAATACCAATATAGAGAACTACCGTCCTATAAGCCTTTTGTCGCAACTATATAAACTTCTGACTAAAATTCTCACCAACCGACTAACAAACAAGTTCGATGCCTATCAACCAGTGGAACAAGCAGGTTTTCGAAAAGGGTTTGGCACCCTGGACCACTTGCAAACAGTAAGAACATTAATAGAAAAAACAACCGAATACAATTTGCCCCTCCACTTGGCATTCGTAGACTATCACAAGGCATTTGATTCTATTGAAACATGGGCTTTCTTGAATGCAATGGACGACGCTAGAATCGACTCCCGATACTCGAATCTCTTAAAATACATTTATGAAAATGCCACATTTCACGTAAAGATCAACGACGACTTAGTCACCGATAGAATCAAGATCAATAGAGGAGTGCGTCAGGGAGACACTATATCTCCAAAATTATTTACTCTAGCCCTAGAGAACATTTTTAAAACACTACCGTGGGAGACTAAAGGCATCAACATTGACGGAATATATTTAAACCATCTACGTTTTGCTGATGATATTGTCCTAATTAGCAGTGATATTCGTGAATTGACAGAGATGTTAGAACAACTAAACAGAACATCAAAAAAATTTGGTTTAAAAATGAACCTCTCCAAAACCAAAGTAATTACTAACACTGAAGGAAACATCAATATGGATGGCACAATCCTGGAAAATGTGGAAGAATACACATATTTGGGGCACATCATCAAAATAGGAAAGGATAATCAAACAGCTGAGATCAGACGCAGAACAAAACTAACTTGGGCAGCTTTTGGTAGGTTGGACTACATACTCCGAAACAGTGCCATACCAATGAACCTTAAAAGAAAAGTCTTCGATACTTGTGTATTGCCGGTGGCAACCTATGGCCTCGAAACCATGTCAGTGACAAGGAAAATTGCGGAACAGCTTAGAGTGATGCAGAGAGCAATGGAACGAGCTATGCTTGGAATCAGCTTAAGGGATAAAATCAAAAACGAGGAAATTCGTAGAAGAACCAAAGTCACAGATATAATAAGGCGTGTCGCAGAACTTAAATGGCAGTGGGTGGGACATGTAGCTAGGCAGACTCAGGACAGATGGACGGCAAGACTAACGCATTGGCGACCAAGACAAACAAAGCGTAGTGTCGGCAGGCCGCAGAAAAGATGGCTAGATGACATCAAAAAGCAAGCAGGAGCAAGATGGTTTCAAATAGCACAGGACAGAACAGTATGGAAACAGATGAAAGAGGCCTACGTTCAAGAGTGGACAGGAAGTGGCTGAGGAAAGCTATTATTAGCAATGCCAGTAAGATCATTTAAATATAGGCACCAATATAATTCCTAATTTATACAATAACAAATCAATGTCTATGCAGTCATAGGCTTTATTTAAATCTAAGAACATACTTAGGGCTAGATTTTAATTTTCCAAGTTACCTAAAATAGTCTTTGTAAATTAAAAGATTGCATATGTTGTTGACTTACCCTTGTACCAGGTTATGTAGGAGATAATAGTTTATTTATTCATAAAATTTACTAAACGAAGGCACATTGCAGATTCAAAAATCTTTGACAAGCTGAGAAGCAAACTTATAGGTTCGAAATTATTAAAATCGTTTTCAGTTTATGGAGTAACACTATTTTTGCCCGTTTCTAGTGATTCAGGAATATACGAGGTGTGGCAATTAAGTTCTGGGAATTTAGTTATAACTCGGGAACTGGAAACACTGCGTCGTTCGTCAACATCTGTCTAGAGAGGGGGACCTTCCTTTTAGTTTCAGTCCAAGGTTGAAGTCGATAGTACGTTTGGTTTGTGTTTTATGCGCATTTTTCGAAAGTAACTTTTTTTAGTGGCATCATGACAATGAGTGCCTCACATTACAAGCAACGTATTGTGTTTCAATTTTTAGTGAACTCGGGCAAAAAACCCTCGGAAATCCTCCGAAAATTGCAGGTGGTGTATGGAGACTAGTGCATGTAGAAAACGCGCGTGCTTGAATGAGCAAAGCGGTGCAAGGAGGGGCGTGAATCGGTAGAAGACAATCCACGTGAAGAAGCTCCCGTCACCTCTCGTACCGACGCGAATGTCGACCATTTGCGCGTGCTGATCACATCTGACCGGCGCTTAAGCATTCGTGACTTGTCTGACGAGTTAAACATGAACAAAGAAACCGTTTGCAATATGTGACACGAGAATTTGAACATGCGAAATGTTCTCGCCCATGAACAGAAACAAATGCGAAAATCGATCGGCGAGGATTTGTAGTACCGCATTCGGAGCGACGGCAGAGACTGGATGAGTCGTGTAGATGAGATCTGGATCTTTGAGTATGACCCGAGAACATGGAGATGAGCCGTGGATATTTAAGATGACCCGAGAACCGTAGACAAAGTCAGTAGTGGGTGAAAAAGGGTGGGAAGCTGCCAACGAAAGCGAGGATGTCCAAGTCGCGGCTGAAGGCAATGTTCATCGTTTTTTTCGATATCCGCGGACACACTGACTGGATAGTTGTATCTTGGCGTCCTGGAGCGGCTGAGGGCATGCATTTTCCGTGTGCGACCCGAACTCGCCGAGAACGGCTTAATCTTGCACCACGATAACGCATGGGCCCATTCCTCGTTCATTTTATAAGAGTTTTGGGCGAACAAAAGGCATTTTAACGTTGCCGCACCCACCCTATAGCCCCGATATTGCCCCCTGAAACTTTTTTTATTTCCCAAGATGAAGTCGCACCTCAAGGGAACTCATCATGGCGGCGTACAGGAGGTCAAAGAAGCTGTAATAGTAATGCTGAACGGGTTAACTTCGGAGAATTACCAAGGGTGCTTCCAATCGTGGGAGCAACGTTTGAATCATTGTGTAGATACTATTGTGAAGGTCGATGATGAAATTTTGTCCGAAATTTAATTTGCTCGTTTGTTTTTGACAAATTCCCGGAACTTAATTACCACACCTTCTAAGTACCTAAATAACTTGATACCTTTTGTCACTAGTTAGATTAGTTTATGATTTGACATGTGATAATGTTAATGATTTTCGTAATTATTTCAACAAATACCAGGTGATGTATAGAAAATTAATAAAACAGGCAAAAACAAATATTATTCTGATCGCCTACGGACGGTATATATTAAACAAAGAGAAAGTTGGTCGATAGTGAATGGAATTCGTTAAAGCAATATAGTTTCAAAAACCCCTATTGAGTTTCACTTGTCTTGTGATAAGCTAAACTCATTCTCTTATATTATTGTTGAGGGTATTATTCTTAGTTATTTTAAAATGTTCATATTAGTTTCCTTTTACTTTATGCCCACTAACTTGGAGCTGAAAGATACAATATGATGATGGGTTGTTAGTAAGGGATATTTTCTAATTTGCCGGAGGATCATTTTAGTTCGCACGGTAAATTCTTCATGGGAGTTGGTTGTGTTTCACCCTGCTCGAATTTCATAAAAGTGATTTCCCTCCACAAGGAAGGAAAATTGGATTAACGATCTAATTATAGACCCATTTAATTTTTATCAATGCTTACAAAAATTATTGGAAAGTTAGTCAAAGCATGTGTGACATCTTTTATAATATGTAATAGCATTTTAAACAGTAGTTAATTTAGATTTCAGGAAAATCTGGGCACTCATGATGCAACTTTTAAATTGTTCGCATATTAACAAGGGAGAGTTCCTTCAGCGGTTTTTCGTGACTTATCTGAAGCATTTGATTTTATTAGACACGAAATTCTATTGTGGAAACTTTATCATTATGGTTTCAGAGGGATAGCTCTTGCTTAGTTTAAAACATATTTAACAAAGCACTATCAAACACTGATCATGGGGAAGAATTCTTCAACTAGTCAACATATTTACAGGGGAGTGACTCGAGATTGTTTTGAGACCACTTTTGTTTCTTCTTCATAAAACACCTGGCTACTTTGGAGACAGAGGGTGAATTTACATGTTTTGCAGATGACAACTATTTTGGGACACTACTGATTGCATTGAAAAATGTCATTTGCTTCAATCTTATTAAAGTAACACTTGCTGTGATTCTAATCAGCTAATGATAACTTTAGTAAAACAAATATGATTGTGTTTAAATGTTACATGGAGGGTTTGGTAGTTAAAAACACAATAATTAGGAGTGTTATGGTTGAGTAGCTGGACCTTCTAATGGGTAAGACTCTTTACTGTGCACTTGCAGAGTCACATCTTAGATCTGGAATATTCTTCTGGGGAACTTCGAGTCATCTGCTCAATACTTTCTTTGTTATTCAAAAAATATGTTATGCTAGGTCAAGGGACACATGCAGACCTCTATCTGTAAGGCAGAAAGTACTCACCCTTTCTAGTTTATTTATGTAGACAATATATACAAGACAATCCCTTGATTTACCTTGACCCATTCCTACTCTGACATTAACTAAGAAATCTATTACATTTCAAAGTTTAAAGATTTACAATTTACTCCCAAATGAGCAAGGGCTTTTAAAAGTTAGAAAAGAGCAGTTCATATACTTTCTGGCATTGGTTACTTGGATTCCTGCAGGGGAAAATTTAAAACCTTAGGTATCTTAACTTTATCAGTAATTTTCATTTACGAATGCCTACTGTTTCTCTTTTAAAACAAGGACAAGTTTAAGAAGCATGAAGTTAAACACTGCTTTGCCACTAGATATATAGGATAGAATGTCCCACAGCATCGACTTAGTGTGGCAGAAAAAGAGCCTGGTTCCTTGGCAATTAAATTTTTTAAAACCTTACCAATCGGGGTGAAGTTGAATGAGGATTTCAAACGTTTTAAGAAAACTGTTTTTGATTTATGGGTTCATATTGAACCATATATGCAGAATGAGTCCTTTGAATTTTTTAAATGAAATTTAAGTGTCATGTATGTTAATAAGATGTTATGTGAATGTTACTTCATTTTAATATTTATGTAAATGTTTGGAATTTCGACGCCATTCATTCAAGTTTTTTTTTTCATCGGTATTACAAAACTTTTTATTGAATAAAGAGATATTTGATTTGATTCGTGATTAAGAATTGTGCTTCATTGAAGATATAAAAAAATGGTTCAAAAGGATGACTGGTAAAGCTGATTATGGAGTGAATAATATTTATAATGACACTTTTATGTAATGTATTGTTCCGATTTTTAACTGTAATTTGTTCATTTACATATTTAGCATTATTATGTGTTTATATTCTTATATATATTTTACCTAGAAAGCTTTGTAAATAAGAATATTTACTTTTTTACAACAAAGCATATTATGACTTTATTGTATGTATAGTCATGAATAAAGATTGAATGAAAACATGCAGACAGTGGGGAATGAATAGCTTGTACATGATTCCCATAATTGTAACAACTGACGTAATATTGAAGGATCTTCCCCATAATATAAAGGGATTGGGCCTTAGGGAAAAGGCTATGCAAAAAGGTGGTACTACTCATAACAGCTCGAACTCTGGAAGTTTATGGTAAATGTTTCAGACCATAATATCTCCTAGGGCCTAACAAAGGGTTCTCACTAAGCTCAATCATTTTGATATTCGAGCATATCTCTGATAAGTGATGTTCTTTGGAGGGAGTACAACAGTCATTTGGCTGTCTAAAAATCACTCTTCCTTATTCACAGGTTCTTCTCTGAATTTTATTGTTTTATTTTAGTTAAGAACAATGAAAAAACCTAATTAATTTGATTAAGCTTTTCAAATTTCAAAATAGATGGCAACAGGATCAGAGGTTACAATCAATTTCTTCCTGTCCTGTTGCTTAGTAATTAAATTTAAACTTAAACTCTGATTACTGAAATATATATATATATATATATATATATATATATATATATATATATATATATATATATATATATATATATATATGTATAATATCTTTATTTATAATTATATGACTTGGGGATTTATCTCTATAGTGTACTGTAATTGAAAAAGGCAAATATCCTCCAACATTAATGGTTGGTTCATACTTCTAAAAATTAACAACTAACACTAGGCATTTTCACTAAACTAACTCACTAAAGAATAAAAATGAATTGTTTATATTTCAAAATTTAACGATTTCAGAAAATTAAGGTTGATCCATCAAAACCGTCGACTGGTCTTTCAACCTAAAAGTAAAATGTAAATTTTTTACTTTTCAATTGTGGTTAAAACTAATTTTAGTCTAAAGTGTTTCGACTATTCTATGATTCATTTTTACTAGGTTTTATTTGTTTATAATTTTATTTTTCTATTCTGATGTACTTGTCCATTTTTTTTTTCAAGCCAAAAACATCCGTAGGAAGACATGAATTAGGACAATTTTAAAAATCAAACCAAGACATTAATAATTGTCTAACTTCTTAATTGTTAATTCCTAATTTTTAGTTGGGACTATGAACAGCTAAAAATAAAAGTGTATTATTTAACTTGGGAGTGACAATTGTTAATGTAAATTTTTAGATTTGGTATTTAATTTTTGAGTAAAAAACAAACATTACCTGCCAAAAAAAAATTATCATTTTAAAAATATAAGTTTGTTTGCAAATAAATATTGATATAAGCATATACTCATCTCAAAATGAAATACTGCATTTATATTTGGGAAAGGCAACGGTAACACTTTCGCTGTCATATAGATACCCCTTTTTACTTTTATTCTATCTAAAGAAATTAAAACGAATGCAGTAAAATTGTAAATTTTATAATAAATTAAAGAAAATTGGCAAAGAAGGATCTTGTAAATTGCACTGTGGTTACAAATTTATTTATAAATTTAATAATTGGAGAAATCTAAGTGGCAAAGTGCAAAGTATTACCTTGTCTCTTCCTCTATAAGTTTCCAAAATTGCACAAGTTTCATCTAAAACTGACATAAAAAGATCACACATTTTGACTAGAAAAGTAATTAACTGTTTATGGCGTACTGTTTCTTATAACTACAACTTGCATTGTATCAAGGAGATAACAGATAGGAAAACGATATGTAAATCAAATCATAATTAGTTTATTCTTAAAAATTCAACTTAAAATTTGAAAATGAAATAAATTACAGTAAATTGATGTAAAACATAACCTTGTTCTTGTCGACCTTTGACCCTACCATAAACTATAGACATGAATTAAATTGTCTATGGATTCTATAAGCAACATTTCTTCTTTTTTTTTTTAAATGCATTGCCCAGACACAACAGTGAACGGGACACAATTAAATGTATTTTACAAAAGAAGAAACTACTGACAGCTAGGTGTGGATATAGGCACTTCAAGCTTTCAATCCGATATTTTAGGTTATCTAATTATAAATGTGAAAGATGTTTAAATTTTATCAAAGATTAATTATACAACAGTCTAAAGGAATAAATAGGATACCTTCTATAACGTGCTACAATGGATTTGCATCATCAACAGTTGTTGAAGTCAATAATGTAAATACGGCTAGTTTTTCAGATGACGAAAAAGGGTCCCAAGCTAAGACCTCAAGACACCATAACATGATAAAAGCGGCTTTTGCTTCTATAAATGCGGAAAACCATAATTGGGAAATTCAAACACCAGTGACCGACGATAAAATAAAAACCGCCAAATCTGTTGATGAGCTTTTATCAATATCTGATGGTACTGGTGTATCGAGAAGACATGCTCTTAAGGTAATTAAAATTTACAAAGCAATATAGCTATTTTTTCGTGTTTTAATCTTCCACTTGAGAAGGACTTATGATTTTAAAATAACTATAATTTTCATAAATTAAGGTAATATTGTTTAAAATAAAGACATTTTACAATCCTTGACTGCATTTAGAAAATGGCTTATTGCCATTAAAGCCAATGAAAAAGAATTTAATTTCCTTGAGAGTCTTGAAATGTCAAATCAAATCATTTGTTAAATAAGCATTGTGTGCTATAATGTATAAGTACCAAACTACAGGACAAAATATTTAAAAAATAGATAGAACAATAATATACAGATTGAATAATAGAGAAATAATATAAATAAAAAATGTTATAGACTTTCAAGCAAAGATTGTAAATCCAAAGTTATTTGTGGCAATTCCAAGTAAAAGAATTTTTTCAATTTTACACATGGAAGTCATATTTTCCAATCTGCACCTTTAAATTTTGCTACCCCTAGTAAAGTACACAAACAAGACACAACAGTTAAATATTTTGGTATTTATGCAAATTACTGGACACACTGAATTTGTGAGAGTTTGGAGAGCGATTTACCTGCAAATGTTTCGAAATTTGGTGAATGAAAATCTAATTTTTTTGGCTATTTAGCGGAATAATTATTTAAGAGGAAATATCCTAACTACACAGATATGTACCATGTATTTTTTAAACACATTGCACAAATCTCTTCTCCCTTTAACAATATTGAATTTGAAGCAGAGGATTAATCTAGAGTATACAACAGTATATATATATATATATATATATATATATATATATATATATATATATATATATATATATATATATATATATATATATATATATATATATATATATATAAATAAATAAATAAATAAATAAATGCTTTATTAACGGTCAAACCATTTAAAAATTTACAACACTTTACAACTACAAACAAGTTTCCAAATAGATAAAAAAAAACAATAGTAAACAATAAACAAATAAATCCAAAGCATCCGGTAAAACCACAGTAAGTTCACATTTAAGACCACATAAAGAACAATGAGAAGTAAAAAATTTGGACTATAGATTACGCTTTAAAAAATTTTTAAAACTATTTAAGGACATGTTAAAAATATCCAAATCAACGTGATCACGGGATAATTCATTAGCTAAAGTGCACATTCTATTTAGTGGTGCATAGGTGGAATATTTGGTTTTATGAACATCCACAGAGAACACTTCAACCCATCGACTACTTCTCTGAGGCACATTGAAACCAATACGCATTAGTAGTTCTGAAGAATTTATTATACTATTAACGATTTTAAATAGATAAAGTAAGTCAATGTATTCCCTGCGATGTTCAAGAGGCTTCAAATTTAATTGGAGTAGTAAACGAGGGTAGTTGATATTCTCTTTAGGAACACCTAGTTTATATGCTATAAATCTTAAAAAGCGCTTCTGCACCCTTTCTAGCTCCAATTTGTGTATATTATAGAAAGGTGACCATATTGGTGAGGCATACTCTAATATAGAACGCACAACACTGCAATAAACATTTTTTAGACAAATAATATCATTGAAGTCAGACAAATTTCGTGTAACAAACCCCACTAATTTCATTCCCCTATTAGTGATATTATGTATATGCTCTTTAAAAGTTAACTGACTATCCAATATTACACCAACATCAGATATAGAATCAGTCAATTCCACAGACACACCGTTAATCTTATAATTGTACTCAATTAAAGTCTTCTTTCTACAGAACCGCACTGTCTTGCACTTTCCAATGTTAAGGTACAATCTATTAGTAGTACACCATACGCTAAATGCATCCAAATCAGACTGCAAATCAATGCAATCTTGCAAAGATCTAATGCACTTAAAAAATTTTAAATCATCAGCGAAAAGCAGTGCCGTTCCATGCGAAAAAGACTTGACGACATCATTCAAAAACAAGTTGAACAGAAGAGGGGCCAAATGCGCACCCTGAGGAACCCCAGATTGTACCCTAATTTCACGCGACAAGTAGTTCTTATATCGTACAATTTGTATTCTCCCCGTAAGATAGCTTCGCATCCACGAAAGGAGCGGATCTTGAATACCAATAGATTTCAGTTTAGTTAAAAGACAAGTATGATTCACTGTGTCAAACGCCTTGGAAAAATCAGTATATATAGCATCAACCTGGCAACGATCCTCCAAAGCGCATAGCAAAAAGTCAACATAAATCAAAAGATTTGTAACTGTGGACTTCCCCTTACAGAAACCATTTGTTCCGGAACTATATAATTGCCAAAAACAGTTGTTAATTCATCAGTTAAAAGAGAATCGAATATTTTTGAAAGTATGGAACATTTAGAAATTGGCCTATAATTTTCTATATGTGCTCTATTTGAATTCTTATATATAGGGTAAACATAACCCCTCTTCCACTCATCAGGAAAAATCCCACTTTGAAGGGACAAATTATATAATTTACTCAAAATAAGTGAAAAGATACATTGGCATTGTTTTAAAAAGAACACTGTTATATTATCAGGACCAGAGCCTAAGTTGTCCTTCAATGTGTTTATCTTATTAAAAACATCAGTGGGTGAAAATGTACACGTTGAAAAATTTATATTAGAGTCACAATAAAAGTCAAAAGCTGCCCCAGGATCGTGGTCATATATATATGAAGATGAAAAATGATCGGCAGATAAGTTCACTATCGAATTTGGGTCGTCGCTAGTTGTATCGTTATATGACATTGTACCTGGAAGAGTGTAACCACCCTTCTTCATTTTTACATACTTCCAAAACTCTTTCTTATCACCACCCAATAACTTTTGCAGGGAAGAAATGTATTCTTCATAATTCAACCTAGATACGATCTTACATTGAGACCTTAAGTTTGAGAATAACATATAATCAGTCTTAGAGTTAGTAGTCTTAAATCGTTTATGAGCAATCTTTTTATTAAATATCAATTCTTTAAGTTCAGAACTAAACCAATTAGGAAACTTTGGATTCTTTGATCTCAATTTGGGAACAAAACATTCAATAGCGTAATTTACATACTGATAAAAATAGTCTACAGCAATATTTATATCTAAGTCCTGAAATAGTAGGTCCCAGGAAATCCCACCTAAAAAATCATTAATATACTGATAATTTGCATTTTTAAAGTCATAATAAAAACTATCATAGTCCAATAAATCTTGTCCATTGGCATAATCCACTTGAAAACACAAGGCAGGGTGATAACTATCACAGGGTACCAGAGGGTCCCGTACCAACTGAACTACAGTATTACAGTCATTAAAGATTAAATCAAGAAAATTGCCATTGCAGTTGGCGATTGTATTTGTTTGATAAAGATTATAAAAAGCAGTCAAGTCACTCAAGACCTGAGCACGATTAGTAATATTACCCAGACACTTAGTTCCATAGTCATCATTCACCCACACCGTATTAGGTAAATTAAAATCACCACAGATAATCAGACGATCATAAGTAGTTTCAGTTAGAATTGTCTCAACAGATGAACAAAATTCTTCAAAGGATTCAAAAGAAGAGTTCGGTGGTAAATAAACGGCCACGACAATAAGTTTAAAGTTGCCTCTGGTCAACTGTAAAATTAAATGTTCAGTATGTCTAACTGCATTTGAAAACTCCAGTGCCGAATATCCACTATGGACAGCAATAAGAACACCTCCACCCCTCTTACAATCACTTGTCAGTTCAGATCGATCATTACGAAATACTTGGTAATTATAGAATTCTAATTCACTATTTGATATTTCTGCCGTAAGCCAAGTTTCTGTAAATATAAGTATATCATAGGTATCAATGTTGAGGTTTATTATTAGATTCTTTAGTTTGTCACGTGATCGAATACTACGAACATTCTGGTAGTAGACTGTTAGTGCCCTTAGCCGTTTTGGATCAGTCTCTCTATCATGGCTACGACCATTATTAAGTATTCTTACTTGTGATTCTGGGGTTGTTGGTTCGGAATTCTCATAAAGTAATATTTCAAGATGATTCTTCTTAGTAGTAACTATTCTATATATATATATATATATATATATATATATATATATATATATATATATATATATAGAATAGTTTGTAGAAATTAGAGAAATGTAGAATAGCTTGTAGAAAGCAGAGAAATGTGGAAAAACCTCGTAGAAAGTAGAAAAATAAAAAATATAAACAACAAAATTTAAAAAAACGGAACTAACCATAACAATCCCCTAGATTAACCATTAGAACATTTCCCTATTCCGATCCCAGCTGAGGGTGTTCACCCTAACTGTGGTCGCTGATGGACACCAACATTTTTTAATCAGCATAAAAGAAAATAATTGTAATATCCACTATATATATATATATATATATATATATATATATATATATATATATATATATATATATATACATATATATAAATATTAATTGTACTAAAAAATATAACTTAATGAAATGGTGGAAGAGTTATAATTTATTTTTAGCAAGTGTTGCTGACGAAGTTGGACAAAATTTAGTTTTTTAAAAATTTAACAAATCCAATCTAGTAATGTCATTATCAGCTTTATTTGCCCATTTCATACTGGAATATTGAAAGTAATATAATTAATTTACAATTTAAATGCTACACTTTCTATCCAAATGAAATTTAAAAAACACGCCAAGGTGACAACGTCGCGTTACATCACAGATCATAATAGATATTTCTTTCAAAATGGAAGGCAAAATCGACAAGCTGCCGATTTTTCTTAGTTTATATTGAATATTTAAGTTTTTCTGCAGTTTTTTTAATGTTATTTTGTTAGAAAAAAAATATATATTGGCAATTATTTAAAATAGTGGAAACATCAGATTTTACACTAATTTTTTACATACCCCATTTTTCGGTCATACAACAAGAATCTGAATTTTTTTTTGGCGGTCGTAAATAGTTTTCCCGAAATAAATAGTTTTCATTTTCACTTATTACCTTCCTGTATTTTTTCGCCAATATCTTTATATTCTGCCACTTTCACTAAAGCACATTTGAACATTCTAAATAACAACATATTTTCTTTAAATTGTAGACAATATGTTGATCAAAAAAAGAATTTTCGCTTTCACACATATAACTTGTGTTTTCTAATCTCTACCTTTAAATTTGTCCATTTCTAGTCAAATCCTCGAACTCAACACAAATAGTTAGTAATTTTTTTAACAAAATTTACATAAATAACGGCGGAAAAATTAGAATCAATTAGTAAAATGTATTTTCATAGGGCTTGGTATAACAAGTCTTGAAATTGTGAAGAAGTACTAATCCTAAATCTTATAGCTAATTATTGCACCCCAATATAATTAAAATACATAACAAAGAATAATTTTAAAATAAAAAGGGGTACAAAAAGAAATAAAAAATGGCAAAAGACAAAAATCCCTGTCAGAAAACAAAAAACATGCTGTTTCAAAAAACTCTTAAGCCACTTGTTTTAATGTGCTTTATTTCTTAGTAAAATTGCCCTTTTGACTTTTTTTCGTCGGATAAGAAGTTTTCGATTAAATAAATAAAAAGTATTTATGCGCACGTCGTTATCTAAAATTTGACTCTGTAATATGCACTGTGCCTGTATCGCATAGGGTTCTTATTACACTGTTGACGAACTACATTGATATGACTTTTTTTCTTATCATCCAAGAATTCGCACCATTATCTATTAGTCTGCAACTATGAAACACTATGTACCATTCATAACTGTTTATATATATATATATATATATATATATATATATATATATATATATATATATATATATATATATATATAAATAAAGAAAGAAACATTAAAATTAATTTTTGTCTTAGGTAGTTTCCATTTTGTCAGATTGGACTTCAAGTGCAAAAGTAAAATTAACCGATTTTGAAAGTGATCCGAGGTTTATAAGACTTTGCAAAATTCTAACCAAGAACCCTGTAGGAGTCAAAAGCAATGTCAGTATTTCTCGGAATACTCTCACTACCCCTAAAAGTGATGACTTATCTACAATTCTTAGTGTGGCAGCTGACGAAGAAGCTGCAAAACTAGTAGGAAGTATAACTCTTCCACAAATGGTGAAAGTAAGTTGTTCTTTGTATATAAAAGTCATAACAGATCAGTATGTTATATATCTTAAGATGTTTAAGGGTGTTTTAAGTTGACACTTGAGCTTGTACTCAAAACTATTAAGAGATGTTTTTTTTAATTTTTTTCTAGATTATGTAACGGCATACTTATCAATGGTAGTTTAGTCAAAGTACTGAATAAACTTAAAAATGACATATAACATTAGGGACTCCTGAATAAGTGTATATAGATGTACAGTTGGTATCGTATTCTTATCAAATTAAAACCTTACTTAAAATTTCCTTCGCAATTTTATTTTCAATTATTCCAATTAAAGACATTAAATACACAACGTAAAAAATTTGAAGTTATAAGATATTAATTTCAGCTATTGGGGCTAGTATTCCATACATCACATGATTGATATCATTTTTACATCTGTCAAATCGATCGATTCTCTCAGTACTTTAAGTATGACAAGATAAAATATAAGTTGTCACACAGTGTGTAGAATTTACAGTAATTTTTTAAGCAAAGGTTTACAAAAATAATAAAAAATATTTTTTTCCTAAATATTTGTATTGCCACACAAATTTTCTTCTCTTCTTTGGTTGGTCTAGCATTTTTCAGAAGGGTGGAGGCACAGTTTAATGAAGATTTGTGAGAAGGGGAGTAGCGAGATACCTTACAATATTTAATATTTATTATTGAGTGGAAGCTCGTAGGATAGTGATAAAATGCCATGACACTGACTTAATTTTTGCTAAAAACTGTGTTTGTATATATTTTTACTTTAACTTTTTCTACACTATTTCTTTCTGCATATTAACTATTTGTCATCAAAGCAACAGGTTAACACGCATATATTTTCTACAATCGACAACGTACGATGGTGCCATTTATTGACACAGCACAGTGGAAAACGAAGATCTAACGGAGCTTATATATGAACAGGAAAGATGGGCATACATTGAAATATCTCTAGAAATATTAGGTTTAGTATTGGAAGTGTGCACCAATTAAAATTTTTGGTGGAATCAAAAATTTTAGCAAAAAATTGGGTAACCAATTTGAAAAAAATTAACATTGATGCGCCATCAATTATTAAGTAACCCTGTGTTTATGAGGTAACTTTCAAATTATTGTTTTTGTAGGTATCTTAAACATTTTCCGCTAGTTCGAATAATTTTTAAAAATTCAGGAGGTCCAGGACTTTTTACATACAGAGTGTTTGTGTTCCGGCTCATACTTAAAGGCCATCAATATGCATAATAATCAGGCTATACCTATGAAATATTAACTTGAATGATTAAAACTAATCTGAACCAACTGCACTTTAAATTTTAAGCTTTCAAATGAAATTTTTAATGTTCCTCCCATTAAATAATTGTACATGGAAAAGGAAGATCATGTCATAATTGTTATTGAAAACTAGTCAGCATTAAATACAGCTTTACAATACCTTTGTAGTGAGTTGTCATATAACTCCCTCCATTTGATATTTTTTAGTTGATAATGTCTCTACAACATATCACACTTCAGTTTTCTATCAAAAGTGAGTGTATATGGCACCATTTAACCTCATTTATATTCGATGCCTTTATCTCGTTTGGCGGAAAAATTGATATGCGGGGGGACTATTTAAGTCCGCAAGGGATGCATTTAGCTCATTTAATTTCAACTTAATCCTGCTCAGTTATGACCATTTTTACAGCTCATTAATTAATATGCTGTTATTTTTAGGTACTCTCCACTTTATCCAGTAAAAAACGGCGCTCTACGTTATTGCTTAGAACGCTGGCTTACAATATAGCTGCAAATCCAGAAAATTTGAACATTAAACAGTGTGCTGATTTGTTGTATAGTATATCATCATTAAATTTTTATGATGAAAATTTATTCGAGAGAGTTGCTAACAATATAATAATGGTGCTTCAAACGGAAAACATTAATAAGAGTGCTGTAATTGGATCTATACTAACCAGTGTCGGGTTATTAAAATATAAAAATCCTGGTAAGATTAACAGAATTACTACTTATTTTATTATTACCCATATCCTTAAAAAACCAGTTGGTATAATTCTTCACTTTGTACAGTAAGTGACATGGTTGGAAAATTCTGACAAGCTTTGCATTACCAATTTGCCTTCCTTTATTACTTAAGGAAAGTAAAAAGTTGCCAAATTCTTTGCAGTTTTGAAAAGTTTAATTTTTAATGAAAATTAATTTCAGTAATATCAGTGAGCATAATCATTTTTATAAAAACCATTGACATACATTTACTTTGAATGAATTTCGTTTAATCATAAAACTTCTGGAATTAAAATCATAACCGCTCAAATTTAAGGGTTAAACTTTCAATTCTTTCATTGAACTAATGCCGGTAACTTATGATTCAAGTCACCAAATGAGAAAAGCAGTTTTGATGTTTATCACTTAAACTCAAATGCAGTTATGGTACACATCCATAAATTACAAAATCAAAGTTCTATAACCCTTTGACCCCTCCCTTTACCGCGAGAGTCGTGCACGCAAACATATTATTATTTCTTAAGCGATAATTATTTAGTGCTTTATTTATAATAATTTCTTTTTTAGAACTTCTTGATGCAATAAGTGAATGGGTAGCAAAAAACTACTCAATATGTCGACCGCCAGATATTTTTAGTTTATGTATGACGTTTGCTGTGTTAAATTACACTCCATCAAATTCTGAAAATTTATTTAAGGTAAATCACAGGTAATTTAACAAATATTGCATCTTTATCATTATTAAAAATGTTCAGTGGTGTAATAGAGGAGGGTGCGGGAATAGTCGAAATATGGGATGCAAGCATAGGAAGAACAGAGAGAATAAAAAATAGTTGTATTATGAGTATATAAAACTTGTTAAAAAGTTATGTTACGCAATTATCAATAATATTTAATTCATAAATATTGAATCGGGTTTCACAACAGCGCATATGTTTTGTATTGGCAATTTTTTGTTTGCAAACTTCTACTTAAACTTTCTACGTGGACTTCCGTTTTGGTCCTTAAACTATTAACAAATACCCTGTGCGCTCTTGCACAAATCAAGAACAAAACATGGTTTGGTCGTTTGGGACGAGTCCTAAAGTACTTAGAGGAACGTTAGTGCGTTGCTGCTTGCTCTACAGAGAGCGGATGGATTTTCGCCCCATAAATCATTCCTTTGTGCAATTAAAGTGAACGGGTCTACCTGTAGCCGGCGGTTAACTCAGCATCTGACAGTTCAAGCAAAAGAATCGGTCTGAAAAAAGTAAATGTCAGTCACACATATGATAAATTACCTTTTTTTTTTATTATAGTGGGTAACACACGTAACAAACGCTCCTGATTGGATGACCCTCTTAGGTGAGGCATTTTTCTGGGCTTTTGTGTTTTAGAAAACGACTCCCAAACTCGGTTAACGTATATACATTTCTGACGGGTTCCCCTACAAAGAGGATGCAGCGGCCATACAAAGCAAAGTTTAAAACAACTTCTACGTGATTTGTATAGACGCGTTGTTTATCAGTGACACTCGTATTATATCGATAGTCCGATGGAAAGACCAAGTTGTAAAAGATTGTTCGAGAAATGATGTTGAAAGAGATTTAAAATGACAAAATATACGTTATTGATATAAAAAGAAGCTGAACAATTTCTCTTTCCATAGTAAAAGTTTAAATAATAACAAAACTAAAAGTTCAATTCCAAAATATGTGATACGGTAAGAAAAAAATAATTATTTTTGAAAACCTCCTTTATCATACTATTCCCTTTTTTCCATTTCTGAGTATGGGGTGTATTAAAAAATCAAGTTTTCAACGACCGATACTTGAACCTTTCGTAATAGCAGTATTATTAGACGCTACTTTTAGAATTGTTTTTTTTGCAAAAAGCATCGGTAAAAAATATTGAAACGGTAATTAATCGGACTATTGGAAACACTGAAGTTTTCGTTGATTTGCATATCATCCATTTTGTGACCGTGAAATACTATCTGCATTTTTTTTTTGGCGGTCGCCCATAGTTTTCCCAAAAAAAAATATTTTTACTTTTACACTATATGTTCTGACCTATTTCCTTAAATTGTGCCCCTTCCACTAACACACAATTGTGAATATGGCGGGAAATTTGGTGCATTGTGGCCAGATTTCAAACGACAATCAAATTGTTCTGTTCTAATAGCAATTCATTATTTTACTCCATTTACTCTTTTTGCTCGAAAATTGAATATTAAGTATGGAACAAGTCGACATGTGAAAGGAGATTAACAGAAATATAAAATCGGTGACGTCACAAAATGGTACAGAAGATTAAAATTAAAGAAAGCGTTCTAAAATTTGTTTAACGTGAGTCATATTTGCCAGAAATTTGCATATATTTTTTAAATACATAGAACAAATCTATCCTCTCTGAAATATTAAGTATGAGCCAGGTTAGTTCAAGTTTATACAGTATTTATGTATGTAGAAGTGGTTTGTCTATCCATCTCTTCCTACGTTCGTCCATCTGTATGTCACAGTATTATAACCGTATTTTTTTTTCATTTTTCACAATGCAATTTTGTAGTTACATGCTTTCAATTAACCCAAGAAGAGACGAGATGTAAATTAAAGAAAAAAAAAATAGGGTTTCTCTCCCTATGTGAAAAGTAGGGTTTTTTCGTTTATCCCATCAAGCGGGAAATCGTTGGATAGGTTTTCAAAAATGCAATTAAATTTTTTGTATACCATTTTTAATTTAGTTATATCATTCCCAAAAAATTACCCTTGGAACAAATTTGACCTAATAAGACGTACAAAATATGTCCAGTGAAAATTGTTGTGCTCTCGTTATGGGCACTGATTTATGAGATATAAAAAAAACTAACATTTAATTTCGGACGTTTCTCAAAGACTCAAAGACTCATGTGGAACGAAATTGCAGCAAAAACTGACAACACTATTAAATATAAGGGAATCCTGACATGTGTCCGACACGCACTTGATTAATTTTTTATGATTTTTTTTTACTTCCTATAAGCCCTTTATCCATACATATTGTATAAACCTAAACTAACCTAAGTTGTAGTTAGGATATTTTCCTTGTAAATTAATGTTTGGCTAAATAACCCGGAAAATAAGAATAAGAACCAAATTTCAGAACATTTCTACCAATTTCAACCTGGTGCAGTCTTGTGACATCTCCGATCATGTTAATCCATTGTCAAAAGAACGGACTACTGAATTAGCAAGTAACAAGTATAATTTTATAATCGTTTGTAACATCCGGCAACATTACGTTTGTTTGCCGACGTGGCCAACACTTATTTTAATAAAATGTTATGTACAGTTTTATACAAAATGTGTCATGTTTCAAGATATGCACATATTTAAATGAATACTTCATAAAACTAATGTGAAAGTGAAAATAGTTTTTTTTTTGAGAAAACTGTGTACGACCGCCAATTTCGAGTTCTACGACCTCAAAATAGGGGGTATTCAAAAAATCAGTAAAAAAATCGGTGCTTTTATTCCGAATAATTACAATATATAATTGAACCTTATTAAATAGATTAAAAAAAAAGGTTTTATAATCCACTTCTCTAGAGTGTGTTTGTATAAGGCAGTTCATATAATGTAACCCTCATTTTGAAATAAAAACCGTTATATTAATTTATTTAGGTTATTACAAACATTTTTATTTTACTACGGTATATATGAATAGCTTTTTTTTTTAAATTTTACTTTAAATTTAAGTAAAACTTTAAAGGTCTAAATTTTATTTTTTTCTTGAGGTTTATTGGTACCTACAACATTACTTGAAGTGCAAGTTGAAGTAAAAGCATTTGGTTGTAATAATATATATTTTATAGGATAAGTTAAAAATATTCTTGATATTTTTAGATAGTGTATGACAAAAAAGAACTCTTTTTTGACTTAAAAAAAAGTATAATATAAAAATTTCGAACTTTCGGCCATTCTGTAATATATAAACTTGTAATTTAGATAAAGTCCGGAATCAGCTTACACAAGCCATATTGTGCATTGTGTTTTGTTAACAAAAAATTTAACAATACTGGTTTTATTTTAGATTTTATTATCTCAACTTACGCAAGAAGAAGCTGGGAAGCCTTTGGTTTGGTTGGAAATTGTATGGTCTTTAATTTTATTAAATCAAGCCAATGCTGAGCATGTTAAATCAGTATTGAACGAATCTTTCATTGACAGCCTGGAAAGTAAGTTATTCAAAAATTATAACAGCTCTTTCTGTATCATAAAAATGAAATGCTTTTAGGTGTATAAGCATGGTAAATCTACCACCACATGAATCCGTTATTTTTTTTTTTTTTTGGTTTTGGGATTATTAATAACCATAGACATATAAATAATTGACCGGGAATTCCAGGGTACCGATTTGTGCTTGGTGTGAGAGAGACCCAAACATCTAAGGACATAGTTTTTCTCTCTCTAAAGGGATGACGCTAAGTGTTGCTCATACGTGCTGAAGGCTCCCCGCGTGAATGACCCATCAAGTGCAACTACTGGAGGTATCCTAGCGGAGAGGAAAATAAGTAGGTGAATTGCTATCTCTCTTCAACGGCACGTAATTATCTAATTAAAACGAGACCCCTTCAGGCGCAACTTAAATATGAATTGCAAACACAATGCGTCGAAATTGCAAGTGGTTCGGTTGGTAAAACGTTCGACTTTGTAATTTTGCATTCACAATATATGCAGGTTCAAATCACCCACTCACGCATTATTTTTTAATTTTTACTTTTGCAGTTAAATAAAATATATATATATATATATATATATATATATATATATATATATATATATTGAATGTAAAGAAAGGGTTTTGAAAGAGTAATATCAGGAATAATTTAAAGTGTTTTATTGATTTTTAAATAAAATAATCTTCAAATGTACTTATATATATATATATATATATATATATATATATATATATATATATATATATATATATATATATATATATAACTTTTTCAATTAATTTTTTCCTCATAATTAATACTTCGCCTAAGGTATTTCACTATTATGAATCTGATCAATTCAGCTCTGTGCTTGCCGCTATTTTTCCAAATTTTGTTACTTAAAAAAAAAAAAGAAATCCGAGTTGGTGATTAGAACCTGCACCTACTGCGAATGCCCACACAACGTCGAATGCTTTAATGATTTGGCCACTTGCACCTTCGGCATAAGGGGTCTGGATTTCATATTTAGGTTGTGTCTAAAGGGATATTGTTTTGCCTAGCCAATCACGTACGGTTTAAGAGAGATAGCAATCCACCTCCTTATTTTCCTCTCTCTCGAACTACACACGGTTTGGCGGATCTGAAGGCTAGCTCCAGGTAAGTATAAGCTCGAAGGAATAACCAACTACGCGACTCTCAGCCCCATCCATTTAGAGATAGAAAGACTAGCCTTAGATGTTTGCATCTAATAACAGAGTCAAATCGAATTATGAACCAGTTTGCGGAATGTGAAGGAATATAATTCTAATCGTCTCCCCCCACTCTAAATCTATGACAAACTAATCTCTCGGTACTGTTTACATTTATATACCCGCCATATGAGTCCGCTTCTCATATATCTGTAAAAAATTGAGTTTCATCATGGCATATCTTACTTAAGGACTACATAAGTATACATAAAAATATTTTCAATGATTATTTATCACATTAATCAATCAATTAATTCTTTTCTCTTTCAAGAGAAGCAGTTTTGCAAACCACAAAATTAAATTTCTAATTAATACAGAGTAATTTAAATATCTCGAATACTAACAAGACTTAAAATTGTGGCTACAGTTCTTCTGTAAATTTTAGATGCCATATTTTATTTTTTCGAAATTTCAGCCCTACTAGTTTCCGAAATAAGGAAGGCAGCAAGGAGTTTTTTGAAGCATGTTTTTAACAATTTATTTGGAATCTTTATAAATAGCTCTTTTAAACGATATTTCGATTACAAAAAAAAATGTACCATACTTGTTCTTCCAGCAATTTACAGAAATTTTTATAATTATTAGAATATACACTTCTTAGTCAGCATTATAATTGCGCAAAATTTCAAACAGATTTAGAGAAAAAGCGCTGTGACAGACAGATGGACACATCATGATCCTTTAATTCTGTACCAACTTTTACACCATGGTAAACTTGTGAATTCTCGACAGAATAAATGATACAGAATACTTATCATAATTTTTAGTACCATAAGTGTGTGTGTATAATTTTATCTATGTTAAAAGCAAAGTCCGCAGTGTGCATTACCACATATTTTCTTAACACTGCTGTAGTTGGAACTAATATATATATTTTTTTGTAGATGATAACGCACTTACTACATCGGTGAAGTTAAAGCTTTTAAATATAGATGGTGCGGCCCATTACTTATTGCAAAATTATGATGGACCAAAAATTACAGCAGATCATGATATCAGGAAAACTACATTTTCAATGTCAAAAGGAAAATCAGAAATGGTTGGCTCTATAATCGATTCTTTAAAAAATCTTATATCTGAAAATTATTTAAGAGCGAGGATCAATACTGGTTTGGGATTTTATATCGGTAAGAATGAAATTTTACTTTATATATACAGGGTATCTCTAAAAGGTCTGCACAAAATGCTAGTGCAAATTCCTGACGCTAAAATATGGGGATCTAGCCCAATTTACCTTAGTCCAAAAGTTAATAGTTTCCGAAATACAGGGTGTTAACGTTATAATTTTTTGAAACTTCTTTGTAAATATTTATCTTAATAATAGCTTAATTTATGTAGTGAAGTTAGTACTGGAAAAATTATTTTATAACTTTTCCATATACATAGGCCGTGAAATTGTTTATTTTTAATAGTTTTTCACCACTCCGGGGTATATTCAGATGTTCGTTTCTACTGTTTAAGATAACATTCCGGTATCAAGTTCTGCGGGTAATATCTTGCCGATATTTTACGATATGGGGATTTTAAGTTGTTTTCTGTGTATTTTGCTCTCGATTCGTTACAGCTCCACTGATGAGACCATTAGGTGGTCGAAACTAGATGGAGAGAGTACCAGAGTAGAATTCACAAAGAATATACTGTCTGCCCCCATGTTTAATGGTCGTAAGGAGATTAAAATAACTCTTCCAAATACATAAACCGTGAAATTGTTTATTTTTAAATTTGGTACTTATTATATTGATTTGTACATACCGTTCGTCGAATGGGGATTTAAAAACATTTTTCTCTGCTTTGTGTCCGCTAATCTGTGGAAATATGAACGTAAATTTATTATTTGTTGATCGAGATGCTTACCAATATCCACCAATTTTCTTCCTCCTTTGATGTCTTGGAAGCATCGTACGTTCAGTAGCACTCCGAGGGTGGTGTTTGTGTGCTTTTGTTGTGTTCTTATTTTTCTTTGCAGGTTTTCGATTTCCGTCCTGCTCCATTTTATAATTTCAACAAAAATTTTTTAGCCTGTTTGTTCTGTTTCCATTGCAGCTGTAGTTTCACCGGTCTGCATCTCAAATGCTCTTGGTTGTATCTTTCCTTTAACGATGTTCAAAATACAGCACTTGTCAAGTCTACCTGCCCAAAAATATTATTATTATTTCGCAGTTTTTTATGATGATAAATCAAGATCTGATTAAAGTTTCGATGTACATTGCAAAGAACGCCACCAGCAGCACTGCAGTTTCATAACTTTTTTGTTCCTTAGTATATTAAATTTTTAATTAAAAATTCTTATTCCTTCACATCTTTTATCCAAAAAAAGTTATACCTAGTAGATGTCGATTCTGAGATAATTGAATTTAAATGCTTTATTGCGTAGTAAGACTCGTCGTACCTCCTTCACACTTTATCTAGGCTTAGCACTGCCCAAGAAATTTAGAGCGTATTTTAGAGGCAACAGTTACAAAAGAGTATTATCAAACGATTCAATCTAACAAACCTTTATCATTTAATTTTAAAATTATCATTTAAGCCTTAAATTTTTTGTATGGCCGAACGTTACTCTAACACAGGAATAACCTATATTAGTTTACAGTTATTGCAAAGGAAACGGTCGATAGTTGAAAGTATACAAAGAATGATTTCTAAGTAAACATGTACCAAATCATGAAAGATTTGCCCCTGTTGAAAGGCCACCCTATATTTTGAAAGCTATCAACTTTTGGACTAAGGTAAATTGGGATAGATCCTCATATTTCAGCCTCAGGAATGCACGCTAGCGTTTTTACAGACCTTTTTAGAAACACCCTTATACATATGTATTTTATATATCCCTTAGCTCGGATTTTTTGATTTCTCCTAGTGGTAGTGGTCATATAATTTATGTAGTATCAATTTTACAAGATTTTTTTTATTTTGTAGTTGTTAGGGTGAACTTTATTTAAGAAATCAACCCATAACACTTAATATTATGAACTACAATAATTCTTCACCTAATTTATTGCCATTAATCAATTTTTTATTTATTTTTATTTTATTCGTTGTTACATGGTGAAAATCCATACTAGTTTATTATTGGGTTAAGTAAAACGCATTTTTACTTAAATTTCCACTTTTTTTTTTGACGGTACAACATCATTTCATCATTCACTGCATGGCAGTTTTTTGTACCTGAATAATCTCATTCAAACATGTTGTACCGTCAAAAATATAAGTGGAAGTATTTGAAAGAATGTGTTTTCCTTAACCCAATCATAAATTCTTAATTAGATTAGATGGATAACCTTCGGACATACCCCTGTAGAATTAGCCTATCATCAGAACTAAGGCCAAGTTGATTGAATGCTAAATAACGTAATAGTATTTTTATATATTTGGACAAGTGTTGATAAAAGATAGATATGTTATTTCTTGGTACACACATACCGATTCTATACTATCCTTTTCTAATTCCATTATTTAAACGAATATAATATGATAATCGGTACGTTAATTTTAGAACACATGACAGTATGAATTTGTGGTTGCCTAAATTATTATTATTTTTATTATTTTCAATATGTTACCAATCTCTAACAATATTTACCAGTAAAAATAAGTTTTTAAATCCTCTTTTTGTTGATCTTAATTGTAAACTTTGCATTTATAGTAATTTCCAAATAAAACTGACAGTAAAAATAAGTAAACATATTTATGTCTGTCAGACATCAAAAAAGCCTCTCCCCCACCGACCATAAAGAGATCGATTAATTATGCATATCTGCGAGAATTTTTTAAAATACATCACTTTAAGTTTTAAGAAAACTACTCATTAAAATATTATTTTCTATGGATATAACTCACAAGCAATATTACCGACATAAAACGACATGCGGAATTGTCGACATAATTACTATTGATGATTATGGAGATAAAAAGCACCTCATAGCGATTTAAATATTTTTCTGGGAAAGCTAAACGATTTACTACGTGATTTATGTCAGTCTATGAATGACAGGGTGATACTTTGCGGTGATTGATTATCTTGAATCTTCTATTGATGTATGCGAATTAAAGGATATTTTACAATTCTATAATTTATCTAACACTGTAAGTGGACTCACTAGCATAATTATCGATTAATTATTCATATCTGCGAGAATTTTTTAAAAATATATCACGTTAGGTTTTAAGAAAACTACTCATTAAAATATTATATTCTATAGATATAATTCCCAGGCAATATTACCGACATAAAACGACATGCAGAATTGTCGATATAATTACTATTGATGATTATGGAGATAAAAAGCACCTAATAGCGATTTAAATATTTTTCTGGGAAAGTTGAACGATTTACTACTTGATGTATGTCACGCTATGAATGACAGTGTGATACTCTGCAATGATTGATGATAATCAAAGATATTGAATCTTCTAATGCTGTATGCGAATTAAAGGATATTTTACAATTTTATAATTTATCTAACACTGTAAGTGGGCACACTAGCACAACGAAGAGATCATCCACGTTGATCGACTATGTAAGAATTGCAATTCTAAAGAGGTAAATTGTTCTGCCTCTCGGATCACTTTACACAAATAATGAATTTTCCTATTCAAACTGAACCTGTAAAAAATATTAAATTCAAAAATTTTACACCCAAAGAGATTCGGAAGGACGTCCTCCAGACGACCGATATCGGGAATTTGATTCCATTTTCTAATTATCTTCAGAGTATTATATTGATCTAGCATTTGCATTACCAAAAGCAGAGGAGCATAGACAAAATGTATCAAAGTCCTGGATAACGGTGGTATTAAGAAATCGTTAAGAACATTAAAAATGTTGTTTCATAATAGAATTACAACTAAATCTAAACATGATAAAGATTATTACAATAAATACAAAAAAATGTATATAAAAATGTAATTAAGAAAGCGGAACAATTATATAACAACAGTATTTTCTTTCAATCAGATAATAAATCAAATGCAGCAAGGAGAATTATCAATGGTAACATTTCTAATGATAAAAAAGGGAAAAGTCAAATTTCAAATGGTAAAAAGAGAATTGCGAATTGTTTTAACCGATTTTTATTGATTTATCGGAGAAACTATCTAAAAAATTGTCCAATAGTGCTAACACTCGACAGAATAGATTACTTTCGAACACAATGATGCTAAGACCTGTTAATGAATATGAAATCATAGCAACGATCAGAAAACTAAAAAATACCACTTCTGTTGGCATTAATAATTTACTGACAATTGTATTTAAAAAAATTCTCCATTTTCTATTATTTCCGCTGACATATTTGATTAACTGGTCTCTTATGAGTGGGGTTTTCCCAGATATCTGGAAATTGGCGATAGTGGTTCCTTTGTTCAAGAAGGGAAATGAACTTTTGCTTGAAAATTATAGTCCTACAACGATTTTACCCGTGTTTTCAAAATTAATATACCGTATTGTATATGACCAAATGGTAACCTTTCTTAAACGATTTAACATTCTTAAGCGTTGTCAGCATGGCTTTTGCAATGGCCGGTCTACGTGTTCGGCGATTTCTGATTTTTTAAATAGTGTCATGAAAAACTAAATATAAAAATAAATGCAACGGCCTTTTTATGAACCTCGACAAGACTTAAGACCAAGGTTTGTTTGAAGGTTGTAGACAATGTTGAAGATTGACTAAAATGTGGTTGTCGGACTTGCATTGTCTTTATTTTTATTTATTTTTACGACATTTCGTTTAGGTTGTATCTCTAATCGTTATCAAGTATAAACTGAATGTTTTGTCTTAAGACTACGAGCTTATATAGGGACTGTGTCCATTGAAGTGCAAAGTTTCGCTTCACTGTACACACCTCAATGATTTGATGTTACAAAGTAATGATTGCCAAAAATTAGGTATCTCAACACTCAGTTTACTGAAGATTCCATTATTGTTTTTAATGTAAGCTGCTTCTATAAATTTTATTTTTTTCATGTTGAGTTCCATATGCCGCAGCCTCAGACCATTTTATATGGTGTTGTTTATCTCAGGCGTGTTCTGCAATACCTGATCTCAACGTTTCCCCTTTTTGTGTATGAGTTTTATGTTCCTTAATTCTAACTTCTCGTGGTCATTTGGTTTCTCCAATATACATTTCACTACACTCACATGGAACTTTGTAAACACATTCTTTCTTAGATGTCATAAATAACTTTAGAACAACGAACACTGGACAGCAAGAAACACATTCCTTCTTCACAATTCCGTACATTAAGGGAATTGCGGAGAAAATAAGACGAATTGCCAGTAGTTATAATATAAAAACAGCCTTTAAATCAGGAAATACACTTAGAGCTCATTTAACAAAAACAAAACCAAAAACTACCGATAAGAAAGAAGGTGTTTATAAAATTCCATGTGAGTGTGGTAAAATGTATATTGGAAAAACCAAACGACCACTAGAAGTTAGAATTAAGGAACATAAAACTCATACACAAAAAGGAGTCAGGTATTTTAGAACACGCCTGGTATAAATAACACCATATAAAATGGTCTGAGGCTGTAGTAATATATATGGAACCCAACATGAAAAAAAGAAAATTTATAGAAGCAGCCTTACATTAAAAACAATAATGGAATCTTCAGTAAACCGAGTGTTGAGATACCTGATCTTTGGCAACCATTACTTTGTAACATCAAACCATTGAGTGTACAGTGAAGCGAAACTTTGCGCTTCAATGGACACAGTCCCTATATAAGCTCGTAGTCTTAAGACAAAACATTCAGTTTATACTTGATAACCATTAGAGATACAACTTAATCGAAACGTCGTAAAAATAAATAAAAACAAAGACAATGCAGGTCCAACAACCACATTTTAGTCGAGACTTTTGACATTGTTGGCCATGTCCTTCTTCTCGAAAAGCTTATTGGGTGTGGTTCGAGGGGCAAAGTTTACGAATGGTTGCAGTCGTATTTGTTTGATCGTCGTCAGGTCGTTGATATTGATCAGTTTAAATCTGATAAGCTAGGAATCACCTGTGGAGTGCCTGAAGGATCCTTCTTGGGTCCTCTTTTGTTTTTAATATTTATTAACGATTGGCCCGATATTTGCGTTAATCAGAATATAACTTTGTTTGCGGACGACAGCAGTTATCTAGTAGCAATATATAACAAACTACTCGGATAGCTCAAGATATGCTTAACAAATTTCACATTTGGTTAAATGCAAACAAGTTATATTTAAATGTGAATAAAACAACGTTTGCGTACTTTACCCGTGAAACTCATGTGCTTAATGAGTCATACCTGTTAAAAATTAATAATAAATCAGGACACCGAGTACAATGTTTAAAGTTTTTTGGCATTCACCTGGACAGCAGGCTTTGCTGGGATGTTCATGTTGATAATCTTTGCAAGAAATTAACCACTTCATCCTAGGCCATCTATCAGTTGAAGCAAATTTCAACAATGGATGTTATTTTTTCCTACTACTTCCTACTACTGATCAGTTTTATAGCCGTATAAAGTATGGTTTGGTTTTCTGAGGTAACTCATCTCACTTGATCTGTATATTTATAATACAAAAACGTGTATTAAACAATTGCTGGAGTGTATATATTGGCACGCCCAGATGGTTGTTGCAACTTTGAATATGTTTTCAGGTTTGATCTTCTTATCCAAAATTTTCCACAAATTTTCAACTGGACTTAAGAAAGTGAGATGTCCACGGTTAAATAATTTTTTTCTTATTCAAACCACGCGTTAACGTATTTTGTGAGGTGGCGATGGAATGATGTTTTGCAAGTTCCGTGTCGTTAGTTTGATGCCAGTAGCTTCGATATGTAAATCGTTTAAATATCATTTCGCTGCTATTAAGTGCCACATCACCTTTTTACCATTCCTATGCTACGCAACCCTCACTGCGCGTCTTGCCTTAGGTTCTTGCAGTTTTAGTACTAAGTGCCTATATGTTATTAAAACTTAAAATACCACACTACCTATCCTTGATTCTAAAGAGCTAACACCTCAGAAATTGAAAAAAGCTGCTGTCTCATTGATCAAGTCAGAACTCTTATTCATACGTCAATGCGGGCCCGCGAAATTACCCGCGTGAAAGTTTTTATTAATAAAATAAACATCTATTGAATTAAAAGTAAAAAAAAATATAACGCAAGATTATATCGTTCATACAAATTCAAAGTAACTAAAACAAAAACTGTTATAGACCGTTACTTTAAACTCCATAAATAAAGTAAAATCCAGTTCGGGAAATACGATGTTTTAAATAAAATATAAAAAAAAACAACAATTAAGATTGTTGAAAATGATAAACTACGGAGAACTCCTTTCTCTGATGTAGATTTCCCCATAACATTTAATTTTTAAGAAAATTTAAAAAATGGAAACAATAATAAAACGTTATTTCTCGAACGAGTTAGGTACTGAGGCACAAAGAAAAACTTATTAACGAATTGTAAAATGTAACCAAGAGAGAGATTGATTTAAACCGTTTTTGAACGACTTAAATGAATTTAAGGTCATAACTTATCTAAACGGAGTTGAGATTAAAGAAAATGACTTTTTTAAAATACTACCAAACTTTTCAATCCAATTCGCTGCCAATTTGCTTTGGTACCTCCCACGCGTTCGTTTGCACCAATAGAAATGTTATTCAGTTCATTCAAAAAGTTCCGGGACTAATTTTGAAAAAAAATTACAACTAACGCTATCTGTTACCCGACGGCAGAACTATGTAATATCATGCGTTAGTTACCCACAGTGGAGATTTGAATACTGTAACTTCATTTGTTGGCCAGCTGTGTTCGTTTGAAGTAGACGTGTTTTTACCACTGCGTCACAATTTTCCCTATGGAGCAACGGCCGCAATCAAATTTTGTTTCAAATTGGGAAAAAGTGGTTCGGAAATATTCGACTTATTTAAGACCGCATATGGTGAGGATTGTTTAAGCCGCAGCAAGGTTTTCGAGTAGTATGCGCCGTTCAAGAACGACCGATAGTTCGAGTGACAAAGTCAAAAATCAAAACGATGCTCTTTTCGTTTTTCGATTCTCGCGGGATTATCCATAGCGAATTGGTGCCCCCAGTCCAAACAGTGAACGTACAATTCTAAAAAAGTGTCCTGGATGGACTTTTGAAACGGATTCGTCGCGTGAGACCGGAATTGAATCGCAACAGTGACTGGGTTTTGTTACACGACGGTGTGCGCCAGCCCATTCCTCAATACTCATCACACAATTTTTGGCCCAAAAGTCGATATCCATGATTCATCTCCCGCCCTACTTGCCGGATCTGGCTCTGTCAGAGTTTTTTATTCCCAAAATTGACAAAGACGGTGGAGGGAGAACTTTTTGAAGAAGTTGAGGCAATTCAAAGGAATGCGACCAGGCCTCTGAAATCTATTCCAGAAGAGGAGTTTTCCAGGTCGTTCCAACCGCTATACGAGCGCCGCAAAATTTGTATAGAACAAGGGGAAATTATGTTGAAAACTAAATAAAATTATTTTTCTACGCTCTTGTTTTCTTCGTTTCCCTTGTGCCCTTGCACCCACGTTAGGATTGCCCTGTTGTTCCTTGTCAATTGTTTTAAGGTTCAGTCCCAAGTCAACTTAGACTCGTAGATATTTGGCCTGAGAGCTTTTAACGCTTCTTGGTTATCTGACAAGATGTATATTTTGTACTTCTTAATGTTTCTATGGAGACACTCGTCAGCTTCGACCATTATCATGTAAAACTGTTATAAAGACTTCAAAATATTTAATAAACTGAACTTAAAGTTTCGTAAAATTGAATGTCTTAGGAGATTTTGTAGAGGTGATGATTTACTATACTGTGGAAGAATTATTTGTAGTTTGTTTTGATTACGGTTTGTGATTTGTAATTTTCATTAATTTATTGTTTTTTTTTTTCATTTATTTTTGATCTTGTTTTGAATACAGTTTGTAATTTGTAATTTTCATTAATTTATTGTTATTTTTTACATTTATTTTTGATGCGTTGTTTTATGTTCAAAATTTATGCTAATTGATTTGTTGGTTGTTCTTAGATCCTTTAATTTTAAATTTGGATATTGAATTACTATTTAATTTTATTTTATAGCGACTGAGAAAACTTTTTATATTGCGTCAAAATTTTAAAACAATAAAAAATTTTAGATATTGCTTTGTGAGTTTTTAGCTCTGAATACAGTTTTGATTGTAATTTTTAAAGAATCTTTAATATTTGCCACTACTACAGGTATTCTTATTATAATTAATAAGTTTAGCGTTATAATCTGACTAAAATATATTTAATTACATATGCATTAACATTTATTAAAAACAAAATTTCGTGATAAATTAATAATAAAAATTATACCGTTCACTGTATATAATTAAAATAAGTTATTTTTTTAGACGCTGAATGTATACTGGATAAAACTTGTAATCCTCAACCGATAACAACAGCCCCAAGTGCCGATTTTACAAGGTAAGTAAAAATATAAGGAAGAAAAAGAATCTAAGATTGTGATGCAATTTTGACCAGCTTCATTTCTATGTGAAACGATCGCGCTCGAACTTTAGTTTCCCAGTAAATTTCTCTGTAACTAGAATGCTATAGTTCTCAATGTCCAGATAAGAAGTTACCATGGCCGTAAATTCCTAAAATTAAAAACTTCGGAGGTATCGGGAGCGTTAATCTGTCAAGAATCAACTCTTATCTTGTAACTACTGCGTACGGTTTGGGAGTGTAACTCTCGTAATATTAGACTGGAGTTAGGATCCGTTCACAAAACATAACGGTTGTCATAGAAGAGTATTCTGGGATGACCTTGAGTTTAACTATTGTTAATATCGACCTTGACAAAGCATTTTTAAGGTCACTGCAACCCAAGAGTAAACTCTTTACTTCATGGTCTTTGTGAAATAGTCCTGAAGAGTATTTATTTTTTTATTTATTTAATACAGTATCAACAGCCGAAGCCAATTACCGATACCATTTAACTAATAAATGCATTATCTAATAATTTGATATTTATAATTTTTTTAAACTTATTGAAATTAATTAATCCTATATCTATGTCTGAAGCATACAAATTAAACAAGTTACACATATGATACACTGGACTACACCTATACAAATTTGTCGTTGGAACATTCAAATAAATTGTCGTTCTGTTTCGACTGCTTTATCTTTGGATTGCAAAAGGCAATTGTAAAAGAATATCCGGGGCATCAATTGCACCCTTGATAATCTTAAATAGACTGCACAGACATATGCGAATTCATCTCTTCCCAGAAGACATTCTCCTAAAAATATTTAGTAAGTATGTTTGGTCACAGTGTCTAACTGTATAACATCCACCTGTGATTTTCTTTTAAATGATTCATGAACATATTGACAAAAAGATGTCAAATTTGTGAAAATTGATTTTTGGAACAGAAACCCATGCTGCCGAACAGGTAAACTTGATGCAACCAGTGTATAAATACTTCCAAAAAGAACTGTCTCAATACTATAGAAACTGCACACAAAATACTTAGTGGCCTGTAATTTTTGATATTCATCTTGGATGCACTCTTAAAAATATTTAGTAAGTATGTTTGGTCACATCCTCTTTCTGGGTAATATCCGTATTTTCTTATAAAACATATATTTTAAAAAAGTTTCCATGAACTTTTTCAATAAGTTCTTTCCAGATATTGTAATATAGTGACCACACAATACTACCATATTCGAGTACAGGGGCAACTAGTGCATCAAACAGTCTAAAACTAACGTCAATATCAAAATTTTTAGAGTTTCTGAGGACAAAACCCATTGTTTTTTTGTGTCTTCTGGACCATTATAACAATATGATCAGAGAAAGATAGAGTCGGATCAAAGATTACTCTTAAATCATGCTGGCTGCTTACTCGCTTAAGTTCATTATTCCCAATTTTATAATTATATGTGATAATGCGTCTATTTAAGGTAAAAGACATACAGGAATACTTACTAACATTTAATTTAAAACCATAAGTATCACACCAGTCTGCTATATCACAGAAGTCAGATTACAATGCATCACAGTCGGTTTCAGAGTTAATCTCTAGGAACAGTTTAAAATCGTCGGCAAATAACAAGGTTTCAGATTTTTTAGAGATATTTGCAATACCATGTATTGCTATTATAAAAACTAATGGTCCCAAATTGGAGACTTGCGGAATCCCCGAGGTATCGGTGTAGGTTGCAGATTTATACCCTTTAATTCAACATATTGTTCACGGTTACACAAGTATGATTTGAAAACGCTGGCATAAATTTGAGACATATCAATGTCAGTAAAAGCTTTTAAATTTTGACAGTGTCTAACTGGGTCAAATGCGTTCTCTATATCATATATAACATCCATCTGTGATTTTCTTTTAAGTGATTCATGAACATATTGACAAAACGATGTCAACTTTGTGAAAGTTGATTTTTTGGGCAGAAATTCAGGCTACCGAAAATACGAAGTGGCCTGTAATATTTGTGATACTCATCTTGGATGCATTCTTAAAAATAGGGACAACTTTACTGGTTTTTCACTTAACAGGATACTCTGAAGTCTGTAGGCTAAGATTAAAAATTACCCTTAACGGCTCTAAGGTAAAATCTTTACTTCCTTCAAACTGTATGCTCGAAGGTAAAATTTTTCCTTCTCTTCAAAATGTATGCAGGTATACCATCAGGGCCCACTGCCTTTATTTCCCTTAAGCTTTGAATAGCCATAGCTATCTCTGAATTACCAATAATACTTTCTCAAAAGTATGTTTTCTTTTCACTTTTAATACTAGAAAACATCCCATCACACACAAAAAAAACAGAACCAAAAAAAAAGTGAAACCGTCAACATTATTCTGAGTACCCTTAAATGTGTTATCGTCTAGATCCTTTCATCAAGATCATGCTTTTCCTTTTGAATCTTGAGAAAAGTACAAAAATTTTTTGAATTATACTTTAAACTATTTTGAACTTTCTCCAAGGAAATACCATAGGTTATCTTAATTTTCTGTTTTAGGTCCCTTCTAGTTTGATCATATTTACGTTTAAAATATATAGAGATTTGGTTTTTCTATATTTAATATTATACTTTTCCTTTGATTATATAAATTATATTTTTAGTAAACTAAATTGGATACTTTTTATTGCTGGATACTGACTTTGGAACACACTGATCAAAAATACTATTTATAATTTTAATATTTTTTAATGAATCCCAGCATTTGTCTTTAAAAAGATTATATATTTTAGTGAAATCAGCTTTTCTAATATTATAATTATACGTAAGTGCTCTGTTACATTGTCGATGAAGGGCGTATAATCTAAAATTGCGCCATTTTTATTACGAATTGCAATAAGTGGTTGCAAATTATTATATTTAATCGCATTTTAGGATATTTACAATTTGCCAAGTCATTTGTGCCACAGCCCACTATCACAAAGTCTTTGTCTGTGAAATCTTTTATCAGTTCCACAAGATCTTTCAGCACTTGGTCCTGCATGGCATACGGTTTTACAACTGACTCAATTTTATAGGTTGTACCTGGAGGTGTATTTCTAAGTGCCCTATTCAGACCAATAACAGTATAATCTCCTAAAATAAGTATTTTCCGTATGTCAAATACAGAGGCAATATTCTCTCCTACTTGGGTAGTATTGGAAACCAAAACATCTTTATCAGAAATAGCTTGCTTCCCCTCCATCGCCCTCATTGACAATTTTTCATTTAATTCAATGCAGTAACTCGTCTTTTCTTCTTCTAGCACTCTTATCGATATAACCATCATTTTATTTGTTCCATTCAATTCAATAACTTCTCTTTGCAATGTGTTAACACTCTCATTATGAAGGATATTTTCTTTTTCAAGAATATTAATAGCGATAGTGAGATTTTTATTTAATACATTTAACTCATTTATTTTCTGGTTAAATTCTTTTTTAATTGCCTCAAATGAATTTATTTCTTTAATAAGCTCCATTTCTTTTGTCTTTGAAGCTTGAATTTCAGAACATACAGCATAATTTTATTTATTTAGGTTTTCAGTGTCAAACACTTTACTGTTTCTTTTAAGTCTTGTTATATAGGTGTCCTTTTCCTTCAGTTTTGTTGATAATGCCCCGATTTTCTCCTTATATTTCTTGATTTGATTTTCATTATTACTATAACTAACTTGACATTTCTCTGATCATAAAATCCTATAATCTCCAGCTTAACTGTGTCAGAGATTCTTTCCAGGCAACTGGGATGGAAAATTAAATTACAAAAGACACAATAAAAATTTGTGAAGTTCTTGTTCTTAAAACATTTAAAAGAAGATTCATACTTAAGTGTTTATAAACGATAACTGAAAAAGTCAGGAATAAACAAACCGAAAACACTCAACACTTCGTGAACAGGTAGTTAGAAAGTAAACAAACGCACATATATTTATTTTGTTGTAGTTAAAAAAAGAAAAAGAAATGTCAACAAATAATTCACTAGCCGTCCTTGTAAAGAATGTTAATTTGATCACAAAAAGTTTATTTGCTTTAGGATTGACTTATCTTGGAATTCTTTGTATAGCATCATTGACCAATTATACTAAGACGGCTCATTCTTATGGGAGGATTGGAAGCGAAGTATTAAAACTCGGTCATTGATAAAAGGTAGTATTTACTATAAGTAGTAAAACGGCAAGGAATGATGTTTATGCAGTGTTGTCGTAGTTGATAGTTGATCTAAACTACGGATACAAGTTTTTTTATCCCTTGGTTTATTATATTTGTTTAAGTTTACAAAGGGAACGTTGTAATAGTCAAACCTTTCAGTAAAACTTCACTAGACTGCGGCAACCTTACATTTAAATCGATAAAAAGGTGGAGTTTACCCCTCTTACTCGGTAGGAAGGGATATGCAGAATTGCCACGTTTGCAACATAAATCCGAAAATTTAAATCTTTTATACTTGTTTCTAACAAAAGCATGTATATCACATTAAAATACTGATATCTAATCATTGTCAATATTGTAAATTGTTTTTTATGAATGAGACGGCGTACCAGTTTGCGTAACGTTTAGGAGCGTCAAAATTATAGCACAGGATAGGAATTCTTGGTATATTTCTTTTATGATAGCATGAAATATAATTTAATTTTAGATATTATTCATTGTCTATAGATATTGATAATTATGATAGTAATACCATACAATTCGGCTTTGTTCTTGTTTAAAACAATGCCAATTTTACAAATTAAACTTCACTCTAGCACACAAAATTGCCAAAAAAAGACGGAGCCGCCTAACACGTGCTTAATGATTAGAAGACTTCTCATGACCTTTACTAACGTGCCATTGCTTTTCATAATATAATCACAAGCAATAGCATATAGTTAAGATCATCCTTGAAAATGCTTGGTTGCACTAACTTTGAAAATGCATGGATCAAGATCGATATTAACGCTGGTCACGCTCAAGAATACCTCAAAAGATCCTTTTACGATAACCGTTATGTTTTGTGAAGAAATTCTAACTCCAGTCTGATATTACGGAGGAGGAATTATATTCTCAAACCGTACGCAGTAGTAGCAAAGTAGGGATTGATTCTTCATGCGTTAACCCCTTGGTAAAGCTATTGATTTTTGAGGATTGCGGCTATAGTAACTTTCCATCTAGACGTTGAGAACTATAACATATCCCAGTTATAGAGAAATTTATCGGGAACCAATTTTCATAAGGTTGGAGCAGGGTCCTTTGTAGATCATGAAACTTTGAGGGTTCTAGGTATGAAACTGTATAAAATATATTCATGAAAATGTTTTTAATTATCCTTTTTTTATATTTTCAGAATTGCGATCCTAGCATATGACTACCATGACATTTGCAAAGGACGAACAGACATTACCGGCGTCAATGCATTGTCGCAGAGGTTACTATCAGCTATGGGATATAAAGTAGTATCTATACCATATACTCAATTTCAGCCAAGAGATAAAATCGTTCACCGTGTTAAATACTTAGAAGCGAAGTTAAAAGAAGCAGTAAAGTCGTAGGATTAGTAGTAAAATTTTGTAATATTCACAAAATTGTAATTTATTTACTTATTGTTAAAAACAATCTAAAATACATTGTTTTCCTATAAGAAATAAATTCTCTTAAATATCAGTTTCCTTACACGGTTTACCAAAATAATGTTTATCACAGAGATAACACTTTCTTATTATTGACCCGCTTCTGCTTCGCACCGAAGTTGTTATGTTATTATTTAACACACAAATTGTACTCCTAAACCTCCTTTATGAAACCTAGTAGAAACACCTTCAAGGATAGATCAATCTTGAAGGTTTATACCCAGAGAGAAAAATTAGTGAACAGGCTGCTAAATCTGATTCACACTATAGAACATACATAACAGACGACACTAGGTTGTAGTGTAAGCGCTTCTCAACGCTAACCTGCTATATCGTACAATCAATCCTCATAAAACACTATCTCCTAATGAAAGCTAGAATAAAATTCGTTCGGTAGTTACTGTAAAAATCGAGCATAGACAGACGCGGCAAGAGGCTGTTTTATACTATTTAAAGATTTTTTGAAAATTTATTTCTTAGTTGTTAAAAAATCAATTCAAATTCAATTATTTTTGACAGCTCTGTCGAGTCAATTTGTTTCTCATATTTTCAAGAATTAAATAAACTATAAAATGGAAAACAAAGCAGGAGAATTCGTTGATTTGTATTGCCCAAGGAAATGTTCTGGCTCCAACAGAATTATCCATGCTAATGATCATGCTTCAATTCAAATTAGCATTGTGGAAGTTGACCCCATAACAGGTAGAATGACTGATACTTGCAAAGTTATACTTTGTGTGGAGTCATCAGGCAAATGGCAGAATTTGATGACTGTCGTGTTAGAAAGATGAAATTCTTGCGAGGAACTTCTAGAATGTACTTCTTTGCAGTCTATATTTATTTATCCATTTTTTTGCTAAAATCATGAAAATTACCTTTCTTCCATTTTTAAGCAATAAAAATTTTAGAAAGTTACATTGATTTCGATGCAGTTATTGTTTTTAAGTCCAAGGTAGGAAATTTGATGTGGTCGGTAACTTGTCATTTATGAAAAATTTAACACATTCATTAAAATTGTTTAACTCAAACCTAGAAGTTCGATTTTGTTTTGTGTGAAGGTTGTAGACAAAGTTGGAGATCGACTAAAATGTGGTTGTCGGACTTGCATTGTCTTTATTTTTGTTGTTTTTACAAACAACCAAAAATAAAGACAATGCCAGTCCGACAACCACATTTTAGTCAATTTTGTTTTGCTTATGATATTGAAATTTTTATTACATATCAAAAAATTAACCTTTATATGTCTAAGAACATTAAGGATAAAAATTCAAAGATCAAATCTTGTAATCGGTCACAGTAAGATAAGAGAAATAGTCGTCTCCTGGAAATAAAATTTTCTATTTTTACCGGTTTGCTAAAAGAAAACGATTCTTGTTTGTTTAGGGTACAAAACTTGATTGTTTTGTTACACTTGTCAATTTAAACCCTTACAGACAGATTCACCTAAACCCGACCTAGTTGTTATGAAAGTTAGATCTTTTAGTTGACCAACTAGTTTCGTTTTGCTGATAATATTATTATAATTTGTACTACATAATATGCCCATAAATAGACACTTATATAAACAAATTAAGGGTAAAAATCTATAAATAAAGCCTTGGAATCGATAATAGGAATACTTTTCTCCTGATAACAAATAAAATTTTCCATTTTTGACGATTCGGTAATAAATACAAGTGATTTTTATTCTTCTATTTTGAAGATTTAAAACTTGTTTGATTTATTGTTGTGCTTATCAATTTAGACTGGTTTTAAATGTTAGTAAATTAGGGGGTTTATTTGTCAAGTTAGACATTGTTAGTGAATTTGGGGGAAATTTTTTCAGCGATTGTGGTTGGCAAAACAATGGATAGATACAACAGTAAAACATTGACAACCTGACCTCAATAATAAATACATTTTAAGAAGGAATAAGTCACATGTTATATCGAACCAACCATGAACCGTGATGTTTAACCGGACGGTGTCGTGTCTTCAACGAAACATTGTCACTTTTGAAAATTCGTTGGGCATGGTACGATGGATCACTGATGTTCCAGGTCCGTTGACAGTTCAAAGTTTGTTAGATTAATAATTGAAAGAACAGTAAAAGGAACGAAAAGGACAGTGACTCTGTAGGACAAGAGTTTAGGATTGTTTTAATTTAAATTGTGGTTCCTTACGATGTGTTTAGGATATTTGCGGTTATCATAGCAAACGACACAGCCTTAAGGCAACCGCAATATTAAATATTGTTACGATTTTATCTCTTTAAATCGCTCACTGTCCGCAGAATAAAACACTTTTCACTTACTTCTAATACTATATTAACTACTTCTTCACACTGCTAAATTACAACTATCTAATTACTACATCTTAATATCTTCACTATTCAAATACAATTATACAACTCTTAAAACTCATATCATATCCTTATTTATACACCTATAGAACTTCCTAGAAATAACAAGAAATATATTAGCATAAAAGTTGAGAACTATGTAGAAATATGACTCATGGATTTAATATTTCTTTCGGAACATTACAATAAAGATGGCTCATTATATCGAAATATTATTTATGACAGCCGGATTCACTAACATGGTTTAAATTTAAAACCGCCCTAAATTAACAGCTGAGGACTTAAATTGACAAACGCAACAGTAAGTCAAGCAAATTTTAAACCCTAAAAACAAAAGCATAAAAAAATCATTTGGTTTTATTACTGAACTGGCAAAAATGGAGAACTTTATTTGTTTTCGGGATACAACTATTTCTCCTAAATATTTCAAGGCTATACCGCAAGGTTCTTATCCTTAATATTCCTATATAAGCGTTTATTTGTTGACATATCTAATATAAATTATGACAATATCATAAGCAAAACAAAACTGGTCCACTATAAAATTTAAATTTCATGGCAACTAGATCGGCTTTAAATCTTATATCTTAGTGAATCTCGCTGTTAAAGTTTTAACATTTGGATAGTAGCGATTCAGATTTAAATATTTTTTTTGAAGAAATGAGTGAGTGTCGTAGTAATTCCCCTGATGTTAAGAGCATATAACTAACGAACTATTTGCTGCGATCACCTAAAAATGTACGGATGTTTCGTCCCGATACCGATGGTGGACTCCAGTGGGATCCACCGGTATCTTTCCCAGGCATCCTTGTATTTTCCACAAAGTTGAACCTCAATTTAAGTCCAGTTTTTCCGAAAAGCGGTGGTAAGATGTTGGTCCCACAACATGAGCCAAAAAACATGAAAAATGGAGTGGGCCCTTGTACTACTAAAAGACGCTCGAAAACTATTCATAAATAGATCAGGCGAATTGACAAAGTTAAAATAGAAAGTATATATCGGCGTTACTCCTGACAAAAAGTTCAATTTCAGCTGATGCCTTAGATCATCATAATCTAATGAATTTCAATATTCAGATTATGTACCTTAGAATAGGAAAGAAAGTTATGAATAAAAAGTACAAACAAAAATAAAAACAATGCCGTCCGACAACCGCATTTTAGTCAATCTTCAACATTATCTGCAACCTTCAAACAAACGCTAATAATAGATTGTTTTGATGTTTTGTGAAATAACCTCAGTATCCAAGTTCTGTTGCCGTCGTAGAAGTAACAAAACACGTGTGTGTACTCTTACGAAAAGGGATAAAAAAAACATGGTTAAGTCCTTTGGAGAAGGAAAACGAGGCTCTTGGCTGCAGGTACGGCGTAAGGTGGAAATGTTCGTTGTGGGGAAAACCCTATCATGCGTTTGGGGAAGATTATGGGTGGTAGTTTATTGACCCATAAAGTAGAAATTTATGTATTGAAAGAGGATATATTTGTAGCGGGTGCATTCGGCAGTTTCTTGCATAGATAAAACATTTTGTGTTGTGTATGTTGGCCATACATGTGCCAAAAGACTAAATTTTAAAAATTGTGATAATCAGGATTTTCGGGGGTACATAACCAATGTTCCAAAAATTCTACGAATGGCCTCCAAAAAATGTATCTGAAAGGATTACTTCAGTTCTAATTAAACACTGGACGGGAGGAAACCAGATGAATACCTAGTAGCGAAGCCCACACTCGAGAAATAACCTCTAGGGATGCGCGATCTTTCAAAAGTATTGATATTTTGGTATCAATCCGTATTGTAAAGAATTGTATCGATACAGAAAAATATCGTCAAAAAATCGATATATAGAGTATCGATACTTGACGGTACGGATATTCTTATTATTTACACAAAAATCCTAGAAACTGAGTTTAAATTTAAACGGCTATTGTTACAATGGATAAATTCTGACTTCCTCAATCAAATACATACAAAACAAAAACAGAAATACTGATAAATTTAACAATTCTTTAAAATATTGTCATGTAGGTATGCATACTAACATGGTAGCATAATACCTCATGGTAAGCGATATATTATGCTTTTAATCTTTTTAATTTATTCATTATTAACACCATGAAAATGTAAAAAGGAACTAACAGGTAAGTAAAAATAAAACAAAATTGAAACCGCATAAGCATCTATGATAAATAAATAACGTATTGGATGATCTTCTTATATTAAAAATAAGAATATAAAAGAAAACACTTCAACTATTCAAATTTTAACTAGCAGGTACATAAGTAGAAACAAAACAAAATATAAACGAGATAAATAAATAAACTTTAATTCTATTAAATAATCTTAAAACTATTCTAGGTGCCACTCTTCAAGCTTTAAAGAACTTAAAAATAAAAGCTCTATTGATATTTCGCCTAGTAGTCTAGTACGGTTTAATAATATTGATATTACTTGGGTAAATTTTAACTGTCGATAAAGGGTTTAAATCGATCAACGTTCAAAATTCAAACACTTATTCTTACAATTTCTATGGATCACCTTAGCATATGAACTTCTTGAGATTTATTTTACGAGATGCATGCTTTAGCATCGCAAAACCGAATCAAATCTGTTAAAATACGGGGATCTATATATACTTCCAGTTACGTTACATTAACCTGCAAACTTCTGTAGACACCATTTGCTGCAGTGATAATTAGATGCCGCCAGTTTTTCGATCTCAGATCGTATGTTTCGATACCCAACCAAATGTATCGATACTAGCAATGTATCGCATTAAAAATATCGATACAAAATATTGGGTATCGAAATCAAAAGTATCGATACTCCAAGATATCGCATCGCCCATCCCTAATAACCTCAATAACAGTGTAACTTGATAGAATTTTCCGTTTTAGGCTTTATAGCATCGTAGATTAAATCTTAAATGGATTTTGATTTTTAATTGAGGATCTAAAGGACTCAGAATATGATTTTTGTCCTATAAATGTGTTTTTAGTATTCAAATACTATTACAAATTTTGTTACGAACTACACAGAAATTTCTCAATCAACTTGGACAACAGCAGAACTGCCAAAATTTAATGGATATGTTTTAAACTATATTTGAAAGTGACTGTCAAAGGTGTATAAAAATACTAAAATATTTTGTATTTTTATTTGAAATTTAATTTTTATGTTACATAGAATCAAACGACCTACCAGATATAAATCCTAAATCATAACTCTAAAATTAGTTTTTTTTGACAATTTTTATATTAAATTATTTAAATGGTAATAAGTTTTAATGAAATATTAAAACATTTAAAATTAAGCTCAAATTTTAAAATATACAAGCATTACAAGATATTAATTTGCCTTACTCTTCAAATAATATTGAAAATAAATAATACAATGAGCGTTTCTAAATTATTTTATCTATTTTAAGTATGTGTGTATATCACAATTTTGGTATAGCATTTTGTTATGGAATTTATAATGTTTCATAATTCAAATCTTTTTGAAGACATGTCGACCTTAAAATTTAATTACATGTAACTTTTTAATCATTGGCCGACAAAGCTAGATACATATTAAACTTGTTTGTTTTTAGTATGGACAACGATAGTACATGTGCATTGTTAAATCACAGACTGGACGACTATGGAAAAAGTGTATATAAAGACAATAACAATATTTACAACAGCTTGTTAAAAAAAACTTTTCCTAATATTACCTCAGATCGTCGTTTAAAAATTCCCCAAAACTTGCCAAAATTGGATTTAAACTTGTATCTCAAAGATTTAGGCTGCCCTGGTAGTGAAAAATTTTTTTGTTATCAGTCTGAGCAAAGTAGTCAAGCAGAAATGCAACAATTTGGAAATGTATTTAGTATAAAAAAACAGGATAAAGTTCAAGATCTGCCAAAAACTAAAATCAGTTTAGAAAGTAGATTTGATAATTTAGATAGACTACAAAACCGAAAAGGTAACTCCATACAAAAAGTTGATTCTTATAACATAAAACAGGAGGAGCCTATTGGAAAATCATTAACTTCATTTGTAACAGCGAGAGATGAATTGGAAAATCAAGCTTATGGTAAGGTTGGAATTAGTGGAGAAGCAGCATACACAGAAGATAGCATGAGTGGCCCTCCGAAGAAAAAACTGGGTGTGAGAAGAACCACTAGGAGCAAATTTGTTTCTCCACTTCTATCCAAAAATGAAAGGTTTGTATTAAAATTGTACCTATAACTGCAAGTTATCTTCTATCAATTTGTTCAGCTGTGAAGGAACTAAAATCTGTAAGGGCACTGCGTTCAGTGTTTATATCAAATAAGAAAAAGTAATATTTAGGATAAGAATTTTGAAGTAATTCTAGCGCAATATCTTCATCTTTTTTTTTGATAATTTTTAAGCTTCATAATATATTATTTATCTATTGTGTTTTATTAAGAACAATACAATACAATATACATGCCCTCAATGGGCCATCGACCGAAGTTCTTCAGCCCGTGAATATTTACAGTCTAATAATAAACATTTACTTCTACTGTCCAAACAAGCAGGACATTCACAAAGAAAAAAGACAAAAAAAAAGTCCAACATTATTGTAACATAGTAGGTTCCTCCAATAGCGTGCGAATTGGAAATCTTCTGGCTCTTCTCCGGTTTGGCTCTATTCTCATACACATATTCTGAATAATTATCATTGTTAGTGGTTTTTGAGCAAATTTTGTGGAAAATATATTGAGTCGTTCAGATATTGATTGTACTTTGGTTATTTCTAATAGCATATTGTTTGAGGGATTATGTACAGGGTTATCAGGATGTCTCATTTTCGTGATCGCTCGGATTGCAGTGGTTTTGGCCACTTCTATATTTTTCAAAGCTGATGGTCTGCAGCTGATACACATTGGATGCATGTATTCCAGAAGTGGGCGACATACAGCCTTGTAAATATGCGCTGCCGTTGTCGTGGATATTCCGTCACTTTTGTAAGTAAGGCCTCAGAAGTGTTTAGCTCTTTGGATGCATTTTTGTTTTACCGCTTTTGTGTGCACGTTTAGGTTTAATTTGTGGTCTATAATAATGCCAAGGTATTTTCCTGATGGTTTTGCTTCTATAATTTGATTGTTAAGTGATATAGATGGGTTTATATTTTGGTAATTAGTAATGAATATGATTAATTTGCATTTGTTTGGATTGGCCTTTAGTCTCCACAACTTAAACCATTCATTTGTTTTGTTTGTTATTTCTTGTAAGGAGGCTTTTGTTAATTGTAGTGTCTTTCCATGAGCAATCAGGGCAGTATCGTCTGCATATATATCCCTTAAACATTGGTTCCTGTAAATGGTGTTGGTATATATCATGACAATATAGATTGTATAAAAGAGGTGACAATCTGGAACCTTGCGGAACTCCCTGTTCGCGTTTAAACTCTTTGGATAATGAACTGTGTACTTTAACTTGCAGCGTTATGTTAAATAAAAATTCCTTTACTATCAAAATAAGTTCTTTAGGACACTTCATTTTAAACAGCTTGAATAATAAGCCCTTGTGTCACATACTATTAAAGGCCTTATTGATATCCAACAATAGAGCACAGCTTCTATATCCTCTTAGTTTGGCGGCTTGTACGTTGGAAACAAATATCGAAAGTGGGTGTAATGTAGAAGTGTTTTCCCTAAATCCAAACTGGTATTGAGGAATATGTCCCCCACTGAGTCTTGCAGACGATTTTTTATGATTTTTTCGAAGTTTTTTCCCAAGACTGTTAGCAGTGTGATTGGTCTGTATCCTGTTGGTTTGCTCAGATCTGAATTGGGCTTCGCTACAGTGACAGTTAATCCGTGTTTCCACATTTTGGGAAAGCAATGATGATGATAACAGAAGTTGTACATTTTAATAATATATTGATGGATATTGTTACCTAGCTTTCGTAATATTTTCCTTGTAACGCCGTCGACTCCAGGGGGTGTGTCTTTTTCACTGTTTAATACGGGAAAGTATTCTTCCTCTGTTATTCCATTCTTTTTGTTTTTGCTGTTCTGTTTGTCATAAAGTAATTTTGAAACCATGTGTTGACCACGATATAGTTGTTTGCATCGTAGTTAAGGTCGTTGTCGTCAGTGAAGGTTTTCTTAAAGTGTTTTGCAAATAATTCGGTCTTCTCAGTGTCCTCTTCAAGCTTCATAATATAATTTGCCCAAAGGCTAAATAGGTGAAAGTGGTTTTGACTCATTAGAAATTTGTTTTTCAAATATCATTTTTGACTTTTCATTTTGGAACTGAACTTGATTTCATTATAGGTTTCAATTTGCTAATTGGCTAAATAAACCATAGATTTAGAAAATAAGAGATTGCACATCTACAATGACAGCCGTTCCTACATTGTGAGAAGAAGAACGTGAAAGACTTGTCTCTTTTCAATGGGTTATCACCAATTGAACATAACTATTTAAATCCCCTCCTTGGTACAGACTTTATACAACAAAAATATATTTTTGATTGATATTATAGTTGCTTGGTGACAGAGTTTGTGGTTCATGCATTGAATGTTACACTATTCTCAGTGGTTACGATATTTTTATTTATTATTTTTTTTTTGACATTTAAGGATATACATTTTCTTTTATGATTTGTATCTGCAAAAAGGTATGTCATACTACATATACCTATTTTTTTGTACTGTCCTTCAGCCGTTATTATCTTAATTGAATTTTTTTTTCATAAATTGCATTACATATTATTACATACCAAATTAATTTTAAATTTATTTTAGAGGAATATTTGCTTATTTATTAATTATTATAAATATATACCTCTTTACAGATATAAACCATAAAAGAAAATGAGTGTCATTAAATGTTTAAAAAAACTATACTGTGGGAGAATTGAACCCAGGAAGTTCGCTCAAGTTCTTCATTTTAAAATAGTCATTATTGTATCAACGACTTGACAAAGCCAATTACAGATAAACTAAACTTAATATACTAAGACTACAATCTAAGTTAGAACCTAAATAAAAAGGCACTATAATTGCCTACTTAATTCATCCCTCACTTGCCTTCTAAACCTGTTATAACTTAGGTTAAAAATGTCAATGGATCTGGTGTTAACGCGGCCTATTTTAAATGGAAGTTGCTGTAAAAACTCTATTATCTTATTTAGATCTATATTATATGGGTTTTCCACTGTGGAACAATATTCTAGTTGAAATAGCAGAACATTAAACAATCATAATGGATGCCGACTCATCATTTGATCCAGTTTTAGCAGTAGTTTATACAGAGTTATACAGAGAACTTCAATAAATTGTCTGTTTTGCCTGGAAGGTGTATTTTGTTGGGTATTTTTGTTATATCATATAATTCTAGCTCAATATTTATGGGGAGCAATTACTCAAAAAAATCACCTTGATTTTGAAGCAAAAACCAAAAACTCTGTCATTGAGCCAATCAATCCTATGAGAGTATATTTCTGATATATAAAGTTTGCTCCAGGAAGACAGTTTGTGTAATTATATTCGTTTGGGTGTCATGTGGTTCTATGCCTCGTCCTTTAGAAAGAGAGGAGAATAATTCTTCTTTCTCCCTCGCACTGTGGGAACGTATTGGAGACGTTCAATCAAAGCGAGAAGTATGAAGATACTATCAATAATTTTTGTGAAATTTTAACATTCAATTAAAATTAATATGAAACAATCTAAACAATGAACTGTTGACATGTTCAAACTGGTTTTTCTTCATCAAAAATTAAAATTTCTTAATTTAGAGACTTGCTCCCTAATTTATTAATAGCCAACTTTAAAATTTGTCTAAATCAACATTTGAAAAAACCTAGGGAGTAAAGACTGCAGTCATTAATCTACAGATATCGTAATACTAAAATAGCTCGTTTATCGTTAATGTCTACTATGCTTTGGACTATGCCATTTAAAGTACAGGACATTATATTACGACCAGGCCACCTATTTAAATCGGGTTTTTATGTTGCAAGAAAGAATTATTACGAAGATATTTTCATTAAGGCCAACTATCACATGTCGGTCAATTTTTAACAATAAACAAATTCTAAGAGTTCCAAGCATTTTAATCACGCAGAGGCTGCTATCTACCCAAGAACTATGATTTTCAGCCGCTATCTATGTCGCGAAACAATTAAGATTTTCTGATGGTTACCGATATATACAATTCGAATTTTAGATCAACTTCTCACAAGAAGAGTCAGCATTACTTTAGTGGCTACGTTTTTAATTAATTTTAAAGTCGCTTAGGAATCAGGACACTTTCCGCAATTTTAACGTGCTATCTTCTTGCTTAATTATAAATGAATATATCAATAAATGTAAAAGATTTAAATCTTGAGAAGTGCAATAATAAGTCGCTCAGGAATATTAAAAATACAAGAAATAAAAGAAAATTACATTGACAGAACTGGAAATTCCTCTTACCGATTCCGGAACTTTAGCGGCCATGAAAGTGGACTTGACGTAAGTCTCCCTCTAGCGGAGTTTTCACGGGGAAAACTTCCCAATAAGAAAACAAGGTATGTTATGCGCATACAGAATCGGCGCAATGAACCACTGGCCACCATTTTGGGCTCTATGAGCTCAACTATTATTCAATATGGAGGCGAGTAGTGAATGCACAGACTTTTTGCACTTTTTATATATGTTGCCGATAACGTAACGATTTGAAAACTTTTACCCGTAAAGAACAAAGAAAGACGAATATATAGTTGCCGTAAACACCAAGAAGCGTCTTTGCGAGTATTTTTAAACCTTATGTTAAAAATTCAATTGGAGAAAACTATCAGAAGTATTGTAATTATTTACTGGCAAAAAAATTGTTTTCATTTTGAATTACGGAGGCCCTCGAATTTACACGATTTTCATTTTTAGAAATGCATTCGAAAGTTCGATTGCTCTTTTATGTCATAAAATGTTCAAGTATCTAGAACTTTCAGACTAGACTTTGCTATTGTGCACACCAAAAAATAAATATTTTTTTGTCGAACCGAGGTGTTTAAACCAATATTTTTGTCGGTCTCTTCGATCACACATAGATAATAAACTCACAAACTTAGTTCTTTTTTGTTCGAAAAATATTAATAAATACCGTACTGTCATGGGAGCGACGATTTCAATGTGTCGGCTGGAAAATCGGAAAATGTATTTTGAGAATGTCATTTGTAGCTTTTCTATATTTTTATCAAACAATTCTGAAAAAAATTGGCTTGTTATCAGTAAATCTCTAAAATTCATCATATCGTCATGTTAAGAGTGGTGGACACCCTTTATAAACCACAATTTTTGTCGCACAATTTTTTTTACGGGTTTTGTTCAATAATCTAACGCCTAAAACTAGAAAAAAATGTATTTATAAATTTTCTTACGACGGGAAACCGACGTGTTACGGAAAAAAAACTGGAAAGTGAATAAACCAATTACGAGAGTTTTCTCAGAGGAAAAAGTTGTCGGTCTACTCATAATTATGCCATAAAAAAAGTTACAAAAGTATATTACTATAAACTATAGGGTTTTATTTTTAATTTTCTTATATGATGATTTGTTTCTTGACATATATCATACAAATTTTAGCAATTTCATAAACAAAACAAAACAAAACTGGATTACTAGAAAATTTAACTTCCATGGGAACTAGATCTTTTGCAAACTTGCTGTTAGGTTTTTAGATATTTGCTTGCCATGGTTTGGTAAGTTTTCGGTACAAATAAAGAGGTCTATGTTTTGATGAATAAGTTATTATGTTAAATAGTTCTTTTATGACCTCTGAATTTCCACAGTAATTTTAAACAGAAATTTAATAATCTCCAATTCATTAACATGATCTAACTTTAAAACCGGTCTAAATTGACAGCCGAGGGTTTAAAGACAAGTGCAACAATAAGTCGAGCAAGTTTTGAACCTTAAACATACAAGAATAAGAAATAATTTTGTTTTTTTTTTCGGGAGATTTATATCTTAATATACCTGTATAAGCCTTTATTTGTAGTATTATAAGGAAAACAAAACAAGGCAACTAAAAGATCTAACTTCCATGGCAACTAGATCGGGTTTAAGTCTTAAACCTTATATAATGGGTACTTGTTTGCAACCTTAGAAACTCGCAATTTAGAACTAAAAATCGAAAAATAAGATTTTATAAAAAAAATTGAATTGACTTCTAAAAAAGCGATAAAAAGCATAAATTTCATATGAAATTAAAATTTTTGAAGTCGGTGCCCAATTATTACTAAATAAAACAAATAACAACTACTAAAACGAAATATACATAAGCTACGGTAAGAAAACAATTACGAATAAAGTTTTTCTCAATCTTTTAATGTGAATTACATTTTGTCACGTATTAATTTGGTGCCGACTTCAAAAATGTCAAATTCATATTATTTTTAGCTTTTTAGCGCTTGTTTAGAAGTGGGTTCATTTTTTTCTTAATCTTATTTTTTTAATAAATATGTAGTGAACAACTTAAATTATACGCTCAGGATTTAAAAAATGCAGGCTAACATTGAATTCTATTAAAATTTACAGGCCTCTAAAAAGTGTTTGCCCTCAGAGAAACGATTTTAAGACAAAATTACTTATTTGAATAATTATATTGGTTCACTAAAATAATTTTAGCACAGAGGGAATGGACCAAAAAGTCGATGACGTTCCTGTAATTGACGAGCGCCTCAAAAATATAGAACCAAAAATGGTGGAACTTATAATGGGAGAAATCATGGAACAAGGCCCTAATATAGGATGGGATGATATTGCGGGTTTGCAATTTGCGAAATCTGCCATTCAGGAGGCAGTAGTATGGCCTATGTTACGGCCAGATATTTTTACTGGATTACGGAGACCTCCTAAAGGGATACTATTGTTTGGGCCGCCAGGAACCGGAAAAACTTTAATAGGTATGTAGGTATCTACTTTATAATTTTTATGGTTTTATATTAGAACTGAGTTATTTTCAAAATTAAATATAAAGGTCAGAGTACCACTAAATATATGTTCCACACTTTAATTATCTGAAATTGGTTCTTCTTCATAATACATACGGCTAAAAAATTAGTAACAGTAATTATATTATCGGGGAGCGAATAATTAGGAGTAAACTAAGGTTTTTCCCTGACATATGATTTTTTCTATTTTATAAAAATTAAAAAAAAAAAGGAAAAAAAAAAATACGATGACATCAAGTAATTTGACGTTCATTCTGACTTTACAGCTAAACCAACAAAGCTACTTTAAGAGTTTAGTTCATTAAGAACTATGGAAGTAATGGTAGAAAAACAAAAGGAAACATTTTCTGTGTTTTTTGACAGGATTTACAAATAAATTCAATTATTTTTTTAACTAAACAAGTTAATGTATTTTGGAATAATGATATTTTCACAAAATAACTATAGGATTCTTCATGTAATATATGTTGGTTATGACATAAATATTGGCAGTTCTTTGTAAACAAAAAAATGATCCTATTATGTGTTTCATTTTAGGTAAATGTGTGGCTTCGCAAAGTAAATCCACGTTCTTTAGTATAAGTGCTTCCTCTTTAACCTCAAAATGGATAGGAGATGGTGAAAAGATGGTCAGAGCTTTATTTGCGGTGGCTAGAGTTCACCAACCTGCAGTAGGTACCCTATATTGTACTATCATGTGCATTTATTTAATGTAAAAATATGCATTTTTTAATTACTTAAGAAAAACGTTAGCCCTAATTCTAAAAATAATAAATATCAAAAAGTTGCTCGAGTCTTTTACAGATACTAGTCATAATTACATTCAATTACAAAACACCATATTAAAATACATTATACATACTAACAGAGCTTAACATTATGCTCGAGCCTAAATGTAAAAAAGTTTATCTTTCACAATCCATACAAATTGCCCTAAGCTGGTAGCATCCAAGTCGGCATTCCCAACAAACTCTTTAAAGAGAGAGCACATTCTATATATCGGCAAATTTTTATATAAGTTTGTCCTGGGAAATTTTGAGTAAAAATACTTTTGTTCCTTGTACACCCATTATTTATGGAAAAAGGAAATTAAAACAATATATCAGGACAATCGATATAATTCTAAAAGTTTCAATATGTACACAAGGCATACTTATTTCTACCATTTCCCAGCGATAATCTGTTGAAAAGTCCCAATAACAACGTCAGATGATTATAAACCTGAAGTGAATAATAACAGAACCTTTTGAAGAACATGTACCTTAAAAGTTTTCGTAGTAATTTCTCTAGTCTTTATCCATACTTCATACTAAAGTGACCATGCAATGCTCTCATACTCCAATCCACCAATGCTTGGTTGATCTGATAATAAACCCATCGCTTTGTACGCGTCAACTCTTTTTGTTGATATATGGTCAATAAAAATCAGACAGCTTTAACTGTTTGTAGAACATTGAAGTTAATTAAATAATCACTATTAAAGAATTCTTTTTTAGTGAGAAAGTCAATTTCAATTTCAAAAAAGCTTTATTGTCTAAAGATAAAAAATCTCGATGACAAAGCAGTGTCTTAAGTCTAGGTTAACAATTCAAATTTTATGACAATACATAGAAATTTCAAAACTAATAAATATAATGTTTTTTGACAGACCGTCAGTAAAATAATAATAATAATAACAAAGTCAATCAAAATATAAATTTAGATATAAATTCAAAGGACCCAGAAAAAATCATTAATCAAGCCTGAGAGCATAAATTCAGAAAGGCCGTACATCGAAAACATTGGGATATAGAAACAAAATATATAAATTTATAAAAAATTAAATATACAAGCAAAGATTGAACTAATAACATTTTTAAAATTTCTTAAAAATCAACGATTTAAAATCAAGGAAAATATTATAAATAATACTTTAATACGCGTTAAACGAAAATAATAATAAATAAAACTACACTTGTAGCTGGTCATTAAAATATTCTGATATATGGTAATATGTTTTTTTCACTAGTAGAGCCTTTACAGCAAATTTAAATTTCTTTAAAGGCTCTATTGACCTTACACTCAGTGGTAAATGGTTAAATACTTTCCTACCATTATATAATGAAGAATTCTTCCCTTGGGCAGTGTGTGGTATTGGTAAGGGTATCAGTCCTATTTGTCTTGTATTATAGTTATCTGATCACGTAGTTTTTATACATTAAGCATACCGTTTCCAAAATGAATAAATATGTCAGGGTTAAAATTTTATATTGCTTATACAGCGGTTTATAAGAATTCCTGAATGCGGACCTGCTCAGATATCTTACTGTCCGTTTTATCAAAATAAATACAGCATTTAGAAGGTACTGACTGGCGTTTCCCCCAAAAATAGATTCCATATCTCAGATGGGGCTCTATAAGAGCTGCATACACATATCGTACTATAATTCAGTTACCTCAATACCATCCTCAGCTTATTACACAGATTACTGATATGGGTTTCGAACCTTAACTTGTTATCAATTCTTATAAACTCGGTGTCTGAATTGTTAGAAATGAATTTGCTGTCCAGGCCAACATCATCTGTCGCACAATTAAAGTTTAAGATGCTAGACACATTAGAAGTAAGGCGGTTTGTATCAAACCATTCTTTAATTTTACAAATATCTTCTGAAATGGTTAAGCTTAATCTATTAGGATCCTGACGGTGTCATAATATTGTTGTGTCATCAGTAAATATTGTGAATTTGCCTCTACAGTTTAGCGATGTCATATCATTAATATAGATTAAAAATAAAATAGGCTCCGATACTGAACCTTGTGGCACCCATGTATTCACTTCAGTTTTATCAAAATTAACTCCCATATATTCTACACTTTGATTTCTATCTGAAAGATTTGAACGAAACCAGCTTAAAGAGTCACACAGTCAAATACCTTCGCCCAATCACAAAACGCCGCAGCCGCCTCTCCCTCGTTAATATGAAGATAAAGACTATCAAAAAAAAAAACGGCATCACCAGTACCTCGCCCAGGCTGGAAACCAAACTATGGAAAAAACGTGAGATTATTATGCAAAAAAGTGACAACCGTCTTTGATTAATTTTTCGGTAACTTTTGCAATTGAAATAGGCTTAAAGTTTGGGAGAGAATCGATATCTCCATCCTTATGAATTGGAATAATAATTGTTATTATGACCATTGAGATTAAATCTATCTTGAGCACACCAATCAAATAAACTGTTCAGGTCGTCCTGGAGAAATCACAGTCTGCACCAACAAAGGCCTACAAAACAATTTAAAATCATCTGCGTATAGTAGACTCTCGAGTTTTTAACCAACCGACATATCCCGTCGACTCCAATTATAAATAATAATAGCCCTAGGTTTGAGCCTTGAGGGACCCCAAAAGTACTTTTAAAATGCTTAGATTTAGCGCCCTTAATCTCAACTGTTCCCTATCACACAAATAGGACAATACCAAGCTAAGACTCTCTATCAAGTTCACTGATTTTAAAGCTGGTGAAACGTTATGTTATATTTAGTTTCTCTATAAATTCTGTCAAACAATACCATCTCCAAAACCTTTATAAGACTTATCGAGTTGTAGAATATGAATTCTGCCGCTTGTATTTGAATATGAGTGTTAATAAACCGACAAATAAAACATACCCTTTTATAGGTTATTTTTATTGACGAAGTAGATTCCCTTCTTACCCAAAGGAGTGATACTGAGCACGAAAGTTCTCGTAGAATAAAAACTGAATTTTTGGTGCAGCTAGATGGCGCTTGTACTGATGGTGAAGAAAGATTACTTGTGATTGGAGCTACTAATAGACCACAAGAATTAGATGAGGCAGCTAGACGTCGGTTCGTTAAGAGATTGTACATTCCGCTTCCTGAACTTACAGTAAGTCATGTCTAATGTAATCTTACTCTTTTTGATGTGTTCTGGACACTATTTTCTGGAGTATGTAATGCATTTCTTGATCAAACACCATTAAGTAACGTTCATGCTTTTGTTTGTTTGAAGGTCATAGACAACGATGTTTCCTGTGAAGTAGTAGGTATCTGTAGGACTTCCATTGTCTTTATTTTTTGTTGTTAGTTGTAGTTATCTCTAGCCGTTTTCAAGTGAACCTGTTTCACCGAGTTATCCAGTATAAACTGAATGTTTTGTCTTGAGACTAAATAAATAAATAAAATAAATAAATGTTTTATTAACGGTCAAACCAATTTAAAAATTTACAACACTTTACAACTTACAAACAAGCTTCCAAATAGATAAAAAAAAAATACTAAACAATAAACAAACAAATCCAAAGTATCCGTTAAACTACAGTAAGCTCACATTTAAGACTACACGTGTGAAGTGAGAAGTAAAAATTTGTGCTATAGATATCGCTTTAAAAAGTTTTTGAACCTATTTAAGGACATGTTAAAAATGTCCAGATCAACGTGATTACGGGATAACTTATTAGCTAAAATACACATTCTATTTAGTGGTGCATAGGTGGAGTAGTTGGTTCTATGAACATCCACAGAGAACACTTCAACCCATCGACTACTTCTCTGAGGCACATTGAAACCAATATGCATTAGTAGTTCTGGAGAATTTATTATACTATAAACGATTTTAAATAGATAAAGTAAGTCAATGTATTCCCTGCGATGTTCAAAAGGCTTCAAATTTAATTGGAGTAGCAAATGAGGGTAGTTGATATTTTCTTTAGGAACACCTAATTTATAAGCTACGAATCTTAAAAAGCACTTCTGCACCCTTTCCAGCTCCAATTCCAGTTAAAAGAGAATCTAATATTTTTGAAAGTAGGGAACATTTAGAAATTGGCCTATAATTTTCTATATGTGATCTATCTGAATTCTTATATATAGGTTAAACATAACCCCTCTTCACATCAGGAAAAATCCCACTTTGAAGGGACAAATTATATAATTTACTCAAAATAAGTGAAAAGATACATTGGCATTATTTTAAATTATATATATATATATATATATATATATATATATATATATATATATATATATATATATATGTATATGAAGATGAAAAATGATCGGCAAATAAGTTCACTATCGAATTTGGGTCGTCGCTAGTTGTATCGTTATAACATTGTACCCGGAAGAGTGTAACCACCCTTCTTCATTTTTACATACTTCCAAAACGCTTTCTTATCACCAAACAATAACTTTTGCAGGGAAGAAATATATTCTTCAAAATTCAACCTAGATTGATTTTACATTGAGACCTTAAGTTTGAGAATAACACATAATCAGTCTTAGAGTTAGTAGTCTTAAATCGTTTATGAGCAATCTTTTTATTAAATATCAATTCTTTAAGCTCAGAACTAAACCAATTAGGAAACTTTGGATTCTTTGATCGCAATTTGGGAACAAAACATTCAATAGCTTAGTTTACATACTGATAAAAATAGTCTACAGCAATATTTATATCTAAGTCCTGAAATAGTTCCCAGGAAATCCCACCTAAATAATCATTAATATTCTGATAATTTGCATTTTTAAAGTCATAATAAAAACTATCATAGTCCAATAAATCTTGTCCATTGGCATAATCCACATGAAAAAACAAGGCAGGGTGATAACTATCACAGGGTACCAGAGGGTCCCGTACTAACTGAACTACAGTATTACAGTCATTAAAGATTAAATCAAGAAAATTGCCATTACAGTTGGCGATTGTATTTGTTTGATAAAGATTATAAAAGCGACTGTGTCCACTGAAGCGCAAAGTTTCGCTTCATTGTACACACTTCAATGATTTGATGTTACAAAATACTGATTGCCAAAGATTAGGTACCTCAACACTGGGTTTACTGAAGATTCCATTATTATTTTTAATGTAAGCTGCTTCTATAAATTTTGTTTTTTTCATGTTAGGTTCTATATATATTGCCGCAGCTTCAGACCATTTTGTAGGGTGTTGTTTATCTCAGGCGTGTTCTACAATACCTGATCTTAACGTTTCTCCTTTTTGTATATGAGTTTTATGTTCCTTGATTCTAACTTCTGGTAGTCGCTTGGTTTTTCCAATATACATTTCACCAACCCTCATATGGAACTTTGTAAACATATTCTTTCTTATTAGTTTTTGGTTTTATTTTTATTAAATGATCTCTCAATGTATTTCCTGATGTAAACGCTGTTTTTATATTATACTTGCTAGCAATTCGTCTTATTTTCTCTGAGGTTCCCTTAATATACGGAATTATGAAGAAGGAATGTCTTTCTTGCTGTCCAGTGGTCGTTGTGCTAAAGTTATTTGTAACATCGTCAATTAATTTTAAAGGAGAACCATTCTGTTGTAAATCGGATTTAATGTTTGCTACCTCTTTTTCCAATGAATCGGCATTATTGCATATAGATATAGCGCGACTATAGAGGATGCGTATAATTCCTCGTTTTGTTACAACAGAATGATTAGAACTATGATTAAAATATTGTCCAGTATGTGTTGGCTTCCTGTATACTGAAGTTTTAATACTTTCGTTTGAACGGTTCACCATGACATCTAGAAAGGGCAATTGATCATTTACCTTTTTTTCCATGGTAAACTTAATTGTAGGTCGAATGGTGTTTAGATGTTTCAAGATATCATCAAGTTCTTGATTATTGCCCTTCCATACAATGAAGATATCATAGACATATCTCAACCAGACATTCAGTTTTACTGTTGCTGTTTTTATGGCATTAGTTTCGAACCATTCCATATATATATATATATATATATATATATATATATATATATATATATATATATATATATATATATATATATATATTGGCGACGACTAGAGAGAGAGTGAAGAACCCATCGGAAGCTCGTCGGCATGAGCGTAGAACTTGTCCTTTACTTGAAAATAAGCACTATGCAGGCAACACTCCAAATAATAATGAAATCTTCAGTAAGCCTAGTAAACTAATCTTTGGCAGTCAGTACTTTGTAACTTCAAATCATTGAAGTATGTATAGTAAAGCGAAACTTTGCACTTCAGTGGACACAGTCCCTCGTAGTCTTAAGACAAGATGTTCAGTTTATACTTAATAACAATTAGAGATACAACCTATTTGAAACGTCGTAAAAATAAACAAAAATAAAGATAATGAAAGTCCGACAACCACATTTTAGTCAATCTTCAACATTGTCTACAACCTTCAAACAAATGTTGGAAACCCGGTATGCTTAAAGATATTCTGGTGCCATTGTTTACGTTTGAGACTTACAAATTTACCAGCATCTTTGCCATGAGACATTTGAACATTATGAGTAAACATTTTACTATTTTGTATACTTATTTATTATTAAAGGGTAAGGTTAGACCGTTTCGGATATAAATATAAACAGTAAGTACATAACGTTGCCAAATCATACACTAGTTATGACCAGCTGATTTAAATGAGTCGAATGAAGGTCCTTTTTTTTTGTATTTTCTATTTCAATGATAAATGCCTTTCAAACTATTTGTTTTTAAAATATATTTCTTCTAATTAGTATTTTAATTTGATTCGTCAAATATTGGGTACTATACTTCATTTGACTTATGTGGTAGCTAATAGACCTCCTTAAATATGTATTTTTTGAGTTTTTTTCTTAGTGTATTTGTTAGGTTTTCCTGAAATTGTTTCAAAAAGAAATATTTTTAAAATAAGAATATAATTTTTTCGCATTTCGATAATTTGTAACTAAATGAAATAAAAAATAGATATGATGAATATGAGAGCTAGAATGAAATCAATAGAAAACGATTCTTCACTAATTTTAAGGAGATAATGCAACTTTGTATATCCCTCAAGGATATTCAAGAAATATTTTATAAACTCTCTTTAAAATATCTAATGACAAATTATCTCAAAATTGTATCAAAATAGTAAAAAAATTCTGTTGTTTTAGGCACGCCATGAATTAATAAAAAAATTGATGTCAAATGAAAGACACCTGTTAGCCGAGGAACATTTTGACGAAATTGCACGGCTTTCTGAAGGTTATTCTGGCGCAGATATAAAAAATCTTTGTTCTGAGGCATCACTTGGACCTATCAGATCCATTGATTTTAATAACATAGAAAAAATTGATGTTTCAGAGGTACGCCCATTGACAATGGAAGATTTCGAAAAATCATTTAAGAGGACGCGGCCTAGTGTCTCTGAGAATGATTTAATTCATTATGTACAGTGGGATAGAACTTATGGATCTGGAAGTAGTTTATAAGCATTTATTTTTATTATAATAATTTTTTGATTTACTTAAAATGTTTAAAGTAAATAATTTTAAAATTTAAATATAAAATCAACAGTAATATTACCACAATTTAAATTACTCCCAGTCATCTCCCCATCCATCTTCATTTGCATCTTCAACATTAACAGATAACTTGCTACTTATTAAAGTGTTCTTATCTTCTTTTTTATCACTAATTAAAAATTTGCTTTTAGCTTCAATAATTGGTTCCATATCTTGGAAGAAGTCAACTTCGTTTTCCTCCAAAATAATTTTTGTTTGATTTTTTATGTCCAACTCTGTTATATCTAATATTTTCTTTGGTTTCTTCAAATTGGATTGTGCTATTTTAATTGTATTACTTTGTACTAAATTAGTTTCGGTTGGCAGCATTTCTAATTCTATATTGGGATTATCAGTTATTGTAGTATTTGTTTCAACGTTTTCATTGTCCCAATCTTCCCAATTCTCAACATCTTCGTCGGCGGATTGTTCTACCTCTTCTGTGGAAGTTTCACCCTCTTCGCCATCTGGTCTTGGCCTTTCTGGTAGCCCATTTTGATTCTGAATAAGTTCGACCATTGAACTAGTTATACTTAGCTGATCAATGCTGGATGCAACAATGTCGGGTTCTGGATTTTCCTGTTTTGCAACTCTTGATGCTTTTCTAGAGCAGCTGTGACTTTTTGGCCGGCCATCGTTAAAAAGTTTTGCTCGTTTCCCTCCAATTACTGTTTCAGCACCGAGGATGGGAACTAAATCAGCTAGGGTACGAAGAGTAGCGGCTACAAGATCGTTATTTGTATCTTTTATCCCAACAAGAAGCTAAAAATAGATGATTGTTATAAAACTAATGATGTATGTGCAAGGAATCCTAAATAGTAATTATATAATAAAGTTATATTTTTTAAAAGGATAAACAATGAAATATGTTATTTTTGAATATCACATAAAACTTAAAATTTTTTGGTAAAACACATTTAAAGTTTCAATTCATACAAGTTATTGTTTAACTTTAAAAGGGATTTAATCAAATGGTTTGTCGATTTAAGGACTTATTAAAATTAGTGTGAATAAAAAGTATTCAGCGACAATAAATAATAAAATGGTTCTTACGCAATTCTAAACTTTAAAGAGAGATATGTTTACACGATATTAAGATCATTTTTTAATAGAACCTAAGAATATTCGTCATTATGGCAGATACAGTTCTGTCGACTATTTTAATTCAGTTCAGAAATGTAAAAAATGCATTTCCTTCCTAAATTTAATTTCTTTTATTCAGGTTATACATTCAACATATATATATATATATATATATATATATATATATATATATATATATATATATATATATATATATATATATATATAATTATATGTTCTTGTTCTGAATTATATAGATGTAACATCATCTATATTATTTGATTTGTAAATAAAACCGTTGTTGCACAGTTTTTTATTCTCTACCGAAATATCTCAATTTTCTATTTAAGGGTATATTACACATTTTTGTAGGAATATATTTTCTCTAGTTTAATAATAAATTTACACTAACGTTCAAAAGTTTGGAAACCCTCTATTTTTAGTCGACATAAAAAAATACTGCAATAAATCTATAAATAAACATGTTGTTATTGGAATTTACTATTTTAACGACCGTGCTTATAAAAATAATGAACAAAATTACTAATTTCTTATTAATTGTCCCACAAAGGTTGCTACGCTACCAGTTGTCGAGTTCTTAGAATTGGCGGCTTTAGTCATTGTTCTTGTATTGAATAGTCTAATCTTTTAAATATGGGTATATAATTTCAAAAACTATTAGTTTAGAGTTCAGCGTTATTTGCGATGTTCATGTGATAGTTACAACAGTTGATAAGCGCATAAAATGGCAAAAATTTAACAGGTTTCTCTTGAACAGCGGAGTGCTATCTGTACTCTGAGCAAGGAAGGATATTTTATACGCCAAATTGCAGAAAAGGTCGGCGTTTCATATAAAGGAGTATGTTATACTCTTATACGAAAAACAGCTACTGGAGGAAATGAAGACCGAAAGAGATCTGAACGTCCCAAATCTACAACAAAGCAAGAAGATAAGTTCATTGTAATGTTATCGAAACGAAATCGACGTTTAACTGCGCCTCAAATTGCGGCTACTTTAAATGAAACATGAGAGAAGCCAGTTTCAATAACAACTATAAAAAGACGTTTCCTGTCTGCCGGGCTGAGACGATGCATAGCAGCCAAAAAACCGAGATTAACTAGTATTCATAAAAAAAATATACTGGGGTGGGCTAAAACACATAAAAACGGGGCAGAAGAAGACTGAAAAAGTCCTTTGGACGGACGAGTCCAAATTTTAGGTTTTTGGATCTAATAGACGTGTTTTTGTGCGCCGATCAAAGACGAACGGGCTTCAAAAACCTATACTGTGTAGACTGTTAAGCATGGTGGTGGTAGCGTGATGGTTTGAGGATGCTTTGGTAATAATAAGCCCGGCCATATGATCAAAATTGACGGAAAACTGAATAAAGAAGGCCATCTGAAAATACTTCAAGAAAATGCAATTCCCTCTGGAATGAATCTAATTGGCAAAAAGACAATGACCCTCAACTTTCGTCTAAATTATGTCGGGGGTTCCCAGAGCAAACACGAAACGAAATAGTCCTGCAAATTAGGAAATAGCCGTCACAATCGCCAGATTTTTCTCCTATTGAGTTAATATGGGATGAACTTGACTGAAAAGTGAAAACCGTCCATCGAGCTCAACACCCTTGTGAGAATACTTACAAAGCGAATGGAAGTCACTGAATTCTGAAAACTTCGGTAAATTAATCTAAAGAATGAGTAAAATTTGTGAACAAATAATTAGGAATAAGGGTGGCCATTTTGACGAAGCCAAAATTTAACGAAAAAGGTTTTTTTTTTGTACTGACTATATTTAACAAAGTGTTTCTAAGGTTTAAATAAGATTTAACTGTAGTAAAGCATAACTTATATATTTTATTGTAGTTTTTATTAAAAATAACCTTAGTGTTTCCAAGCTTTTGAACGGTAGTGTAGGTATACATATTTACATCTATAGTCACTCTACATAAATCAGATTTTTATAAATAAAAACTTTTTGTACTTTAATAACATTTCCACAAAATCGCCTTCAAGATGATAAAACAATAAAAATTACGTTGGTTTAGTAGAAACATAAACCTTTTTGGAGAAACAAAATAAAACGCTTCTATCACAAATTCTTTTATTTATTGCTAATTTCCCGCATCGTCTGGCACAAGAGACAAATTAAACAGCATTTCTGATTAATCTTAAAATTAAGATAAAGCACTATTCCGTTTCTCTAATCTGCTTCTCAAAGGGACGTATTTGAAATACAGTCATTTTGAAATTAAAATTTTTACCTCGGGTAAAATATGCAGCTTTAATTCTTCTTCAGAAAAACAATTTAAGAAATGTGGGAAATATGCCAATAAAATAAACCTTATTTGAGCGTCTCTCACACAAAATATTTTCAACAACTTCGGAGCTATATATTTTCTGAAAACTTCTTCGGAAAATAGGCTGCTATTTCCTTCTAAAAAGTAATGAAATATTCATAAGTGATCGAGATAGAGATGAACAGTATTTTTTTGCGATGATTATTATCTAAACTAACGCATTACGCAAACAGAAGTTGATATAGAAAGTAGGAAGAACAAAAATGTTAATTTGTTTATTAAGTTGTGATAAATAAACAGTGCCCATCTCTAAACTATAAAAAACATATTTTTATAAATGTAAATATAAAAAACGCTTAAAATAATTGAAGAAGTAGAATGAAAAGTACTATGGTATATTTTCTAGAGATATACACTAAATTTGGATTTGTAGTTTCAAATTAAAGCATGATGTAAAATTCCTTTTTCGAGTTCTACCTCCATCAGCTATTTTCAGTTTTACTTTAAATCCACATATACCTTGGGTACTCCATTGGTTATAAACTAGATTAAAGTAAATATAATCACACAAAACACACTTTTTAAATTTTATTTTGATTTAAGTAAAATATTTACTTTAAATAAAAGTTGAACAGAACAAGTTACAATTTAATTCTCTATTGTTGCTGTCCTATCTTATCTAGACTATCAAAATTTTCAATATATTACATTTTTTGCATAGGTATACAGTTCTAGCTGATTACATTTTGCTTTACTAGGGCACTGAACATAGCTTGATATCTTATTTAAAAATAATTCAGAACCTTTAGCAAAATAAATGTTTTTTTAGCAACTGTAAAGAAAGACTTTTTGTATAATATAATTTGGCTTTCTTAATACTCGTTTAAATTATACTACAAAAGTATCCGACTTGCCTTTACAATTTCGCGCTATGACGTTCGAACGACCTCTGTATGGTACAAGCGTAACTAGAGACCCCTCACGACATCGCCGATTACCGCAACTACCAATTGGCCGTGTTAGTGTTTATGTTTACGGTAGCTTTTTTGCGCTCGTCGAATTTTGTTATCACTAAAAATGACGGAGAGATGTGAACAACGAATTTGCATCAAGTTTTGTCTTAATCCGTGCAAAAACCATAAAAATGGTACCAAAGGCCTTTGGGGACGAATGTATAGGTAAAACTTAGATGAAAGAGTGGTACAAGCGGTTCAAAGATGGCCGCATTTCTGTTGCCGTGATCTACATTCAGGCCTATCTTCGAGCACAATAACAAATAAATAAATAAATAAATGTTTATTCACGGACCAGCCATTTACAATGAAAAGAAAAATACAACATACATAAAACAGATTTTTAAAATTATATATAAATAAAAAATATTACAACTAAAACTTTGCAATCTCAATAAATAAAATGACATATCTATAACAAAACCAACAGACATCTTAACAAACAATTAAAAAATTAAGTAACAAGTCTAGGCTTACAAAACCTTTTTTAGCTTAGTTTTAAATAATGTTAATGAATCATTAAAAAAATCAATATCAATAGCCTTACTTATTCTGTTAGCCTCTGAGGAACAGCCTGTGATGGACGATATAATGCCATAATTTGTTCCATGATAGGGGGCACTAAACAGACTGAATGCTCTTAATGATCTTTGCAATAGCCTTATTTATTCTGTTAGCCTCTGAGGAATATCCTGTTATGGACGATAAAGTGCCATAATTTGTTCTATGATAGGGGACACTAAACAGACTGAATGCTCTTTGCGGAATCAATAATTTTACTCGTGATAACAGTTTAGGACACTCAACAAATTCGTTCAGAATCTTACAAAAGGTGCATAAATCAATGAAAGTTCTTCGACTCTCAAGGGTTGGTGGTTGGTCATCTAAAGTACCTCCCCATATATAATGTCATCCCGGGGTATGCCTAATCTGTATCCTACAAATCTAATAAATCTTTTCTGAACTCTTTCAATTTGGTCAATATATTACCTATAGAAAGGTGACCATATTGGACAAGCATATTCTAGAACTGACCTAACATAAGAGTACAATACATTATTAAAGTCTTTCAAAGTTCTTTTGATAAAACCCAATAGCTTTAAAGCTTTATTGGTTATATAATTAACATGATAATTAAAGTTTAAGTTTTTGTCAAAATACACACCGAGATCCTTAAGTTGTTCTTCATTTTTCTGTATATCATTCCCTATAACATAGTTAAATTCAACATTCTTTTTTGTTCAATAAAACTTTAATAAAAAACATTTATTTATATTATTATATGCATGCTATTCAAATTACACCATTCATATAAGCCGTTCACATCTTCTTGAAGTTGCATACAGTCGTCCTCAGATTTAATTATTTTAAAAATCTTGAAATCATCCGCGTACAGAAGACAGTTCGAATATCTTGCAAATTGCAATATATCTGAAAATGTCGCGCGTGTAGGACTTGCCATTGCAGAAAATCATCGTTGGGCTGTTTGTGAATTAGAAAAGGGCCTTGGCATTGTCAAAAAATTGTTTTTTTAGAATCTTTACGAAGAATTTGGGAATGAATCGCGTGTGTGCGGAATTCATCCCAAAATTGCTCATCGTAGTGCAGAAAAGTAGGAAGGACAACTTGGAAATGGTCACTAATGATGAAAATAAGCTCAAAAAGATCATTATCGGTGACCAATCATGGGTTTATGGTTATGATCTTGCAACAAAACAACAGTTTTCACAGTGGAAGCTTCCATCCGAGACACGGCCGAAAAAGGCACGTTGGAGCAATGTTAATTCCTTGTTGATTGTTTTCTTTGATTATGAAGATGTTGTGCATCAAGAATATGCTCAGAGAGGTCAGATAATAAATAAGACATTTTATCTTGAACTTGAATTGCAGAATTGAAGAAAATGGCCGCGTTTTTGGTGACTGGCTTCTTCACCAAAATAATGCGTCAGCACATTCGGTGAACTTTGTGCAACCGTTTTTGACAAAACACAACATCACATAACTTCGTCAGCTTACATACAGTCCCGATATAGCGAATTTTAGTGATTTCTGAAATTGAAAATTCCGCCCAAAGTACACCAGTTCGACGACATACAGACATTTCAAATGAATGCGACAATTGCACTCAAGGCCATTCCAAAAACTGACTACACGAACTAATTCCCCACGTGGAAACACCAATGAGGACGTGTTTTTAAGTCGAATGGGGATTACTTTGAAGGGATGCCACCTGCCAGATGATGAAAAATGTTGGTGCAAAGTTAAAAATGCAGATCAGAAACTTTTGGGACACACCTCGTATACCTTTAAAGTATAGTATAACATTTAATTAGAGTATTTCTAACTTATTAAACATGCCCCAATTTGTATTCCGCTCAAGTGAAATTGCTTCTTACCTCACTCTTATTCTATAATTATTGAAACTGAAGCTATAAAACATAAAAATTAAATTTATTGGTATAAATATAACACCACAATATTTACTGTTAATATTTAGATAATTTTATTCAACTTTCTGATTGTCAAACAATAATGAAGATTTATTCTTTTTAAATTTTTGGCTGTCAAAATAAAATATTGCACCATGCATATACAATAAGGTGTTATTAAAATACGCTATACACGACGATACCTAAAGAGATAAGTATCCATTCTATCTATATATACACATACCTTTTCTTGGAACCAATATATCTGGTAATAGACAACTTTGAGCAGTTTTATTTAAAAGTACCATTCTAGAAACCAACAATCCCCCTAACTGACTAGCAACTACTTCTTCACTTAGCATTTCAAGGTCTTCTTTTAAATTGGAAAAAAACTCGGTTTTATCAGAGTCAGATTTTAAAGGCAATTCAATAAGATAAGAATGAATGCCAATAAATGTATTTTTAAAAAATTCATGTTCTAATAATAAATTTAGTTTAGGTCTTTGCAATATGTCTGGAGTTTCAACGGCTTTATTGCAAAAGTCTTTAAAGGCTGACATATTAGGAACATCCGCTAGAAAGAAAAAAAAATATTGAAAGGTGTACATTGTCATTCAAAAATTTGGTCACACTTAAATACAAATCAGTAATTCATATTTGACAAGCTCCTCTTACTCTCAATACTTTTTGGTTATTAATTAGTTTTTAATATCTTATATTAAATATATAGAGACAAATTCACTAAGATGGTCTAGGACTTAGACTCAATCTAATTGTCATCGGAGTTAGATCTTCTATTTGATTAGTATTGTTTTGCTGATGATATTGTTGCAATTTGTATTACATATATCAACACATGAACTGATCAACTAAAAGACGTAATTTCTATGCAATTAGAGTGGGTCTAAGTCTTAGATCTGTTTAGTGAACCAAAGTTTGTAGCTATTGACTTCCCAAAAAATTCCAGTATTGCAATCTGCACTGTCTTACAAAGAAACTATTATCAATAAAAATTTAAAAATAAGTTAAAAGACATTTATTGATTTAAACTGCTTAAAAAAAAACCTATCTATAGAAAATGCTTATTATAACCTAAAAATGCATTGTGATGCCATATTACACACTTTTTAATTTATTTAAATATTTTATTGTCCAATGTTAGTTTCAATTTTTAATATGTTATTAGATAAATGTAAATATATTTCTATTTTATTTAAGATTCTTATTTCTCCTTTTTAAAATATTTATTTATTCAACATATTACCTTTACAAATTTTTCAGGAAAATATCTAAATATTTGCCTTCGTTAAAAAAATCTAGGCACTCACAATAAGAATTCATACTATTACACATTGTTTATGAGGTTGTACATAAAGTATAAAGTTTTATATTGCGGTGTATGCAAGAGAGATGCATCACATATTCTTCAAGGAATATTTATGTTTAAAGCTGAGAGTCCTTCAAAATATTAAAAGTGAAGCATACATCGTAATATTTACTCTTGCACTTAAGTGAACTTAAATATGGAGATGTTTGGTCAATAGTAAGATGAATTTAATTTATATTTAATTATTCCTTGCAAACTTTAGGAATCTTTACTAAATATTTTCAAGATGATCAATAGAAATAATAAAATAAGGTGATAAAATATTAGAGAATTCCATTATCGATCTGACATAGCTAATATAAAGAATTCTAAGCGCATTGATGTCCGTGAAATCATGGCAATCTCCCTAAATAAACCCCAGTATTTTGCTAGCCCGACCAATTCTTTTCTGGCAGTGTTCAGTAAATATAAGTTCAGCTTTCTAACAAAAATCCTTGTGATATAATGATTTTTTTAATATTATACTGAAATTTCAATGCAATATTTTCAAATGTGATTCTTTGTAAATTAGATTAGCAAAAGAAATACAATTTAGTACTTACTCTTTACAAATAAGTTGTTGCAAATTGCGCGCAATTTACTTGAAGATAATAAAATAGTTTAAGTAGCTAATAAATTTTAATATTTTCAAAAATTTTTAGAAAAAAATTTACAAATATATTGCAGACCTTTTTATACATTTCAAAACTTTATAAGTGATGATTTTATGAGAGTTGAAATATTAAATAATCTTACCATCATTTCTATTCTTTAAAAGCTCTTTTACTAATATGCAAAAAGCATAAACATCAATAAAGTCCTTCCTCTCATTCGAATTTTTAAGGTTTTTGTCTTCATTGCTATCGATAGCTTTATTATATCGATGCTTCCTTGATTTAGTTAAATAGTCTGCTGACAGTTCCTTATATTGACAAAGATATTCCATGCCACCCAATTTCCAACTTCCTTCTTTGTTAACAAATATTGAGGCTAGACATATATTGTTATGTGATACCAAAGCCTTTTCATGCAAAAAACATAATGCTTTAAGTATTGAATATAATCCAAGACATATTTCTAAAGTGCTCATTTTGGATATCACATGAGATAGTGGTGTAACTTCTTCGATGGCGAGGTGGAACTTGGATATTTTTTGCCATGATGAAATATATCTAATTATACATGGATGACGATATATCATAAGGTTCTAAAAAAAATGTGTAAATTTTAATGTTAAATAGTTTATTTAATTATATACTGTTTAACATGACTGTTTTTTTGTAAGTGTAGACATTTTAAATCCTTTTCTTAACAATTTGTATGCTTCTATTATACTTAGTTTTGTTTATTTCAAGTTATATAAAGATGCAACTACAAAGTTCATGCAAAATAGTAGTTGAGGAAAATGAAACAAAAACCTAATACTCTAGATCAGAAATTATCAGCTTAATATTTCCCGATGGAATAATAAGCTTTCAGGGAGTATCCTTTTTCAAAATGCTCCTGCAGACCCCTACGTTCATATTAACACTGGTGAAACATTAAATATTTCTATACTTTTATAGATCAATGAATTCTTAGTGAGACTGAATGTTGGTAATGGCAAGTTATGATACTGGCAGGTCATGTACTGGTTACCAAGTGAATTCTTGTTTTTAAACACCAAACATAGAGGCAAAGTAAATAAAGAAGTAAGAATCAATAGCATACAATATTAGCATTCCCTTAGTCTTTAAGACTCTTTTGCAGGATTCCGAACATTATTTTAATTTCGTTTTTCCATTTAATGCTCATAAAATTATGCCAAACCTGGTAATATTAATTTGAGTTGTGCAAAACAATAATATTAAATGATGTTTACGATGAGAGGAACAAATTCTCATAGCATTAATAAAATAAATCTTGAAAAAGTGAAGTCATTACTTATACATTGTCAGGATAAATTAAAAATAAAGTAATTATACCTTACTAAATCTTTCCAAAGGAGTTATTGGGACCCAAAAAGGTTCGTTAATAAAAAGATCTCCAATAAATATTGTAAGCTTTGATACATTTTCTGCACTAGAAATACTAGCACTATGCTGGTTCCAAAAATCGGAGACCTCGATAACCTTTTGATCTATTTCAATCCCTGCTACTTGCGACTGTTCATTTCCCATATTTTAAGGACTTTATAGTTGTATGCTCATTTTTGTTTTCTTTCCAAAAAGTAACTTTCAATATTGAGATGTATGGTTAAAGTCACAAGTGTAGTGTCTTCTTTTTTTTGAATAGATTATAGTCCAAAAGGCATTAAGTAATTCGTTAGGGAAGCGTCTGTATGATACAGTCTTCTAGCATGTGCCACAAAACACACATATACTATTGGAAGCAGCTTCCGAGCATATACTGCAGAGGCAGAGAGAGGCAGAATTAATGTTCTGCAAGCGTTACACGGCAAGAGAGAGAAGGGGCGAATATGGGGAAGGGCTATCTTTCTCGTTTTTATAATTTCGAGGCATACACCCACGAACTTGTCATATAAAACTGGACTGCTCATATATAATATCCAGAGCTGTCACATGTTCCACAGAAAAATACTTGCAAGTTTTATATTTATTCCTGGCAAAATGTGTGTATAAGAAAAAGTTGATATTGCTCAATAAAGCTTGACTTTCACTATAGTGCCGCACTCGAAACGATCTTGATTCGCCCTCAGTTTGATACATTTTTTGAAAACTACTGCCCTCGATTCAAGAGTTTTAAGCTCAGGTTCATCAAACCCTGAGTAACTCCGAGCAAATCTGAATAAAGCGGTTAAAGTGTTAATTTGAACCATAGACGTAGAAGAAATTAAATAAAATTACATTTTATTTAATCTAAAATGTAATTTTATTTAATTTCTTCTACGTCTATGATTTGAACGCCAAATAACCTCCAAATTATTTTTTTTTTGGAACTTGTGTTTTTAATATGCATAGCAAAACATATTGAGGACAAAAAGGTAAAAATATTATTTTATTACTTATTAGTTTTGAGTTTTGTCTGGCGTCATGGCATTTTTGGCAATAAATATTTCGCAATTCGTTAAAAAAACTTGAACGTCCGATATCTTGTGATATAATCATATTTTTGTGTCTCCATTTCATGTATAAAATGTTTTTTTACCCAAAAATAGCATCTAAAAATGATAACTGATAGCTTCTAGGGCTTTATACACCAAATATTTTTATTGGTGCTTGAGGTGTAAGAGGAAAGCAGATCTGACCCCGGAATAAGATCTGACAAGCGCCGAGGCATAATGCACTACTTGAATAAAGCAAGCGCTACTTGCACCTCTACAGCTCCGAGCTGTTCATGTCAATGAATCGAGGGCAGTAAAAGAGTTTACGATATCGAAATCTCTGCGAAACCAATAGTGTGAATAGGTTCATTGTTTCTTCTGTAAGAATATTTTACCGGACCAAGAGCTTATCGAGAACAGCCCTATAATGAGAATCTGGCCTTAAACTGAATATTAGAAAAAGACAAATGATAACAAGATTGCTCATCCTTTAAATTTTAGACTGCAAAATCATAAAATAAAGAAAGAAATAACTACATGTGAGAAGCAAAAAGAGATAGTAGAGAGATTTAATTTAGATATGTCATCTTATCGATTTTCATACAGTTGCCATCAATTGTATGTACATTTCGCCTTAATATTTTAACAGTGTCTGAGTCATAGATAAAATACTATAGGTAGAGTCTGGCAAATCCCTGACATGATAATATTCCTGGCAAAATTACTGGCATACCTAATTATTCCTTGCAAATGCAAGGAATTACACTGGCAAATTGACAGCCCTGATAATATCTCTTTTAGAACCATTTTAAACACATAAGAATTTGTCTCATAATTATGTTGAAAATTTTCATAAAATTAATTTGCTGTTTTACACATCAAAGAATTATGGTTAAAATATTGTTAAAAATTTTCGGCATAAAAATATAAAACGTATTCAATATTTTTATGACTAAAATGCGGAAAGTACGCGAAAATCGACGCAGAATAAAATTTGTGAATTGACAATCCGCGTTTGGTAATCAACCTAATCTCAATATTTAGTCATTGTTTCTTGCACAAAATATCCCTTATTTTGTGGTTTTTTGATTATTTGTTTGGAAACTTTCATATTTATGACATTTTAAGGTTATCCCCAGATTATATCATCCTTTTTAACTGCTGGAACGTCACATGTTATGAAAATGCGCATGAGCAACTACAAAATTATCACCAAAATTATATTCAGATTTCTTGTACGTATCAAACAGAGTGGTATCTTATTGTAAAAATTATCTCCAAAGAATTTTCGGCAAAAATTTGCTGAAAATTTTTGTTATAATTTTCGGAATAATTATTGTGTGTGTAAAACGGCTCTTATACTAAAAATGTCCCCATCGTGCTCGGTGTCATTACGTGCAAATAGTTGGCTTGGCAACAATGAATTCCCTAAATTTTTATTATATAAGTGAAAATGTATTTTTCATTTTGACAAAAATTTTTATTTTTGATTTTACTTATTTGATGCATTTTTATCACATTTTATGTAAAGTTTTCCTGAGTTTTTTTTTGGTATTTTAAAAAATGCAATTCTTCATCGTAAGACGTGCAAGTACCTCTCTGGTAAATTGTAATTTATTTCATTATTATTGGTAAATTTTAAAGCATTCAATAATAATTATTTAAAATTTTACCTTAGAATCAAATTGTGAATCTAAGGGGAACAAGTTCAATCTTATGGATATGATGTATGATTATTTTTAAATTTTATCAATATTTTAGTTTTCTAAAAGAAAATAAACTTCAAATTCAAGGGCTGATGCAAATTAGTCATGATCATAATTCTTCTGTGTACCAGATGAATAAGTCTATTCAAAACATTTTTCTGGAAATAGTTTTATACAAGAAGATAAGCAAAAAGTTTATGGTTGTGCTTCTTACAAATAAACTGCCTGATAACAGCTATCCAGCACTGTTTGATGTAAACAATTTGAAGCACCTAAACTTGGACTTCACATACACGGCTCTACAAAGAAATCCTGAAAGATGTACATTAACCAACAGTATAATATTGTTTTACCATGAAGTTAATGTTCCATTGACAAATAAAGCTGAACATTGAAACGGGTATACTGTTATAATTTAAAATGATTATGCATTTAAAAACCAATATGCCATATTAAAATAGAAATAAATGATTGCATATATGAAATTTTCAATATATTTAACATGTTTGGAAATTACATAAATTTTACTTTTATGTATTTTGTTTTGGCTAAAAATAAAATAGTAACCTTTTGTTTGAATATGTCATTAATTTAAAATAAATTTATATTTAATTCCTTATTATTTTTAGAAAATAATACAAAAATTCTTGATTTTAGCGCAAATACTAAGGAAATTTGTGTTGTGAAAATCCCTTGCCAAAGGAGTGAGAAGCTATGATTGATTGCCATTTCAAAAATTTAACTTTAGAAAAGGTTAATTCCAGATCCTCACACATTAATCGGAAAGTTTGAAACTAGTGTAAAAATTAAAAGTTGCTAGTAAACCTTTATGTATATATTTAGATTAAAAATGTTTATATTAATGTAAGAGTCCCACCTACTCTTATATTTACAATTTTTTTTTATATAATAAATATTGTTTTGTTTAGATAGATTAGCTATAAAATATAGACTGCTTTAATACTTTCTTTATCCATGTTGGAGATGAATTTTTTTTTTAGAAAAATGATTTTAGTACATAATGTTATTTTACGGTCTTTAAATTAAAGCTCCGTTATTATAAATGGAATGTCAACATTATTATGAATGTTGTTAACCCTATATAAAGACCTATCGGTTCCCTAAAAATATTGAGGAGAAAATAGTTTTTCCAAAGACCTAATCGAAGCTATTTTTAAATGATGAAACAAATTACTTTGCAATAGATTATATTGACCTTTTGAAACATTATATTAAACAATATACATGTATATTAATTCATGAAATAAAATTTTAAAAAATAAATGCCTTAATTCTTTTTTATTACTCGGAATTCGCACTGTTGCTTCCACATGCTGATTTCATCAGCTAAATAGCACAATGTTTTTTCCAACCTAGTAATAAGTGCATAGCTGTACACATTTCCATATCGTGTTTCCTAATTATTGGCCTAACAACAGCGAAGAGCTTTTCAAATTCGCCAAGAGTAACAGGAAAATATTAAAAAAAAAACAGGATCATATTCTCGCATTTCTTGAATTAATTTATTAGTATGTTCAATGTTTTCCTCAAATACAGACCGGACCCAGTAGCGACGACTTCCCTGTTTTTTTAATAAATAATATATTAATATTCTCCTTACATTTTGTAACTTTTTTTCTAGATTAAAATACTGCCGCAATTAATGTTTTATTTTGCTTCAATTTAATTTTTAGGTAAAATATGAACAAAAATCCTGATAAAAGCTAGGTTAAGACTAGACCTTATAACCGCGTAACGAAATGTCCCGTGTGAACGATACATTTTTAACACAAAAGCGCGTAATAAGTCTACGCTAAAATTTTTCTTGTCTTGTGGATTCACCCTAACACGAAAGGGCGTAATACGCCTACGCTCAAATTTTTCTTATCGTGTGGACTCACCCTAACTGTTGGATTAAAAATTTTTGTTATAATTTTCGGAATAATTCTTGTGTGTGTAAAACGGCTCTTAGGGAGATATTATACATGAGCAGTCAAATTTTATATTACATGATTAGTACTTACTTTAGATCATAAAATTTGTAAAAGAAAGAAGACCCATATTCAATTGTACCATCTCTACTGTTTTTCGTTAGAACTACCGATTTTCACTTCATTACCCAATCTACCGAAATACTATTGCATTATACCGAATTTTCAGTTAAGACAATGAAGAGCGTTTTTTGGGAAAAAATCCTATCCTAGGATCGACTTTCTTAGAAAAAATACCCCATTCTCGATGTATAGAGGCAGAACAGAAATATCAAATTAAATTAATTTAAGTTGTTCACTTGCAATACAAGCCTGTTTTAAACGTTGCCTAATGGAAAGATAATGGTGTGCCTTGCATCTGCTCTCTATGGATAAGCTATAGAAAGATTTATTTCAATATCAAATAGGAAACCCTAAAACACTTATATGTAAAACTTCTTGATGAATCTCCGAAAAATATCTGTTGTGAAACTCTTCAATAAATTCGCGATTTATAAAAAGAACGAACTGACCTTTTACGATTTAGGACATGAGAATTAATTAAATGATGTTTCAAAAAAATCCTTTTGTTGTTCATACTTTGAGCATACTCCATAGATGAAATAAGTAGGGATACTTATAGAGGCTACATGCAATACTCCGCCAATGTTACACGGCAAAGAGAAAAAGAGAGAGAGGGCGAATACGAGATCATGCTATCTCTTTCGCTCCGAACGTTTTATTTTCTTGGCCACCCTTATCCAAGCTTTACATACAGGTAATGTATGCTCCAAACATTCATAATATCAAATAAATCGTTGGCTATAGTTGATAATATGAAAATCCACCGAACAATTATTGAAACTACCGAATTTATACGAAACATCTATACCAAATTCTTTTCATCCGAAGTTGGCAACACTGCTAGCAGTCGTCCTGTCAATTGTCAACGTCAATTGACTACAAAGCATAAACACAAAGGGATATTTTGTGAGCATAACGTACGAAAGTTTGAGAAGCTTAGGAGCTGGCTTTTTTATTCCGAGCTTAGAAGTATCAAGTTTTTTGCTTATATATTCAGAAGGTAAGTTGAAAAAGTAGTATTTTAGAGTTACAACTTTAAAATTGTCGGAAAGTAAAATCTTTGTAAAAACGTCGACACTTTCACCCTATTTCTAGATCGTTAGAACACGATTTTGGCCTTGGTTTTTCACAAATTTTCCTCACTTTCCTAAAAAGTAGAGAAAATCACTTTTCACTTTGGGTTTAATTTTTTTTGCATTAAAAATCTTTAAAATTTTGTTACAACCACAAATTTCACACAATAGAAGCTTCTGTATTAAATCAAATTTTATAAATTGCATTTTTTTAATCAAGAAATAAAAAAACAAATCAAAACAAAATAGCCTATCACTTCTAATAGTGGCGCCTCTTGTTTGGAAAAGGGGCCTTTGTCAGAGCATAAATATGATATCTAAAAAGTACCCGAAAAACATTGTTCCCTTCTTTGCTCTTGTCTAACAGTTTTAAGAGGATCATGTCGCCTTTGTCACTAATGGCGGCAAGTGTTGAATGAAAAGACCTGAATAAAATTATTCTTACCAGAAAAACATACTATGAATTTTTTAGATATATGATGCAGGTTTATCCCCCCTTTATCAGTGAGAATGGGGAAGAACACTAATAATTTGCTTTTATTAGATATTCCTTTATGCTGCCTATTTCTTCTATTATTCTAGTGCCAGACAATATGCTTCTTCAATTGAATTCATAATCCTAATTCATTTTTATACATCTTGATCTTATTATTTTTCTAACCATATAGCAGATTTTAAACCACCCGCTTGCATGATAACTCGGATTTTTCCCAACATGCTTCCCTGAGAGAGATTGTCCTACCGCCAAGTGGTCTCTGCTGGACAATAACATTCTTTAATTAATATATCGAGGTTAGTTTCAGTTTTCCTAACCTGAACTAACTAAAACCATAGATTTAAGAGAAATTAATATTACTTGATATAGATGTGGATCCTCGTAGAAGAAAGTTGGCTCACGCTTAAAAAGAGATATAGCATTTTTGAGGAGTAGTACCTCTTTTTTTTATGGCAGAGCCAAGCACAATACTCCAACCTTCATTGGATATCCCTGTCACCCGAATGAAATTAGAAAGAGAGGTACTACTCCTTGAAAACGCTCTTATCTCTTTTTAAAAGTGAGCCAGCTTTTTTCTATAGGATCCACTGTCTATATTAAGTAATGTTAATTTCTCTCATGTCAATGACTAAGTCTTTATACCATGAAAAATTTTACATTTGACAGTGTCGCAATGAATATTTGGCGTTTCCAGTAATAAAATGATCGAAGATGTGCGTTTACCAAACGCAGTTTTGTTTTTTCTCTGAAAATACAAGTTTTTCTAAACATATTGGCTAAAATTTATGAAAATAGTTGAAATAAATACAAAAGTTTGACATTTCCTTTAGAAATACAAGTACCTTGTAAAGTGAAACATGGCGTTTTTATGGCTTTCTGGGAAAGTGAGGAAAAATAGTTAAAAAACCAAGGCCAGAATATGTTCTACGACCTCGAAATGGGGCGTGTGTCGAAGTTTTTCAAAAAAGTTTCGTTTTCCTAGATTTCAATTAATCAAAATATTTACCAATTTATTGCTTCCCTTACAATTTTTTAAGATTCATCTTTGTTTTTAGAAGTTTATCATGGGTTGCGATGGAGGAACTATTCCACGCAGAGATGAATTAGTCAAAGTAAAAAAGAAGCCAGAACAAAAGGACAAAGATGCTGAACTTGCTGCTCTATGGAAATGTTGTGCAATAACCCAACAACTTCTTCAAGAACCGATAGTAATATGTCACCTTGGAAAACTTTACAGTAAAATGGCCTTGATTGAAGCTTTACTTGATCGAAGTAATTTACCCTTGGAGTTTAAACATATTAAGAGTTTAAAAGATGTCAAAGACCTTAAACTTACAAAAAATCCTGAGTATAAAAATGAAGCAGATAAAAAGGAGGGATCATTAGATCACAGAGCTTCACCTTACATTTGCCCTGTCCTAGGTTTGGAAATGAACGGAAAATTCAGATTTGTTGCAGTATGGAATTGTGGATGTGTGTTTTCTGAAAGAGCTTATAAAGAAATTGGTACTAAAAACTGTCATAACTGTACAAAACCATTTGAAGATGATGATATTGTCATTATAAATGGAACAACAGAAGAAGATCTAGCTTTAATGAAAAGACGAATGGAGATAAGGCAAGCAAAACATAAAAAAGTCAAAGGCAAAAAGATTAAAATAGAACCCCAAAGTTCAAGTTCAGTCACAACATCTGAAGACACTAGTAATTTGGTTAAAACTAACAAGCGTTCAGCTACAAAAAGTGAACAGATTTTGAAGAAGCAAAAAGTGGAACCTGGTAGTTCAGTATCCTTATCGAAAATTGGCAATGTAATAGCTTCAGGAAAGGTAACCAAAGCAGATGAAGTAAGAAAAATGACTTCAAATTATAGTATTGCCGCTGATAATAAGGCTTCTGATGTATATAAATCCTTATTTACTAGTCATAAATCTGAAAAAGAGCAAGGTAGAGCACATTGGATTACTTACAATCCATTTTATAATTAAAATAGTAGTTGATCTTTTCCATTATTTTAGTTGTAAAAGTTACTACCTAATATATAAAATACTTAACTGTGCTTCTTTTGTTTAGAACTTAGGTTATTTGTAAAAATGTATAAATGTGAAAAAATAAATACTATAAATTTGTGAATAGTCATTTATTAGGATGAAGAGTTTCATTTAATAATTTATTAAAAAATTTAGTTATATTATTAATTAAACTAAAATTACAAATATAAATTGTTAAGTGGAGCTAATTAAATGTAACTTTGAAAGTTATTTATAGAAAAACTCTAGAAATAAAAAATATGGTCGACAATAAAAGGGAACTAAGGAAGCTATTTTAGAACTTGAATGACAGCTGCAAAGTTTTATATATATTTTCTTTATAAAAAAATTAACAGTCATCTTATAAAAATGGGCTATCTAGTTCAAAAAGAAAAAACATCTTTTGGATTCATAACTTATAATGATTTTTAATATGGCTTTCAAATTCTTTGGTTTCTTCAAAAATAAAATCATCACATTGGTATTAACTTTCAGGACATTGTGCCTTGTACACAATTGGCAAAAGCTAAATGATACAGGCTTTTAACAGTCAAGCCCCTTTCTAGACGATTCTCAAAAACAAGAATGGAATTATTTTTGAAGGGCTTGCAAATACCACTATTTTTAAATGAAAGTACTAAATGGTGTAAAATAGCTTCCAAATTTGGCAACAACTACATATGGGATTTTCACACTAAATAATTTATTTAAATATGAGTTTTCTTCATTCACTTAATAAACAATAAATGAGAAAAAAATATACATGAAATATTAAAAAGTTAATGTAGAAAATCAAAACACGAATGGTAGAACCTTATATTTAAACGAGTTAGCAGCGTTGCGTAGTTGTTTTTCGAGTAATTTCTCCTGAATATTGGTATATATAATTTTTTTGCGGCAATATAATATGTACTGGTGTGACTGGGTTTCGTGGCCCTGATACAACCAACTGGCGAGCAGCTGAGTATATCTACCATGAAATACTCGAGTACTGATTAATTGATTGGATGATATAGCAAGCTAGGCTTGAGAAGCTTTTACACTTCTGCCTGAAAACTTATGGTGTTGCCTGTTATATCTATTTTATGTGAACAGGTTGATAGCTATATATATATATATATATATATATATATATATATATATATATATATATATATATATATATATATATATATATATATACCGAGAAGAAAGGTATGGTGGTACAGGTAGGCCATCATCTCGATGGTGGTGGAATAGGATAAATTGCGTTTTATAACAATTTGTTCTAACTGTGCAATTTCTAACACAGAAAGGATAAGATGGAGAGAAGTTTGCATTTATTGTTCGTATTTTACTTCATTCTATACATGGAGCTGCATATAGTTGTACGTTTGCTGAATGTAATTTCAGCACTACAACGGCATAATGTGTGTATATCCACTGCTATTGCATCTCACACGGAGGAACCCGTGAAAGCCGCATATATATATATATATATATATATATATATATATATATATATATATATATATATATATATATATATATATGTGTGTGTGTGTGTGTATGTCATGCTTATCAACCAAATTCATTTAATAAAAAAAAAACATCCTCACAAGTAGAATGTTATTTTAAAACCAATAATTTTTTTTGGAAATATGCATTACTTGTATCGCAACTGTTAATGGTCGTAAACAAGTTTTGTGTAGCTTCCTATGCACATTGAAGAATAAATTTTACCAGTTTTTAATACATTTTTACTTAAAAACTTGTACAATCTCGAAAGAATAGGAAATCGACATTTGTGGGTGCAGCTAAACCCAACTCTTGTGGTTTTCTAAGTGCTCCTAGAAAAATGTGGATTTATATTGGTAAGGTGGCAGATAATGTCCATGTATCAATGATTGCTGATGGTTGAAGATCAATGGGCATATTTCTGAGGAGGATGTATTAATTGAGGAGCTTTCTACTTTGGGAAAGTTAAAGGCATTTAAGATTGGAATGTTATTCAACATTATAAGTTGATGCCCCTAACTTCTGGCCACAGGGAGTGATATTTAGGAGATTTAATTTCAGATACAATTCTGGCAAGCCACCATCAGTAAGTACAAATTTTCGAGAAGCAACGATCAATCTGGACGAAGTGTAGCAATTTATTATCAAAATGTCCGAGGTCTTCGGACAAAATTGAAGGACTTCTCCGTAAGTGTAGCGGCAAACGAATTTGACGTGATTGTGTTGTCAGAGATCTGGCGAACTCTAGATTTCTTAGATGGAGAGCTTGGCTTGAATAACTATTTGGTTTTCCGTGCTGACCGATATAGCATATTGACAGGTAAATCTAGAGGTGGGGTGTGCTCATTGCTGTCTCAAACAGGTTTTTTGCAAGTAGACTGCAGATTTCAAATCATTGTTAACAAGAAATTTGAGGAGGTTTGGGTTAAAATTATTATAGAAAACAAAGTAGTAGTTTTCTGTGTGGTTTATTTACCTCCTAATAGTAAGATCACTGAGTATGCTGATCATTGCTCAATTGAAGAGGTTGCCAACACTCATGAGGGGAACAACATGTACATTGTGGGAGACTATAACTTACTAGATTGGCGATTGAATGTTCTTGGAGAACTCGAAATATATTGACAAGAATAGACAGATGGGGGCCGTGATACTTCTTATAGAGACCATGTCATTTTTGAACTTAAGGCAAATAAACAATGTTCTGAATATGAATAACGTAATGTTAGACCTAGTGTTTTCTAATGTATTTAAAGCCAGTATGGTGTGTGCAGATGTGGGTCGGATTCCTTGTATCTCATCATCCAGGCTTAGAACTAAGTTTTAATATAAATGACAAATTTAAACCCTTGGATTGTGAGCAATGTATATTTGATTTTAAAAATGGTAACTATGATAGTATTACAATTTTTTTATTGCACATCAAATGGGATGATCTGCTCGTAGGTGATGTTAATAATGCTGTGTTATTGTTTTATCAAATTTTAACGTATTGTATAGAATTCTATGTACCAAAGATAGTCATAAAAAATAGTTATAAGTTCCCTATATGGTATAGCAACGAACTTAAATCTAATATTTTAAAGAAAAAGGAGGCCCACAAACGATACAAGTAAGTCGATGGTGGATTACAATGTTTTTAGAGAACTTCGGCACTGGTTTAAAACTCAGAGTATTTATATGATGTTTATATCAATAATGTACAACAAAGTCTAATACATAATCCTAGGTTGTTTTGGAATTACATTTATTCAAGAAGCCACGATCATGGCATCCCGGAAACAATCAGGTTGGACGATATTGTGGGCAATGATGGCAACACAATTGCAGATCTCTTTGCAATACATTTCGCTTCTGTGTACGTCGACTCTCAGTCTTATTGTCCTGGTAATGAAGCTTTGTGTGATGTAAATATTGGATCTTATAGTACTCATATTATTGACGTGTTTGAGGGATTTTTGGGGATTGATTCCAGAAAGGGACTGGGACCTGATGGAATAACGGCAATATTTCTCAAGAACAGTGTTTTTGCTTTGAGTAGGCCTTTATGGCTTCTGTTTAATCTTTCACCGTCTTCTGGTAGGTTCCCTGATTTTTGGAAGCAGTCGTACTTAACGCCTGTGTATAAGAATGCTGTTGATAGAGAAAGGACTGGGAGCTATCGGTCGGTGTGTTGATATCCCTGATTTCAGGATTTTTTCAGTCGCTGGTTTCTGGTTTTTTGAAGAAAGCATTTAAAAATATTATTAATGATGATCAGCAAGGTTTTTATGAAAAATCGTTCGGTTTCAAGTAATCTGCTGGTGTATCATGACTACGTTGTCAGTACCTTGGAGGAGGGGTATGCTGTGGATTCAGTGTACTTTGATTTCTCTAAGGGTCATGGTCTTCTATTAAACAAGCTTAGGGGCTTTCGAATTCATGGAGCATTGCTAGAGTGGGTAGGAGCGTATCTCTATGGTAGGTCTCAGGTTGTCAGAGTTAACGGACATACTTCTGTGAGAACCAATGTCACCTCTGGTGTGCCACGGGGTGCACATCTTACACCACTGTTTTTCAACTTGTTTGTTAATGATCTGTCGGCATGTTTTCAGCATTGTGAATGTATACTGTATGCTGATGATTTGAAGATATTTATGTCTGTTAAGACTGACAAATGTAAAGCCGAGTTTCAGGATAATTTGAATAGATTCCACACAAAGTGTGAAAATAACAGAATGCATCTTAATGCTAACAAGTGTAAATACATTCAATTTAGTAAGTTGAGTCATGTGTTGTCTGAGGCATATCACTTTGAGGAAAAGCTTATTGAGCGGGTTAATCTTATTAGAGATTTGAGAGTCTTGTTTGATTGTAAACTGACATTTAGGAACATGTTTTTCAGTGCTGTAGAAATAGAATTTTAGGCTTTTTGAAAATGAATACAAGAGACTTTAGCAATATTAACTGTATAAAAACTTTATATGTATCGTTGGTGAGGCCCCTTTTAGAGGTTAATGCTGTGGTGTGGTCTCCACATTTCCAAATTTATATCAGTAAATTGCAATCAGTGCAAAGAAGATTTCTCAGATATATGGCATTTAAGATGGGTATTTCCTATGATAATATTAATTATACAGAATTAGAGAAACGCCTGAATTTACAAAATTTACAAACAAGAAGATATAATGCTGATGTTACCACAGCTCACAAAATTTTGCAAGGGCATGTTGATTGCCCCAAACTCCTCCAGAGGCTGAATATCTATGTGCCACCTCGAAATTTACGTGTGATAAGAACATTTGAGATTTCAACTCAGCGAACACGATATGGGGAGGGTGGATCAATCAGTAGAATCATGCAAAATCCAAATAATATAGAAATAGATTTATTTAATACAAGTGCCTCTCAACTTAAACGTCATCTTAAATGTAGACTGTATTTGATGATTTGTGATATTACCTGCTCGTCTGTGATATATTTTTTTTCTTTTTAACATATGTTGTTTTTTTTTTCAAATTGATTGTATTTGTAAATGGCATGTCCGTTAAGTGAATAATAAATAAATAAAAATACGGTAATAAATGTCAAGTTCTAATTCCCTCTATAAAAAATATATTAGAGAATCGAAGCAGAAATTAGGATACCGAAAAAATATTCTAGGTTAGACATTAACCCCCTAATTAACTAACATGGTTTAACTTGAAAACCGGTTTAAATTGACAGTTGAGGGTTTAATAGACCGGGGCTGATCAGTAAATATCCATTATGATTTGACTGTTGAGAGGGGACAAGCTAATTTTTGCTCTAAACCCTCCAGAATAAAGTACATAACAATAATTGAGGCATGCTCCCTTTAAAAAAATAATGCTACATTTATGTATTTAACAAAAAATGAAAAAAAGCGTTTTGTTCCTTATAACTTTGAAATTATTCACTTTAAAGAAAAGTTAGAGAGGGAAAAAAGTTTCGTAATTAACTTTTCTACAAGATACGGTTAGCTAGAAACATCAAAAGTTATTACCATTGTTGCGAAATTGTAATAACTAAAAAAAGATAAAAAAGTATTTTACACGATTTTTTTCGATCACAACCACACAAATTTTTAAATTTGATTAAGTTTTCAATCAAAAAGTCACATACTTTTTTCACATATACTAGTGATCTAAAGCTTTCAAACGCTTTTTTAAAAATCAAAATCGGATAATTAGAGCCTGCTCAGGAATTGTTTAAAGTTACTGGTAATTTTTTTTCTTGTAAATAAATTAAATATCTCTGCGACTTTTCATCGAATTTTTTTTTGAAAACATGGTTTGAAAGTAGTCGGAGAGAGAGACGTTTCTCTTGAAAAAAAAAATTAAATATTGTCAATTGGTTACCGAGATACAAGATGTCAAAGTTGACAGGCGTTTACGATGAATGAAATAATTTAGTGCTAACTTAATGGTTTAACTTCGTCTTTCCGAGTACAACGAATGAAAATGGAAATCAAAAACGTCCACGTGCTTGAAAATAGCAAAAGGAATGGGTGGGGGGCTTTCGTTATAAAATTGAATCTGCAGGTTCAAAATACGTAAGTGCAAAAAATGTCATTATTTCGGCTTCTAATAGTACAATTTTGATCATATTTGTTTCAACTGACGTCACGTGGATAGAGGAGTTCAAGTATCACTATATCGAGTGTCCATTATGCATTCTTTTTATTTTAAACAAATTATGTCATTTATGCATTATAAGTACTGTACACTGTAACCTGTGCTGTTTTTTTTTGAAGAAAAAGTTTGATGATTTATATTTTAATTTACTGGATTCAAATACATTTGACTGTAATCTCTAAAATTGTTAAACAATTAAAAAAACTATGTAAAAAAAACTTCATATTTCTTAAGTTATAAGAGCTACGATGTTTATGTTTTAAAAAGGAAAGTGGAAATAAAAATTTCACCAACGGAATCTGCAGCTGCATAGCATTGTTTTAAGGTCTATTATCAAGTGCAGCAATGGCTTGGTAACGAGTTAGACCCAACAAACGGGTTGGAAAATTGAAAAGTCAGGTTTAGAACCTATTCTAACCAATGACATAGTTATTACCACAGTTTATTTAAAAAAAAGTAGGTTCAGTGTTCTAAATCATGTGGCTGCGTTAAGCGTGGTTTGAAATGCACGGATCAATATCCTACTTTAAGATGAAGATTTTGATGAATTCGAATATTCCAGCAGTCCATTGCCCAAGAGAGCACAAATGGCTTCGTCTTAAGAATTCTGAATATTTATAAACTTTTTTTAAATATTTTATATTAAATTACCTCTTATTTTTACTAATATTTTATTATCATTCTCACTTGTAATGTTATTCATCAAAACATCGTGTAATTTCGCAATATATTGTATCTCCGAATATTTTTAAAAATATTGTATTACTATAACTTAAGAAATATGAACTTTTATTATAATGGTTTTCAAGCCGAACGGCTTCGCACTCCCTCCAGGGAATGTTGAATATTGACTCATACCAGGTATATAAAGATACAAAAAGTATGGAGCTCTGTGGGGACCTTTTCCATGTTATCGGGTTCTAGGTGACGTGGTCTGCTGTGTTTCTTACAAACTTTCGGACGGTCCGCGCCGTTGTAAGGAGAACTGCTTTCTGAATCGGTTTATACAGATGCTCACTAAGGTCCAGTCCCCTTGATGTTCTGCAGGAGGTTCTTTGGTATCACTCCAGTTGTTGATAAAATTATGGGAGTCGTTTGGACGCTGTTCATTGCCCATTGTCTTCGAATTTGCATCTCCAGATCTCTGTATTTGGCGATCTTCTTGTTGTATTTTGGTTGTTGTTGTTGTTAGATGTAGCAATGTCAGTTAGTGTAGTTCGCTTAGAAATTGTGTCTGTATATGTAATGTCTGGTCTATTATGAGCAATTGTCTAATCCGTCAGAACCGTTTGGTCGCAATATAGCTTGTTTTTCTCAAAAATAGGCTCTGGATTGTATTCGTAGTAAGGCACTTTTCCTACCTGCAATAGATTTAACTTATCTGCTAACTCTTGGTGGAGTATCTTGGCGGCTGAGTCGTGTCTTTCCTTATACTCCATTGCGGCAAATGCTTTGCTTCCTCTAGTTATGTGCTGGACTGTCTCTGATGTTTGACCGCCATATCTGCATTAGTCGTTTTCAATTGAGGGATTCTTGACGATGAACTTCCGATAGTTTTTCGTCGGAATAACCTGGTGTTGGATAGTTAACAGAAAGCCCTCCGTTTCCGGAGATATGTGTGTTGAAATCAACCAATAGTTCGACGCTGAGTTGTCGACATTGTCCTGACTGACCTCATTTGGATGCCGTCCATGAAGTGGTTTCTGTAGCCGAGTTTGTAACTTCTCTTGGTCTGTTTGGTGGTGAGACGTAATGTCCTGTTCCCTCAGCTGTAGCGGCGTTGAATCGTCTGCCTCGCATATTGCTCGATGTTGTATGGACAAATCCGCTAACCTGTGGAAATATTAACGTAAATTTTGGATTTGTTGATTGAGCTGCTTACCAATACCCACTAATCCTCTTCCTCCTTGATGTCTTGGAAGAATTTTACGTTCAATAGCACTCCGAGGGTGGTGTTTGTGTGCTTTTGTTAAGAGTACAGGTTTTGGATGTCCGTCCTGCTTCATTTTACAATTCCAAAAGGTTAGCTAAATGCAGAGCAAGTGTATGTGTTGAGCGCCTTAAACAAATTTCTACTATATAGGTTAGTTTGTAATACCTGCATTATCCTTCCGACACATTCGGTTGTCAATTCGGCTTTCATAGTGCGATGGTCAAATTTTTTGGTCTGTTTCATACCCAGGTACTTGTGTGATTGTTCTGCTTTCATTGCAGCTATAGTTTCATCGGTCTGCATTTCAAATGCTCCGAGTTGAATCTTACCTTTGACGATGTTCAAATACGGCACTTGTAAAGTCCAAATTGCATTCTGATATCTCCGGAGAACTCTCCAACTTTAAGAATTTGTTCCAGCTGGTTTCTAATAGCAGCTATCAGTTTAAGATCTCCCATGTATAGAAGATGATTCACTCTTACTAACTTTTCGTTGTTTTTCCTAATATTAAAGTCATATGTGGTGGAGTTTAATTGGCGTGATAGCGAGTTCATTGCAAGGCAGAACCACAATGGGCTAAGTAAATCGCCCCTTCGTATCTGAATTGGGTTAGTTTCGATGGTATCGCTGGATGACACTTGCAATTGTTTCCTAGTTTTCTAGGTAGACACATGATGTGTTCTAAAAAGGAAACAAAGTGATTATCGACCCTATACATTCTCAATATAGTTGTGAGCCACGCATGTGGCACTCAGTCGAAGGCCTTATAATCTACGTAAGCAGCAAAGAGGTTTCTTTGGTTGGTACAGGCTTGGTTACATATGACAGAGTCAATAATCAATTGTTCCTTGTATCCCATTGCTCCACTCGTGTATCCTTTTTGGTGAGTTGCAAATGTTATTTTGTTCACAATGTGTATAAATGCGTTGTGTCAAGCAAGAGGTGATCACCTTATATATTGTGGGAAGGCAGGTGATTGGCCTATACTTGGCTGGGTCATTTTTTTTCTGGGTTAAGAAAAACATCATTAATAAGATTAGCCAGTTTATGGTGCATACACCAGAGCTTCTTGAGCCAGTAGTTCTGAATTTCGTCGAGGCCTAGAGCTTTCCAGTTATGGGATCCCTCGATTATTACTGAAATTTCTTCGATGGCTCAAATTGCATCTGGCTGTATACTTGGCAGATTTGATGGTTTTCATTGACTCAGTTTACTGTGATATTACAATTGGCGGGTGTGGAAAGTTGGCTTCCCCAGAACTCTTATTATTATTATATCCGATTTCGACCCAAACCGGCTTTGCACTCCTGCCAGGGAATATTGACTCATGCCAGGTATATAAAGATACCAAAAGTATGAAACTCTGTGGGAACCCTTGTTAGGTACAGCAATGTCGATTAGTGTAATTCGCCTAGAAATTTTATCTGTTAGTATTATATCTGGTCTATTATAAGCATCTGTTTGATCCGTTAGAACCATTCGGTCCCAATGTTCTCAAGAATAGGCACCGGATTGTACATGTAATAAGGCACTTTTCTAACCTGCAATTGATTTAACTTATCTGCTAACTCTTGATGGAGGATCTTAGCGGTCGAGTCATGTCTCTCCTTATACTCAGTTGCGGCAAAGGCTTGGCATCCTCCAGTTATCTGCTCGATTGTCTCTGATGTTTGACAGCCCTATCTACATTGGTCGTTTTCTATTGAGGGATGTGATGATGAACTTCCGATAGTTTTTCGTTGGAATAACCTGGTCTTGGATAGCTAACAAAAAGCCTTCCGTTTCCGAAGACATCTGTCCTGAAACCAACCAGTGGTTCGATGCTGAATTGTCGACGGTCCTGACTGACCTCATTTGGATGCCGTCCATGAAGTGGCTTTTGTAGCCAGGCTTGTAACTTCTCTTGGTGTGTTTGATGGTGAGAAGCAATATCCTGTTCCCTCAGCCTGTAGCGGCGTTGAATCGTTGGCTTCGCATATTACTCGGTGTAGAGTGGAAGAGCCCGCTAACCTGTGGAAATAAGAACGTAAGTTTATTTTTTGTTGGTCGAGCTGCTTATCAATATCCACCAATCCTCTTCCTCCTTGACGTTTTGGAAGCATTGTATGTTCAATAGCACTCCGAGGGTGGTGTTTGTGTGTTTTTGTTAAGAGTGTTCTTATTTTTCTTTGCAGGTTTTATATGTCTGCCCTGCTCCATTTCACAGTTCCAAAAGAGTAGCTTCATAGTGCGATAGTTGTTGTTATTATTATTATTTTTTGTTTTTATGTATACGGTCGAATAAAATAATTTCAGAACAATATTTTTTTTTTCATTTATTTGTTTACACAATTTACGCATAATGGACATTCGGCATAGTGATATTTGAATTCTTCTATTAACGTGACATCAGTTTAAACAAAAAATGATCAAACTTGCTCCAGTAGAAGTAGAGATAATGACAGTTTTTTGCACTTACGTATTTTGAACCTGCAGATTCAATTTTAGAGAACTTTCTTAATTATTATGATGTTGAGCTTATATCTCAGTAACCAACTGACAAAATTTAAATTTTTCTTTTCAATAGAAGCGTCACTCCGAGTACTTTCAATTCATGTTTTCTGAAAAATTTTTCGATGAAAATTAGAGGGGATATTTAATTTGTTTATAAGCAAAAAATTTAACGATAACTTTAAACAATTCCTGAGCAGGCTCTAATTATCCCATTTCAATTTTTCAAAAAGCGTTTGAAAGCTTGAGACCTCTAGTATATGTGGAAAAAATTTCAAGTATGTGACTTTTTGATTGAAGACAATCAAATTTGAAAAAATTTTCTTTTTTCTGAAATAAAAGTTGGATTGCAAAATTATTATGCAAAAACTATCCAACCTATTTTAATCAGCCAAATGTAAGTGGTCGAAAAAAATCGTTTAAAATACTTTTTTTGCCTTCTTTTTATTATTACAATTTTGCAACAATGGTAATAAATTTTGAGATTTCTAGCTAACCCTATCTTATAGAAAATTTAATTACGAAACTTTTTTTAATGTTTTTTCTACTTTTTGTTAAATAAATAAATGTAGGTGTATTTTTTGAGAGGGAGCATATCTCAATTATTGTTGTGGGCATTATTCTGGATGCTTTAGAGCAAAAATTTAGCTTGCTCGCTCTCAGCTAACCAAAAACAAATTAGCCCCGGTCTATTAAAGTGACAAGAGCGACTTGAAGTCGAGCACGTTTTGAACATTAAAAATACAAGGATATAAAAATCTTTTTTTTATTATTAAACCGACAAAAATGAAAAATTTTGTATATTTTCTGGAGATAACTATTCCTATCGCCGATTTCAAAGCTTGTATCACTAGATTTTTATACTAGATATGAACCTTTAATTGTTGACGCATGAAAGATAAATTATAGGCAAAACATAATCGGCCAAGAGATCGAACTTCCATGGTTAGAAGATCGGGTTTAAGTCAAACCGTTTTAGTGAATTTGGTTATAACATTCTATTTCAACGAGCCCATAAGACGAAAATTTATCATTTTAAAATATAATAACCTGCATATACTTTGACTTTTGATCTAATTGATCAGATTCTTAGTGTAGAAGATGGGGTATTTTGATATATATGGGGTAGCTAATAACTAGTTAGTTATACGTCGTCGAGACGAAAACTGGTCATTTTCGAGTGGTATTACAAAAAATAGTTTTAAAATTTAACTGCAGAAATAGTATTAGTAAATTTTGAAAGGATGGGAAAATCCTCTAATGCTAGTAGTTTCGTCAATAATAATTAAAATGGATACCGATAGTGGTGATTCGGGAAATGAACAGAAACAAAGAATTTTAAATAACCATTACTCCACTGGATCAGTATCATCCGATGAAATAAATAAAATTAACGGTTTTCATATAATCAAAAAAAAGTAAAAAGATAAGAATTTATATTGATAAAAACAAATCTAATAATTTAAAAGAGCAAACATGAGGACTGGTCAATAACTTGGAGATATCGGAAAGTAACAGTGATTGGGAAATACAAATTAGTAACATTAACGCAAAATTGTATTTTTCTTGAAACATATGTCATGGACGCAACTCAAGACGGCCATCTGCACAACAAATATAAACTACAGTAGAGCTAAAAGGATTAAAAAATCCAAATCAGAAGCTAAATACATCAAGAAGTGGAAAACAATCGGAAAATCTAGCTACGGTAACTCAAATAGATAATGGTAACAATTCTAAAGGAAGTGTGAACATTGAAAAGTTAAATATCAACGAAAAACATGGAGGGGGGATTTAAGAATATAGGACACTTAGAGAGTAGAGTGAAAGTTGTAATGAGACCCAGTAACACAAGTTAAAGAGTTTATAAAATGATGGATTTATCGACTTAACCCTGAAATTAAGATGAACTTGCGATGCAATATTGGTGAGAAAATGAAAGTCATCGGAAAAATATCTTGTAGAAATTCAATGAAAGAAAATTGCAAATACCTACTGGAGTGACTAAAAGAAAGAAACTGTTAATTTTGACTTGGTTAAGTATATGTGCAGGAACGTATAAATAAATATTGCGGTATGCTTTCAGTGTGAATGCGATATAAACCAGAGGAAAACTATCAATTGGCAAAAGAAATTAAATACACCGTATATAAAAAGATAATTCAACAATTTAGAAATCAATTAAACTATTCAGGCTCTTTTTATAAACGAAAAGATCAATTATAGTAAGAATAATGCAAGAAAATTTATCAGGACAGAAAAAAAGACTCACTAAAACGTGCAATCAATTGATAATGTTGTTGAAAGGATAAATACCTGATACTACACAATTCTGAATGCAAGTTATTATGTGTTTTTGAATATTCAGAGTCCAAGAACCAACTCAAGAGTCTGGGGTAAATCTATTTACCTTTTTAGTGGTTTTAAGCGCATGGCCATCGAATGTCAGATAGGAAACTTGCGTGTGATTGTCATTACAGTATATAGGTCACCGAATAGTAACAAAGTTTTTCATGGGCAAATGACTACTGGTACTAACAATCATTGACTAAAATGAGGTCGGACTTGCATTGTTTTTATTTTTGTTTGTACGACGTTTCGATTACGTTATATCTGTAATCGTTATCAAGTATAAACTGTGCATTTAGCTTGCTGAGCAATCGCTCACTGATGCTGCCAAAGAGACCAAGCTGTCAGGAATGAAGACGATGAGAAAAATGTAAATTTAGAAGGCTGAATGTATGGTTCAGGCATCATTGAAGGTTTGTATATTGAATATTTTTCAAACACTTTTTTCTCGAAACTGTATTTTTTCAACTTGGTCACCATCTAGCTCTCTGAATTTTCTATCAATCCATTTCAAATTTGGCGTAGAACTTCAAAACAACATAACTAAGTAAACTACGTACGGATTTCACGATTAATGTGAAATATTTTTTTATAATGGATTTTGGGTAAATTTTTTTGTCATTTTTGAACATTTTTTCAAATTCTTACCAAATCAACAGTTTTGAATTCTTTCAAATTTCCATACGTACTGCCCTAGATTTTGATATATAAAATCAAAAACTTGATTTGAATTTTCGTTCCAAACGCACCCATCAGCGAAAAAAAAAGTCACCAAGGTAGCCCTCTAAAAAAAGGCCCTGTTGCTTGGTAGTGTCAACTGTGGCTATTTTGTAAAAAAAAATCGAATAAAATTTCTAATACATGTTTGATTATGCATAATAAGGTCCTGTTACTCTCAACTTGATATCTTATTTAGTTTCCTTTAAAAAATTGGCCAAAATCGGCTAATTTATTCAGTTTTAGAGAAGCGTTACCCCTTTAATTTAGAAATAAAGATATCCCAGCTATATATTCTCTTTAATACGGTTGTTTGTTTGAATGTTGTAGACAATGTTAAAGATTGACTAAAATGTGGTTGTCGGACTTGCATGGTCCTTATTTTTGTTTATATATGCAACGTTTCGATTAGGTTATATCTCTGATCATTGTAAGTATAAACTGAATATTTTGTCCTAAGGCTACGAGGTTATATTAAGGACTGTGTCTATTGAAGTACGAAATTTTGCCTCACTGTACGCACCTCAGTGATTCGTTGTTACAAAGTAGAGGTGACCAAGGTTAGGTATTAGGTATAACAACACTGGGTTTACTATTATTTTTTAATTTAAGCTGCTTCTATAAATTAGTTCTAATAATTAAGTTTATCATGGAAAAAGAGGTATATGACCAATTGCCAATCCTGGATATCATGGTCAATCGTTTCAATGAAATTATTAAAACTTCAATATATGGGAAGCCAACAATACATATTGGACATCTTTATAATCGCGCAGTATCTTTATGCAATAATGTAGATTCACTTTAAAAAGAGGCGATCCAATTGAGTACCATGATAGCGAAACATAATGTACAGCTTTTTTAAAATAAAACACTATATATTGTTTAAATATTTTTACTGATATCAAATATACGTTTGACGACATTCTCTTAATTATTAGAAAGAAAACTTTTTCTCACTGGTTAAATATTTTTGCCAATTTTCTTATTTATTACTAAAGAAAGTTATCAAATTCACTTCAAATCGTTTGTATTTGTAAAATGTTTGTAATATCACAGCCACTACGAGTTATGTAAGTAGCTGGGAATATACATTCAAATCTTAAAAAAAAAGACGATAGATATGAATACCTTTTTGTCTATATATTGAAGTATTCGTCTGTTTGTCTGTCCGGGTTAATTCTCGAAACGACTTAACCGATTTCCATGAAACTTTACAGACAAGAAGGCGATGTTGTCAGGACTGATATAGGCTATCTTTTTCTGTCTATCTGCACGAGGGCTAATCTTCGATAAGAAAAAAATTAGAGCTCTCGTAATTTAACAAAGTCGCGGGTAAAAGCTAGTATGTAATAAGATATCGTGTGAAAAAATGCGGACATGGGTTACAATTCAGATATTAAGTTATGAAGACTGTAAATTTAGGCACCAGTTTACCAAACATCCGTTATTTTCACAGGCCGTTCTGTATACTATTTTAAAAAATTCAGTACGTTTATTTTATCTCTTTAATATTTATCCTTGGACATATTCCCAACTTTGGGAACACCTTATTTATTATGAAACATCATCGTTATCAAGCGTTATCAATAAATGTTCAATACCAATTCCATAAATATAAACATTTATCGAATTGTTTTTTATAAAGCATTCTATACCCTGAGGATCAGCTATTGTAGTAACATATTGCTCTATAAACTTAAAATGAATATTGTCAACTGAAGAAACCCATCTCCAAATAATAATTCTTTGATCGATAGAACAAGTTACAAAATATTTGTCATGTAAAAAAACGCCAGTAACCTGGGCACAGTGCATCTGTTTGTCTTCAAAGAAACAAATTTTCGATACCGTAATATTATCTTCAGTTTCAGAAAGTTTAAATAGTGTTAATATAACAGAATTATCATCTCCGCCACTGAGAAACAACAAATAATCATGATGGATGATTTTATAACTACAGCTATTGATACCAGACTGATGAATTTTATATGAACCCAGGGGAGATAAGCTGTTCGAAGTGAGTATATCCAATACATTCCAGAACATTATCTTCCCGTTAGTGTTAGTCGCCAGTAAGAATGGTTTATTCAATATAGTAATATTAAGAATTTTTATTATAGAATTAAACATATAAAAAATAGTTTTTTGATACTTTAATTCCATATTGTCAGATACTGAAAAAATTTTTATCGATCCATCAGAACATCCAGAAAACAAAATAATCTGCCCATCATTTTCTAACACAGATAAGTCCATAATTCTAGTTTCAACTTCATCTTGACTAAGAGGCTCGTAAAAGTTATATTTTTCACTGCAATTTACAGAAATCATTCCTAATTTATTTATTATACTCAAATTCCAGCATATTATTTGTCCGCGACCTCCTGCAGTAAACAACAAATATTCAATATTTTCATTTGCAGTTTTTGTTTGTAATACTCTATAAAGAAAGATTGAACGAATACTTGATAAGTGAACTTTTAAAATATCTAAAATTTGAAAATTAGAATAATTTTTTAATTCACTTATTCGAAGAAGCGTATCCTCGCCGCCCGAGATAAGAATATGAATATCATCAAAGTTTAAAGCTCTAACACAATTTATTTCATGAACGTGATAGCCTGGAATTATATCCCTTGGCATAATATCTTCTAAACGTAATTCGACTATATTTAACACTTTTTGTTTTATAAAACATAAAATGAAAGTTCCAGAGTTATTTAAGTAATCCCAAGATCTATGTCCACCTCCACAATGAGTTTCATACAAAATTCTTTGAAGCTTAGAATCAGAAATCACAAAATTATTACCGGAGAAAGATAACAAATAGTCGTTTTCTAAAGCAACCAACCAACTCAATTTGGTTTTGTTAGAATCTATGCATTCTAAATATTCATTAAAAAATTTGTACCTTTTTAAAATACCATCTCTTCCTAAAGAAATGATAGTATCGTTATATTTATACAATCTTGTAATATTTATATGAGATTTTTTTATCGAATTTATGACATATTGTTTTCCTAACTTAAAATTATACACATTTCCTTTCCTATCACCTACAATAATATGGTCGTGAGTAAGGCACGCACAAGTGGACCATCTCTCTTTAGTTTTTGGTAAAATAAATGTTTGTACTACTACAATTTTCTTTTCATAAAGAAAACATAAATGGAGCTTTCCTTCATTTTGACAAACTAGGAATGTTTTACAGGAAGTCCAGTGAAACGAAAATATTCTTGTTTGATTTTTTAAAACTTGTGAATACATTTTCGTTAAAGTATTGTTTTTATGATGATATATATAAATTTGGCCGTTAAAACCAGCCAGGGCTACCATTTTCTTGCAAGACGAAATTTCCATTTTGCTGTAAATTTTTAAATCTGGATGTCTCGCTATTTCATTCCACGATTTATATGCTTTATGATAATAATAAATAGTCGCAGTTTCAGATAGGCATACCATATTACCATTTTCTAAAATTCCTACAGCTTTTGGAACTTCTGCATTAGGCAAAGTTATATTGTCGGTAAAGATAGGATAGTTGATTTTAAATAAAGATATCCCACCATCATTGCCTCCCGTACAAATGACATTTTTACTTGAATCATAATCTAAGGACCAGATAGGACCACCCTGATGAGTATCAATTTTTCTTAATATTTTACCCTCAAGACTCCAGATAATAAGCAGTGAATCTTCTCCAGCTGTAGCAAAGGAATTCGGAAGGATATAGCAGCGAAAAACTCTGGATAAATGTCCATAAACTTGACAACTAGATACAACTTCCAGTTGATCAGAATTCGTAAGATTTAGATGTGGCAATAGTTCTTTATTCTTTATCTTCCAAAGAATAGCAGATCTATCATCTGACGTTGAACACAAGAGACCTTGATCCAGATTGCAATGAATAGAAAATATTACACCCTAAAATAACAAAAATGGTTTTAGACTTAATACACTATCCCTAGAGCTATATATGAGGACGTAAAGTCTGGAATAAATTCATTTTTAAAAAACGCTGCATTTTTTGAAAAATTGTTCCGACACGTCGACTTTGTTTTTTTTTTTTTGGTATGAATTTTTTCCAATGTATTAAATCATACAAGGTGACTCGAAAGAAGCTGTATTATAATCAACTTAGATTTGTTAAGTTGTGACCCCCAATTTTTTATACACTTTTAAACTCTCTGTAAAATTCTGAACATTTTTCTATTACATGTCCTGTTTGTAAATGTAACATCTTTTTTAAATCAAAATTTCAGTAAACCGTAGTGAGGAATTTAAAAAAAAAAATCAAAATTTCAGTAAGAAATAAAGAAATCAATCTACTGTATTTAAACAGTTGTTATATGTGCATTCTCCTTTCAGGCAGAGAAAAGGACAGAATATATACAAACAGTTTATTTCCCGCAAATACCATTCTGGTCCTCTCTCCATACGCGTTTCAACCACCTCATGGTCTCGTCAGTGGAGCTGTATCGGACCGAGAGCAACATTCGCAGGAAATAACTGATTCATAGATGTCGTTCGACTGGCGATATTTTTTAGTCTGACATCGAGGTTGGTAAGTGGTAGGTTTGCAATATCCTAACGACATACCTTGGAATTTATATTTCATATATCTGTTATTTTCTACGAAATAGCTGCACTGACGAGACCATGAGGTGATCGAAGCGTATGGAGGGAGGACCAGAGTGGTATTTGCGGGAAATAAACTGTTTGTAAATATTCTTTCCTTCTCTCTGCCTGAAAGGAGAATACATATATAACAACTAAATGTAACATTGTTCGATTTATCAACAATTAAAACTTGAAACGAAGTAGGAACAATAGTTAATATATCATTTAAATATTGAAAATTCCTTCCATTGCCTGATTGGCAGTAACCTAAGCTATTTATAAATTCACTCTGAACCTTTATAACTATTTCTATAGTAATTCTTGAATAATCAGATTCTTTAAGTCTTCTATGTCGAGTGGCTTAGTTTGGAAAACTTTACCTTTAAGGTAACCCCACAAAAAGAAGTCGAGAGGGTTTAACTTTGGCGACCCCAGCAGCTACTCTTCTTTGGAAAACTTTACCTTTAAGGTAATCCCACAAAAAGAAGTCGACAGGGTTTCAGTTTGAAGACCCCAGGGGCCACTTTTCTTCCAAATGGCGGAAGATTAGGATATTTTTCTTGAAATAACTTGACACACTTCTTGAGTCTTACCCTATCGCCATATCATCATAAGAATTTCTATCCTCTGTGCCTTAGTAAATTTCATTTACAGCTGAAATTAACTCAAAGCGATAATTTCACTAAAATGTGGCAAAGGAATAGGTCACTGAATCAGTTATGCTCGTAAATAAGTATTGTATCTAATTTCGAGATCGGATCATCATCACTCAGTCTATTTAGTCCACTGCCATACATAGGTCTCCATTAAACTCTTCCACATAGTTCTGTCTTTAGTTATTCTAATCCAGTGTGTTGAAGTTCTCTTGATATCGTCACTCCAGCGTGTTGGCGGTCTTCTGTTTCTTTTATCACATTGGGGGTGTCATCTTTGAATCTCACGACATGTCAACTTTAATGTTGTTATTCGTTCCATTATAGTATTTTGGTTCGTTGTCGAATCTTCGGATTTCTTATTCGATCTCGAATTTTAATGCCCAAATGGGTATTTTGCTGTTGAAAACATGTCTTAATCTGTCATATGCTGCCCGTCCAAGACTAATTCTTCGTTGAAGTTTCAAGGTTTGATTATCTCTACTGGGCGTAATTTAGTAGTCTAAATACCTGTATGGGTTGACCTCTCGTATGATATCCTTATCTAGCCATATAGTTCTCCCAAGTACTAGGTTTTAGCATACCAAAAATGGTAAGATTTAGTTGATACATTTTGACTGTTGTCCAGTATTATCGGTGATAAGCGCAATGTCGTCGGTAAAGCGTAAATTCTTAAGATTTTCTAGTCTATGCCGATATCTTTTTTTTTTAGTTTAATGTTTTAAAGTCGTATTTGAGCACACTTATAAATAATTTATGGGTTAACGGGATCACTTTGCCTAATCCCTCTTTCTATGGATGACTTTTTAGTAGTTGTGTGGAGTTTTAAGCTGGCTGCTGAGATGCCGTAAAAACCATGTATTAAATGGGTATACCTGTAGTCAATACGACATTGGTTGAAATAGCGTGCACTACGATTGTATCGAAGACTTTCTGGAAGTCGACAAAGACAAGTGTCAGTGGTCCATTATACTCCAGTGTCGTTTAGACGAATAATTTAAAAGCTAGAAGATGGTCGTTTGTCTCATATCCCAAGTGGAAGGCCACATGTTTTATTTTTTGGTAATTATCAAGCTTTTCTTCCCATCGCTTATTAATTATCCTTGTAAAAAGTCTGTATAAGTGGGACAATAAGCTTATAGGTCTGTAATTTTCTAAGCCAGTTGTATTCCCTTTTTATCAATCAGGGTGATTACTATATTATTCAAGTTTTTGGGCATGAAAGCATCGAATAAGTACAGATTAAATAGTTTTTTATTTTTTTTTTTAAATAGAACTCCTCCATGCGTTATTGCCTCGATCATTATTTGATCCTCACAAGGAGCTTTGTTGTTTTTTATCTGTCATAGGAATTCTTTAATTTCAGCCACTGTTATATCAGGAAGATCTTCTGAATCTTGATTGACTATTCCAGTGTGTTCTTTTGTTTGTCTTGATTTTTTTATCTATTTTGTACCTACTTCGATATAGTTATCAGAATTCTTCTACAATCTGCATTAACTTGTCTATGTTTGTTGTTTCTTTGCCCTGCTTGTTTTTGAGCTTTAGGATTTCGTTTTTTCCGTTTTTGAGTTTAGTTCTCAGAACTTTAATATTCTTATTTTCCTCTATTGTTTTTGTAACTTATTCACAATCATAATTTCTTACATTTTTTCTTATGTTTTTGGAAAGTCTTGATTTAGGAGTTGTATTTTCTGGGTGTTCACATTTGTCTGTTTAAGTAGTTCTATTCGCTTTTGCATTAGCTGTAGTTTATGGTGGTTTAGTTTGTTGTCTTTTTTCTGCTTCCATTCATTAGTTGCTTGATTGATTGATCAAATTTGTAATTTGCCTGTTTATATCATATATATTTTCCGGGAGATCATTTTGGGTTAATAGTTTTGTAACTAGTTGTTAAACTCGGCAATATTGTCGGGACTTTTCAACCTTGTTGTTGTCTTGCGCTATATTATTATGTATCTTTCGTAACCCAGATTTATATTTACTGTTGCCTTTACTTTTCGACGGCGGCATCCTAAATTTACTTGATTCAGAAATAGTTTTAAGTGTCGAATAAATGGAAAACAGTTACATTTAGATTTACGACATATAATTGAAAAATAATTAGGAATTTTGCAACAAGTATACAAAAAATTGGAGGTACCTATTTAATAAATAAAAGTTTATTATAGTACAACTTCTGTATATTGGAAAAAATTCGTACCAAAATAACATCTGAATGATTTTTCAAAAAACTAATTGTTTTTTAAACAATGAATTTATTCTGGACTTTACATCCTTATCGTCTAATAAAATGAATGACAAACTTTTTTTCAAAATAGAAGAGAATTCTTATCTTTAAAAATATACGAAAAATTTGAAAGCTCGTTAGCTGACTAAGATAAAACATATCATGCAAATAATGGCAACATCCATTGTAAAGCTTCAGATTTGTAGTGGAATTGACATGTTTGTTAAATTTAGACAAAGAAATACTATGTAAAAATTGATAAAATTTCGTGATTAGCATTATCTGTCAAATTTTATTTTTTTTCCAAAAAAAATTCAAAACTGGGGTTACATTATCTCAAAACATCGAAAAAATGTATTAGAAAAAGTTTTTTTAAATGCAATGTTTAGCCCATATGCAAAATTTCAGCTCTATAAGATAATTTAATTTTTTTGCCCATTTCTTGTAAATTGCACCGTTGCAGAATAAGACTCAACGCAACCTACATAGTTTTGACAATGCTTTATCCCAGATATACTATGTTTAAAGTAGCGCCATATTGAATGGACGTTTTTCTACAAAATCCAAATAGAGCTATTAAAATTTGGTCATATAAGATGCAAAGTTTTTGACCCTGTATAAGGTAACTTCATAAAATAACTATTTTTGAAAACGTAGTTTGTGTCTAAAAGTAATAGACATAATAATTAAGACAAACAAGTACACAGTGTCATCAGTAAAGTCTCCATTAGGTAGAAAATACATTTTTATTTAACTTTACGTAAAGTTTATCTAGTTTCAAAGATTTAATTTAAAACTCCATTATTAAAATTTTTTTATGAAGCTATGTTATTAAAAAAGTTAAAATAATCTTTTGTTATGTAAGTGCTGTTTCCAAAAAATTAATTAGTATTTTACCTTACGATGATGCATTAAAAACAAGTTGGCCGTAAAACAAATGATAAAAAAATCATCAAGCCCTTGCTTTAATAATGACAGTCAAATCGCTTTCTGTTTATCATAGTGGCTTTTAATTAATACTCTGTATTAAATTAAAAAAAAAATGTTAACTTTACAGGAAAAAATTGAAATTGTATTAATATGTGGTGAAAACACGTCATCGTATAGTAGCAAACATTTTTAATGAAAGGCATCCAGGCAAAAATGTGCAGCAATCTACTGTGAGTAGGATGTAGGAAATTTAAATCAACTGGATCGGTGGAAAGTTCATTTAAAAAACCTCACAATTCTATAAAAATATAGTGAAGAAGTCCAATTAAATGTGTGTCTAGATGTTGTGGAACATGGTCAAACTAGTATTAGACATATTTCTTGCAGAAGTGACGTTCAACGAGAGAGAATAAGGAAGATTTTCCACAAAAATAAATTTAAACCTTTTTAACCGAAATTTATCAATACTCTTAAGTAACAAGATTTTGACATACGTTTAGGATTCTCTTTTTGGTAGGGAAAAAGAAGATGTGTTCTTTTCCTTTTACGTTTTATGGACCGACGAAGCTACTTTCACTTCAAACGGTTTTGTTAGCTCTCAAAATTGTAGATGGTGGGTCAAGAAAATCCAAATTTTATAATAGAATGCAGAGACCAGTATTCCATTAAAACAAATGTGTGGTGAGGTGTTTTAAATGATCAAGTTGTTGGTTCTTATTTTTTTTGGAGATAACTTAAATTCTGGAGAATACCTACGCTTCTTTAACACCGAGATCTTCAAAGGTTTCGACAATATGGCTATTAAAATAAGGCATAATCTGTGGTACCAGTGTGACGGTGCTCCCATCCATAATACAACACAGATTCAAGAACGCCTCTTCGAAATATTCAGGGGCAATGTAATTGGGCCTAATATGGAGCAATACTGGCCAGTTAGGTCTCCATTTTTAACCCCACTTGATTTTTTCTTGTGGGGTTACCTAAAACAAAAGTTTATAAAGACCTTTCCGTAATGTTGACCATTTGGAACGGGCGATTCGAAACTGTATTTTAGAAATAAGGCCCCCTAGTATCAGAAACTCCATTAAAGATGTGTCAAGAAGAACAACTGTTTGTATTGAACACAATGGAAGGCATACAGAAATGTAATTTTAAATTTTAAGTTTTTGAATTGTTTTTGATTTAATATTCAAATACCAAAAATAGTTTGTTATCAATTAAAAAGATGGAATTTTAAATGCGTTTAATTTTTATATTAATGTACATTTCTTTTAGACACAAACTACGTTTTCAAAAATAGTTATTTTATGAACTTGCCTTATACAGGGTCAAAAACAACTAAACTCTGCATCACATGTGACCTAATTTTAATAGTCCTATTTGGATTTAATATGGCGTTACTTTAAACAAAAAATGTCTGGAATAAAACTGTCAAAAGTAAGAAGTCTTTATTTTGCAACGGTGCAATTGACAAAAAATGGGCAAAAAATCTAAATTATCTTACACAACTGAAATTTTGTACATGGACTAAAAATTGCATTTAGAATAACTTTTTTTGATATTTTGAGATATAACCCTACTTTTTATTTTTTTGGGAAAAAAAATAAAAATTTGACAGATAATGCTGATCACATGATTACTATTTTTTTTTGGTTAATTTTGAATAAAGCTATTAATACAAAAAAAAAAACAAATGATGCGGACTTTACTGGTCAAACTGTATATGTGTATATATATATATATATATATATATATATATATATATATATATATATATATATATATATATATATATATATATATATATATATATATATATATATATAGCTGATTTTTCCACGTATTAGGCGCTCGCTGGCTATCATCTCTGCTATTTAAGTTGTTGGGCCTCTTTGCGATTCCAATGGCTTCCCTTATAACTCTTGTGGACAGGTTTTCACATCTCGATAGCATTTTTGTTCCAGAAAAATTTATCTTATGTCCTGTGTTTAACCAGTGTTGGGACAGAGCAGAAGTTGTTTATTGCTTGACAGCGTTTATATGCTCGTCTCTTCTGGCGCTTATTTTATGGTTGGTTTGGCCTACGTAAGATGAGCTGCAGTCTCCGCATGGAATTTCGTACACTCCCTGGTTTTCTAGAGGGATTCTTTATTTAGGTGTTGACAAGAGATCTTTTACTTTACGGTCTGTAGTGAAAATGATTTCAATGTTGTGTCTCATGAGAATTTTTACGATCTTGTCTGTGGTGCCGCTTACAAAACTTCAACCAGTACCACTTAGTAACGAAACAGATTACAACTCAGCAACGCAACCCCAAACACTGGCAACAGGGCCGATGACGCGCAGCAGGTCTCGCAACCAGAACCATTCGGAAAATGAACGCGTCCGACGTTCATACGGGACCGACAGCACCCGAGTCGCAGGCGTCAGTTCGCTTGTAGACGCCATACAGTGAGCTTTGAAAATGGTGAATGAGATTTCACCGAAACGTCAGCTGCCTTACAGTCCTGAGAGGGACTCAGCACATACACGGAATACCCGAAAACATTCGATTGCACCTCACACCTGTGAGAATATCCGACATAATATATATATATATATATATATATATATATATATATATATATATATATATATATATATATATATATATATATATATATATATATATATATATATATTTCATGAATTGGACATTTTACATAGGTAGGTTCAGATCTTAACAGCCTTACTGGTAATCGTTATAAAATGATGAGTTTTGGTTTTTGAGCTGACTTACTGATCAATAAAAAACTATCAAGAAACTTACTTTGTGTTGTCTTAGTGTTTTCAAAATGGGAGAAAACCCTTCTTTAGTCCGGTAATATGGTTTCCATAATAAAATTTCACTAAAAACAGTTCCAGAACAAATAATAAGTTCTTTAAAATTTTCATAGCAAATATGAGCACAATATAAAATACATCTCTCTTCACATTTAATTGAAGTTTCACTAATAATATTTTCTGTCCATATGGTGGCTTTATTATGCATAAATATTGTTACGATTTTTGTATCATTTTCAATCCATCTCGCATCCAAAATCCAATCAGAAAGTGTCCGTGATACAAGTATTTTAAGTTCCCTGCATTCATTATTACAACAAATGATAGCTATGTTTTTCCCTCCATATATTAAAAGTTTTGTTCCATCTAAGTTGGCTTTAAAACCATAGATCTTTTGACCTTCAAAAATTCCCTTTTTTAGTATGAGGTCGTTCGAATGTAAGTCATATATATTTACCCAACCACCTACACCTAAAAGAAAGATGCCATTAAAATTACAGTAGTAGATTTCCCATTTTTTAAGCTACATTTAAGACTTGCTTTCTTTTTTATAACATTTTGACTAAACCCACTATCTGTAAATCTCAAACTCCAGTTCAATTCTTTGAATTTGTGTAGGATTTATAGTTAGAAAGCAGTGGTGAGGCCACAAATATTGGGCTCGAAAGTTTCGTTAACGGGGCTATATATATATATATATATATATATATATATATATATATATATATATATATATATATATATATATAAAGTAAAGTCTGGAATAAATTCATTATTTAATAAACGTTGGTTTTTTTGGAAAATCGTTCGAACATGTCGACTTTGTTTTTTTGTTTTTGTACGAATTTTTTCCAATATATATTAAATATTACAGGGTCACTCGAAAGAAGCTGTACTATAATTAAATTAACTTTGATTTTTTAAATAGTGACTTGTACACTTTTAGATTCTCTGCAAAATCCTGAACATTTTTTCTCTTACATGTTCCATACCTGGATGTAATTATTTTCGATTTATCGACAGTTAAAAATCGAAATGAAGCGTAACGATTCATTTATCATTTTATAGTCACAAATGTTGAAAATGTCTCCTAGACTGACCTAAGTGATTGCATAAATTCATTTTGAACACTATGACTACTTCTGTACTAATCCATAACATAAGTAACTCTTGTAATGAAAGCTGGCTTTAGTTACTGATGATAGCTTAAGTCACCGGGAGCAACCACTAAAAGATAGTCAAACCATTTTCAGCTGTTACATACCAATGTAACTTAAAGATAGACGGTTACTTATGTGGTTTGAATAATTATTATTAGATACTTAAACAAAAATTAAATTAATAGCTAGTCACTATGTGGTGATGAGTTGTTGGGTATTTATATCAACAGATTTTTTAAATTTGTCTTTAAATTGTGTCAATCCATTAAATATGGTTTTATGTATTAACTACATAGAATGTGTATTAATTTCCTTGTCTGTTTTTATACGCTAACATTGTTAGTTCACCTCCTTAACTTTTCAACACTTTAACTATAATGGTCGTCAGGAAATGATTTTTAAAAATAATTATTCATAAATTTGGGTAAAGCCAATATATATTTTTATTATAATTATTATTAATAATTATTAAAAATTGTATATAATATATATTTAGTAGTTTAATTAATGTTTTAATTATCAGGTACTGTTCTTTTAATTAAAGGTTTAAAATTATTTTATTTTCTATAGATTTAGTTTAAAATAGATAAATATTATACAGCGCTTTAGTTCTTTACAGTATAAGATTTTTGATTTAAATAATGATTTATTTCATTACGTAATAATACAAGCTCAGCTTTTGGAATAATAAGATCACATGCAGAACTTGGTGAAGAAGTGGGAAGTTGGTTTGGAGGTCTCGCTATCAGATCACCGATAAATCTTATTTGAAATTGACGTTGAACAAAACGCAGCAGTAGCGGAATACCGAAACCCTAGAACTACAAACTGGGACCTCTTTCGGGATCAACTGGGAAGCAGAGTCACAGAGTTCTTATCGAGATACCGTGATGAAGCTGATTTGGAAATCGCTATCAAACAAATCAGTGATGCACGTCGGGGTTCATTTGAGGCTAGCTGTCAAATAAGACACAGGCCTATAAACTCTAAAATATCCTGGTGGAACTCTCAAATCGAGAACCACGGGAAAAATTTTCGAAAGCTTTTTAAAAAAGCGCTAGAACGCCGAACTGAAATATGCTGGGAAGATAATAAAACTGCCTAGAGAGAATACAAGAAGCTAATAAGGGACTCATAGAACAACGTGTGGAAGAAATATTGCGAGAGCATAGAAAACATGCCCTCAGCATCCCGCCTCTGCAAAATACTAACTAGAGATCCTGTTGTCCAGATTGGAGCACTGGCTCTTCCTGAAGGAGGTCAAACCACGACAGAAGAGGGGACCCTAGGGGAGCTACTAAGAGTGCACTTTCCAGGCTCAAGTCGATATGAGGGCGAATCTGAAGAACGGAGACTCACCTTAGCACATCATGACTACAAGTTAGTTAAAACAATAGTGACTTATGAAAGGGTGAAATGGTCGATGGAGACTTTTGCCCCTTTCAAGTCACCTGGTAAGGATAGTATATTTCCAGCTTTACTACAAAATTCCTCCGATATTATAATAAGCCACCTAGTGAAACTATTCCGCTCATGTTTGAGCTTGGGATACATACCGATGGCGTGGAGGGAAACAAAAGTAGTCTTTATTCCCAAGGTAGAAAGAACAGACTACACAAATCCTAATACTTTCCGCGCTATCAGCCTTACCAGTTTCTTATTAAAGACACTGGAAAGGTTGGTGGATCGACATATTAAGGAAGGAATAATGGTGGAATATCCCTTACATCCTTTGCAATTTGTCTATCAGGCAGGAAAGTCCATAGATGCGGTGCTACATCGACTCGTGACAAGAGTCGAGAGCACGCTATTGGGTGGACGATCTGCCTTAGGCACCTTTATCGGTATCGAGGGGGCATTCGACAACACGTCTCACGATTCGATATGCAATGCTCTACAACGACGAGGCTCTGAACCGACAATAGTCGCATGGATTAGAGCAATGTTAACTAAGAGAATAATATATGCTGAGCGTAACAATGTAACTGTTAAAGCACTGTCAAGTAGGGGCTATCCACAGGGAGGAGTTCTGTCGCCTTTGTTGAGTGAACAGAATGATGCCGGTTTGTATACACAGGTCTATGCTGATGACCTAGTCATTTTGTGCTGGTCGCCATGTCTGGGAGATGGAGAGGTCAATGATGCGGGCCCTCCGGATCACGGAACGATGGTGCCGCAGGGACGGACTCGGAATAAATCCAGACAAGGCCGAGATAGTACTCTTTACAAAAAAGAGAAAAATGGGAGACTTTCTACAATTACATTGGTGGGAAGGACTCTTCAACCCAAGGGGGCAGTAAAATACCTGGGAGTAATTCTGGACTCATGTATGAGCTGGAATGATGATTGAGGCTCCATCCAAGAAAGCCATATGTGCTTTCTGGGCTTGTAAACGAGCCTTTGGGTGTACATGGGGACTGACACCTAAAGTGCTATTTTGGATATACTGTCCTGTCCTGGCGAACCTGCCTCCTCTTTACTTATACATAGAGAACCAGGCCCTGAAGACTGTTTATCGTCTTAATTGCCTGGGACATCTTGGAATTGGAACGGACGGCTACTCAGGTATCTGGGAAAGCGCAGTGGAGAGGTGTCCATCACACCCCATACGGACAGATTACATGACGCCCCTTTTAAAATCCAATCTCTCCCTGGAGATATTTCTGCCAAGTAAAGAGGATTGGGAGGGAGAACAAAATCTTCCGAAAAATTGATCCTGATGGATCTCAACAAGATGGAAGAGCTGAAGCCGGAGTGTTCGGCAGGAGCACGGGAGTCAGAGAGTACTACCCTCTCGGACAATGTGCGACAATTTTTACAGCGGAAATTTAGGCTATTCTACAGTGTGCCCATCTTTATGAGAGGGACATAGACAAGAATAGAGTAATAAATATATGCTCATACAGTAAGGCGGCGATATTGGCACTGAAGTCAAGTGTCGTGACTTCGCAACTGGTGTCTGAGTGCAAGGATGTACTAAATGGTATAATAAGGAAAGGCTACACAGCCAGACTCGTATGGGACACTCGGGCATAAGTGAGAATGAGGAAGCAGACCGTCTGGCAAAGTTGGGTTCGGCGATTGAACCGTATGGAGCCCAACCAATATTACCTGCTATTGGCAAAAGGGAATTAAAATCGTTACTGGAAAGCAAATTTATTGAATCATGGAGGGAAGCTCCTGGAATGAGGTGTGCTAAAGAACATATAACTGGTCCTAGTGCACGGCGTACTAAGGAGCTTCTCTCCTTGGGAAAAAAAAGCTGCGAATTGTGGTGGGATTGTTGACAGGACATTGTCACCTCAGGGGCCATCTTCATACAATCGGTGTCGAAGACGACCCGACATGCAGATGGTGTTTGGAGGAGGATGAAACTACTGGACATGTTCTCAGAGAGTGCCCAGCACTCAACGGACCGAGGCAGAGATATTTCGGAGATACAATTTTGTTACCGGAAGCAGTTAGGCAAGTTCAACTAAAGAGGCTGCTTGGATTCGCAAAGGTGATCGGCCTCGAATAACCTACAGATATGGTAGGATGTAAAGGGCCCAATAGAGGCCTAAGCATCGATGATGTGGTATCACCACCCCTTTTTCATTCATTCATTTAAGATCACATGTATCAGCTTTTTTAAAACGTAAGTACATAAGAAATTTACCCCCTTATTCACTAATAAGGTCTAACTTTAAAAATGGTTTAAGTTGGCAATAAAAGGTTTAAATTGATAAACGGAACAATTGTCAATTAAGTGTTGAAACTTAAAAAAAAAAGGAACAAAAAATCTTTTCCTTTTATGATTAACCTTGCAAAAATGGAAAATTTTGTTTATTTTTGGGGAGATAACTATTCCACTTACCGCCTTGTTTTAGGTTTTTATCCATAATTAATACATAGTTTATATAATACAAATCATGAACAAAACAAAACTAATCAACTAACTAAAAATGCATTCATTTCATAGGCTTTGTTTGAAATATCGAAAATATGATGTTTAAACATCTTAATCAGCCTCGACAACACTTTGTCAACTTAATATTGAAATATACCTGTGCTTTTCTAACATGTGAAACTTAACTTTTATTTTTAGACCGTTTTAATATTTTTAGCAAATCTTTCTGTAGAAGATGGACATTATCATCTCTGACATTCAGATCATCTACAAACATTAAAACCTTCATAGTTTTTTATTTCTGTAATTAATATAAGAGCAACGTCCAAAATTGGAGACCTAAAAGTATCTAGATATTACCGATGTTTAAAAAAAATTAATTTTTCTCAAAGAGCGGTATTCCTCCAACGAGTACACCTTTAATACAAGTGTTGGAGTTATTAGATTCTAATAATAATCAATTCAATGGAAAACCTTATTTAGGAGTAGTGTAATGAAACTGTTAAAGGCCTTAGCAAAGTCGATGGATATTATTTGATATTGTTTCAAATTTTGTTATTCTGGATTCATAGATAGACTCAGTATTACGTCTTTATGTGGAAACGTTTTTCGACGGAATATATTTTCAGGCTATGAAGATAATGGGGGATGCCAATGTCTTTTTCATATATATATATATATATATATATATATATATATATATATATATATATATAAAAAATATTGCAGTGAAAGTTATGCGCCAGGAAAAAAAGAGAATATTATAAAGATAGAATAACCGAAAATAAAAGTAATTCCCGTACATTGTGGAATATTTTAAAAACTTTGCTTCTTATTGAAGGTACTAACAGTTATTTGCAACTGAAAATTAATGATGAAATAATTTCAGATCCAAATGATATGGCAAGTTCATTGAACTGTTTTTATATTACCAGTATTGGAGCAATAGTCAGGGACATAGACCAATCTGGACCAGATTTTCCAATTTTACCTAGACATGGGGGCAATCCTGAAGTGATATAAAAAAGGGGTGAAATATCTCAATCTTGATAATTACATTACATTTTTATGTAAAATTTTGTAAGCAGGATTTCAAAAACAAATGTAATTTAATATTTGACTGAAAGACTGAAATGCAAGATAAGGTATACAGAACGTGTAATTTAACATTTTATTTGTTTGGGTGTTACTATGGCCTATTGTTTTTTCAAATCATCCAGTCAAATATTTTTGGATAATGAGGATGTTTAAAAATCATGTGTCACTCCTATTACACCACTGCCAACGTAAATATCTGATAGCCTGCGACATGATTTGAATATGCTTGATTAGACCAAGTTGGTTTACACTATTTATAGAAATGGACACTGGTACGTCATTTATTTTTTAATTAATAATAACTAGCTAGGGTTTTGATTTTTTTTTGTCTGATACTATCAAGTGTATAAATATTTTCTGCAGAAAATACTACAACAAAAATAGATTTGTTTCAAATTATGAAGCTACAGTGCTAATTTGACAAAACTGTTTTAATGACCATGAATTTATTTAAAAATATTAAAACCTTTATTAAAACCACAGACTTATGGTAATTTACCAAAAATTCTTATCAAAATAAAATTTTTTATTATAATTTTGACATCACTAGGTTTACAATCACAAGTTGCTAAAACATATATGAATAATCAAAAATATTTCTACAATAGATGCAAATCCTCCTCCCCTCCCCTCCCTCAAATCCGAAATAATTAACAAAAACAACAACCCCCTTCAGCAAAATCCTGTATAACTGCCTGGTTTAAATTATGAGTATAATAATATATCAACTACATTTTGAATCGTGAATACACAATAAAAAAATAGTTTTCTTTAATTACTAAGCCAGCAAAAATTGAAAATTTTTGGGAGACAACTCGTCCGGATTCTATATATTTATCTTAAATTTTTGTGTATAAAGATATTTATATATGTACATACCAACATTTACAAGTTTACAATAACTTCATTTAAGTCTAAACTAAACTTGTTCTATTTGTCTTGTCTTGGCTCCACTAAAAAACGTCTATTTTTCCACAAGATTTATTTATATTGGTAGATATTCTGTTTACTGATTGACAATGGGGAATGTGCAGAAGGGTCCTATTATGTTGGAGGGTTCAAAAAATGTAAGTTAAAAAAATGAAAACATTCTGGTCATCTGATAAAACTGTTTAAAATATTTAATGCCAAACAGGCATCATAATATTCACTTCTACCGACAGATGTTAAATTAATCTGGTCTATTAAAACATTCCCTCCATTACATGAAGTTTGCTTTTCACAAATTTTATACACTTCAGTTGCCAAGTCTGTTGCCAAAGGACTGATAAAATGCGGACCAAATTATAGCAGAGAATTCAAATATTGAATGTATAAGTCAATTCTATCAGACTGACAAACTATAAGCTCTAGGAATCTAATCAGGTTTAAAAATTAACAGCCAAATTCACTAACGCAGTTAATTTTAAAGCCATCATAAATTAATAGTAGAAGGCTTAAACTGAGACGAGCAACAATAAGTCAAGCAAGTTTTAAACTCAAAAAATTCAAGCATAAAAGATTATTTTATTTTACTGCAGAACCGGTAAAAATGAGTAATTTTATTTATTTTCGATATACAACTATTTCCCTTACATATTGCAAGGCTTTATCGCAAGGTTTTTTTTATCCTTAATAGCCCAATTTATGCTTTTATTTGTTGACATATGGAATATAAATTATGACAATATCATCGGCACAACAAAACTGGCCCGCTAGAAGATTTAAATTTCATGGCAACTAGATCGGGTTAAAATCTTATATCTTCTTAGTGAATTTGGCTGTAAGATTTTTTAGTTGATTTGGCTGAAAAGTTTAAAAGATATTATATAAGATGTTCCTTCTTCAGAGAACCAGCTATCTTATAAAACTTACTGGCAAATATCAAGTGTTTCCATAGTTGTACAGCAGTAACATCGGTTCTTAAAAATAATGAATGAAACATTGTTTGTAGCAACGCAATGTATAAAAGAAAATGTTGTAGGTAGTGAAGATTAATAATAGTAATAAAATAAGATGTATCTTTGTATAAGATAAATTCAATAAAAAAACAAAAATTAAAAAACTTAAAAATACATGTTTAAATTTTTGAGGATTTAACCTCAATAATTCTTTTTTATTTTCAAGGCATCTACGACCAACATAAGAGGGATGGGTAAAATGAAACGATATATTGGAGAATCGATACATTTCCTTGAGTATCGAAACGACCAGGATCGAAAAAGTGCCAGAATCTAATTTTCACTAATGGCTATATTCTTTTGAGTAATTATCAATTGGTCAAAGTGAACAAAGTGAAACTGATAACTTCATGTTCTTTTGAATATGCATTTACTTGTCATTGGGCTGAAGTGATCATGATTACTTCAAGTGATAGAAGTGAAAGTGATAATGACTCAAAAGAATAGCCCTAATGTAAACCGTGTCGACTGAAATTTGCAAGTTGGGGGTCCTAAATATCACTTGGTGAGGAATCTTGATTCACCAGAAATTGTGTAATTATAAGATCAAGTTAAGTTTAACATCCTCGTGGCGCAGTGACAAGAAAGAGCCCCAGTTTTCGAGTCGTATCGGCGTAGGCAAAGTTGGGGGGGAGCAAGGGTGGGCAGCGCCCACCCTACAAAACTTATTGCCCACCCTAGAAAAATCGACAATAGATAACTATAACTTATTCAACAAATCAAAATTAACAAAAAAATGTCTGTTTGTCATTATATTTTTTACTTTGTATTGTGAAGGCAGGCGCGGATCCAAGGGGGGGGGGCGGTGAGGCCGACCCCCCCCCCCCAAGAGCTTCGAGTTTACGAAAATGGACCCGATTTTTCCTCTTATACTACAGTTATTTAAGAACTAGAGAGAGTAATACATCATTTTTTACCCTTTTTCTCTTCACAAACTACCTGTGTTCTTTAGTCCGGTGTCTTTAGTGAAATCGGTTAGACACATATATTTTTCATAGAAATGGGTTAGAAATTTTATAATCAATAAAATTTTTATAAAAAAATTGAACCGACTTCTAAAAGTGCGCTAAAAAGGGAAAAATAACTAGAAATTTTTATATGAAATTGAAATTTTTGAAGTCGGCGCCAAACTAATACCTGACAAAATGTGATTCGCATAAATAGATTAAAAGTACTTTATTTGTTATTGCTTTCTTACTATAATTTGTATATATTAGTAGTTATTTATTTCATTTACAAATAATTTGGCGCCGACTTCAAAAATTTCAATTTCATATAAAAATTTCTAGTTATTTTTCCCTTTTTAGCGCACTTTTAGAAGTCGGTTCAATTTTTTTATAAAAATTTTATTTTTCAATTTTTAGTTTTGAATTCTTTATGGTATTCATACATTATTTGAACTACATGCTAATCGAGATTAATGTACCTTGCAATGACTCCAAGGTGGCAAAAAAGTACCCATTTTAACCAGAATTGTAAGTCACCCTAAAATGAACCACTAAAAATTCTTTGATTCTTAGAGTTCTTCAAATACCAAGGAAATTGTGTCAAACAAATATTTAGTCTGTCATAGTAAATCCAATATCTTATATTTCAAATCACTTTTAGATTGATAATATAGGCCCCAAAACCTTCCAATATTTAAAGAATTTGAGACATAAATTTCTTAGCCCGATATATTTTATATTGCATATTGGGTTTGTACACGCCCCAAGAACCCTGCAATATCAATTTTAGGTAAAACCGGAAAATGTAAAATCTTTAGTCCTTCATATTGTATCTAATCAATCTAATAGTTGTAAAAAATTAACTTCATATTCGTAATACACCACCCCCCAACGCCCTAATACCAAATCTAAAAAAATGTGTATAACGTAAAATTTTCAACCCATCACATTGGATCCGCCATAATGAATTTCAAAAAAGCAACTTTAACGTCTGAATCTAATCTAAATCTAAACCCTTCAAAGCCTCCTAGTACCAATTTTAGATGAAATCCAGAAATTAAAAATTTCTAAACCGTCATATTGCATCTGACGTATTAGATTTTCTTAAAATAATTTTATATTCGCTATTTACATCCACAAAAATGATTCAGTTCCACATTTGAACAAAATCGAAACATGTAAAATTTTTTGTCAGCTATATTGCATTCGCCATATTGAATCCTGAAAAAATAGGACTAAATTCATAATTTACACCCTGAGTTTTTGAGAAAGTCGAGATATGTAAAATTTTTAGAACACCATATTGAATCCGCCAGATTGAGTTTTTCAAAAAATATTTTAATTTCGTAATTAACACTAACAAAAATCCCTCCATACTGACTTCAGACAAATTCCAGAGATGTAGGATTTTTAATCCGCCATATTAGATCCACCATATTTAATTTTCTTTAAATAATATCAGATTCGTAATGTGCTATCCCAAAAACTTCCTCATATCAATTTTGAAAAAAATTGAACACAATTAAACAATTAATTTTTTATCCATCATATTCGATACGCCATATTGAATTTTTTTAAAATAGTTTTAGATTCGTCATGTGCTACCCCGAAAACTCCCCCATACCAATTTTGGTGAAAATAAGACAAAATTGATTTTTTGTCCGCCATATTGAATCCGCCATATTGAATTTTTTTTAAATAATTTCAGATTCGTTATGTGAGACGCCGAAAACTCCGCCATACCAATTTTCGAGAAAATCGGACAAAATTGATTTTTTCATCCGCCATATTGGATCCGCCATATTGAATTTTTTAAAAATAATTTTAGATTCGTCATGTGCGACTCCGAAAACTCCCCTATACCAATTTTGGAGAAAATCGGACAAAATCGATTTTTGTCCGCCATATTGGATCCGCCATATTGATTTTTTTTAAAATGTTTTGAATTCGTAATTTTCGACCTCGAAAACTCCCCCATACCAATTTTGGAGAAAATCGGACAAAATTAAATTTTTTTGTTCGCCATATTAGATCCGCCATTTTGAATTTTTTAAAAATAATTTCATATTCGTTGGATACAAGCCCGAAAATTCCTCCATACCAATTTTGGAGAAAATCGGACAAAATTAATTTTTTTGGCCGCCATATTGTCAGCGCCATCTTGGATTTTACTTCACCAATTTCGTCCAAAAAAATATGGGACCACCGCAGCAACTTCCTTTACATAACATAAAAAATTTCATTCAAATCGGTCAAGCCGTTCCGGAATAATCGGTGTACATACATAAAAAAAAATAAAAAATATATACGCGACGAATTGAGAACCTCCTTCTTTTAGAAGTCGGTTAAAAATACCGGTCTATAATAATGGACTAAAACGTAACCTTATTCTCTCAAAAAATTCGAAGTTATAATTTAAAAAAATAAATTCGTCCATATAATATTAAAATATTTTTGGGGCTATCGGTCATTTTATTATTAATTAAAAACATTTTTAGGGTATTGGACGTTTCAGTTTATTTATTTCTTAAACCATCTGCAGAATTACAATTCAACACTAAAAAGAGATTCAAATGTAATTACTTTTATTTGTTGTAATTAAAATTAGACCTACTTATTTTTATTTCTATAGTACTGATATTTTAATTAAATTTACTTTATTATATGGAAATATGATAGCCCCAAAAAAATAAGATAAACATGTTAATTCTACACGCTTAAGAAAAAGGCACAAATACAATAATAAAATAATAAAAAACTTACGGCTAATTAGAATTAAATATATATAAAATTAAAGAGTGGGACACACTAAAATAAAAATATATATAAAAAATAAAAAAAAAACATATAAACAACATTAAAGAATAAAATACAACAAAAAAAAACATTACGTATTTAATTCCTAATCAAAGTCATTGAAAATATCTTCGCTCAAATTAATTAAAATTGGTTCCTCTATCTCACCGAGCATGAGATCGAGTTCTCACATTTTGTTTTACTTCTTATTATATGAATTTTTCCCAATTTCCCGCAGTAACTTTATCCAAAAAAATTTTTCAAAAGTTTGGTTAAATTACTAATTTTGTTATTTCTAGCAACTCTGCCTTTTACTTGAGAGAGATATTTACTTCTCCAACGGACAGTTTCCGGACGATCTATAGGAACAAATTTTCTATCCGGTTTTTCCCAGCAAAAATTAAGTTCTCTAAGCAATTTCCAAAGATCAGTTCTTTTAATTTCAGGTAAATAGCGATCTTCATTGATTTTGGGATCTGTTTATCATAATAAAATATATATATATATATATATATATATATATATATATATATATATATATATATATATATATATATATATATATATATATATACAACCCGTTTAATTGCAGTTTTCATCTCTTCTTCCAATGAGGTTTTTCGTCTGCCTGTGATTGAATGTGGCTTGGAAGTATCAACAATTCCAGTCGTTTTTTCTCCTTCAGTATTCGGTACATAGATATTCCAACTCCTGTCATGTTGGAACACATCTCAACAGAGGTTTTAACATTATTATCTAGATATTGATATCTTAAGGCATCATAAACATTCATCGTAATAAGTTTTTCGTTGAGGAAAAAATGCCCTGGTTTAGCGATTTTGTAATAAATATAGAGGTGAAGGCCATATCTTTTGGGTATCTCACTATACTCAAATAATATATAAAAACAAGCGCAAACAAGATAAATCACTAGGAACTAACTGTAAGGTGTACTTTGCTCGGTGACAGAAATTAAATTAAACTATCAGAAATTTTATGTTGCAATAAATTTATAAAATATATTTAAATATAATGAAATATAATTAGATTTACGGCAGTTCTCAGTTACCTGTGGCACTGGAGCAGGTACGTTGGAGGTTTCGGTAACAGTTTTATTACTCTCTCTAATTCTTGAATGTGTATGAGTTCAGGAAAATAGAACCCATTCTGCCTTTTATATTAGGAATGAGTTTGCGGCTTGCGCCCCCCCCCCCCCTTGACAACTAGCTTTTCTTGCCATACTGTACTTTTGTGATATCACCGCCCCCCCCCCCAAAGAGAGAGGCTGGATCCGCCCCTGTGTGAAGGTGTGTAACAAATATTAAATTTTGATAGCTTATTTATTTATTTTTTAAATATCAATTGTTCTGTAGCCAACGGTCATTTTATATTTTAAATTTAGCTGCATCACCAGACTTTTAGCTTTACTGGAAAGTTGAGGAAGGCGCCATTTTGAAAGAGGACAGTCAAGTCATCCCTTATGTATCTCTCACTAAATTGCTTCATTACTTCCAAAATTTGTCAATTATACTAAAAAGTTACCTGATCTCTAATTAGGGGCGGATCCAGCCTCAGGAGGGTGATAATATCAGGTATATTCTTTTGAGTAATTATCACTTTCAGTTCTGTCACTTGAAGTGATCATGATCACTTTGACCCAATGACAAGTAAATGCATATTCAAAAGAATATGAAGTTATCAGTTTCACTTTATCCACTTTGATCAGTGATAATTTACTCAAAAGAATACAGCCAATAAAGGCGAAGAAAAGATCAACCCAATTTGACAGACAGTACGGTATGACAAGCAAAAGCGAGTTGTTGACGAAGGTGGGGTGGGTGGGGTGGGGGGCTAGCGACATTCACGTTCCTAATATAGCAGGCAGGAAAGTCTATTTTTCGAAATTTCGGAGCTCTTGAGGTGTGGGGTTTACCCCCATAGCCTCCTTGGATCCGCGCCTGTCACTATCGGATTACTGAAATTGAAACCTTGTGGTGGCTGATTAGCTGATTGGCTGCCCCCCTAGGAAAACTCCCTAGCTACGCCAATGTATATCGGCTCGAAGACGCGTTGACTCAAGGTTGGTCGTCAGTCACGACAAGCAATTAAACTGAAAGAAAAGAAAAGTAAACATGTTTATGTCTGTCAAATATTAAATAAGCCTCTCCACCGACCATAAACAGCCTTCAAACAAATCTATTGTTGTTTAAATCTATAGGGTATAATCGAAGGTTAAGTGCTTAATTTCGTGGTATTCTAAAATGTTTCACTATAATGTTGTACCAAGTGGAAAAATTAAAAACCGTGAAGCATAAGTTATAAACAACTAGTTCTAACCAAAAGCCCGTACGAGTTAAGATATACAATATGCCAGTAACGGACAGTGGGTTATTAAAGAAATATGCGATTTTCACAAGAAAAGCTTCGAGTCTATAACTTGGAAATATTTTTCTAATATTAAGAAAATAGTTTAATTGAAAAAACTCAAATGTTTTAATAAAAAAATCATAATATAAAAAAAAGTTAAATAAAAATTTATTTTCCAACTAATGCAGGCTTTGCTGATGACACCGTGTGCTTGCTTGTCTTAGTTATAATGTGTATTACTTTTAGACGCAAACTACGTTTTCAAAAAGAGTTATTTTATGAAATTACTTTAGATAGGGTCAAAAACAAATAAACTTTGCATCACATGTAAACAAATTTTAATAGCCTAGTTGGATTTTGTAGAAAAACACATATTTAATATGACGCTACCTTAAATAAAATACGTTTGGTATGAAGCATTGTAAAAACTAAGAAGTTTTATATAGGTTGCCTTGAATCTTACTCTGCAACAGTGGTGCAATTTACAAAAAATGGGAAAAATATCTAAATTATCTTATACAGCTGAAATTTTGCATATGAGGTAAAAATTGCATTTAGAAAAACTTTTCTAATAACTTTTTTCGGTATTTTGAGATATAACCTCAATTTTTTTTTTGGGGAAAAAAAAAATTTGACAGATAATGACAACTATTTTTTCTGGTTAATTTTCATCTCGATCGAAGCAGAAATTGATGCCACAGTCAATTTTCGAGTAAAGTATTAATAAAAAAAATACCATATACACTGTATATGTTGCTTGGTACACGTCATTCTAGGAGCTCCTCTCCACGATTCAATAAATTTACTTTCCAGTAATAATTTTAATATTCTTTTGTCAGCGGCAATTGTGGTGGGCAGAATTGGTTGAGGTACAGATGGTTCAATTGTGGACCCCATCTTTGCCAAACGGCCCGTTTTCTTACTTCCGTGTATACCCGAGGAATGGCTGAAGTTTTTATAGCAATTCTGAAGAAACAGCGGGCAAAGAGGTGCGACGAATACAGATTATTTAGGTTGTATTCTTTTGAGTAAATTATCACTGATCAAAGTGAAAAAAGTTAAACTAATAACTTCATGATCTTTTGAATATGCATTTACTTGTCATTGGGTCGAAGTGATCATGATTACTTCAAGTGACAGAACTGAAAGTGATAATTATTCAAAAGAATATACCTTTAGTCTGATTAGCCACACACTGAAGGTTTTTTTCGTATAGTACATGGAAGAATAAGAAGTCGATGCGAAAGGGACCTGGGTGAAACCCAGTTTGGGTTTAGGAATACATTTGGCACCCGCGAGGCACTTTGTGCTTTAAATATACTACTCCAAAAGTGTCCTGACCAGCATAAATATATTTATGTAGCTTTTATCGATGACGAAGAAGCTTTTGATAGGGTCCAGCATGGAGCGCTTTTGAACATATTAATAACTTCGGGAATCCATGGTAGAGGTCTGTGTGTCATAGAGAACTTGTATTGGAAGCAGAGAGCAGTGGTTCGAATCAATGGAAGACTAATTGACGAATGATAAATTCAACGAGGCGTCAGACAGGGATTCATTCTGTCCTCGCGATTATTCAACATCTACCCGGACATAATTTTCAAACAGGCTTTGTAAGATGAAGACCTTGGAGTGAAGATCAATGGTGAACTGATTAATACTATTCGATATGCCAACGACACGGTCATCTTGTGCGATTGTACCCAGGGTCTGCAAGAGTTGTTGGATTGTGTAAACACGACAGGACGAGAAATGGGTCTAAAAATGAATGTCACTAAGACAAAATATATGATATTCAGTCGCCAACCGCACGCCGAATGGTTATTTTCTGAATATCCAATAATACATTTCCATAAGTTTTCATGTTTAAGGGACATTTTCATGCCAAACTTTCAATTACTGTAATTTTCCCGACCACTTAGCTTTTCAAACGGCAGTTGAACATTACTAGCTTCGGCCATCTTGGGATTTCTTTTCACAGCAAGAACTTGCGTCTATACAAATCTCGTAATAAAACTTTTTTTCTTAACTCTTTACAGTTATTGTATGCCTGGGCCCATAACCTGTTGGTTAAATTAAAGGCAGAACATAGTTTTATTAATTAGCATTTAATTATTCAGACTAAAACATTAATAAACTAACGGAGAATTAAAAACAACTTGTATATTCTGACACCATTAAAATTAGAGAGAGCGATAGTGACGACATCTATTAACTCGCAACTTAAGTTTAAATTATAACTGTAAATAGACAGCTAATCTAAGTTTTGAACGTAACATCTAGATGTCGCAGCAAGTATGACTGGATTATAATAATGTAAAACTAACACCCCTCCGCTTTGCAGCTGCTTATATACCCAAATACATTTGTAGATAATGGCTATATTCTTTTGAGTAATTATCAATTGATCAAAGTGAACAAAGTGAAACTGATAACTTCATGTTCTTTTGAATATGCATTTACTTGTCATTGGACTAAAGTGATCATGATTACTTCAAGTGATCGAAGTGATAATGACTCAAAAGAATAGCCCTAATATTCGAGAATTTTATATCCAGTTCCATAATATTCGCAATAGTGGCATTTGTCATTTGTTTGTATACAGGGGCTGTTCAGTATAAAACGGATATAAAAATCGATTTACATGGGTTTAAATAGCTATCTCTCTTATTTTAAGCCCGGGGGGGGGGGGGGGAGCACATCAAAAATGGTAGAATTTAGTCGATCTTATTTTAGATACATTTTGGATGGTGTAATTTTAGGAATGAAATAATTTGTGTCAAAAATCTCCAATCACTTCATTAGTTGATAATTTCAGTTTCGAAATAATTAATTGACAGAGTAATTGATAATTTCGATTTGGTAATTTTCAGCAATTCATTAATGGCTAATTATATTTTTTTGTCTATCACTGTTCCAAAGATAGAAGTGGTGTACATTCTTTTGTCTATCTAGGACCTGATGAGGGATCAAAAACTTAAAATGTTTTAATTTTGCACTAAATTTGGGTGCTCTTGTATTCGAAAATTTTGATTTCTCTACCTAGCCCTCCTAATAACAAAGAGCAGCATATTAATTTTTGTACAGGATTCGTAAAAATCTAATTACGGCACTGTCAAGTTATTCATATAATTTTCTTTCTTACATTATTTAATTTGCCCTGCTAAAGGTACGTCTAATTTTAAAAATATGAAAATGACTTGCGTATCCTAGTTGTATTTGTTGTAAGTCTGCCGTTGTCATGGATAAACCTTCCAATGTTAAATCAATAGGAAATAATGTCACATTATTAATCCATTTCATTATAAAGTAATTTGATTGGTTGAATGCGAGATGGATTCCAACTTTCACATTACTTATTTAAGTCTTAATAACGGGTATCGGTAAACGTGGAAGAAATTCTTAAGTTTATAGATCACGTAAGCTAGAATTAATATTGTATTTACCCTTAAAATAAAAAAGGAAACTGCGTTCTTATAACCGCAAATAAAAATTCTTGGAATTATATCTGGGCCGGACCAAAGGAGAAAGGGTTCAAATGAATAGAGAATTTTTTTAGAAGACCTGATACTTTAAAGAAATATGTTTATGCAAACCCGGAAAAGGTCGACATGGTACTCTTTACAAAAAAGAGAAAAGTGGGGAGATTGCCCACAATCACATTGACGGTATAGACTTTCCACTGTCCTTTCCTTCTATGTCCTTATTAAAATATCATATTGAGGCTCTAACCAAGAAGGCCATGTGTGCTTTCTGGGTTTATAAAGGAACCTTTGGGTGTGCCGCTATTGTATGGTGACCTAGTACAACCTAACCATCTTCAACTTGACTAAGTTCAAAGAATGATTTATGTGGGGATAATGAGTGCAATAAGGACTGCATCTACTAGGGCACAAGGTCCTAATGAAGTTACCTCATATCCCTTTATGCATAAAGAACGAGGTCTTGAAGACTGTTTAATCTTTCAGTTGCCTGGGGCATTTTGGAACTGAAACTGGCGACTACTAATGTGGGTGAGCAAGCGTGGTGAAGAGATCACTTCCCATGCAAACAGACTACATAGTGCCGGTTTTGAAATCCAACCACTCCCTTGAGATACTTTTGCTAATCACAGAAGGGATTCTGGTGGTTTACTGATGGACCGTCACAACAGGAAAGAGCTGGAGATGGAATGTTCGGTAGCAGCACAGGACTGGGAGAGCTTTATTCTCTCGAACAACATGTAATGGTATTTCACGTAGAAATTATGTTATTCTCCAATCTGGCCATCTCTGTGAGAAGAAACAATAAACATTTGACCAGATAATAAGGCTGCAATACTGGCACTGAAGTTTAGTGTTATAGCTTCACGATTGGTGCTTAAGTGCAAGGATATACTACATGGCCTGAGAAAGAACGACTGCACATTTAGACTCATGTGGGTCCGAATTCATACGGAAACGAGGGAGCAGATCGTCTAGTAAAAATGGGGACCGCAATTGAGCCATACAGACCCCAAATAGTCCTACCTATTTCAACAACCTTGTAAGAGACTGCTGATGGAAAGTAAATTTATTTAATCCTGACGAAAGGCCCCTGGAATGAGATGTGCTAAGGAACAGCTCTTTGGTAAACGAAGAAATGCGAATCGTGGTGGAACTACTGAAATGATATTGTCACCTGCGAGATCATCTTCATAGGATTGGCATCATGAATGATCCGATGTGCGGATGGTGTCTAGATGGCGATGAAACTGTTGACAATGTCCTCGGAGAATATCCAGCACTAAAAGGACTGAGACGGAGACATTTCGGAGATAAAATAGTATCACTTGAATGCGTCAGGCAAGTTTAGTTAACGAGGCTGCTTAGATTCGCAAACGGCGATTAGCCTCGAATGACTTGGAGTCATGGAGGGATGAAAAGGCCCAAGAAGACCTATGCATCTGTCTTTTAATAGATAAAATTATAAAAAAAGGCTTAACATACTTCCGTAAAATGCTGTGTAAGTTGTTAAATTGATTCATAGCCACATTTGGTTATCTTCAAAGTAAAATTTTATATAATGTATAACACACCAATAATGGCTGACATCTTCGATATGTTACTCTGAAGTAGTTATGGTAGATATAGAATTGAATAAAGTCGTTTTCGTTATTCCTATGTTCGCAGTTCGCTTTCCCTTGCTTTAACACGATATCCCATATCATATCGTCTTGTAATTTAGCCAAACTTTCTTTAGCCTAAAAATTTATTTTTTACTTTTTTAAATAACTATTGAAAAATTCAAATATTTGAACAAAATTTAGTGATTCGGAATTTTCTGGACTGAAGAAATCAATTTTATCCATAGTTTTGCTGTTAGTTTTAGCGGGAGGCAATTATGTATATCTTTAAAATGTCATGTTATAACTTTTTTCGCCTTAGTGTATATTATGTTTAAAACATTTTGTTGCTTATCAACATTTTATGTACTTTTTGAAAACAGCAAATAAATTCAAATTAATATGCGTAGGCATATTTTTTTCGAGATGTAAGAAATGCGAGACATGGTAAAATTTAATGGTCGCATAACTAATTCAACGATTGTTGGGAATATATGCAAATAGAAGGCAGCTACATTTTAAGGCATTTTGTAATATTTACCATAGATTGGGAAATATTGATTTTTTTTTGCTTCACAATATATATCGCCGGCTGCCCGGAGGGAAAAAAAATTGGTCGGTCTTGCAGGAAATCCAGAAATAAGTACAAGGCATATGACTACGGGAACTACATTGTCATCAGTTTCAAGGATCTTTCATAAAGAAATCCGTTAACCGTTATATTTTACACCTGGTAAAACTCTGATGGAGGTTAGCATTTGTTCATTTATGTTGTGCTCAGCACAACGATCTTGCTTAGAGTGTTGTTTACAGATGAAGCGACGTTACACGTCAAAGACAACTTCATTTTTGAAAAAAATCTGGCGGGCATAGAAAATCGGCACTACCTTCGACAGAAATTTATATTATTTGGTTTTTGTATCAAATAATAACAATAAATGAAATTTATTAGGCCCAGTGGCCCTAAAGGCTAACGACCGAGGTCTTCCTGCCTTTTACATTACTAAATGTACTTATGATACAAACAGCTAAATATAATATCATAGCGGAACTAAAGTTAGAAACATAATACTTATCATATTACAAAGTTTGAGTATATGAGATGCTATAAAAAAAATATAATTAATAATTAATAACAATAATAATCAACAATCAGTCTTGTAGCTCTAAAAGGGATTCATAAAGAGTTTGAGTAGGATATTTGTGTTTAGAGTGGATATTTGGATTTCTGATGAGGATGAGTTCTGAGGTTAATTGGCAAATTTTTTATTTAAAACCAGGAAACAATCAAGAATAGGTACGGTGTGAGTTTGTTGATATAAGAGAGCATTGGAAGGACTATGAGGGGAATTTGATGAGTGTCTCATTCTTGTTATGGTTCTCAGACGGCTTCTTTCACCAATTTCAATGTTACGTAGAGCTAATTTTCGCGTGTTGAATAGGAGTACATGACCATACTCGAGTAACGGCCTACAAATCATCGCATTTATTCTTACTCCTGTAAGAGTATCAATTTTTTGGTGTCTGTAGGCCAGTGATTGAAAATGATTGGTTTTTGAAAGTACCTTTTTCTTGGCATCTTGGGTGTGTACTTTAAAATTTAGTTTTTGGTTCATGATAATGCCCAAATATTTATATGGGTTACTAGGATGAATGATGTGATTGAAAAGTCTAATTGTAGGAGAGACATTGGAAATTTTATAATAGCAAATGAGAAGTGCAGATTTTTGAGGATTGGGCATAATGCGCCATTTCCGCATCCAGTGAGTAGTTGTATTATAGAGCATTTGAATATTGGATATGGTTTTCTCAAGATATGATCGACGAATTGTAGGATGCATAACTTCAGGTTAGTAAAGTTGGAATCCGCATGACCATGATTGTATAGATCGTGGTAAAAAATATTATATAGTAAGGAGGATAAGGGGGAACCCTGCGGTAAACCCTGCTGACGAGTAAAGATCATTGAAAAAAAGGTATTTATGCGAATTTTTAGTTTACGGTTGGAAACATATTCCTTTAGGAATAGTATTAGATATTCGGGACAGCCAATCACTTGAAGTTAGTAGAGTAGTCCATTATACCAAGTACTATCAAATGTTTTTGTTATGTCCATGTAGAGAGCAGCCGAACACTGGTTTTCTTTATAGGATGTTTGCACAATGAATGTTAAAACTGCCTAAGGGTCTACGGTGGATACTGCTTCTTTAAATACAAATTGGTTGCATGGCATAATCTGCCCAAATAAAAAACATAGTCTATTTTTTAGAATAACTTCGAACTGTTTTGCTATTACTGAAAGTAGTGTTATAAGCCAATAACTGGAAGCAAGGGTGTGGTTCTAGTTTGGCTTGGGAATAGCGATGATGGTGCCTTCTTTCCATTCTGGGGTGAAGTATAAATTTTTTAGACAATAATTAAAGAGGTACACACTTTTGAGTTCAATTTATAAAAAAACTTTCTGGGTATGTTGTAGTAACCTGGTGAAATATTGAGACTTTTTATCAAGGCTTCGAAATTCTCATGCATTTCTACAGGTGGAGTGTTGTGGATGTTTGGATTATTTTTTAAAAGATTGCCTGTCCATAAATCTACGTTATTTTGGTGATTTATGTCAAATATAGGATCGGTATTTAATTTAAATGTTTCGTTAAAATAATTTCTAAATATTTCAACTTTGGAAAATACTACACTGAGGACCAGTCCTCAGTGTAGTGTTCCCTTGGTAAATAAGAAACTGATTGGTTTATTATCTGTCTCTTTGGATCTATGCAGGGTGATTCTCCGGGAATTTTATCGATCGATTGTGGGAAACTATAATTAGGAAGAATCTGAAAATTTGACAGTGTACTAACGTGCATGGGGACAGCTGGCTTAAAATATTTCCAGTTATATAGGAAGTAGGCATTTTTGATTTCTACGTAAAATTCTAGATATATTTCAAGTATAATGTTCCATACTTAAGTCTCACCGTTTTGGACATATTTAAATTTTTATGTCAAAAATGACATGTGTGGACCAAAACTTAACTATAAATTTTTCCTATAAGAAAGTCTTTATTATTTAATTTGGGTTAGTTTTCTTGTAGACGAAGATCGACTTTAGTAGTCTTTTTATGATATTTTGAAAATTATGATTACAGAGTGGTCAAAAAAGAAGAATAAAAATTATATTAAAAAATCGTCAAAAGTCAATTTTTTCAAATAGAACACCTATTTTTATAATTTTATTATATTAAGCATTAAAAATTAGGGTAATTTTGTATAAGGTTGTCTATTCCAAAAATTTGTAGTTTTCAAAATATTGGGAATTCAACATTTTTCTATTGTAAAGATGCTATACGGCTTTTAAGTTTTGTTATTGTCACTATTTCTTGCCATTTCACATTCATTAATAATAATCATGCCGGGGCGATTAAATTACACACACGAAAATTATTTAAACTTATTTATTAGTTATGAGAAATGATGATTTCAAGAACATGCTATACATTCCCGATCCGATATCCGCAGAAACAGAAACCAACACCACCAACTGTTAAAAGAATTATAGAGAAGAAATCTTCAAGAACTTTTGATCCATAAAAGCAAAAAGAAATGGAAGTAAACCAGTTGTTAATAATGAAAATATTGAAACAACAATTGTAGGATATTTCGCCGCATATCCGGTAATATCTACAAGGAAAGTAGCATTAGAGTCTGGATTATCTCAAACATCAGTTTTAAGGATTTTATGGAAACACAATTTTCATCCTTATGTATATTCTATAGTACAACATTTAAAAGGAACTGATTTCCCACGAAGAGTAGAAATCTGTCATTGTAATTTACTTTACTTCGGTTACAAGAAAATGCTGGTTTTTTGGATAATATTATTTGGTCGAACGACGCCAAATTCACCAAAAATTGATTGTTTAGTTGACACAATTCCCACTATTGGAGCGACTAAAACGTATATCCATTTAGAGAATTAAATTTTCAAAAGCTTTGGTAGTTTAATGTGTAGTGTGCTATAAGAAATGAGGGCGTCGTCGCCTTAGAATTCTACCAAGATAATCTGAATGGTAATTGTTGAAGACTTCTAGATAAAATACATTTTTAACTTATAGGTGAGCGCTACTGCGACATATTGAGACATTTGGAAGTGAACTATTTACATAACTGCCGTTGGCTGATCATAGAAATGTGGTTTAATCAACATGATGGGGCGCCTCCGCATAACAGTCATTTAGTTAACAATCATCTCCAAACTTGTTTTGGATAGTCGAGGATGCGCCACATCTTTGGCCACTTCGCTCCCCCGACCTAACTTTTTGATTTTTTTATTTGGGGGACAATCAAAAATAAAGTATACAAAACCGCATTAACCACTATGGAAGTTTGCATGCAGTGCGTCAGAATAGCATTTGAAGAACTTAATCCTCGGTCAATAAGTGTGAAAAATATTTGGAAGTTCAAGGGCGTCAATTTGAACATTTACTCAAATAATTTTTGTAACTTTATTTTATCAACAACTGGTTTATTTCTATTTCCTTTTTCTTTTGCGGATCCAAAGTTCTTGAAGTTTTTTTATAATCTTTTTAACAGTTGGTAGTGTTGGTTTCTGTTTCTTCGGATATCGGATGGTGAATAACTCAATCACATTCTCCATAAATAATAAATAAGTTTCAATAATCTTCGTGCGTGTAATTTAATCGCCCCGGCATTTTTGACATAAAAATTTAAATATGTCCAAAACGGTGAGACTTAAGTATAAAACATTATACAGTGCTTTCATTTCAAAACGAACCATCCTTAATAACTTTGTTAAATAGAAAAATTTAAAAAAAAGAAAAAACACGTCAATTTAGATATACAGGGGGAAGTTTAATTTTGCATTTGTTAAAAGTCTGTCAATCACCTCCTCACCTCCAGCTAACCTCACTTTGATATGTCAAATGGGAACCCCCACCTTGTGACACATCATTGTAAGCAGCATAAAATTGTCTATCCAACCGTATAAAAAAAATTAAATCGGTTGACGTACAAGCGAACAGTGTGCAAAAATGTCTTGTAATAATGCATAATATATCGGCCTCGAACTTTGGTATGTCAAATGATTACCCTATAGTGTGATACATCATTTTAAAGGACGTACGATCTGCTATCCAACGATGTCAAAAAAAATTAAGTTAATAGACGTTATAGGCAATTAGGATGCAAAAATGTGTGTTAAATATAAGCAGTTTATTCAGTTTTATTCAGTTGAAGAAAATTATTTTATTAAATGTTCAAAATGTGCGCCGTTATTAGCGAGACAATAAAAAAGCCTATTTTGAAATTCCCCACGAACATTGGCAAGGGTTTCTCTGCTAATTCCTCTACATTCCCGAATAATTCGATCTTTTAAATCGTCAATATTTTCAGGTGGGGTTTTATAAACCTTGCTTTTTAAATACCCCCAAAGAAAAAAGTCTAGAGGGGTTAGGTCTGGAGACCGTGCTGGCCATTCAATTGCACCACGTCTGCCAATCCACGTCCCTGGAAAATGTTCATCAAGCCACTCTCGAATTGCCAAAGCGTAGTGCGGGGGAGCTCCATCTTGCTGGAAATGCAAATTATTTTCATTTAGTACCATAACAGCATTTTCATCCACTTGATTTTCTAAAGATTGCACAATGGCAGGGTATATTGTGTTTTCTAAAAGGTTTAAATAAATTTGCCCAGTTAAATTATCTCCAAAAAAAAATGGCCCGATGATTTCATTGCCATAAATTCCTGCCCACACGTTAATTTTTTCGGGATATTGAGTATGCCCTTCTCGGAAAAGGTGCGGATTTTCATTATCCCAGTATCTGCAGTTATGTCTGTTAACCAGTCCATTTAGAAAAAAAGTTGATTCATCACTAAAGCAGATATTCTTAGGTAAATGGAGGTCCTCGTCAATTCGTTGGCACATTAATTCGCAAAATTGAATTCTCCTATCAAAATCGTCTTCTCCGAGTTCTTGAAGAATTTGAATTTTGTAGGGAAAAAACTTATTTTGTTTTAAAACTTTATGCACAGAGCCAGCAGAAATGTTGGTTAAATCTGCGACCTTTGAGATGGATAAAGTTGGATCTATTGCAAACTGTCCTAGTACCTCGATTTGGCATGCTTCATCTACAACCCTTTTCTCAATATATTTTTTATTACAAACGGATCCCGTTTCTTCAAACTTTCGTACCAATTCGAGTACATATTTATGGCCCACTTTTTTGTCTTGATGCCTCTCGTTAAATGCTCTGGCGGTTCTACGAGCGCTTCAGCTCCATAGAGAAAAATTATTTCTATTCTTTCGGCTAGCGTATACACCATTTATATTCACGTTTCAACTAGGCGTCACAATGACAATTTTAACAATAATAAACAACTGATGTTTAAAGATCTTAAAAATTTTATTTATTGCAGTGATTTTTTGTACCTATCAGGTACCGCAAAAAATATCATTGAAATAAATACACTAGATTGATTAGACTGCAATGAATTTTGCGATGAATTTTAAAACAGGCTTAGTTTTTTTCTCGCAAATATTTTAACTGTTTATTATTTTAAAAAAATATTTATTTTAAATTTAAAATAATATTTTACTCTATGAAGTAGCCATTTGACATAATAAAGTTTAATGTGATAAGGTGTCTATTATTACCACACATCTTTTCTTACTATTCGCTTGTACATCAACAGATTTTGTTTTTTTTTATTGGCTAAATAGGAGATAGTATGCCTTTTAAAATGATGTATCACACTATAGGGTAATCATTTGACATACTAAAGTTCGAGGCCGATATATTATGCATTATTACAAGACATTTTTGCACACTGTTCGCTTGTACGTCAACCGATTTAATTTTTTTTATACGGTTGGATAGCCAATTTTATGCTGCTTACAATGATGTGTCACAAGGTGGGGGTTCCCATTTGACATATCAAAGTGAGGTTAGCTGGAGGTGAGGAGGTGATTGACAGACTTTTAACAAATGCAAAATTAAACTTCCCCCTGTATATCTAAATTGACGTGTTTTTTCTTTTTTTTAAATTTTTCTATTTAACAAAGTTATTAAGGATGGTTCGTTTTGAAATGAAGGCACTGTATATGAAATATGTTCAAAATTTTACATAGAAATCAAAAATGCATTAATATATAGGATACTCTATTTAAAATAAGCAAGTTGACATCTACTTCCGGTATAACCCGAAGTGCCTCCATTTTGAAAGTATTTTAGCCGATCGTCTCCCATGCACGTTATTATACTGTCAAAATTTTAGATTCTTCCTAATTATAGTTTTCCCACAATCGATCGAGAAAGTATCCGGAGAATCACTCTGTATAACTTGTATACGAAAGTTTTGTTTATAAATCCAGTTATTTAAGTAACCGCTCTCAATAAAAATTTATAGTCTTTTTGTTTGTTGGCAGAACTATTTTTAGCGCCATTTTATTAATATTCAGATTCAATTGTTTCTAAGCTTCTCTAATTGGACTTGAGATTTAAAAAAAAGATCAAATTTAAATATAATAGCCATAACAACTTTCATGCCGACAAATATATAAAAAAAGATTTTGTGCAGTACCTGTTGTTTAACATCTCAACTCTCTTACCTAAAACAATAATCGAAGAACAACCGATGTTATTCAATAAAATTTAGTAATGCTTTCAAAGTGAAAGAAGTGTAATTTTTATGATTTTTAAAAATAAACAGATACATAAATAAATACAACAGTAAAGAAGGAAAAATGACAAGTAAAGCATTGACGTAGTTGGTAAATTTGAAATATATACATTTACAATGTATATCAGTGAATAGTAGAAGATTATGTATATAATATTCACAAATATCAAAATATACGTTTGGATACGGAAAATAAATATACTCTACAAAATGTTTAAGAATAATACTTTCTGCAGAATTTTTGTGGATATTTTTAAGTAAGTTTTAATATGCATTTTTATTGAGTTGTTATAGAAAATCGGCATGTAAATAAAATATTTCGGTCTTGAGGTCTTAAGGTATTTTCTTTCTGAAAGGTAAAACTACTCAATATTATCCATTTTTAAAATCAAAATCCGGAATGAAATTACAAACTGCCAACAAAACATTGTTTCCGAAAATATAGATTAAATAGGTAAACCTATATACCATTTGAGAAAGTGCACACATTGTTTAGGTTAGTTAAAGTTGATCAAGAAAAGAAAGTATGAGAAATTTAAAGCGGTTTAAATAATTTTTTTTGAAAATTTAAATTGAGCCACATTATACCATATTTTTTAGAACTCCCAAAAAATGATCTCTAAATATGACCGTCAAGACTTAGCCCCTAGAACATGTCTAAGTTGACAGTAGAAAGTTTAAGTTGACAAGTACAACAATAGGTCAAGCAAGTTTTGAACCTTAAAAACAGAAGTTATTTGTATTTATTACCGAACAGTCAAAAATAGAAAATTTTGATTATTTTAACCAATTCCAAGACTTTATTTCCAACTCAAATTGAAATTCAATTCAAATGGTATATTTCTTCAAATTAAAAGTAACAATAGATATTACTATAATGGACGAAAACATCAGTATCTCTAGAAAATATTACAAGTATAAGGTAACAAAATATAAAATAAGTAACAACTTCAAAACAGATAATGGTGAACAGTTGCACATCAGACAAGACCCAAGAACACAACTTAAAATTTGAAACATTACTAAATTTTTTTTTTAATTCTTCATTCAAATCCCAAAAATATACTTTGGAGTACTCATGTACAAGATCTACTTAAAAAATGATTTAGATAATAACAATTTTTCTGCAGCAGGACTTTCTTAAGTCACTATTGGAAAATATTTATATATTCAATGCACCTTTCACACTTGGAGGTAAATTGTTATCAAACTTACAAAAGTTAAAATAAAATTCTTTCTGGTACAATGTTATTCGATGTGCACCAGGAGTCAGTAGCCCTCGATCTCTTATGACATAATACAGTTCAGCAGGTCCGGATGTAAACGACCCCCGATGTTTAAAAATGTACAAACAGGATTCCATTATACACATCTCAAACAATATCACAACTCCTAGAAGCTCGAATGCTTGTCGACCTCTCCGAATTTTTAAAACTTGCCAGTAATTTAATGGCGTATTTTTGGCGACGAAAAACAACTAATTTGAGCTGTTATACTCCAATTACCGTACCTCATACAGCTATGAAAATTTGAATAATATGTAATAAGGAGAGTTTTCCCATCACACTGAAGGGATAGAAAATTCAACGTATGACATATGTTTCTTACAAGGGAACGTTCTCAAGTATCCGCCTCCGATTTCGTTCATTTTGAGATATGTTAAAGTATACTAAAAAATTTTCGAGACATATTTTTTTTTGTCGTTCTGAACTGCATTCCTAGGGAGTTAAAACCATCCCCAAAGATGATCCCAAAAATTTTTTTTTTCTCTTTTATAATTTAAAATTCTATTTTTTTTTTGCATGAAGCGACTTACATAATGTTAACTTCACGAAAAGGATTCTACTCAGGTTATTTTTTCAGGAAGAAGTTGCTTTATATTTATACATAGGAGTAAAAAACATATTTTTTTCATTCAATGAATGTCTGAATTCACTTAAGGATAAAGGGGGGGAGTAATTACCTCATATGTTCTATTTATTCACCCCGTAGAAATGCAGTTCAGGACGTAAAAAACACATGTCGAATATTTTTTAATCTACTTTAAAATATCACAGAATGAACAAAATCATAGGTGGATACTTGAGAATGTTCCCTTGTGAGCTTTCTGCATAACAAATCTATATGGCAGTACTATTGAAGCTTAGAATTCATAGTAATACCCAAATTTTTAGGTTCATCACTACTGGCAATATAGTTTGATGAATTGGGGGATAGAATAGATTTATTTCCCATTGTTCGTCGACAGCAACTGTCTTTTCTCTGTTTAAAGTAAAAAACTTTTTCTCTGACCAAGTGATAATTTTTTATAAACATTTTTGGCAATAATTTTAAGTTGGCTTATATCAGTATTAATAATTAGAACATTTGTATCGTCAGCATAATACACTGTATAAACATTAGGTTCGCCATTTAAGAAATTTACCATGGCGTCAGAAAAGACGAGGTAAAGTAGGGGAGCTAAAATGGAACCCTAGGGCACATCCCGTGTAAGACACACCTTATCACTTGTAGCACCATTCATTTTGACAAACTAAAATAAGATGCAAAGAGCTTGTAAGGGTCACCCTTTAGCCCAATGCCGATTTTGACAATAACAATTCATGGACACAATCAAAAGCACGTGAGAAATCCACGAATAGCCCCAAAACAAATAACTTTTAGTCATGGGCATCAAGTATTTTTTCTTTGAAATAAATATAAATCTGATTCAGCGGATTTATTTTTTGTAAAACCATATTGCACGGAGTGAAAGTAACTTATTCTTATCCAAAAGATTTTTTAATTGTTCCTTCATGACTAATTCGAATATTTTATAGATACTCGTTAATAGATTTGTTGATCTATAATTTGAATAGTTGTTTATATCATTGTTTTTGAAAACCGATCTTATTGATGCTAGATTTAATTTGGTTGAAAAAATTCCATTGGTTATAGACAAATTAATGAAAAATTCAAAAATCATGAGTAGTTTTGCTCCACATTTAAAAAAAAAATTATTTGACATCTACCCACACCACATACGTTTGAATGTTTTAAATTATTCATGTGCCTCTGAATACTTTATGTTCATATCGGTTGCATAAAAATGTTTTATTTGAAAATGGAACATTTTCATTGAAAAAAAGTGGAATTTGTCGAGAGCTACAGCTCACTCCAGCAAAAGTTGAATTAAAATTGTTTGACACCGTTTCATCAGACAACTTTACACCATCCACTACAACTTCTGTCTGTGCACTTGCAATATATTTCTACTACATAATATCAATTAAAACCCACATTGCCCTTGACCTGTTTGACATGTATTAATTTTTTCATCATTATACTTAATTTTAGCCAATCTTAACTCAAATTTTTTTAACGTGCATCTTATTTCACCATCTCGTTGTAAAGAATAACTTCACTCTTTGCGACAAAATGTATGGAGACCATTTGTCTTTGTAATTATTTCTGTTTTGATTACAATTGCATCATTGCAAAGGGAAACTACGGTTAAAGTAATATAATAAAATATCAGCAAAGATGTCTAATGCTTAATCCGGACAATTTTTAATTTGTACACTCAGCCAGTCTTCAGATTGCAAATTTCTGATAAACCTTGCAGTGTTACGATTATTCAAACTTCTCTTAAGAAAATATTTAGTTACTAGATTTTGGTTATATTACTATTAAAAAGAACTTGCAACGACTGAGAATGATGGTATAAAAATCCCAAATTTCAGACATTTCCTTCACCTTCCAAGTTCTTACTTACTAATGAGTTATCAATACGAGGATGGTTCGATAAGTTCTTGGCCTGATAAAGAAAAGAAAAGATTTTTGAAAATGTTTTTATTTATTTTTCAACATAGTCCCCTTGTACTTCAATACATTTAGACCAACGATGTTCTAACATTTTAGTACCCGTAGTATAATGCGATTTGTCCGACTCTGTAAAATAAGCGGTTGTCACTGCTCTGACCTCGTTATTTGAAGGGAATTTTCGTCCAGCGAGCAATTTTTTCAAGTTTGGGAAGAGAAAGTAATCGCTGGGAGTCAGATCCGGCGAATATGGCGCATGTGGAAGGACTTCGAAACGTAGGTCATGGAGTTTTGCAGCAACAACCATAGATTTGTGTGCAGGCGCGTTATACTGATGAAAGAGTACTTTTTTTTTTGGCAAGATGTGGACGTTTAGCCTTAATCAGATGCTGCAAACGGTCCCGTAGTGAAGCGTAATACTCTACGGTGATAGTCTTGCCTCGTTCTAAATAGTCTATAAGCACCACGCCATGTGAATCCCAAAAAACTGTTGCCATGACTTTTCCTGCAGACGGAACAGTTTTTGTTTTATATTTTGGCGCATTTTTACCTGCCCCCATCCACTGTTTAGACTACTGCTTTGTCTCTGGTGAATCCATGTTTCATCTACAGTTATAAAACGTTGAAGAAACTCAACAGAATTGCGTCTGAATAAGTCTAAGCACCTTGCGAAGTGTTCATTCCGAGGCGTTTTTGGTCGACTGTTAACAAACGCGGCACTCATCGCGCAGAAAGCTTTTTAATGCCAAGAACATCATGTAAAATGTAGTGGACACAATCTATTGAGATGTTTGCTATACCAGCAAGCTCTCGTACTTTCAGTCGGTGGTCATAAAGTATAACATTGTTAATTTTTATGACAATTTCGTTAGTTGTAGCGGTTTTTGGGCGTCCCGAGCGCTCATCATCTTGAATTGACCACAATTAAATTCAGCAGCCCATTTTTTTTACTGTCGAAAACGGAGAAGAATCCTTTAAAGTAGAATCTAACTCATTTTTAATGTCCGTAGGAATTAAGCCCTTTAAAACAAAGTACTTTATAACCACTCGAACTTCAATTTTATCCATCTTTCACAAAATGTCGAACCTTATGTGTTCACTCGAACGCCACAAACAAGCAACTGAACACTGAAACTTTGCAGGGCATCATCTCAAGGTTAATGCTTACAAAATATTATAGTTATTTGATCCTGCTAGCGCCCTCTCTTTTTCAGGATGAGAACTTATCGAACCATCCTCGTCCAAGTACTCCACGAAGATATAGTTCTTGTTGATTCGCTCATAATGACGGAAATTACAGCAACGAAATGTAATTTTAAAAAAATTGCTGCTTGATATAGAAATTAATGTCGCCACCAATAATAATTTTATACTAAAAGGAAACATGTAAAAAGTCATGAAACTTGGTGGTCAGTATACAACAGAATACAGCAACTATTATACACCTGATGCATTAACCGACTTCCAAAAGAAGGAGTTTCTAATTTCGACCGCTTTGTATATATATATATATATATATATATATATATATATATATATATATATATATATATATATATATATATATATATATATATATATATATATATATGTACGGCGGTACTGATTTGAATTGATTTTTTTGCATTATGTTCAGCAAGTTCTTGCGGTGGATCCATACTATTTTGGCCAAAACTGATTTAGTAAAATACAAGATGGCGCTGATAATATGGCGGGCAAAAAAATGAATTTTGTCCGATTTACTCCACAATTGTATGGGAGAGTTTTCGAGGTCGTACATTAATTACACACTGGTCAATAAATACAAAAAAAAAAGCGATTAATCCTGATTGGGAATTCAACAACGAAAATTTTACTCCACGTATAGATTTTGACTTATAAAATGTATCAGTTATTTTTACTTAATTCAAACATTTTTATGTAATATTTATACATAAGTTAAAACAATAAAAAAAAACAAGATATTTTAAGGATAACAGGATTTATTTTTAAAAATATACATGAAAATACATTTATAGTAAATCTTCTGTACATAACTTTTTTGCAAATGTTGACTTTCGTTTATATTCCTGATCACTTTCTCTTAAAACAAACCAACAACAATCTTCCATCATTGCTGGATCCCATCTGCCTTGGAAGCGTTGCTCCATTGTTAATTAATATGTCTTGGTGGAATCTTTCTCTTTACTCGCCACTAACGCACACAAATTTTCTGGGAAAAAATTTAAATGGGAGTGCAAAAAGTGTATTTTAAGAGATATGCGACAGCCCATTTTGCTTTCAAGTAGTTTTCTACTTTTTTGTTTCCTAAAAACTCCGAAACAATTTTAAAAGAACTCCACGCAGCTAATTCAACATCACTTAATTTTTGATCAAATTATTGATCCTTTAGTACTTTTCTAATTTGTAGTCTAACGAATAGTCCTCCCTTAAGCTTAGCATCACCTAGTTTAGGAAAAATTTGTTTCAGGTATTTAAACGCATCTCCTTCTTTATCTAATGCTTTAATGAAATTTTTAATCAATCCCAGTTTAATGTGTAATGGAGGTAACAGTACTTTTTTGGGATCAACAAGAGGTATATTTTTTATATTAGCTTGACACGTAATATATTGATCTCTCGGAAGCCATTCTTTTACTTGGTAATGGCTCTGCGTTGTTCTACTGTCCCAAAGACAAACAAAAATAACAATAATTCGTAAATTCATCCTGGAGCCCTAGTAATAGTCCTATGAATTTTAGGTCACCACATATTTGCCACTTATACGTATTGTTACGAACGACTAAAACTTATTGATATGCCTCGAATATACAAATATTCCGATGATTTCTTTATTATAATGTGAGGAAAAGAATAATGTATCAATGACTCATCTTTCTCGATAGATCTGAACTATATAGTTAGTCGTATAGTTGTATAGTTGAGAGTTGTATAGCTAGGAGTTGTATAGTGGTATTTGAATAGTAAAGATTAAGTAGTAGTAATAAGAGACTTGTGTTAATAAGTTGTGATAATGTAAGTATTGGAAGTATTGGTGAAAGGTGTTGTGCTTTATTCTGCGAACCCAGTGAATGTGTGTATGTTTCCTTCATATCAACTGCATGTGCAAGAGGAATAAAGGGTCTTTTTTGTCATTATGGAGTAGAACTGATTTTAAAGTTATTTTCGAAGAATCTATAAATTAGCGCCATTCATCCGGGTTATGTGCAAATCCTAATTTTTCCATAACACTATATGGATTAACATAAACACATTTTATCCTGCAGAGTAAAAAACGAGTATCTCCTGGTTACGGTTCCTAAGTATTGTAACTTTGGTGCCTGTGGCTCGTAAATTCCATTGTTGTAATCCAGACCCTAATACTTCAGCATGCTCTTTGGACAAGTGGAAGTCGGGACCTAGATCATTTAACTGAGGTTGTTCGATTAAATGGAGTGTTTCTCCTTCACTTTCGGGAAAATAAGAATCGTCCTTTTCTGATACATTATCGGATTTAGCCTTATCATCATACATTTCTAAATCTTCCTCTTAAGAAGCGTTTTTTTTTTGCTGAAGGAATTCTGTATATTCAATATTACATTTGCTCTTTCTTCAAAAACCAGACATTTTTGTCATGCAAAAGTAACAGTAGTTAAAATTATTTGTTGGTTCTCACCAAATCATTGGAACTGCAAAAGGCATAGAAGAGTCTTTGCCATTTAACCAGTTATTTAGATTTGCTGCATAGGTTCGGTAACGTATGTGAGGTGCCGAGTTCCGATCTTGATCGCCAACAACAGATCCAAAATATTTATGATAAGCTACTTTGCTTATTTTGTTAATTGTCCTTTTCTGCGATTTAGGGGTAAATAAACCACATATGTAATAAAAACTATCCGCGGGGTTAACACAGCCACATTTCTGTATTTTAAACATTTTTGTACTGTCGCGTACGTCGGTTCAGAGATGTGATACTACGTTTACAGGTGTCAACTAACTTTATTCAATACGAAGATAACACTAATACAAAGCTCTGAGTATCGGCTTATTTGCGCACTTCGCTTCTCTATCTAATACTAACCACTAATCTTGATAAATTAATACTGATGATACGACTGCCGGCCAGCTGCTCTTTTAGCCGTTTTGTACTTCTGGTATTTTCTAGAAACATCGGATATTGGTAGTTTGAAAAGCGACGATATACTTCTGGTATGCAGGGGCATCTATAAGTAGATTCGGTTACGGGGAAATTAGGAATTATATGGGTTTAAATAGGTACTTAATAGGTACTTCCGTAATTTTAAGCCCTAGGGGATTGAGACTTCGTGGTTGACTTATCATCCCTAGACACGTGGTGTTGCCAGATTATCACAATTTCATTAACTTTTGGAAAACATAAATTCGGCAATTTACTTTTTAAAATAATGTGATTAAAATACTCATTCATTTTCGCATTTAGAGACCAAAAATTAACCAAAGGCTGCCTTCTATATTCCAGTCATAAATTGGCTATAAAGTGGTGTTATTTTTAAAAAAAATTCAATATGGCTTACTAGAAATTTTACATCTCCCGATTTTGTCCAAAATTAGTATAGGAGAGGTTTTGGAGGTGTAAATTACGAATTTAAAATTATTAAAAAAAAAAAAGAATCTGGCGGCCTAAAAATTTAACATCTGCCAAATTTGTCCAAAATTCGTATAGGATGGTTTTTGAAGCTGTAAACTAAGACTTTAAAATGCAATGCAATGTAATATGGCGGTCTAAAATTGTCTATTTCCGGATTATGTAAAAAATTGGTACTTTTTAATGGTGTAGATTAAGTTTAAAATTATTATTTTTTTAAATTCAATATGACGGATTCAAAATGGTGGTTTGAAAATTTTACATTATTCACATTTTTTCAAAATTTGTAGTAGGTGGAATCATACTTTCATGTGGTCTACAAGTTTGGATAAAACAGGTACTAAATTTGCGACCTCAGAAACTCAGTTCAAAAGCAAAAATCTAAAAATAAAATTTTTATAAAAAAATTTAACAGACGCGCGACAGAAAGCGCCAAGAAGCAAAAAATAACAATATAAATTTTTATATGAAATTGAAATTTTTGAAGTCGGCTCCAAATTATAGCGAAATGAATGAAATAACTACTAACACGAGATACATGCATGCTAAGTGTGGTGCCGACTACAAAAATATGAACCTCATATAAAAAATTATATTATTATTTTTGGCTTTTTAGCGCTTTTATAGAAGTCGGTTCAATTTTCTTATTAAAAATTTTTATTAACAGTCAGATTCACTAAAAGAGTTTAAGTCAGACCTGATCTAGTTGCTGTGGAAGTTAAATCTTCTAGTTTGGACAGTTTTGTTTTGCTTCAGATATTGCTATAATTTATATTACATATGTTAATAGATGATCGCGTATATAGGAATATTAAGGATAAAACCCTGGAGATAAAGCCTCGGAATCAGTAATAGGAATTCTGGAAATATGCAAATTTTTTAATTTTTGGCTGTTTAGTAATTAAAGAACATGATTTTATATTGTTATATTTTCATGGTTCAAAACTTGCTTGACTTATTATTGTATTTGTCAATTTGAAACCTTTACTGTCAACTTAGACCGGTTTTAAAGTTAGATCATCAATTAGGATGTACGTTATTAAAAATATTTTAATGACAAAAAAAAATGGGCTAAAAGATATTCTGTTGTCAACCCAGTTTGTCATATTTTAACTCCTTTTTTACTTGTATTTTATTACATATTACTTATTTTAGCAGCCAACAGTAAACTTCTTTATGCATGGTCGTTTTTTTGAATAGAACAAGTTGTTATTTGCATAATTTGTGAATATACGGGAATACAGACGGGTTCCGCTTCGTCTGACACCGTTTAACGAACATTACATCTATTTTTGCTCTATAATTCCAGAAAATTTTTAATAAACAAGTAAATTTAATAAGTTTATGAAAATGTAAATTTTGACCTAAAATAAGGATTCGTGTTTTCCCCCTTTCGTGAACTATGTAAGTTTCAATACTTTTTTTTAAATTATCGAATATATTTTTGCTTTTTTATAACATGTCAGCCCTAGAGTATATAAGGCGGCACTGACTTGTACGGATCTATCTTGTAGAAATTTTGTTGATAGAGTGCAACACGCATATATGAAATAAACGTTGAAATGATATATGACCCTAGTAAATAAAATTGAGAATCTACCTACCATCTTATTTAACAATTTATTATGTGTACGAGTTGCTATGGTGCTCCACTATATTTTATATATCGATTTAAGACCTGCGATAACATTTCTAGTAAAAATTAATCGATATAGACAAAAATTTCCCAAACATAAAATATACATAGATACTGCAGGGTGAGAATAATAAAAATCATCACAACGTTCTAGGATTTTTTTATAATTTAAAATCATCTGATGCGAAGGTTTAGTGTTTACTAAACACAAAATATTGATATGTCTTTTCTTATTTTTTCATCCAATAAATTTGGCCAATTTACTAAGTGTTCTAGGTAATTTAAACTATACATGTTTGTTTTGTAACTAAGACGATACTTATCATTATTAGCTCGTTGCTATGTAAATTTTTATTGTTTTCCTTAAACACACTCCAAATTTCTTGGACCAGTCCTAATCCTGGACATAGTGGGAAGCAGGGGCGGATCCAGCCTCTCTTTGGGGGGCGGGGCGGTGATATCACAAAAGTACAGTATGGCAAGCGAAAGCAAATTGTCGACGGGGGGGGGGGGGGGGGAGACACCAGCAACATTCCCATTTTTAGTGTAAAAGGCAGGGTCGGATCTATTTTTCCGAATTTGGAGCTCTTGGAGAGGGGGGGGGGGGCGATCACAAAAAAAAAACAAGTTGCCGATAGGGGGATAGGATGCGATCAGCGTACACAATCTTAGTATAAGAGGCAGAATCGGATCTATCTTCCTGAACTCAAAGCTTTTAGGAGGTGGCTATCGCAAGAAAAACAAGTTGACAACTAGCGGGGGAGGGGGGAGTGCCAGCAGCATACACATTCGTAATAATAAAAGGCAGAATCGGTTCTATTTTCCTGAACTCAAAACTCTTAGGAGAGGAGGGACGATCGCAAGCATACACATTCCTATACTCTATTCAAGAACTAGAGAGAGTAATAAAACTGTTACCGAAACCTCCAACGTACCTGCTCCGGTGCCGCAGGTAACTGAGGACTGCCGTAAATCTAATTATATTTAATTTTATTTAAATATTATAAGCTTTCATAAATTTACTGCAACAATAAAATTTCTGATCGTTCAATTTAATTTCTGTCAGTGAACAAAGTACACCTTACAGTGTGTTCTTAATGATTTATCTTGTTTGTGCTTGCTTTTATATATTATTGGAGATTAGTGAGATACCCAAAAGATATGGATTCTACATCTATATTTATTCCAAAATCGTTAAACCAGGCCGTTTTTTCATCAACGAAAAACTTATTACGATGAATGTTTATAATGCCTTAAGATATCAATATCTAGATAGTAATGTTAAAAGCTCTGTTGAGATGTGTTCCAACATGACAAGAGTTGGAAAATCTACCATGTACCGAATACTGAAGGAGAAGAATTGTTAGTACTCCCAAGCTAGATTCGATCACAGGCAGATGAAAAACCTCGTTGGGAGAAGAGATGTAAACTGCAATAAAAGGAGTTGTACATACATTTTATTATGCGAAGCAGATCCCAATCGTCGACAAAGTTCTAACTAAAATCAATGAAAATCGGGATTGACCTGAAATTAAAAGAAGTGAGCTCTGGAAATTGCTCAGAGAACTTAATTTTTGCTGGAAAAAACCAGAAAGGAAATCTATTCTTATAGATCGTCCTGAAAATGTCCGTTGGAGAAGGAACTATCTCTCTCAAGTAAAAGGTAGAGTTGCTAGAAACAACACAACTTACAAAATTAGTAATTTAACTAAAGTTTTGAAAGATTTTTTTGAATAAAGTTACTGTTGAAAATTGGGAAAAATCCATATAATAAAAGAATAAAAGAAAATGTGGGAACTCGATCTCATGATTGGTGAGATAGAGGAATCAATTATAATTAATTTGAGCGAAGATAACTTGACTGACTTTGATTACGAATTAGATCTGTAATGTTTACCAGCGTAAACACAAATTATTATTTAAATTTTCTGTAACATATAAAAATTAATTGTATTTGAATACCGTTTTAGTGTTTAATTGTAATTCTGCAGATGGTTTAAGAAACAAATAAACTGAAAAAATGACCGATATCCCCAAAAATTTTTAATATTATAGGGACAAATTTATTTTTTTATATATGTTTAACTTCTTGTATTTTTGACATTCGGTATTTTGTAAGTATGTATGTAAATTTAAATATAATATAAATTTTTTGAGAGAAAAAGGCTACGTTTTAGTCTGAATGTGCCTAAAACGGTTTCTATGTCAAAATTAAAATTTAATAAAAATACAGTTGTGATTTGTGTTAAATATGTCAAAATTACCTATATTTTCTAATGTATGTGAATTATTAAGAAATCAGAAGAAATAAAATAATATTACAATAACTTTTTATTTTAAGTTTATTACCGAAATAATATTCTATACCATAAATACTTAGTGATAAAATAAACATCTTTCCGACGCCTATGACAAGGAATAAAATCCTTTTTAACACTTCACACCTCCAAATATCTATTGTTATCCAACCCATATAGTCCATTATTATAGACCGGTATTTTTGACTCTAAAATTTCTAACCCATTCCTAGGAAAAATATATGTGTCTAACAGATTTAGCCAAAGACACCGGACTAAAGAACACAGGTAATTTACGAAGAAAAAAAGGGTAAAATAGGATCTATTACTCTCTCTAGTTCTTCTAGACTATACACCAATCGGATGTGGTGAATAAAAATCAAAATAACAAAAATTTAACTTTATTCACATGTGAAGTAAGCAGTATAGGCGTCACATACTCTCGGAATTTATTAAAAATTTAATTATTTATAACGCCGTAACATTGCTAATAAATGAGGTATCGATTTCGAATCTATGACATTTTATTTCAAATTTAATGACGACAGTATTTTCAAAATTGAAATGATTTATTACTCTTTCTAGTTCTTGAAGAAACTGTAGTATAAGAGGCAAAATCGGGAAAATTTTCTTGAACTTAAAGCTCTTGGGGGGGGGGGGGGGCGATCGCCCCCACCGCCCCCCCTTGAATCCGCGTCTTGTGGGAAGGGGGCTATGGCGAGTCTCAGTACACACATTACATTTAAATTCGATAATCTCAGAAACGGCTGGTCGAAGCGACGCCTGCTACGTATAATTTTTCTTTTGGGTAAAAGGTGCCAAGAAATTTTTAATAAGAAATTTAATATAGACAAAAAAGTTATGAAGATTTGGATTTAGGCGAAGTGCTGCTGGTGGCGTTGTGCCCTCTGTATGACGGCGGAATTAGCATCTGGAAAAAAATTTAGTGTTAATAGACTTCGACTACGTAGAAACCTTCAGAATGATAATAGTAACATGTAGTATCTTATGTCTCATTTTTCTTTTTGGGGAAATTTTTTTATTTAACAATTAATATGTGAAAACACAGTTTTTTCAAGTTATAGGAAAAGCTATTGTTTTTCAGTAAAAAAAGTTTCAAACAAAAGTTATATGCATTAAAAATACCTATACAATGAGCCCATCCGAATCGGATAATTTGTTCGTTAGTTATTGCAAAAAACATGCTAAAATGTCTGTTTTTCAATGTTAATAAAGAATAGAAAAATATATTGCATTAACTTATATATCCAGTATGTAAAATTTCAGGTAAAAATATTCAACTTTTTGTACAATTAATTTGTTAATAACGTTTTATGTTTTTTTTTGATTGTTTATTCTCGGCGATCTAGAGGTCGTACAGAGATCTGCGGGTGCGCAAATGAAAATTCGAGACTTATACTAATATTAACAAAAAAGAATCAAATGAATTGTTCTATTTTAAATTGTTGAAATAGATAAACGAAGTTGGGGTTGGTTTCTTCGTTATAAACAAATAGGTTAACCCTTTGGCAATTGTTGATATCGAAATGCCAATAAGTGGATGTGATGATTTGGCGTATACTTTGAAGAGAAAAAAAACTATAGTACGACTACTAGAAGCTGAGATAGAGCTTTTTTTTTTAAATCGCTGCGGCGTTGTTTATGAACATTAGTTGATTATTTAAGTAGAAACTCATAGGGAGATGGTTATACTATTGTATGCAGCAGTTTTCAACGGACGCGGAGGTTTTTGGGCCAAGTGGCCCTAAACTTATTTTGGCCTACGGGGATGATATGGATGCGATAAGAGAAAGCACAGTCAGTGTGAAGGAAAACTTCATAAAGATAGAAAAAGAAGCTCAGAGAATAGGACTCCGAATAAATGAAGGAAATACCAAATACATGCATGTCTTCCTGAACCCCGCCCGAGACAGAATCAGGCAGAAGGTCACCATGGATGACTATAATTTTGAGCATGTGCGAGTTTTCAAGTACCTGGACGCAGTGATAAAGGCAAACAATAATATGCAGGAAGAGGTTAAACAGCGCATCATACAAGCAAACAAATGTACATTTGCGATAAAAACCTTGCTGAAGTCAAAATTTATCACTAGAAAGGCAAAAACCGAAATTTATCGAACAATAATACGACTAGTAGCAATCTACGCCAGCGAAACATGGACCTTGACAGTCCACGATACGGAGCTGCTAAGAAGGTTTGAGAGAAAAATCCTGCGCATAATATACGGCCCTAACCGAGACCTTGAAACAGGCCGTCACAGAATGAGAAGCAACATAGAGCTTGCGTAAATATATCCAAGCCCTGACATCATTCAAGAAATAAAGTCCAGAAGACTACGATGGACAGGTCATATACAAAAGAGTCAAAACGATCGACTAATAAAACGGGTATGCGAGGAAGCACCATAAGAAGAAAGACCACTGGGAAGACCTAGGCTTAGATGGAGAGATAACATCCACAAAGATCTAGCTATCCTTGAAGTTGACCAGCAAGGATGGAGGGAGCGGCACAAGACCGTTCCAGGTGGAGGCAGATAGTCGAGGCAGTCAAGACCCACCCTGGGTTGTAGTGCTACGGAGTCAGTCAGTCAGATTTCAAGTCAATTATTTCAATATATATGCAATAGTTTAAAGTTGTACCTATTCCGAGAGTCAGAAAGTGAGCAGTGGAAGGGGGGCGTTCATCAGCCTGCGGCGCGCGGAAAAAAACGTGACTCGGACGCTTTAAATTCGTTTCGCCGAAAAAATTTGTATTATCTCGGTGAAAATTGGTCGTAGCACCTTTATTTTTATAGCATAAAATAAACAGTTATTTATCAAGGAATATTCAAACTATAGAAAGAAAATTTTCATTTTTGGTTAATAGATTTATTTAACTCGATGATCAAAAAAATTAACTTTTCAAATGTAGTTTATTCTTCATCTCGAAAAATACTAATGCCATCAACAAATGTCGCTATTTGTTTCATGCTATATCTCGATAAATATTAATGGTACATTAAAAATCAATCTTATTTTTAGTATTCTTAATTAGTAGTATACTGTTGACTACTGTAACAATTTTTTCGCAATATGTAAAACACATAAATACGGAAAAATTACAATTATGCATACAATGTATAAAAGGGCAACAATTTGTGTATTGCTGTGTTCAACAATAATTTGATTACAAAAACATATCATCCAGGTTCTATGACCAATATTCACCAAGATAATCCAAACTTTTCCAGCGAAACCAATTTGGAATGCCTCCCCTCCACTGCTCTGACTCTTGGAATAGGCGCAACTTTAAACTATTGCAACATCAACAATTTTAAAATAATTGAGTTGAAAACTATTGCATACAATAGTTTGACCATCTCCCTATGGGTTCCTACTTAAATAATCCTTTAATGCTCATAAACAACGCTGCAGTGATTTTTTGAAAAAAAAAAATTCTCAGGTTCTAGTGGCTGTACAGAATTTTTTTTTCAAAATGTGCGCCAAATTCTCAGCTATTACGTCCATTTATGGGCATTTCAATATCAACAATTGTCGAAGGGTTATTCTATTTGTTTATTACGAAAAAACGAACCCCAACTTTGTTGATCTGTTTCAACAATTAATTTAGTTGTTTTTTGTTATTGTTAGTATAAGTCTCGAACTTTCATTTGCGCACCCGTAGACTGCTGTACCATCTCTAGATCGCTGAGACTAAAAATTTAAAAAAGCATAAAAAGTTACAAACAAATCCACTGTGGAGAAAACTGTTGAATATTTTTACTTGAAATTTTGTACACTTGTTGTATGGAACAAGAGGCTCTTTTTGGTGCAGTATAAAGTTAATGCAATATATTTTTCTATTGTTTATTAACAGTTGAAAAGACAGCCATTTTAGCAAGTTTTTTGCAATAACTAACGAAGAAGTTATCCTATTCGGATGAGCCTAGAACTCGAAAAACTGTTTTTCACATCATAATTGTTGAATAAAAAAATTTACGCAAAAAAGAAAATGAGACGTAAGATACTACTTAATTACTATTATCATTCTCAGGGTTTCTACGTAATCAGAAGTCTACTAATACTAAATTTCAAAATCACCTCATTTTGAGGCTAACTCCGCCGGCCTACTGCTATGTACATCGACAGTGTAATCAAATCTTGATTTTTTATCGTAAAGTGCCAAATTTAGTGCAAATTAATTAATTAAAATTTACAAAATTATAATTTTGACACCCTGTATTTCGGAGACTATCAATTTTTGAACTGAAGTAAATTGGGCTAGATCCTCACATGTTAGCCTCAGAAATTTGCGTTTGCGCTTTGTACAGACCTTTTAAATATACCTTGTATAAATTGTCTTTATTAAAACTGATTTTAGAGACTTCCGAATACTCAAAATTTATTTGAGCTTCCTGGTAAAAATGTTACTATTAACTTGTAAAATAAGCCATATTTAATAAAATATAGACAGAAAATATCTTGAATGGTCGGCGTCGATACTACAAAATTACTGACAGCTAATTTTCTGGAAGAAATCTAAGTTTGTATTTAAAATATTCAACGAATGGTTTAAAAAATGTTTTATGGCTAAGGTGACTCTAGATTAACATCTATTTTCAATATTATTTTATGACTTGACAGAAATAAATGAGATTTTTTTATCAAATTTTGACTTTTCTTTTGGCCTACCAAGTACTTTTCAATAATTTAAAAATGGTGTACTTATATCACTAGGTTTTGGACATAGTTAAATATGAGTTTTGTCCTTTTTTTAAAATAAATCATGTTATGGCTTTATTTTCTTAATAACCCTAATAATATATTTTTGTCTACAATAATTCGTTGTATAGTATAAAAGAAGAAGAAAAGTGGCTAGACTCACTGTAAAGAGGCAGTGCATTAAATTTAATGTAAATGTGCTATCAGCAAATTTCACAAACGTTTATTAAATGCATTTAATGTAGTGCATTAAATTTAATAATTTACATTAATCTAAATTATTTTATTCCATTAAATTTAATGTAATCATACATTAAATTTAAAATCTGATCATTACTTTTTAACAGGACTATGTATATTAAATATACAGCCAATGTTTATTAAATTTTAGATATGTTATCACATATTTAATGCACCAACATTATTGTGAGTTTAAAAAATTCTGAAACTATGAGACAAAGATGGGTATTTCTCCCATAGATAGTGTCCACCATCTAGACCCGTTTTGAACTCATTGATTTCCGGAGCAAACATGTACACCTCACCCCTCACCATAAGAAAATTTAGTCCTTTAAGCAACCTATATCATACTAAACAAAAAGTTCAATAAAGTTGCACCATCTTCCGGAATCTCATGCAATGTATAATGAATATTAATGTACATTCCTTTAGTATTAGGATATGAATTAATTTTAATGTACAGAAGTTGAAATATCTTTTCAGCTACTTTATGGAAATTTAAGATACCATTTAATCAAAGTTAATGTACAACGAACTGATATTTCAATGAATTGCTTTAAATTCCAAGTAAATGTAAATTATTCACGATCTTTGATACAAAATCATTAAACTTAATGTAGAATGGACACTAAATTTGCATTAAATTTAAGGTTATTTTTAATAGTGCACATCAGACGACTTATCTCGATTTTTTTATAGAATGAATCCGGTTTTCATCACTGGTTAGGCCGTTTTCCGAAGAAAGCTTTAGTATACCTTCTCTAAGAATTAACGAAATGTTCATTTCTTCTTCTTCTTCTTCTAGAATCTACTAATATGCTGCTGAATGTAGGCCTTTTCCAGGGTTTTTCATGCATTTCTGTCTTCCGTAATGTTTGTTCAATTTCTTCAAGTTATTATTCAAATATTATAAAATCATCTCCATGGTGTTCCTCCGACATTTATTTTTGTCACGCGTGGTCTTTGTTTCATAACTCTGATCGTCCACCTGCTTACTTCCTGTTTGATTATGTATCCAGTTCATCTTCAATTTAGATTAGCAATTTTCTCCACTACATCCGGGACTTTTGTTCTGTTTCTGTCCGTGTTCTTTATTTTGTCTCTCAAAAATATTCCCAACATTTCTCTTTCCATTTATCGTTGCGATACTCTCAGTTTTTTCCCTTGTTTTTTTTTTGAAGCCATAATTGCCAGTCCATACGTGGCTACTGATAGTATGCAGCCATTATAAACTGTTCTTCTAAGACAAATGGTAGTATTTTTATCATTGGCCTGTTCTCATTTACTTGTGCCCACCCCGGGTTTTACGAGTGACCTCGTCTATGCTGTACCCATCAGCTGATTTCAGAGGTTGTTCAATTTCTAGTAATGCTTTGTTTTGTATTTTTGATATTTTTGACAATATGAAGATGCCGTAATGCGTTGGCGACCTATTTTATATGTTTTAATAAAACAGTAAGTAATGCTAATATTACTTTAAAAGATAAATGGACATAAAAGAATTAGTATTTCTATCAATGATTTGCGAAATAACAGTTCTTCTTTTCTCTACGCAACGTTTGTAGTGGCCCTTGGCTGCTACTGTTAAACAAAGTAAATGTGTCTTTAATAAATAATGAATTAGATTATGGTTCTGACAGATACGTTTAGCGAATGGATAAGGACACATCTGAAGATTTGCTTAGGAGGATTGAACTCTAAACATTCTGCCTGAATTGCCACATAAAAAAAAAGAAACTAAAATATTCAATAACACCTTTTTAGACGAGCAATTTCTGCTTGAGGGAGGCCTTGGGTATCTTGCAAGGCCTGCAATATTCATTTTCAGTTTTTATTTTTAAATTAACTTATTGTTAATTCAAACTGAAAGAATGGCTAGCCTAAACATCAAGTATTATACATTTTTGAAATCAGGTGAAAAAAGGCACTAATTCAATCAGATATTATATAAGATGTCCCATTTAAAGAATTTAAATTGCTTTTCAAATCTATGATGTGTCAGCTTTTTCAAATAAATCTGAAAGATAATACCGAAGAAATAAAATACATTTTTACTTAAAGCTCTTTTCCCTTCATTTATAATAAAGCCACTAGTTACGATGTTAGCTATAAAAAAACCCTGTATATACCAGTGGCTTTACTACTTAATGTATATAGTGTAGACTAAGTGATTTCTCTAGCATTTGTTTATTGTTATATTGTTAAATTAATAAATAAATTAATATATGTTTGAGACTGTTTCATTTATAGAAACCAAAAAAAAAAAAAAGTTAATTTACTTATCCCTCTTCCTCTTCTTGTGCTTTAAAAATGGAATTCATTTTTACTCGTTTTAATTTTCTTAGCCCATTTTTAATTTTAATTTTTGAAAGTTCAGGTTCGATCAGTCTGAAAAAAAAAATTTTACATACCCAACTAATTGTGCATATGAAATAAAAAAATATTCTTATTTTATAATGGTATATTGATGTAACCATAGACAAAAGTATAGCGTAACTAACGGCTGCACAGATTGATAATAATATTCATCTCTCATTCAACAAAAAATCTTTTTACAAAGATTAGAGTTTGTGTGACCATAGAAATTTAGACTAAAAATTGTTATATGGTATACTGAAAATACACGGTTAGAAATGACATATCAGTCATAAGAAGAAACATAACAATTAGTTAATTTAAGAAAATAAAAAATATTGGTAACCACTCACCGTAGAAATAAAAACAAATATAACGGTACCTTGAAAATCTCTTCTAAGATTTTCTTATGACATTTTAGTTGCATGGCTTATTACTGTTTGTGCTGAATATTACATCTTGATTTTGTCGTAGAGGCAGCTGAACATGTCGGACTTGTATCCATATTCAGTTCTTCCATTGAGGCATCAAAAAGTATTTCTGAGTTAGAGTTTTGATCTGACTATTTAATTGCTTGGGTTATATCAATACCTTCCTACAAAATTAAATATCTTTATATTTTTTATTAAAACAGTATGTAATTTAAATATCTTTTAAGTGTCTTAATTTAACAATACTATATCAAATTGTTTAGACAGTATTGGTACACAGAAATTATTTAATTCACCGGAACACAAAAAAAATGGTCTGATCTCAGTACCCCACCATAGTGTTTTGACGCGCTGAATGCGAATACGGAGTCCGTTTGACCTCATCACCCACAGTTTTTCAGCAAATCATGAAAAAAGCTGAAAAAGCGGAAAATCCGGAAGGTAACACTTGCTTCATCAAATCCTTCCATATATGTTTCTAAGCTGCCGAAGGATTTGACTTAAAACTGCAATCTCGCGAAAAATTGTCATGTAATTTTATCCATCAATCGTTCTTTAAGTTAGTCTTCATCTTTTTTTTTCTTTTTTGTAATAGTCGAATTTTCTAATCGAGCAGCTATGGGTTATATTTCAGTAAACTTTTTATTCTTTCTTTAGTCTATAACGTTCTCTTTTATCTTCAAAAGATCTGTGTAATGGATTTCTTACCCTTTTTCAATTACTGTCATCTTCAGTATCTCTCTTCAGTAGCCAACAGTAGTCTGACATCATATTTACGTCCCATTTTCCTTGCCACCTTTGTTCCACTTATTTCATACCTAGATGGAAACGCTCGCCTTGCTCTTCGCTGTAGTCGCTTAAGTTTTCAGGAAAATAGTTCATATGAGAATCCAAAAAATGGTGTTTGAGAATCATCAAACATCCTAAACGCGTAAAATTTTTTACCATCGTTACTACGATAGAGGCATAGTCATCACTGTTGTTATTTCCCAAAAAGTTTCGAGAAACATCTCGAAAACTAAGCCATGCAGCTTTTTCAACATCGTTCATTGTACTTATGAAATATTCGTCGTTGAAGATTTTATGGATCTGAGGTCCTTCTTTCACTTTAGCCTCAGTCAACTGAGGAAATTGGCTTTTCAGGTACTGATAACATTGTCCCTCCTTATCTAAGGACTTGACAAAGTTTTATATGTAAAGGCGGAAGTAATACTTTTGATGGTTCAATTAAAGCCTGTTTCCGTACATTGTTATTTCCTGGTTCAAGTTCTGCTTTTGCTTGGCAACCTTTTTTCTCGTAATGATTTGCGCGATCTCTGCTGTCCCATAAACACAAAAAGCAAGGATACTTTGTATATCCTGATTGTTGGCCTAGGATGATCGCTATAATTTTTCAAATCACCACAAACTTGCCATCCATGCTCATAGTATCGAATTTTCTGTAATACATATTTGACATTTTCATAACTTTCTCTTAATCGTGTTGAGTGAGCTATTGGAATACTTGTGTAATAATTTCCATTGTGCAGCAGTACTGCCTTGAGACTCCGTTTTGAAGAGTCTATGAACAATCTCCATTCTTCAGGAACATAACAATCTTGTTTCATTTCATTCATCAAACCGAAAACATTTGTACAATACATCAAAGATCCCGCTTCATCTTTATTGAAGTATTGGCGCTATGGCTCTTCTCGATTCATGTAGAACGTCGAGTTTGTTCCTTGTTTTAATATGCCACGGTTTTTCAATTCTGCAGACATATATTCAGATACATCTTCAGGTAGACCTACGTTTCTGATGAAATCACTCAAACTTTCTTGATCAAATAGTCTTACAGGTTTATTTCTCTTCCCCTTTGGCAGATATTCTTCATCTTTATCTTCTTGGTCCCAACCACCTCCAGGTTTTTCTTCACTGTCTTAAATCACTTCTCTATCTGTTTCTTCAACACATGTTGAAGATTCATTCATTGTAGCGCTAGTATCCATAGCTTCAATATTGGACTCTAAATGAGTTTTTGCTGGTACAACAGAATACACTATCGAATAAGATATTTTTGATTTGGTCTTTGCATTGAATCCTTCTACTATTGTATTGCAAAAGTTACAGTTCTCTTGTGATTGAGGTCCTGATCATATCGTCGGTAAGATGTATTTTAAAACTTTGTTGTTTTTTTTTCAGTCCATCATCTGAGATTGTTGTAACAAGATCAGCAAATGCTGTCCGGAGCACATGTATCATCTTGATTAGATATTACACTTTCATAACATTCACGATATATATTTTTACATGTATCACTCATTTTCCTACCTAATTTGCTTACTTCATATTTTCCGCAAACGTAACAAAATATGCTTCTGTCGCGACAGCATTCATGCCTGGCAGGTGCATTAGTTCATCTTGTAGCTTCATACTCCTTATCACTCAAGTTGCCAACTGATAAGGAGCTGCGGTCGCTTGACGACGACGCCTGCGGACCCGTTTGCTCACCCTGACCTCCGCCGATACTGGGCATCCGAATCCCTGCATCGTAACCAATTTTTCCTTTGATGTACCTGCCATGTTTTTAGAATTCTTCTTGTAGCCCCTTACTCCCCATAAGCCAAGTTGCCAACTTATGAGGAGTTGATTTATGCGTCCATCGCATCCATGTATTATTCCTTTTGTTTATCACGACAGTGACGGTAAAATATGAATTAAGCAATTTTCCATTTTCTCAGCTATTTTTCGTAATTTGCGGAAAAACTGTGGGTGATGGGATCAAACGGACTCTGTAGTCGAATTCAGCGTGTGAAAATACATGAAAATACTATGGTGGGGTACCGAGATCAGACCACTTTTTTTTTGTGTGCCGGTAAGCTTCATCATCCTATAAAAACATCAAGTTTTTAAAACACTACAGTTTTGGTTTACATATTTCAGCTGTGTCAGTACCTGCTTTTAAAGAAGCGTTTATTTTTATCCACTAAATTGGAATCTCTACGTATGAACTTTGCTTCTCACATCTATATTCAGAGATTGCTTATAGCATATATGCAGCTTCAATAATTCTGTATTTATAGTATTTCATTTTCTAATGAATATCTTGCAACTTCAGTGGGATCGGATGGTTTTTATAAAACTCTGTAAGAGTCATCTTGCCCCAAATGAACCGCCTTTTTTTGTCGCCGTTGCACAAAATTTTAAAACAAAATGTTTACAATAGAAAAAATACAGAAACAATATTAAAAAAGGTTAATGGCGAGATTAGGCCATATATATAAGGGTAATTAATAGTCATAGACATAAGCTCAGGCTTAGAAAGAGTTAAAGCGTTTCGATGAGTAATACGTCTCTTTCTAATTTCGGTCAGGTAAAAAGGGGTATCCAATGGCGTTTGAAGTATTCTTTTTAGCTCCACCATTAGAAAGAGGGGTACTACTCATCGAAAATGCTCCATCTCTTTCTAAACGTGAGCCAACTTTCTTTTCTAGGATTCGCGGTATGGTATCTTTATATTATATCTATGGTTTAGGCAGACCAGCTTATTTTTTAGGGATTTTTTCCAAAAACGCGTCACCCAAAGCTCGGCACCCCAATTTTTTAACCAACAGTCATGACGCACAAGTGTGAACGAAAAGTCTCGGTTTTCTATTAGCTGCGAATACGCGAGGTGGGCACCCGTAAGTGAGAACAGGCCTTACGATAATTATACCCTTCGGGTAACTTCATCATGCGGGCTCTTTTGCCAAGTATGATGGTATGTCCACGGTAGATCTAGTTTTCCACATTGTTTATTTATAAATGTTTATTTTATCTCTTTGACTCGCTGTGATGTGTTAAACTCGAATATTTACAGTTCCCCGCCGGTAATCAAGGTTGCAAGAAATTTTTTCTCTCTAGTTGCATTGAAAATCATATTAGCAGCAATCGACATTTGATGTTTTTGGGAAAAATACAGTGTTTTTGGTACCATGCAACGCATTTCACGTGCCAGCTTCTTGACCGAGACCAAATATTATAATAGCTAATACTTTAGCGTTAATAATCTTTGCCGAGATACACTGAGTGACTTGACAGTCGTCAGTTCATATTGATTGCTGTTCAGAATGCGGATCATTTTTGACATTTTTACGTCCTTCGGTGAACATCTTATGCCACTCAGAAATTCTTATATGCGACACACAATCCTCCGAATAGGCCTTTTTTCCATTTTCAGTGTTAGCGCAAAGTTACTTTGGTTATAAACATCACATTGAACGTAAATTTTTTGCTTAATTATTTTCTTCATGGTGAAAATCATAATGAAACATAAACAAACTAAAACCTTTGGAAACTTAATAAGTAAAATGTTATCAAATTTTACATGATTGTCATTTGCAGTTATACCAATTTAATAAAAACACATACACACGCAGTTTAAATTAAAAAATTCTTTTTTTAGGGCAGAAGATTTAACATATTGATATTTAATTTAAACTAGCCTAGCCGAGTGATAATGGAGGCACAACAAAGGTTTGAACACTTTCATAGCTTACACTGACTAAAACCTTGGAGACACATGAAAACAATGTATGGCAAACTATATGTGGCTATGCCACAAATAACAGGCAAAACCTGTTTTCCCGCTCCAGGAGGAACACAGCTTAACATGATATCTAGAGAAATTAAGCCTCATATCCTGTATTTTCATGTACATTAAAATATATCTTTAAATAGCTCCATTAATTCAGAGAGAATTGACATAACTCCGATTTGGAACTAGTGAATGGTTAATTAACTTGATCGAAAGCAATAGTTCTGTTAACTTTTATTATATATAATTACTTCATAGGAACGAAAAAATCCATTGTCTACATGGTAATACATGGCAAGTTCAAGACTTATTCCTCAGTAATTTTGGAATTTGACTAGAAAACACATCTCCCTTGTCAAATAATATTTGATCCAAGAAATTTAAAATTCTACTCTTAATAATTCTTAGTTTAGGAAAAATGCCTCCCTTGAATAATTTAATGATTTTAAATTTCTCTTGAATGATATATATCATATAAGAATTTTTTTTATCAATAGCTTTATGCAAAATTTGATTTTGGCATCAATTTCTGCTTCGATCGAGATGAAAACTAACCAAAAAAATATTAGGATGTGATTAGCATTATCTGTCAAATTTTAATTTTTTTTTTAAATTCAAAATTGGGGTTATATCTCAAAATATCGAAAAAAGTTATTGGAATAAGGTTTTCTAAATGCAATTTTAAGCCCATATGCAAAATTTCAGCTGTATGAGATGATTTAGATTTTTTGTCCATTTTTTGTGAATTGCACCACTGTTGCAAAATAAGACTCAACGCAATCTACATAAAACTTCTTAGTTTTAACAATGCTTCATTCCAGACATATTTTGTTTAAAGTAGCGTCATATTAAATGTGTGTTTTTCTACAAAATCCAAATAGAGCTATTAAAATTTAGTCACATGTAATGCAAAGTTTATTTGTTTTTGACACTGTATAAGGAATCTTCATAAAATAACTATTTCTAAAAATTTAATTTGTCTAAAAGTAATACACATTAATATTAAGAAAATAGTTTAATTGAAAAGACTCAAATTTTCTAATAAAAAAATCAAAATATAAAAATTAAACGCATTTAAAAATCCACCTTTTTAATTGATAAAAAATTATTTTTGGTATTTGAATATTAAATTAAAAACAATTCAACAACTTTAAATTTAAAATTACATTTCTATGTGCCCTCTATTGCGTTCAATACAAACAATTGTTCTTCTTAACACATCTTTAATGGAGTTTCTGATACTAAGGGGCCTATTTCTAAAATACAGTTTCGAATCACCGTTTCTAAATGATTAACATTCCGGAAAGGTTTTTGTTTGTAAACTTTTTGCTTTAGGTAATTCCACAAGAAAAAATCAAGTGGGGTGAAATCCGGAGACCTAGTCGGCCAGTATTGCTCCATATTATGCCTAATTACTTTGCCCCTAAATATTTTCAAGAGGCGTTCTTGAACTTGTCTTGTTTTATGAATGGGAGCACCGTCACGCTGGTACCACAGATTATGCCTCATTTCAATAGGTATATTGTCCAAAACTTCACGGATTTCGGTGTTAAGGAAGCGTAGGTATACTTCAGAATTTAAATTACCTCAAAAAAAAAATAAGGACCAACAATTTGATCGTTGATATCTTTTTTTTTGGAGAGGGAGGAGGGGCGGTGATATCACAAAAGTATAGTATGGCAAGTGAAAGAAAGTTGCAGCAACATTCCCATTTCTAGTGTAAAAGGCAGGATCGGGTCTATTTTTCTAAATTTGAAGCTTTTGAGGGGGGCGATACACATTCCTAGTATAAGAGGCAGAATCGGGTTTATTTTCCTGAACTCGAAACTTTTTTTTTTTGGGGGGGGGGCAATCGCTCCCACCGCTCCTCTCCTTGGATCCCCGCCTGACTACACATTTTGTTTTAAAGGAATCCGGATCTCTAATTTCTACTATAAAATTTGGATTTTCTTGAGACCACCATCTACAATTTTGAGAGCTAACAACGTCGTTTGAAGTGAAAGCGGCCTCGTCGGTCTATAAAACATGAAAGGAAAGGACACATCTTCCTTTTCCCCTGGTACCAAAAAGAGATTCCCAAACGTATGTCAAAATCGTGTTCCTTAAGAGTATTTATAAATTTTGGTTCATAAGGTTTAAATTTATTTTTGTGTAAAATCTTCTTTACACTCTCTCTTTGAACGTCACTTCTGCAAAAAAACATGTCTAATACTAGTTTGACCACCACAAAATCTAAGCACACATTTAGTTGGACTTTCCACCGATCCAGTTAATTTAAATTTCGCCATAATCCTACTCACAGTAGATTGTTGCACATTTTTGGCTGGGTGTCTATCATTAAAAACATTGGCTGCTACACGATGACTTGTGTTTTCACCACATATTAATACAATTTCAAATTTTTCCTGTAAAGTTAACATTTTTTTTAATACGCAGTATTAATTAAAAGCCACTATGACAAACAGAAAGCGATTTGACTGTCATTATTAAAGCTAGGGCTTGATGATATTTTTATCATCAAACTGCACTGACTATTTTAATCTGTTTAATAACATAGCTTCATAACAAATTTTAATAATGGAATTAAATCGTTGAAGCTAGATAAACTGTACGTAAAGTTAAATAAAAATGTATTTACCACCTAATGCAGACTTTACTAATGACACTGTGTATTTGTTTATCTTAATTATAATGTGTATTACTTTTAGACACAAATTACGTTTTCAAAAATAGTTATTTTATGAAGTTACCTTATACAGGGTTAAAAACAAATAAACTTTGCATCACAAGTGACCAAATTTTAATAGCCTTATCTGGATTTTGTAGAAAAACACATTTAATATGGCGCTACTTTAAACAAAATATTCTCGAATGAAGCAATGTCAAAACTAAGAAGTTTTATGTAGGTTGTGGTGCAATTTACAAAAAATGGGCAAAAAACCTAAATTGTCTCATACAGCTAAAATTTTGCATTTGCTTTTTTCGATATTTTGAGATATAACCCCACTTTTGATTTTTTTTTGGGAAAAAATTAAAATTTGAAAAAAAGTTTTTTATTTAAATATTTGTAAGATTGGGTAGTTGTTAGGCAATAAACACCTCACCAGTTAGAGTATCTATTGCATGTTTATTTTCTATTTTCTTTAATTTTCAAAAACATTTTACAATATTCTTCTTCATGTTTAGTGGTTTTAACAAAATTTGTTCTTTCAAAAATATTTCGTAATATTTTTAATACTGTAGGAGAAACCATATTATTAAAGTATTCTTTTGATTCAAAAAATAAATATATTAAAATTGCATTTTAAAAATATTAATGGGTTGATAAGAAACGCGGTTTTTTATTTATAGAATAACGCCAAGAAATAAAACATGGGTATTTGAATAATTTTATGTAGGTACTTTCGCAGCAATTTTTCTTTTTAGTAAATTAATATAAAAACCTATAACTTATCTGAAGATAGTATTATCTCAAAAAATAAAGGACAGCCTAAGAACTTGTGGGATAATTTCCACTTTTCCATGAACGGTTGCAAAGCGTCCATTGCGAATCGTTGCAAACACATATATGTACAAATCACAACTTTAAATGTTTTATGTGATTGACAAAAACTCTGCCGTGAATCTGCCTAGTAACTAATAATGGAATTAATAGATTACTGCTTAGACTTTCCTACGTTTACCTTCCGCATATACTCGAAAATTTCGACCCTAGACGACTGAAAATGACATGCGTGCAGCTGGATTCCTCGTGTACACTGTTGCATTCGAAAATCGTCAGTGCTATTGGAATAATAGCTTTGAAAAAATGATTTAAGAGAAATTTTCTTGAATGAAGTGATATGTCTCTTGGGTGAACTGCTTAAATAATTCAACTTTGATAGTTTTTGATTAAGCAACATTGCATTTGTTTAAAGAAAAAACCATTCAAAAGAGAATTTAAAATTATTCAAGAGAAATATTTTTCCTAAATTAAGAACATTTTTCATTCATATCATATTAATCCTTGAGCAATCTTAGAATCAGCATACCTTTTTGTTTTTCGAAAAAAACTCCAAGATCATCCCTTATTAAGAGTTTAAAATGATTAAAAAAGACCCATATCTAAAAAAATAAGGAACACAGCACTATTGTTAAGAATCGTATTGGACATAAATGACTAGCCAAAATGATCCAGTTTAAGATATCAACCCTACAATAGCATGTTCGCATCAAATTTGTACCCTGTGTCTCAGTGAGAGAGTTGAAAATTGACATTTTCATGAAATCGGTAAAAAACAGCCCCACAAAAAATGTATAGAATCGTAAGTTCGGTTGCGAAATTCACATGCATTTTAGCACATTGAATCCAAATCTGATGCCAAAAAAATTCACACACCCCCAAAATATTTATATGTAATAAAAAACCATCCCTAAAAGTGAACAGTATGGTAAGATGGATCAATTTTGTAAATAATTTATGTCAAATACGATTATTAAAAATAGTATCGTTTTCCTCAATTTTTTTTAGATGATGGCATTTTTAAATTATTTTGTTTCTCTTATCAAGGGGTAATTTTGTAAAGAATTTATGTCAAATACGATTCTTAAAAATAGTATCGTTTTTCTCAATTTTTTTTAGATGATGGCCTTTTTAAATTATTTTGTTTCTCTTAACAAGGGGTAATTTTGTAAAGAATTTATGTCAAATACGATTCTTAAAAATAGTATCGTTTTTCTCAATTTGTTTTTTAGATGATGGCCTTTCTAAATTATTTTGTCTCTCTTAACAAGGGGTAATTTGGAATTTTTTCGAAAAAAAAAGTTATCCTCGACTTAGAATAGCCCAAGTATTAATACGATATGAATAGAATTTTGACTGCCTCTTTCCTGTATCCATAATCGACTATCGAAAAACAGACGAGTTTAAGGCTTCTTTTGAGGCCACTCTTAGTTTGTCAAAGCGTTTTTTGATCGAAAGGTTTACCGTTACTGAGTACTGGTACTCTGCAGTTCTTCATTACTATTTCGGACGATAAAACTTGTTCGATTAACATTTGGAATCTAAAAAATAAAAACTCCAAAAATAAATTAAAATTATTTGACTAGGAAAGAAAATTACAATTATTAAATTAGTTGAAATATAAAACAGTTTCTGATTGTTTTTAACTTTTCAGTGCAATTTCTTGAGGTCGACTTAGAACTTTTTAAATAACTTATTCACAATTTAAGCCAATACTTAATAGTTTTTTTTATTATACTTCAAATAACTGCTCTAAAACTGTATCAGCATATGAAAAAATACTAAGGTCATAGGAAAGTAATTGTTATTTGCTAATACAATATAGGTACTTAAAAAAACATATAATATAACAACAGTTCAACGCAAACAAAATTATTTATCAAATAAATAAAATACATTTTCTGTAGATAAGCAGGTAACTAATGTTTTGCTTTTAACACAATTATTAGTTATTATTTATTAGTTTATGATTGAACTTTACATTTTAGGAGTTTAGGTATAATATGTTATTCTTATAACAAAATAAAAAAAAGTTTTTTTTTAATCATCTCGTCAAATTTAAGGCATTTAGCGTAAATTATCTCAGGATATTGCACTCTACAGGAAATACGTTAACGCAAAAGTTTTCGAAACCTTAGCACATTAACTGCCAATATGGTAGGACATAAGAATTATCTAAATATGTATTTTCCGTTTTGCAAACCAACATATACGAAAGTGTGTATTTAATTATTTTACAGAAGTATTACAATCATTTTACTAATTTTTGAGGAAAATTCTTTTTCTTTACGTTGTTCAGTGTCATTACCGCTTTTAATACGCAATCACTTATTGACATAAGGCAAATCTAGTAACTTTTCTTAGGCTCCACGTTGGGCGCCATATTTAGGACCAAAAAATTTCATAATATAATTCTTATATTGCTTTTAGGGCAACAATAAAAATTAGCGAGGAAAAAGGAAGGTACAATTTTTTATTTCTGGAAAATAAATTACATTATGCTTTAAAAAGAGTCGAAGTTTGTATACCTGTATGTACCCACATACTTTATAAAAAGAAAAGCATTTAAAATATTAACGCAAAAGGTAAAATTGCGTGGGTGTTGTCATGCAGGTAGATCAAGCATATGAAATAATAATAGAATGAACGAAGCGCCCCCGAAATCCAGGTCAGGGTGCAGGGGGCAGCTAGAGGCGCCGGCCCTGGGCCCCACCTGAATGCGCGCGCTCACCTGGCGGCGTCGCGGCGGCGGTTGGCGCCGCAGTCCGAGGCAAGCACCGGCCGCCGCAGCACCGCGTCTTACCACTGCGACATCACCCACTCACGCTCTCACCTGGGCGCCCCACCCCCACGTCCCGCCGCCGCGCCGCCGACGGCAGCGACGCCGTCTCAGTCGAGTTCCGCACGGTCCTCGATCTACTGCTCCACGTCCACGTTACGCACTGACCGACAGATAGCGCGACCGCGGCCACTTGCCCCGCGCGCGAGTTAACGTGTTTGTTGTGATAGCCGGCTTAATCCTTTGGCCAACCCCAGTTAAAATCGTGGAGGCCCTGAGCGCCCCCAAGAGAGGCAGGCATCCTCCGCCGTCGGGAGACTCGCGGGTCCCTGCCGCAGCCACCTCTGCCACGCCGCCACCGTCCCTCAAGAGGGTCAAGCACGAGGGAGTTCATCAGGACCAGGATATGGAAGCACCCCTTAGCGTCGCTCTAAGTCAAAGCATGGATTCTGTGAACACTAACAATGGAGAGGAAGAGGTTTGTAATTTATCCTCATTATTTATAAAATTTGTTGATCCCAGAGAAAAGAAATATATTAAAACAAACACGGCAAAAATTTATATTTCTGTATGAATTTTTTACCGTAATAAATAATATTTCCTCAAATTATTAGGTTCATCTTTTTAGAAATTAATAAAAGCTGAGTAATATATACTGAAGGGTGGGTTTCATGTTTATGTTGTATTGTCATGGAAACTGTCAGATCCGGCCTAGAAAAATGTTAGGATTTTTTTTGGTTTTATCTGGTAAATTCTTAAAAAATATATTTACATGTTTATATTTAGATATATAAGACGCAAAAATGAAATTTCACGGCTCTTTAGGGCGTTATTTTAATTTACTATTGTTGACTGTAAAAACATTTTGCAACTTTTTAAATTTTCTGCTTCAGTTTAAGAACACCATAGAACTAAGATAAAAATATTAATTTTGGCCTGGGTGTTAATTGGTTTTATTTCATTCATTATTCAAATTCAGGTCAGCTGTCAAAAGTGCCACGCTTATTTCTTTGAGAAATTTGAAACATTGACGGGAGATATACTGTTAAGTTTTTAAGTTATAAGTTAATCTATCAATAAAAACGTGCAACACAGTTTATAAAACATACCATCCTTTTCTAATTATATTATCTAAAAGGATACAATGCTAAATAGTGAAATGTATTCAAGATTAATTAACTCCGACTAATTGACTTCATTGTTTCGGATTGTTCTTTTCAAATATTTTTAAAATTATTCCAAGCGCGTTTGACCCCTGCTATGGTGTTAGACTTGAGAATAGATAAGCGTTGTTGCTGTAAAAATGCATACTTTATATTTTTATTTTATATTCCGTGTACTCTTGTTGTATGTGTCTTTTAAATATGAAATTTTTTCCTAATAATGCAATTCGATACACTTCAAAGTTATCTTTGATATATAAGCGAATCAGTTGTAGAGGAACATTTAGCAATTCTCAAAATATTACTTGAAGAACTACCGCTTCTTTGTGTGAAATGTTTTAGATGTGTTTAGAACATCGCTAAAATAACTTTGGACAAATACTGTTAAAACATTGGGAGGAATGGCGCATCCAGAGGTAGGGGGCGGTAGGAGCGAACATCGCCACGAAAGGTAGAAAAAAATGTTTTTTCATAAACCCAAGTATCCCAGAAACACATACCTGAGAGATAGGATTAAGATTTTGTAATTTAAATGATTACTTTAAATATTATTTCTGATAATAGTAATAATAATAAATATATAAACATGCGTTAAAATCATTATAATTGTTATTATTTTCGTTTTTATCGATCAATATTTATAATTCCAATTAGTACATAGATTGATCACCCCTGCTTTCCTAAATGAACAGGGAGATTTAAATATTCCGTTGATTAAGAGTAGAGTTTATTAAATTGATAATAAAAAGTTTTCTGTATATTGCATATATTTTGGATACACTGTATAATTAAGTGAATGCAAACCATAGAAATCCAAATAAAAACACATTGCCTGTTTTGTTGTCTGAATTAGTATTTTCAATAAATTTCTGTGAATTTAACGTTTTCAAAATTATTATCTTTTTTGAGAAATATAGTTTCTTTTAAGAACATTGGCAATATTATGGAAATTTAAACATTGTTTATGTTTTTTATATAATTCCCGAATTTCAAAGAAAAATAACTTGGGTGTTAAGCTCATTTAGCACGTTCTCGTTTAGAAAACTTAAATAATAGCATATAGTTGTTAGCCGATTATTAATTAAGCACTCGTAAGATATTTCTTTATATACTTGTAAAAAGTGTAACTAAATTTGCCTACGTTGTTCGTATTTCATCGTTTCAAATTTTTGATCATACCAGGAGATTTACGCAGCAACAAGTTTATTTGACCGTTGGTTATGGTCGGTGGAGAATGGTTGACACATACAAATATTTTTATTTAATTTTGTTTTCAGCTCTTTAGTTTGTCGTGACTCCTTTGAGTATTTTTACGTATTAAAAATTACTACAAATACGACGTTTATAATTAATTTCATCAAAAAGAGAATTTTAAAACTATTTTTATCGATAAATATTGTTAGATATATATAAGGATAATATATAATCGGTGTATGTACTAAGTAATAAAAGAACTCGCATTATTTATCAACACTTTTCCAAACATAAATAAAAATATTATCACGTAATTCACCAACCACACAACGGGCCCTAGTTCTGACGATATGCTAATTCTACGGGGAAATTCGTCGTTCTAAATGTGCTGTTTCAGTAGCGGGGTTATGCAAGTTTAACGCTTACATTCATATATTTCTTTTGAAGTTTCTGTGATAAATTACTGAATATCATTTTTTATAATATAATATATGCAATGTGGTTCGCCTCATTTAATAATAGTTTAATCCGAAGTTTACTCATATTTGTATGTATAGATAATTACATTTCTAGTTTTGTATGATGCAAAATTTTCAAAACCTGTTGCTGCTTGTTTTCCAAAACATCTACAATGTACAATAAAAAGAATTAGAGATTGTTCGAAAACTTATACGCGTAGAATTTGTTCTTGTTTCAATGCCTTGTTAAAACAATAATTTGGACTAACTAACATTTGTTCCCAGTAGAAGAAAATAAGGTGATTATTTCGATTAAGGGAAATCTAGGAAAACAACGTTTTTTTTAAATTCATCCCCCTATTTGAGGTCGTAGAACACGATTTTGGCCTTGGTTTCCACAATTTTTTTCTTAGTTTTCTAGAAAACACAGAACATTTTTCACTTTAAGTTTCATTTTTTGGTTGCATCTACAAATTTCACGCTTACTTATTTAATAACAAAATCACAACTTACATCTGTCAGCAATGTCATTTATCTTAATAGAGAGATAATTTGCGCTGGTACCATAACATAAATAGGATTTTTTTAAAATTAAAGTGAGAAATGAAGAAATTCTGAATGCAGTAGAACTAGTTTAACGAGTTTCCTATATTCTTTTTCATGCAGTTAAAGAAAAAATATAAAAACAGTTTATTTCCTGCAATTACAACTTTGGTCCTCTCTCCATGCGAGTTTCGACCACCGAAAGGTTTCATCCGTGGAGCTCTAACGAACCCAGAGCAACATTCATAGGAAACAGCTGTCTTTGTAAAATATAAATCCCGAGCTTTGTCGGCAGGATATTAAACTTGCAGACTTTTTCGAGGTCAGACATGGATCGGGATAATGCGAAGTTTAAAAATTTAAATTTTAGTAAAAAATTAAGTTGCCTATATTTTCTTTTAGCAGATGAAGGAAAAATATAGTTTATTTGCTGCAAATATAACTCTGGTCCTTTCTCCATACGCGTTTGGACTTCCTAATGATTGCTCTTGGTTCATCACAGCTCCACTAATGAGAGAATTAGGTAGTCAAAACGTGTATGAAGCGAGGACCAGAGCTGTAATTGCAGGAAATAAACTGTATGTATATTTTTTCTTTAACCGCCTACAGGAGAATATTGGCAACTTGTTAACATAAATATGATTTTTGTTAAAATATATTTTCCTCTTCTGTCTTCTTGCTTAAGACTCATTCTCCTTCTTTTATTTGATATTACGTATGAATAAATTAGAATTAAGTTCAATGACAGTTGTTAATTGGGCAAATTTTTCGCGGGTAAGTTTGCATAGCAACACTTGCAAATTCTGAAAAATTGCTGAAAAAAATGAGCGCTAGTTGGGCAGGAATAGAACGGTCAAAGAAGAGTCTTTTGGGCGACACTCAAAAATGAATACTAGTGGGAACTACGATAGTGTCTGATTGTTGGAAGGGTTAGCAGACGAAGGCTTCCGATCTTTGGCTTTGTACAAAATCTCGTAGATTTCTCTTACTGAAAACATTGATATGGTCTAGTGGTATTTACGGGGAGATGTTCCGTAATTTGATTGGCGCGAACAACACTTCCATGGCCACATAGAACGATGAAAATCATTAATAATACTTTGCGTTTATTGGTTATTTCTTTGTAACGCCTAGTTCAGCTGCTAATCTTGGAATTAGAATTTTATAAACCATATTATTTTTTACAGGAGCTTTCTCATTAACTTTTTTCTCTGGCAGAGATCGTCTCGTCTTCACGAGGTCTCTGCTGGAAAATAATATTTTTTAATTAATATATCTAGATCAGTTTAGGTTAGTTTTAGTTTTAATTAGACCATTTTATGAAAGTAACTGAAAACAAGCTAAACCTAAACTAACCAGAACCAACCAAAACTTTTAGTTCAGGTTTGGATTAATTTTATACTTGTTTTTAGACTAAAAAAAATTAAAAATTGTCGTCTGAGATGGACAAATGGACCACTTATAAAATCTATGAAAAAGATTAAATTGGTCCAAATTCCGGGAGAAGATAGTTCATTTGATGCTGAACAAAGGCTCTCAAAGGCACAATCTTGAAAAATGGACACTTTTCAAAATAAAGGGGGTGTAAAACTAAAAACCCCCCTGGAATGGAAAAGCTCGCTGGAGGCAAGTGAATGCTCCAAAAGACTTGATAAAGGCAAGCAACTAATTCACATATCTCCAAAAAGCTAATCCAGGTTATCTGCGATGAGTATTGTCCCTGAATGATATATCATCCCCTAAAATGCCCTTGGAACCAAGCTCATCTTCAAAACCTAAAGAGTGGACAATCGAACAGAGCACTTGTGCTCTGTATTACCCAGAATCAACGAACTTGGACGTGACGAGTATTTGATTCCTTGTGCGTGTGCATGCTAACAATTAAAGAACAACACGGCGCATATTACAAATATGGCCTGTCCACACTTGAAACCAGACTGGCCTCTTTACCACCCTATGAACTGATTTATCTTATTAACTTCTATTGGGTTGACTATTGCATGTGTTTGTGTGTTATATACAGTATTACTGTCATATACATCTCTCTCTCAATCAGGTACTCGTCACATTCACATTCGTTGATACTGGGTAAGGCAGAGCACGGGTGCTCTATTCGGTCGTTCACTCTCTAGGTTTGGAAGATGAGCTTGATTCCATGGGTACTTTGGAGGATGAAGTCCAGTTTTGCGAGGTTGATATACCATGCTGGGGCAATACTCATTGTGCATAAACTGGAGTAGCTTGTTGGAGATATGTGGAGAAGTTGCTTGCCTCTATAAAGAATTTTAGAGCATTCGTTTTCAGTTTTGCACCCCCCTTTGTTTCGATAATTGTCCATTTTTCGGAATTGTGTCCATTTGTTTAATATGAAATGAACTACATTCTCCTGAAATTTGGACCAATTTGACCGATTAGCCTTTTCCATTGGTTTCGTGCGGTGTCCTTTAATTTTTTTTCAAAATAAGTTTATGTAATAAAAATAAAAATAGATATATCTGGCAACGTAGCTTTTTAAGTAGTAATAAATATAAATAATATTTTTTTTTGTTAAAATGTGTATAAAAATAGTTGACATCTGTTACATATAATTTATTTTAACTAGTAATATCAATAATAATTACAAAAGCTCGATGTTTTTTCAAGAAATAAAAATGACTGTGAAGTAAACAGGGTGTTTTTTGCGTTGGAAAATTAAGGAAAAATTCATCAAAATCGTGTTTTACGACCTCGAAGTAAGAAATTTTTCTAGATTTCACTTAATCGAAATAATCAGCCAAAGCAATATACATAATAAAATAAATTAATATAGTTAATAAAAATCATTTTTGCTAAATTTATTTATTAGCTCTGTATCTTTTGCCTATTTTCTTGGCTATTCCAATATATAAAGGTCACGTTTTCTCTTTGATTGGCGTAAAGGCATTATTATAAATTATTTTTTAGTGACTTTGATTGTATTAAACCAAGAACATTAATATTATGTTGGTAATGAAAAAATATAATTGGCCATAAATGTTTGTGACTAAATAACAATTGCATCTGATCAATTTCTTATATATAAGTCAAAAGCGGGGTGGGAGTTTCCGAAGGAAATCAACCCTAATTTATAAAATCAGTGATAATGATTGCCGTATATGGACGAGGCTTCATCATATTTTAAAGTAAAATATTGATTAAAACGGTTTTAATGAGGTCATGAATCAATAAATCGAAGAGGTGGAGAGCCTTCGGACCTAAACAATCCTCATGTTTACAGGAAAGTTGAAACAATAATTCTCGAAGATTCTTGATTTGAATGATTAAATGAATTAAGAAGATAGGGTTAAGAAACCCTTGCACTGCATCCTGAACAATAATTGTATTGTTTATTATGTTTTTTTTTATTTGAACATATTAATTGCCTTAATCAGGTCTAGAAACCTGTTCACTAGTTTGTTCTCTTGATAGAGACCCTCAGTATCGATCCTTAAATGTGTCTCCAGTAGGTTAGATTTTCGCATTCGAAGATTCTTTCGTCCTCTGTCACATTTGTTGGTTCTTCATTATGAATGCCTATGTAGGTTTTACCTTAAGTTGTACACACCATGGTTTCTTCAGCAATAACTTGATATGTGTTCGGCAATGTGGTTTTATAGGTTCTGGTCTTAATGGTTTATCGACCATGAATTTCACTCACGAGTAGCGGTTCTGGTTCAATAAATGTTGTAGCAGACCTCCCCCCCTTGTTTTCTGGTATCACCACAAGAGGAGCTTGGTTGTGTTCTACCAGGACAATAAGATTCCAATCTCTGGGCTCTTTAAATTTTCTCTGGTGGGTTTTTAGCGCTGGCGTTTAGGAAGATGAAGATGGTTCTGTCCCTGTAACTCAGCTTCAGATTCTCTTTGACACAGGTATCGACTGTATGTGTTTTCATCTGAAATGCAGTAGTGTGTTGCCCCAGTACCTCATTTTTATTGAGACTGTGGATAGCGCCATGTATTTAAGTTTTTGTGTTGAGTCATCTCTGGACCCGTATGCAAACCAGACGAAATTTTCTAGCTCACCTCATGCTTTACAGTGAGTTTGAATGGTGTAGGGTCTGTTAAAGTTGTAAGTCTTTGGCATGGTATAACTGTTCGTCTTTAATAACGAATTTGTGACTGTGCCTTTAATGCTGGTGTGTCTGAGGATAGGTTCAGTCCACCAGGATATATTGATATATTTTGTTCCAGTCTATATGGGCCCTTTCTCGCCTCAGTCTTGGGGGGGGGGGGATTTAGTAGAGTTTCTAAGACTGCTGTAGAGATACCCTTCATATCTTCCGTAATGAATAGGTTGAATCGTCATTCGAAAGTAACTAATGTTTCAAAACCATATCTGAACGAAGCATTTCGACAATTCTACGTGTTTAAGCTTATAAAAGAAACTGAAAATAAATAGTTTCTTATGTCTCATGTATTCACAGTTTTTTTTCCTAAACACGTTAGATTCTGAATTATCCGGCCGACCCTGGATTCTCTAACCAGGAAAGGTGGTCAAATACAACCACCTTCAAATGACCTGTAGTGTAATTAAAACTTATAACCAATTTAAATGGTTGGATGTCCAATTTTTCCTGCTTTTTATTTTTGCAATAGAAAATAATTTAAAAAATAACTTGTCCTCAAGATAACTTTTAAGGTCATGAGGAGATGGCTGGGCAAAGATCCTACAAGTTTTGTATCTGAAGTTTTTTTCTAAACCCCTTAGTTTCTTATATATGTGTATGATACATCTTTTTCTCCGTAGATTAATCAATCAATCATTTCTGAACATATCTTCACATTTATCTTAATTTTGACCATACTCTCTTTAGGTGCACCTATAATGCGAAGTTAGAAATTAGGAATTAAGTAACTAATAATCCTTTAACGCAGTGTGTCTTAACCTTATAGTATTTGTGTTTCTGGTTTCCAGACCCCTCTCAATCACGCCTTTCTCCCTTTTTAAGGACTTTTTGTAGTATCTATTTCAATTTATTTTACTCATTTTTTTTGTCATAAGTTCATTATCTCCCTATAAATAGTAAAATTATACAACTCTTTTTTTACACGGCATTTTCCCACGAAAAGCACACATCATGGGTTGAGTATCGCTGTTTTAACGAAATAAGGCCGGTTTTGTACATACAGGAATTATAACTAAAATTTATTTCAAAATTTTCCTAAAAATTTTCATATATCTAATTTACTGCTTGATACATCAAAGATTTATTGACAAAATGTTTAAGAAGATTTTCAGCAAAAAAATATAGAACTTGTTCTATATTTCTATGTCTAAAATGTGGAGAATTGCGGTGTACCTGAATTGTGGTACGCTTAATATACTCCTAGACGGGAGGCCAAGGTTCCTTTAATCTCTTTGCTGAATTGCGGCATGCTCAGTTTAAAAGATCCTGTAAGAGATAGTTCAGGTTGTTTCAAGTAAGTCTCCACTATACTTGTCATTAGAAATTTATTAGTTCTTATGAATATTTGTAACACGTTTTTATAATATTGTATCTTTTAGTTCATGGTTCATGTTATTAAATATGTTAGAAATTTAATGGTAATTGTACAAATTTGTAAGATATTTTATAATAAAAATGTATATTTCTGTGTGATCGCCTGTATTTATCAATAAAACTGTTATATTTTTCGGTACCCCGGTTGAAATACGAGTAAACTGACCTGGTTGGAATGCGTACCGCAAACAGTTTTTTTTTCAATTCTTGGAAAGAGTACCGTAATTCGGGTTCCACGAGAATCGACGCAGAATAAAACCGCCCGCATTTGGCTACCTAACCTCAATATTTTTCCATTGTTTTTTGATAGTCTGTGCATCTTTTAGACTTGAATTCGTATTCTGTTGTATAAAAAAATGGTTTTACGAACATTTTTAGCAAAATTATGAGATAAATTTAGGCTCTAATTCTTGTATGTGTAAAATCGTTTTTTGGTAGTAAAAATGAACGACAAAACAAATCAGTTTAAAACTGTACAATTGTTTAACCACAAACATCCTTAGAGTTGCTAAAAACGAACATATCCAGTTAGTAAATTTTACTCATTGCTCTACTGCTAGAGCTCCCTTCATTGTTGCATCCAAATTTAAAAAATATTCTCATGCTACGTTAAAATCAATATCTGTTACAATAAGCGCTCCTGAATTTATGATCTGAGTTATTCAAAATTATCTTAAAAAGTTCGAATTGGATTGTTTCAAAATGGCCTCGGGCTGGAAACAAATAACCTAAATTGAGAAACAAGTTTTTCTTTTAAGCTTATGACTCCTATCATGTTTTTATGTCTGGTATTCTTATTAAATTTGTTTTTAGTATTGGGGGAATAAATTGAAAAAATTAAACATATTATTCCATTATGACAGGCCTGAGTGGTTATTGGTTATACCTGTATAACTCTTATCAGTTTGTATCACGTTGGTATAAAGTAGTTGAACTTAAATACTTTTCGTCATTTTATATAAATTTATCTTACTTTAAGACATTGAATAGATAGCATAAAAGCTTAACGTGTAGAAAAAAAAACAACTTTTTAATGTATTTATTTATATACTAAAAAGTTCAAAGCAATAAAAAAACAATAATTTTAGTTATTTTGAGCTAATACGGCACTTAATAATAACTTACTGATCTAGGGAAATTTCGAACTCCCTATATCACATAATCGATGTCATTTGTACGTCCTTTGTCTGTCAAATTGGAGAGTTCTCTGAATACCCAGAATATAGTAATATTACTTGATAAGAGCTGTTTAGCACGGATCTTTGTACCACCTTTAAAAAAAAAATATTCTACTAGAATAAATACCGATTGTCGTCTTGTACTCGTCGTCGGAGTACGAGAATTTTTTTTAAATTTTCGTCACGTCAATAACAATCATGTCCCTTCTCGGATTTCATGTTGTATTAACAGTTTTTATTTACCTTTCGCAATTTTAACTATTTCTCGATTTTAGCGAGACGTCAACGCACCTCGCCATTATTCGGTATTTTTATACTCATTTCCGGGAATATGGACCTATTTAGGCATTTACCGGGATTAATTTTATCCTTCAGGAAAGGCGGAAGTTCGTTTACGTCGGGATTAATTTATTGTAAGAATTTTTTCATTATCAATTATTTGTGTAAAACCCAAGTTTTAACACAAATCAGGGGTTGTTGGTGAAGTCTTGCCAAACCTCCAGAGTAGAATAAAAACTCTAGCCGCGTCATCTTTTTTCTCACCTACCGGGATAGAAGGGGAATAAGTGAAGCTCAGAGTTAACGAAGATTAATTAAGCTTTAATTTTGTTTGGGAACACTTTTAGGGAATGAGTTATTTAGGAAAAGGTTATCAAGTAACATTCCTCTTTGACTCTTAGTTTTTTTTTTTAATTCAGTACTGTTTTCCGCAAGTCAAGTTCGGGATTATTTTACTCTCACGTTCAGGTTTATTTGTTAAAATCGGGCTTTACATAACTTTATACACCAAGCTGACTATTAGTCACAAAGTCAATATCAGGTTATCTTCACTTGGCCACGTTCTGGTAAAAAACCTTTTGTTGTATAGCTCTGGCGAGCATTACACTCGACTCGTAGCTCTTCCTGAACCGAACCTACGATCGCTTGGATTTATTGACAAGACCCTTGCTCTAAATCCCGAATTATTTACCTTTCCTGTTAATGTAAGAATTCGTACGCGCCACTAACCTCGCCTTTTTATCGACGGTCATTTTAATTTCAATTTTGGTAACGTAAGACACGTGCACGATCTTTATTTTCAGAAGAATTTGTCCTAATAAGGGAACGAGCCCCCGAGAACCAAGCTCGATCCGAAAAAGGACGAGTTGACTCCAAAAGAGCAACCCGTAATGTCTTTAATTACACCGCTGCCTTTTCGTTTTTATATCAGTGGTGACGTCGCATTCTGAATTCGGGGCAGTACCGAGTCAAAGCGCCGCCACCGCGCCGCTTAATTTCTGGGTTTCCCCTTTTCGGCAATCGAAGAATTGTAGTTTTAGCACTGTATGCCGTATTATTTTATTTATTTAGGGAGCTTTGGACATTAAATCTGAAATTTAATATTTTGTCGTAAAATAAGCGTATTTTCACAACAATATTTGTGAGAACACAGTTTCAAAATTAGTATATTTCGTTCTTTTCTCCACTATTAAATTATATTAAAAATAAGAATTATTTTTTCGTATTTTATAATGCTTCTCGGCACATTTTCTAATCATTTTTGAAAAAGGCAATATAAATAAAAATGAGGAGGAGGAACTGATATTTAATGTGAAGTTACTATATATAAAATATTTTTGCTTAAAAACGGCAGGAGCAATTTCTTGTATTTGCTGTGACTTCAAATCGAAAACTGGAGAATTCCTTAAAAATCCTTAAATTGGCAAAATTACCGAATTCTGTTTAACTATTGGATTGCTTGCTGAAGGCTGTAAAGCTGGACATTGTGATAGATCCTCTACGTTGTTGGCTTCACATGTATACCTTTTTGGGCTGGGTCTATAGATGATTTAGATGCACATTAAGTTGGGAAAATGATACGCGATTATAGCTAATTTTCAATCAAAATTTACAATCTACAATCAACTTCACTGTTTTGTAACAATTAATGGCCACTTTTATAAATTAATGAGAATAACTGTGAATTCATTAAAAATTGACATTTTCCATCAATGTAGCAAGGAGAGTGGCCATCACAGCCCCCAAGACGCAGTCCGGCAGCGAAACACGCGTGGTGTGAGCTAAGCTTTAATGTAAAAATATGTGTCTCGATGATAAAAAATATAGGATATAAAGCTATCTAATAAAATTTTGCTATACATATTTGTAAAGAATGCTTAATGTATTTATTAATAAGTCATTCGGAACGGATAAACAACAAGAAAAACAAAAATCACTAATTTGTTATTCTAGAAGGTTTTTTCTCTTTCAATTTAAAGAAGTACGGTAGTCCATGCCATAGGTAAAAATTATTGCTGTTTTTGACGTAGACACTGAGATGGATGAGAACTATTCAGGGGTGTTGGCGGTAATGTAAGAACAAACCCTACATAAAATTTAACAACAAAAAATAGGTTGGGGCCAAGAGGGAGGGGGGGTGGGGGTCAAATTTGGCTAAAACAGGTTTCTTGAATCTACAAGCTAAGGAATTCATTTCATTCAAAAGTTGTAGAGATTTTAAAAACCTAGAATTTGTGCTATCATTTTCGTCAAATTGTTACTGCAAAATTAACTTTTTTTTTGCATTTTTGTGATTTTAAAGCGAAAGCCTCGTCATTTTGAACAAAATGATATTTTATAATAGTAAGTCGGATAATTTGTTGCTCAGATATTGCTATTTGTTGATTTCAAGATGCAAAATTTTGATGGATATAGTTTCTTGCGGGTGAACATTTTGACCTCCACAAAGGCTCAATCTCTTCGTGAAGGCCAAATTTTTCATATCTTCTTAGGGGCAAATGAAAAAATTAATTTTCAACCCCTCAAATATCGGTCTAAAAAAGGGGGTGTGCCATATTCATATTTTTTTGAGCTGCTCCAGATTTAAATAAAACCCCGAAATTGGTCCGTTCATTGCTGAAATACGACAAGTTTTTTCGAGCGTTGCTGATTTGAAGCTGCGAATTCAGTTTTCTCACGCGCGCGATAACTCTATTTCTTTAAAAAAAACACCCCCTTTTTTGCCCCTAACAAGATATGAAAGTTCAGGCCTTTACGAATAGATTGAATCATTGTGGAGGTCAAAATGTTCACTCAAAAAAAAAAGTTCAATCAACATTTTGCGTTTTGGGATAAACAATTAGCAATATATCAGCAACAAATTGTCCGGTTAAGTATTATAAAATATCATTTTGTTCAGAAAGATGAGAGCTTCACTTTAAAAGCAAGACAGTGCAAAAAAAAGTTAATTTTGCAATAAATAATTGATATGAAAAAAATGGCCGATTTTGAGGGTTTTTTGGTCCCTTTTGCAATAATAAATTAACAAAAATTATCACATAAAAACACAAATCTTAGGTTTTTAAAATCTCTACAACTTTTACTTCAAACTTGTTTACCAAAATGTGTTCCTTGGCTTGTAGATTCAAAAAACCGGTTGTAGCACCTTTTGACCCCCCCACCATTTTGGCCCCTACCTTTTTTTTGCTGTTACATTTTATGTAGGGTTTGTTCTTATATTGCCCCCTACACATTTCTTAATTTACGTCAATATATTTACCTATGGCTAGGACTACGGCACTTTTTACAAAAAAAAAGGAAATAATAATACTTATTTGGAGTTTTATTTTTACGTTTTGTCAATGAAAATCTATAACTTCTAGTGTTTTTTTTTTAATTTTAGTCATTATCATCCGTGTTATCGCTGGCCGCGTTGCAAACATCTGTAATATGATAAAATGTGTGATTAGAACAAGAGCCCAAGTTGTCCCTCAATGTGCCTAACCTGTTAAAAACATCATAAGAAAAAAACATTTTTAACAGTCACAATGAGAGTCGCAAGATGCTTCATTATCGTGATTATTGATATATGAAGATTAAAAGTGATCGGCGATAACGACCAAATTTTCGCCATTAGTAGGTAGATAATAATAAGACATTGTTCCCGGGAATGTGTAAATATTTTTCTTCTTTTTTTATATACTTCCAAAACTCTCTTTTACCACCACCTAATACCAGCAACAAAAAATCAGATTGACACTTGACAAATAACTGCCAATGGATAAATAAACCGTCTTGTCGAGAAATTACGAAAAGTCAGCATTATCAAAAATGTATATTCTAATATTTAATATAATTTAAAGGTGGCGAGAATCCCCATAACGTCAAAGGTATTTTGGAATAGTTATTTGGTGACACTTCAAATGATATACCCTGTATTTTATTCTATCCAAACATGTAAAATTGTACTATTTTGGTGGATATTAATCTGCGTCTAATGATCCACAAAATTTTTCGATAGCGAAGTCAATAATATTAAGGCAGAATGATTTAAAATAAATTGGTACTCACCACGTTATGTATTTTCTATTAGTCTTGCTATATTTACAGTTACTAAATTCATAGCAATAATATTCCTGAGGAAGTATGACTTCATGCTAAGAATATTAATTAGTATTAATGAGTGTTGCAATACAATTTCAGCGTTACTTTGTGTGTTGATTTACCATCACATTTTAATTATAATAGTATTATTAATTTAATAAATTTATTAGGTTTGGGTTTTAATAGTCCCTGAGGGAACAAAATATGTTGTTTTTAATTTCTTTCGATAGATTGATGTAATTTAGGAATTAATATTTTTTAATTGTTCTCCGTTTAAGATAGTCTAACTAATTTGCCGTTATTTAAAAGCATCTAAATTGATATTTCGGTAATATCCAAAACTATAAAAATATAGAACTTATAAAATAACATCCTGGGGTGGGGGCCTAAATTAAAATATTCGGAAAAGTAGTCATATTCTTGTTAAAGTGCATCTATAACTAGAAGTTGAGTTTTAAAAATTAATTAGCCTATAGTGCTTTAACGAAATAAGGCAGTAAAGAATGAACGAAAGAACAGATCTCTTTAAAACTAGACTTGTTTAATCATAAACGTTCTCTGTGTCACTAATCCCTCTACTACTAAGCTGCTTTTAGACTCGTAACTTGCAAATTGAAAAAACTCTTAAAGTTTGTGCCTCTTTAAATATTGAACAAAAAAACCGGTGTTTCTGAATTTATGATCTGAGTTATTCTAAATTATTTAAAATAGTTCGTAAGGGCCTAAGCCTGGATCTGGATTTGTAGTGTGGACTAGGCACCGCTGCATTTAAAACTACTCAACCGGTTGCCCAGCCTACAGATTTAAAGTAGCCGATGAAGTCCCAAGAGATATTTCCCTTTTGTCGGCCAAAGTGGGCTCGTCTAGCATTGATCATCATTTTAGTGAAAGAGCGGGACAGTTGCATAGAACATTTTCTACAAGTCTCATCCTATGCTTCACAACCTCGACATACTGTGTCGCATACTGTCATGGTTTTTTTCAATAAGGGTGCGCCAATTTTCCAATGGAATAAAACAATCTGTGTGTGAGGTATTAACGAAATTCTTTTTTTTATTTGAAAGGCTCATGTATGCCATTATGTATGAAATACATCGTTCAAATGTCCACTGCAGTTTCTCACGGTGGCACGGATCCGAGTGGTCCAATTTTCAAAGACTCTGCCGCATAGATCCGGCTGAATTTGAGTGGTTTCACTGGTTACGTTGACTTCAAGGACATTGGTTGATGGCGGCTTGTTGGCATAGACTTGCGACTTCAGGAAACCCCACAAGAAAAAGTCTAGCGGGATCCAATCGCACGATTTTGGTGGCCAATTCACGTCACCTCTGCTAGAGATAACGATATCCTCAAATTATTCGTGAAGAATATCTATAGCGGCATCCGCTGTGTGGCACGTAACACCATCCTGCTGGGACCATATGTCTCCTACCTCCATATCGTTCAATTTGGGCCAAAAGAAATCAGTTACCATAGTTCTGTAGCGCTCACCGTTGACGGTGATGGCCTCACCAACGTCGTTTTTAAAATAGTACGGATCACTGACGGCCCAAAATCCACACCAAACAGTAACTTTTTATGGATGCATTACCATCGAGTGAACCTCGTGTGGGTTGGCGTCGTCCCATATACGGCAATTGTGTTTGTTAAGATAGCCATTCATCCAAAAATGCGTCTCGTTGCTAAAGATGATTTTTCGGTCAAAATTGGGGTCCTCCTCCAAATGGCACCGAAGCCCAGTTAGCGAACAAACGGCGTTGTATATGGTCATTAATTTTGAGCTCCTGAGTTAGTTGAATCTCGTATGGGTGTAGGCCCAAGTCCTAACGCAAAATGCGCCAAGTTGTAGTCTGCGAAAGGCGGAGTTCTTGTGCACGGCGAGGAATTAACTGTATCGGGTTCTCCTGCACACGAACCGCGGCGATCTTCTCGGCTGATCTGGCGTTTCTTTGACGTACGGTATCAGCTGATTGTTTACCGAACAGGTCGTCTTGAATTTGCCCACCAACGTTGGAGAGTCGAGTTCGAAGGGCCACTGTGTCTGTCGTAAAATGCGCGCAACGGGCGCAACGTTTGCACTAACGAACACTCATTTTGATAATAAAGTTTTATCATTTGGACGTATTACTCAATTGTGTAACGTGTAATGCTGATTTGGTATCTGTAACAGAATAATAAGCAACAAATTAGACAGACGCCGTCGAAACAACATGGCCGACACAGGCTGCCAACATCGACCCGCCATTATTGAAAAACTCTATGTAAGTGTTTGTTTAGTTAGCAGTGCCCTGTGAAATTCCCTACGACTAATCGCTGTTTTTCTTTGGAGATTTCCAGTATATACTTTGTTTTTACATTTGCGTAATTTAACAATTGATTGAAGAATTTCTAGTTTCATCCATCATATAGCTGTGTCCAAATGGTCTAAATTCTGAAACAAATTTTTTTAAGTTTAGGATTTCTATGGTTATTTTTTTATTCTGTCGTATTTTTCGGAAATTAAATTTGTTTTTACCACTGTTGTGATAAATTTAAGAAAATATATACCTTTTTTTTTCAAGTTTTTCTAAAGTTTGTACAGGATTGTTTCAGAGACTCCAGCTTTTTTAGTACAAAAAACCCGTTATAACAGTCACATTACATTTTTCAGGCAAGTGTAAAATTTTGTGTACGAGTAAATATGAATATGAAGTAAGTCACTTTAGATATGGAGTCACCTCTAAAAAACAAAATGGTGGTCATTTCTCAGAAAAACGAATAAGTTATTCTATTTTTTCGATAATTTCTTATAACAATTGGAGTTTTTTGGGGTTACTGATTACGAATATAAATGATAAAGTGTATTGACATCGTTTTATAAAGATCACCGTTATGTTAAAAGGACAATCGCCAATGAATAAACAAATAGAGTATTTTCAAGAAATTACGAAAAACCGGCAATATCAAAAGGAAAATTGTAATTTTTAATATAATTTAATGGTGACGAACACCCGCTTAACGTTGGTGACATTTTGGAATACTTATTTAGTGATACTCCAAATGACCTATAGATTCATACAAGATGGTGGATTCAATATGGCAGCTAATTTTCCAAAATTATAGTGGAACGTAAACGAATTCCGCTTATCGTAGAAATTTAAAAAATCTACCTAAAATCAAAAGAAAGCGATTAAATTTTTAATTATAAATAAAATGACGACGCTTATTTCTTTTACGATTTCCATTATTTTACCAAAAACAATTAAAATTGCCGAAATTGAATTTAGTAAGTTTTTCCAGCCATTTTTGCACATGTTTCTAAGGTGTACCTCGTGGAGGCAACTTACGTAACACCTCTTTACTTATATTTTTAATATTATTCTAATTTTTTATAATTTTTAATAATTTTGTAGACTTTTAATTCTTTTTAAACAAATTTATGTATTGATTTTCGATATTTCAAATTAACTGCTCGATCTTTAACCAGCAAGCACTGAAGATGCCAAATGACATTTTGGCGAAATGTCAGTTTCCACAATAAACCAAACTAACGAGTGAGTAGACTCCCGGTATATTACAGAATCAGATATTTCCATCTGTGAAGCACTACGCCCTAACATACAGGGTGTTCAAAATATTTAAAAATATAGAATAAATATTAAAGAAAATGTTATTTAACCAAGTTATTTCGAAACTGAAAGCCTTAATACGCAATTTAATAAAAAAAAATAATAATAAAAATTAACAACGGATTTACCTAGTAAAATGTTATGGAATTAAAAATGTATCTTAACGATTTACTATTGAAATATTTAATGACAAGTACCCAAATGTTTATATAACTCGAAAAGTCGTGCGTAAATTAATTTAAAAATTTGCTGCTGCCTGGATGTGAAAAATATCAGGAAGATTAAAAAACCTTGGTAGTTCTTGACTTAAGACAACAAAATCCTAAATTACCCTTAAGGAAAAGAGCAGACACCTTAGGTATAGTTAACAAGTCCCATATTTATGTATAATAGTTTAGAATGCAAGATAGAGATGATTCTCGCCGTTTGGACTTTTGTTGGGTAATGGGTGAAAAAATTTTAGTTAATAAATTTTTTACAGGAATATTTCATTTTTCAACGAGACAACTTCTACGACTAGTGGGGAAGTTTCTTCACAAAATTGTAGGTACTGGGCACAGAAAAATCCGAATTTTAGAATTGCCACTCGTAGTCAAAAATTTGGTGCGGCGTAATGTATCACAGAATAATTGGACCTTATTTTTGAGTATAATTTATATCGAAATTCGTACATGGGAATTCTAACCTATTTTGTTATGATAGAATTGGACGATGAATATGCAGAATTATAAAAAAACATTATTTTTCAACACTCACTCTAGATTACGAGTGACAGACAGGTTAAATATTTATTTCCAGGATAAATGGTGGCCGTTTTGGTTTAATGGCTTGGACTGCTTGGTCGCCTGATCTAGCCCAATTAGATTATTTTCTATGGAGTTTGTTAAAGCAAAAGATTTACAATAAAGTTTTTGATGACAACATTGATCTACTAAAAATATTAGAGTCTAAAAGAGAAAATATAAAGCCTCTCCTACCATACGTACCATTTCCAGGGTCTATGATTTTGTTTCTAATGCAAAAATGCCGATCGGATTGACATTATGGGAGACTCTTTAAATTAAATGAGTTTTTATCGAAAACTGCTTCATCCGATTCACTAATCCCTATTTCAATTCTTTATAATAGAACAAAGAAATAATATAGAAAAAACAACATCTCGCTCTTTTTCTCTCTTTAAAGATGGCAACAACTGGACATTGGTTTAGGTAGATATGCCCAATTATTTTTTTAAAAAAGATAAATAAAGTCGACATGCTTCTTCTTTACAAAAGTTAAAAAATATTTATTATCATCCAATTTACATAAATTTCTTTTTTACTTTTTGCTTTTCTTTCTGCTTCTATTTGTGACATTTTAATTACGAAAATTTATAAAAATTCTCCACACTTGTTTTATAAAAAATGATAGGTTAAGTATAAAAAAAGAATAATTAACTATTAACGTACTTGGCATTCAATTCGATTCCATTTTAACGTGCAAAAACATTTTCCATGCGATGCATGTTAAAATATTATATCGAAACTTTAATCAGAAGCGCTTATTATGTAAATTTCACGTGGATGTAACTGCATCCGATAGGTATGTTACGTTATAAACAGTGTCATTTGCATTATATCACATCTAATACATCCCTTAACATCTCGCTCTCTTAAGTGACCTCATAAAAAAGTTCAGTGGATTAAGACCTGGTGATCTTGTATTTTTTGGTTACTCAGTTGTATCTCTTCTTCCAATCCATTTGAATATATTGGAAAACATGAAAATATTTTATTAAAAAGTGTGGTTTTATTTGTCTTACATGGTTAAACTTGAATACATTTTTTTATATTGATCGTACAATAATTAGGGTAAAGGAAATATCTATAACATCCACTTGAAAAAGAATACTGCCTTACTATTAGGTCACAAATTTCGTTTGTTACAAAATACTTTAGGATTATTTATTAAGAATTCCTTAATATTTAAGTTTTTTCTAAGAAAAAAGAGGCTTATTTAAAAAAATAAAATATATAAATAACTTGGGTAATATTTTCCTTCTCTTAAATGTTTTGTTCGACATAAATTTATCATTCAGTTATATAAACTTATATCAACTCGATAAAACAGTTGTAATAGACCATAATTTCTACTTACAGTTTATCGTATTTAACGGTAGAATTTGTACGGTAAAAAACTTAAAATATAGGGAATCAGGTTAGCGAAACTGTTTAAGTGTTAAGAAAAGAGTTAAATGTTATAAATAATAAATTTTTATGCTTGTGTCAAAAATTGGCAATCAATAATATTTTTAACTTTATGTGTATTTGCTACCCTTAACGACGTGCTATAAACACGTAAAAAAACCTTTTAGTAATAAGCTAGAACTAGATGCTCTCTCAAATTTTTATTTAATGATCTCGTTAAAAGTGTAGTGTCGATAACTTCAATATTTTTATTTTATTATGCATAGATGCCAGCAAATCTAAACAGACAGTTAAATTGTAGTTTTATCACAGTACTTACAGGAAAAATCAAAGATTTCTGTATCTAGTTCATTTTCTTTAAAGCAATGATCTTTTATTGCAACGATATTTAAAAGTGTATTTATGACACTTGCAGGTCATCTAACGCGGTTTTGCCTCATTAATATATTAGATCATGAGTAACCACTTTTTAAACAAAAGAAATAAATTTACTACTAAGAGGGAAGTCTGAGTATCTACTTTTTTAGGTTCCTAGAAATGAATATCTTCTTTCGGTGTTTTTAATAAATTCAAATATTTTGATTTTATTCCTAACATTTAACCGTTGCTTGTAAGCAAATTAATTGAATGGTGGAGGGAAGCTCCAGGAATATAATTGGATCTAATGCGCGACTGACTAGAGAGTTTCGTTTCTTGCAGAGAAAATAAATGCAAATTGTAGTAAGTTTACTGACATGTTATTATCACTTGCGAGACCTTGTTTACAAAATTAACATCAAGGGCAATCTAGTATATACATAGTATTTAGAGGAGGAGGAAACTGTCGACCATATTCTCAGAGAGTGTCTAGCACTTAGTAGACTGGGACCAGGATACATGGTTATCATCTGAAGCATTTAGGTGAGTTCAGATAACGAGGTTGCTTGGAGTCGCGAAGGCGATTCTCCTCGAATAACTTGCCGTCATCTGTTTATCAACATATTTTTCCATGCTTTACAACATTATATATAGTCTCTATAAAGATCTTTATTTTAGGTGTGGGTGTCAATTACATATTTCTTTGATTCATCGTTGGTTTCGTTATATCCTGCCCATGTCGATTTCGCTTTCCCAGTTTGTTTAACTGAATCGTTCACTCTTGTTTTACTTTTGGTATACTCATTTCTTTTGAGATTTCTGGGGCACATGTCCCATTGTTTTTAGCGTCTTACTTGTTTTGTCCAAGTTAGTCTTGGCGACCGTCCATCTGTGAGCTCTAAATATAATGACAGGTGTAATGAAGATTTTAGATGTATACTGATTTTCTGGTTCCTAAGCACATATACATATAATTTTCTTTGTCGGCTCTAATGATATGATCTAGGTATACAGATTTTTCTACATTTTAAATTGTTCTTCTATTCATGGTTATTCTTCTCTGATCATTTGCGTTGTTCATTGATTTCGCATTAATAAAATTAATTTCGAGGCCTCGTGTAAGGGAGACTTTGTATTCTTCTAGTTCCAGGCAATCAAAGAAAAAGAACATCGTCAGTAAATTTTCTGTTGATAGATATGCCTTTATTTTTCCAATTAATGTTTGAAATACGCCCTTCAGAGTTAAGGTTAATAGTTTTAAGTTTAAGTTAAGGGTGATATCGTGTTGCCTTGTCTTCTTTTTTTTGGACTGGAATAGGGTTAGTTTCGTTATTTTTGCTCAGCTTCATTGTTACGGTTGTCTTTTCGCATATATTATATAGTAAAATTTTAGATCTGTGGTTTACTCTACTGTTGACTAGGGTATCCTCTATTGCCCAAAACTCCAGAATGTCGGACGCCTTTTCATAGGCTACAAAAGTAAGTTAGATTGACAAATTAATTGAATCCATTTGTCTTTTCGGTTAGGATGGGTAATGTATGTAAAACGTCACAGAATCCACTAGTTGACATATATCCAGATTGTTTGCTAGCCTGTTTGTGATTATTTCGGTGAATGTCCTATACTGCTGAGAGAGGAAGGATTCTGGTCTATAGTTGTCTAATTTCGCTCGGCCTCCTTTCTTATAGATAAGTAATGCAACAGTGTAATACCATTGTTTTGCTATATTTTCTCCATGTATACATTTGTTGTATAGGATCCTCAATTATTAAATCTCGGTGTTACCTCCTTCTTTAAAAATTCGTGATATAATATTATCTTTTTCGACTGTCTTTTGTGTATTGATTTCTTTTTGGCTTATTTGATCTCATCTTCTGTTATATTTGGTCAGAGTGGGATATAAAAGGACCAACCATCCATTTATTCATTCCTTACATTAACAAAAATTACATGACGTTCTTTTGGTAGATATCCATGTGAGTAAGAACATATCCAAGTGGTTACAATGGATAATTAATGCAAGCCTATCTAAACTTGTAAAAACATTTCAGTTTGCAAAAATGGAATAGCTTAACATTATTTAGCATATAATGCGAGTGTATTAAAATATTTTAAGAGTATTTTTCACTGTGTGACTTTCAAGTATGGTATATGGTTTTATTTTAAATTTACTTTTAAACACGACTTTGTCCGCATGAAGCTTGGACAACAAAAATTTGTTGAGTTCTAAGAGTTCTCCATTTTTTTACATCAATCATTATTCAACTAACTTTTTGTGAAAATAGCGTGAAAATGATCTTAATTGTTATTGGAACTGGTCTAGACCAGCGGTTTCTAACCTTTTTCTTCTTGAGAACCTCTTCTAAAAACCAGAATGAATTTGTTGAGCCCCTGTGTATTCATTAGGAAAAGTAAATGAAACAGTAAAATTGGGTTATAAAAATTCATTTTCCATATATATATATATATATATATATATATATATATATATATATATATATATAAAATAAAAGTTGCATAAAGTAAATAATCCTGTTAACAAAAGGAAAAATATTTTATCGTTCACATTGGATGACTTTTTTCAACGCAACATGACGATCTGATTCTAATTATCAGATAGGGGCTTTTTAAGATCAAATACGTTTTTACCGAAAATTAAAAAGTTCATTTGTCATTAATTTGTTTATCAGTTTTTAGCCAATTTGTATAAACCTACCGGAGAAATATTATACGGACTCAACTACTACTTTCAATCACTCAAAAGTTTTATGCAAATGAAGTCGGTTAGAAAGATCATTTACAATAAATCTATTTAGTTTTCCGCCCTTTTGCAATAAACCTATCTCGGAAATATTTTTATGGAACAAGTCTGGAGAACTCCTATCAAAAGTTACATGTGATATCATTCAAGTGTTTTCCAAACCAATATTTTTTTTTGTTTTCAGTCCTTTGGTAATAAATCTATTTTGAGAACCCATTCGAATAAACTAAAAGTGTCAACCTATCTCCCTCCCATCAAAAATTAAGTGTGAACAAACATTAAAAAATAAATAAATAAACATACACGTTGCATTCATAAGTTTTTTTTTGAAATAGGTTAAAAAGAAGTATAAATAAAAAAATATTTATGTTTGAAAGTTTTGAATTTAAATCATAAAAATTAAAGGAAGTCGAAATCGTGCTTCCGATAGAAACTGCAATCAGAATTGTTTATTCCATGACTTTCAAGTGGATGTAACTGCACCGGATCGGAACGCTGCATTGGAAATAGGGTCATAGGTCGAAACTATAGAAATTCAATGATTGATACCCAAAATTTCCTAAAAATATCCTCAGACCTTTTCTGTACATGAGAATATTAGTGTTCTCTTTTACTTGCATTTGATATGAAACCAATCTAGCATATTTTAAAGAACTTACTTTATTAATTCTTTTAATTTTATACAATATTGTATCCAGTGAAAAAAAGAAAAATCTTTAATCGAAATATATATTTCCAATAATTTTTTTCACATACCATAGTGAAGCATTTTTAAAGTCAATGAGTCATTGTCTCTGTCCACTGTTTTTCGTTAATTATACTTAAAATTTTACTCTAATTTTAACACTTTTAGTAGCGCTGAGTGGATAGTAGGCCGCAATTGATATCTTTAGCAGAAAGACCTGTCAATACGTTAAATTTTCAAGATTAATTTTAGCTCGTCGTATGTGAAGCTTTTTTTAGAATACTTGCTATTATTTTCTAAATATATATTTAATATTTATAAATAGGAATAGACATTTAAAGAAGATGTAAAAGGTAGTAGCTTTTGCCCTTTTAGAGACCGATGTTCTAACAAATATAAAGTAATAAAATTAACGCTATAGAATTTAATTTCATCTTTGTCTTTTATAATTCTATTTAATTTTTAAGATATGTTTGTAACTTGTGATTTAGAAAGTTTAAATAAATCACAAATTGTAACATTTTGTTCTGCAATTTGATCAAAAATAAACAATATTGTAATTATTCCTTTTCATTGTAAAAAAGAATTTTTGAATTACAAATATGCATAAATAATGTTAAAATGTCAATTTTTTTTATGAAAAAGTTTTTTCGCAAACTTTTTTTAATGGATGGCAATTTTTTGATTTTTGAAAAATGTTCGTTACCTTCTTTTTCCATCCGCTATATTTAATCAATAAAACAAAAAATAAAATGCTTGAAAAAATATATTTTATGACTTAATAAAAGTGAGTTTGCATCTGCTTAACAAGTGTTATAATTCTTGGTTCAATTTTTGTCATATCTTCTTGAATATCCAAATTGTGTCCCCCTACTGCTGCTAAGTAGTAAGAGTTACCTTACCGGTAAGAGCAAGTCCTCTAGTCCTATTTCTCTCAGGAACCTTAGGATGTTGGACGGCTTCAAGGTGGGTTGTTCCCTTCTTCGATTTGGTGCGTTCCCAAGACCCCTATTCTGGGGTTTTCTAGAGCGCTGCACTCTGGAGGAGATATGAATAGAGGTTTCGTCCTTCTCCTCACAGAAAAATGCATCCTTTTCCTTCTACCAGTTCGAGTTTCTTGAGGTGTCCCTTCAGGTGGCAATGCCCCGTCATGAACTCTGAGTTGGTTTTTACTTAAGCTTAAGCATTCTTTGAATCTTTTCTGGTCCTAGAAGTTTCCAAGAAGTATCTTGGCTTGTCTCAATCCTTGCAACTTTAGGATACGAATGACACATCAAAATTGGATCTTCTGTTTTCTTCTTCTATCTTTAGTTCTTCCAGCATTAGGCTGCTACTGATTCCACAGAAAGATTCTGGCCCCAGAAATGGTGTCTCAGCTCTTTTCCTCGCGAGCCTGTCTACTATTTCATTCCCCTCTATCGCGGTATGTTCCGGTACCCACGTGAAAGTGACTTTATTATTCTTACTCGAATCATTTAATTCCTCTAGGCATTTCCAGCTCATCTTGGAGCTGATAACTTGAGAGCTCAGCGCACTGATGGCTGTGATAATTTTTTTCCTTGTTGAATTGAATACATATTCTAATGGCATGTATTTCTGCCTGGTAAATGCTTGATGACTTACTCAAGCTTTCGTAGTGTCTGGTGCAGGATCCATATACTCCTATTCCAGTACCCTCCGTTGTTTGGGAGCCATCTATATACCACATAATGGATTTCTTGTTGAATTTTTCATTGATGTTTCTGTCCTAGTTGAATTCCTTTTTCATTTCAGCTTGGGATATATCCCAGATTTGTTGATATCTGGATAAGAGATTTGGCCTTCGTTTTATGACATCAAGTTTATTTCTGGCTTTTGTCTGGATCTGCAGAAGAATTGAAAATTCACTTTCGTAGAGGTAAGTAGAAGCAAATTCTTGGCTTTTGTCTGGATCTGCTGAAGAATTGAAAATTCACTTTCGTAGAGGTAAGTAGAAGCAAATTGCACTAGTTCGAAAGGAAAGCATGGAAACTTTAGGATACGAATGACACATCAAAATTGAGATTACAATGCAGCTGTTTCTTCAGAAATTACAGAAAATAACGTCGAATTTCAGATTCAAGGACTTGAAAGTGATTAATTTCCTCTTATAAATTTTCCAAAATTCCCGTTTCCGATTCTTCAATTGTGGTGTTCAAACATGGCTTAGTTTCCAAGATGTACTTTACGGCGTCAGTTTTGCAACTTCAGTACGAACGCGTGTATATTACCCTTGAATTGAATAATTTGTCTAGTTGATCTAATAAGCTACTCTTTTGTTAACCAATGACCAGCAGAACATAGTTCTTTGAATATTTTCTATTTTTTTCTCCATTCATCCAACACTGATATTTGGAAAATAAAAAAATCAAGGTGACCTATCTGTGGGTTGCGACCGACTGGTTGAGAACCGCTATACTGTAGTGGTAAAACTGCATTTTTTTGTACCACTGCTCTTTTCATGGAGTACTCAGTTTGATTTCAGTGGAATTTACAAATTGAAAACTGCATGAGGACCGTACCGAAACTAGACATACGACATTTTTTATAACTAAATTTGAACTATTTTTAGTGATTTTACCAAAATAATAGACTTGAAATTTAATAATTTTCTGATATCGTCGTTGACAGCAAAGAAGCGACTTGAACAACTAATTCCAAAGAGAATAATCAGCATTGTATTGAATTTGACTTTAATATTTCAACAGTTTTATTTTTAATTACAATTAAATATGTGAAATTAGTAAATTGTAAATTTAATATACTAGTACATATCATAAATTTAGCATGGTCCGCTAAGTATTTTGGACTTAGCACTCTCATTATTTAATTAAAGCCATTTGAAATGAGAAATACAAAAAAAGTTTAATTGAGTCTTTTGTTCTTCTAAATCTTCTATTGCTAGAATACCAAATGTTGTTAAAACTAACAAAACAATCGAAACCTATTAGATTTTTAATTAATTTTACCGGATGCTATAAATAACAGGACGTGAGGTTTCCAACAGACATTTTTTTGCGATGCCTGGTACCAAATTTTAAAGTAAATTACTCGGTAAATTATAACTCACCAAACCCGTTGTAATTCTTTATAATTGTTTATTATTTAGTCTATTACAGATAATATAAATACTATACAAAGCAGCTATTCAAAATTTACGTTTTATGAAATAAGCGTAAGATTGTTCATCCCACTTAAGCTAGAATTAATATAAATTTGCTATAGCAATAATTTCGTGAACGTTCTGTAGCTTTTACTATTTTGTAACGTATTTCCCTAGAGAACATTAGTTAAATTATTAAATTTTATTAGACAATATGTGACTATTAGTGACTAGCTAAAAAGTGCAACTGTCAATTGCATTTCAAAAATTTTACTGTTATCTTAAAGTTTTTGTCCTTTTCTGTAAATCGTAAAACTTGGAAGCCAATATTGACATAATTAATATATATCTGCCATTGGTGTAAGTGTTCAATGCTAGATGTTATTCAAGTGCTTAATTTTACATTTAAATAACATCCAAAGTGGTTTAATTTAACACTTAAATAATAGCCTACAAATGTGTTATTTAAGTGATAAATTTACGCGTCTGCATGTTAAAGTTTACACTAAAATAAGCTACAAAGTAGATACTAATTGGAGCTTTTCTATATTCCTCACTCCCTAAGATTTCGTTTTTTGGTAGAAGACAATAGGGATATGATATTGATGAGTTGTTAAATAGCTTGTTATTTCTTTTGGTGTAGTTTCATGTAATATAATGGAAAACTATACAGGATGATTCGCCGGGAAATTTATCGATCGATTGCGGGAAAACTATAATTAGAAAGAATCTGAAAATTTGATAGTGTACTAACGTGCATGGGAGACAGGCGGCTAAAATATTTTCAAGATGGCGGCACTTCCAGTAGATGTCAACTTGCATATTTTAAATGGAATACCCTATATATATTATTGCATTTTTGATTTCTACGTAAAATTCTAGACACATTTCATGTATAGTATTCTATACTTAAGTCTCACCGTTTTGGACATATTTAAATTTTTATGTCAAAAATGACGCTTGCGGACCAAAACTTAACTATAAATTTTTCCTATAAGGAAGTCTTTATTATTTAATTTGGGTTAGTTTTCTTGTAGACGAAGATCGACTTTAGTAGGCTTTTCATGATATTTTGAAAATTATTATTCCAGAGTGGTCAAAGAAGAAGAATAAAAATGATATTTAAAAAATCGTCAAAAGTCAATTTTTTCAAATAAAATAGAAAGCACCTATTTTTATAATTTTATCATATCAAGCATTAAAAATAAGGGTAAGTTTGTATAAGGTTGTCTATGCCGAAAATTTGTAATATTCAAAATATTATCCATCCAATATTTTTCTATTGTAAAATTGCTATATGGCTTTAAAGTTTTGTTATTAGTTCAGGTTAGCCATGACGGCGAGGCGTGGCGAAAATAAAACAATCGAACCCTACCGAATTGTCACTATTTCTTGCCATTGACATTCATGAATGATAGTCATGCCGGGGCGATTAAATTACACGCACGAAGATTATTTAAACTTATTTATTATTTATGGAGAATGTGATTGAGTTATTGCAAGAACATGCGATACATTCGCGCAGGAACAAAAAACAACACTAACAACTGTTAAAAAGAGACAAAGAGCTTTGGATCTATAAAAACTAAAAGAAATAGAAATAAACCAGTTGTTAATAAAATAAAGTTACAAAATCTACTTGAGTAAATGTTTATATTGACGCCTTTGAAATGTCAAACATTTTTCGCACCTAAGCAGCAACTCTTCATGGGTGCCTCTTCTTATTGACTGAATATTAGGTTCTTCAAATGGTATTTTGACGCGCCGCATACAATCCTCCACAGCGGTTAATGCGGTATATTTTATTTTCGATTGTTCCCCAAATAAAAAAATCAAGTACAGTTAAGTCGGGAGAGCGAGGTGGCGAAAGATGTGGCTCATTCTTGGCTATCCATTAATCATAAAGCAAGTTTTGCAGATGATTGTTAATTAAATGACTGTTATGTTGATAAAATAAATTTCGTTGATGAGCCAGCAGCAAGTTATCTAAATAGTTCACTTCCAAATTTCTCAAGATGTCGAAGTAGCGCTCACCTATAAGTTTAAAAACGTATTTTGTATCTAGAAGTCTTCAAAAATGGCTAACTTACCATATGGATTATCTTGGTAGAATTCTAGGGCGATGACGTCGTCATTTCTTAAAGCACAATATACGTTAAACTGCCAAGACTCTTGAAAATTTAATTCTCTAAATGGATGTACGTTTGAGTAGCTCCAATAGTGGGAATTGCGTCGATTAAACAATCCATTTTTTGGGAATTGGCTTGGCTTCGTCCGATCAAATAATATTATCCAAAAAACCAGCATTTTCTTGTGAACGAAGTAAAATAAATTGACAGAACTCTACTCTTCGTGGAAAATCAGTGCCTTCTAAAAGTACTATGGAATATATATAGTGATGAATATTGTGTTTCCATAAAATCCTTAAAACTGATGTTTGAGATAATCTCGACTCTAATACTACTTGCCTTGTAGATATTGTTGGATATAAAATTGTAGTATCAATATTTTCATTATTAACAACTAGTTTATTTGTATTTCTTTTTGCTTTTATGGATCCAAAGTTCTTGAAGTTTGCTATAATCCTTTTAACAGTTGGTGGTGTTGGTTTCTGTTTCTGCGGACATCGGATTGCGAATGTATAGCATGTTCTTGAAATAACTCCATCACATTCTCCATAAATAATAAATAAGTTTAAATAATCTTCGTGAGTGTAATTTAATCGCCCCGGTATGATTATTATTAATGACTGTCAAATGGCAAGAAATAGTGATAATTCTGTAGGGTTCGATTGTTTTATTTTTGCCACGCTTCGTCGTCATGGCCAACTAATAACAAAACTTAAAAGCCGTATAGCATTTTTACAACAGAAAAATGCTGAATTGTCAATATTTTGAAAACTACAAATTTTTGGAATGGACCACCTTATACAAAGTTACCCTTATTTTTGATGCTTAATGTGAAAAAATTATAAAAATAGGTGTTTTCTATTTGAAAAAATTGACTTTTGACAATTTTTTAAATATAATTTTTATTCTTCCTTTCTGAACACTCTGTACTAATAATTTTCAAAATATCATAACAAGACTACTAAAGTCGATCTGTGTCTACAAGAAAACTAATATAAATTAAATAATAAAAACTTTCATATAAGAATAATTTATAGTTGTTTTGGTCCGCACACGTTAAAAATTTAAGTATGTCCAAAACGGTGAGACTTAAGTATAGAACACTTTGGATTATATGCAAGATTCTAGGCACATTTTGTGTATCATGTCCAATACCTAAGTCTAACCATTTTTGACATATTTAAATTTATATGACGTTTGCAGACCCTAAAATAATTATCAATTTTTCCTATAAGGAAACATTTTTATTTAATTTCGGTTGGAGTCCTCGTTGAAAAGAGCCTACTTTATAATATTTTTTTAAATATTTTGATAACCAATAATACAGGGTGTTGAAAAAGTATGATTAAAAATTAAATTGAGGGAATCGTCCAAGGTCAATTTTCTCAAATGGAAAATTTCAAATTTTCTAATTTAATTTTATTTAGCATTAAAAATAAGCATAAGTTTGTATAACATTATCTATGCCGAAAATTCTTAGTTTTCAAAATATTGCCAATTAAATTTTGCTGCTGATTTTTAGTTCAGGTATAATCTTAGTTGGCTATGACGTTTTACTTATAGCTACGACTTTATTGAAAAACTATCAAATGCTAAAGAAATGTATGAAGCTGTCACCATTTGAAAGTTATTAATAATCATGCCGGGGCGCTTAAATTATACAAACGGAGATTATTTAAATTTATTTATTATTTATGGAGAATGTAATAAAGTGATATCAAAAACATGTGATATATTTGTCATTTGATATCCGCAAAAACAGAAGCCATCACAATGGGCTGTTAAATAAATTATCCAAAATTTTAAGAACTTGGGGTCTGTCAAGGCAATAGTGTAAAGAAATAAATCTCTTGTTAATAACGAGAATATTGAAATTGTTATTTTGGGATATTTCGCTGCATATCCACCTATGTTTTTAAGACAAGCTGCTTTAGAGTCAAGATTATCCAAATCAACGGTTCATACAATATTACGCAAACATAAATTTCATCCGTACACATTTTCTATGATTCTACATCTAAAGGAAACTGAAGAATTGTAGTATTTTGACATGATGTCGGCCAAAATCAAGGTTAGTGTTAATTTATTGTTTTATTACCCTTTTGAATGTTTAAAATTATTTATATTATATAATCGACATTATTTTATTAGCAGGATAAATAGAAATAATACTAAATACATACCGACTTTACAAATAAAAACGTACACAGAGACTCTTGCAATAATTACCAGCAAAATACCATTTTTTAAAAAAAGGACACAATCTCTTTAAAGCTGCAAAGTCTTGGTTCTAATTAGTGACGTAAAAAAAAACGATTGAAATGGTAGTCGAGTTAAAAACCTGAAAGAATCGAACATCGTATAACTGGAAGATTAGGAATCCGAGAAAGGCAATGAATATAAGCATTTTGGACACACATTCTAAAGAAAATCAAACTGTCGAAATATCAAGACGAACTCGACTGACTTGGGTCTCTGAGGGAAAACTGAACATAGCGTTCAATAATCGAGACATCATAATAAATCTCAGCGAGTGGTGGACAAAGTCTGTAATACAGTGGCGAAAAAGAAGAGAAGGTTTGGACGTCTACAAAAATGATGGATAATCGACATAAAGGGGGAAGGTTGGTAGTGGATTAGTTTGAATAGAGGCGGCACGGGGAGGTCTATGTTGAGGAGTAGATATTGAAGGTTGCTAAGGACAGATAGCTAGATGTGGGGCCATATATTTTCAAAAATAATTGCCAACATCAACATGAAACTCTTATCGACAAACTCCGAAACAGAGTTTTTCGAAAAAAGGCTGTTTAAAAAGGATATATCTTAAATTTGATTTTTTTGGCTATTTTGTATAGTTATAGAAAACAAAACCAAATAAGAGGTCAAAACGTATGTTCATTTTCAAGTTATGTCCAAAAGTAATTACAATCTAGACTAGAGTGAAAAGAAAAATAAAACCTGAATCTGCCACAACATGTACATATGTATGTATGTCGTTATAAGTTAAATCATCAATAATTCTCAATGTTAATAATTGTTTATTATTACTCTTACAGGGTTTTATGATCTATACATGTATAATTCAAAAATTTAATTAAGGAAGTCGGTGCGATAATCAGAAAAGAACCACACGATTTTAAGTAACAAAACAAAGGAAGCGGATACCCCAAAAACTTTTTTATATTGGGCGTTTAATGGTCTGTTGTTTAACTGACATTTTCGTCGTCAAATTTATTTAATTCGAATTAAACGACCTGGTTGATCGATACACAGTAATAATTATTAGAGCGTAATGAGTAACTTTACGGTAGCAATTTCGTAGCGGTTTTTTGCTGGGTTCTGCAAGGTAAAAATTTCTAAATATAATCACTGTTTTTGTTTAAACTAAACTACCGTGAATTGTTTTCCCAATATAAAGAATTATTATGCACCAACCGTATATTCTTACAGCAACAACGATGATACATAATAATAAAATTTGCACTTGCAACTTACAATAAATATCGTAATTATGTGAATAACCGCAAGTTGATTTGTTTTGCCAGGGGCGGCAGTTGTAAGGGGCAATGATGGAGCGCGTGCCATTACACATTACAAAATTTAATATACATTTCTGGATCGCAAATATAACCAGATTTTTAAGAATATTTAACCTTTAAACCCAAGCTAGTTACCATGGCAGTTTAACTTTTTAGTTTTTCTTATATCTCTGTTATAATTTGCATTAAATATGTCACCAAACAAATCTGTATATAGGAAAATTAGGTATAAAATCCTACAAATATTATTATAGTCGGCTAATAATAAACAAAACTTTTTATTTTTGCCAGTTTGCTAATAAAATAAACTATTTTTTTTTCATTCACATATTTTTAAGGTTTAAGATTTGGTTGATTTGAAAATTAGGGGATGTTATTCATTATTTAAAGAATAAACAAATAAAATAATTCGTCATATTTTTGGACGTCATTTTTATACGCGGTAATCAATTTTGTGTTATCATTATTTTCTAGAGTATTTTTTTCACTGATTTCTTTCAATTTCGTATTACTTGTAGTACTATCTGGAATCATTCTATCAATCCGGAATCGCTGTGTAGTGTCATTTGAACTCGTTGATTCACTAATCAGAGGGTTTACTATCAATTTAGATCGATTTTAAACTTAGACTATGGTAGTGAATTCAGAGAATTGTTAAGCAATAATACTCTAATGTTGCGAATCTTCATTTCTGTTTGGAATTTAATATCATTTAACCACCCCCTTTGCGGCTTCCCTAGGTTACGCTCAGTCTTTGTTGCCAATGCATTACTCTTGATATTCAACTATCATAATACGATTTATTACATCTGACTTTGTTTTCTTGTGGGAATTCCCCGGAAATGATGCCAAGCATAGTGCTTTTCAACGCTCTTTGCATTACTCTTAGATAGTTAGCAGATAAATTCCAGCGCTAAGTATTGTCACTGGTAATGTGCCCGTATTGAAGGATTTTCGGTTGAGATTTATTGGTATGTTACTGTTTCTGAATAGTTTAGCTGAACAAAATCTTCCCAGTTTAGTCATACTCGGTGCGTAATCTCAGCTGTCTTATTTTCTTTACCTATTTTGATGAAATGTCCCAAATATATGCATTTTTGTATATTTTCCGAGTTCATGTTGTCTATATTTATGACTCCTTCAGTACTACTAATTATTTTGATCTTAGAAAGATTCGTTTCTAAGGCAACTCTTTTAGACGTTCTATTTAGTAGGAACCGAATTTCTTTCCTAATTAGCTGGAAATAATCTTAATCAAGAGTTTGTATATATGTTCATTGGACGTGCATTTTTCTACATATCTAAGATTTTCCCTTTATTTATATCTCTTAAGAAACATCCGTAGTACATCTTCTGTTGTATATTCCCCGTTTTTGAAAAACTTTTCTATTCCGTTTGCTTGAGTAGTACGTCTTGTTGTTCTGGAAATATCTTCTGGCCCATCGTTACAAGTCACAGTATCTGACCCAAGTGTAGATTGTCGAAGTCGAACAATTTCGTTTTTTAAAGTATTCAGAGGTGAGTGGTCTAGCTATAAGTGCGGACTGAGTTCGATCCTCGGAGTTGCCTTGGGTGTTTCCATATATATATATATATATATATATATATATATATATATATATATATATATATATATATATATATATATACATAACCACCGGTTTTCAATCCACTCGTCAGTAGAAAAATCTTCACTACATTACAGCTGACATTTTCAAGCGATGCTCCCTTGACGATTGCTCGGCTTGAAATGAGCATGCTGGTCCACTATCTGTCTTTTTATAGTTTGGCAGTTACCCAGGTTACACCCTGGTTCTGTCTGGTTGGTTTCCTTGCTTCCTAGGATCTGGGGATTGCTGTCCTGTTTCTCTAGTGTGCTATTTTTGGTAGGCTTTCGATTAGGGTTTTCCATGTATTGGAGATGTTTTGAGCATCAAATCTTGTGTTAAGGTTTTTAGTGTTTTCTATTTCGAGAGCTTCTCCGATAATGCGCGTTCTACAGTACTTTATGGGTGCGATCTGTTTGGTTTTCTGGAAATTTATAGTGTGTCCTGACTCTTGATGATTTTGAAATAAAACTGATGTGGTTTACTTATTCTTTATGCTATTTTTATGTTCTTGGACTCTGGTAGAGTTTCTTTAGTTTGTTTGGCCGATGTGTTATTTTTCACAGTCTCTACATGGGATGCTGTACACTCCCTGGTTTTTCAATGGTATTTTGTTTTTGGTATTGCCCAATAATTTGTGTATTGCTGTTTGTGGCTTGTAAATCATGCTTCCTCAGAATTCTTCCAATTATATCTGTTACACCTTTTATGTACGGCAGTGTGGTTTCTGGTTTCGATTTGTCATCTTCTACTTTTTGCTCTGTTATTGCATTTGGTGTTTTATGGCCTTTTTGATATTGTGTTCTTTGTAGTTGTTTTGTTTTAGAGCTGTTGTGATGTTGTTGAGTTCTTCTTGGCGGTTCGTGGTTTGGTTAGTCGCAAGGATTTGGAGATCAGTGTGTTGGCGACTGATTGTAATTGTGGTGGATGATGGTGAGATTCGGCGTTCAGGTGTCTGTATGTGTAGATTTTTTGTAGACTGTATAATTGATACTTCTGGTGATTAGAAGATCAAGGAAAGATAGCTGCTTGTGGACTTCGACCACCAATGTGAATTGTATGCGGTGATTACTTTTGCTTCGCCTTCTGAATTCTGGTGTAGTGTGGCTTCAATATTGGCGATAATGTCCTCATTTGGTATGGTCATTGGGGTTATTGTGTAGTTGAAGCCTTTACTTATAACTTGTTTTTCATCTTCTAAAAGCTGGTAATTGGAGATATTATGAACGACCTTGGTTTGGTTTGGAGGAGTTTTTTGTTGTAATTGGGCAAATTTTTTTAGTTGCTTATTGATTTTGTGATTCATGTCGGTTTCTTTTCTTCAGGAGGAAGTTTTGTCCACGTTATCTCAGAGAAGCGCTACCCACTAGAAAGAGAGAGTGTGAAAAGGAACTGCATCATGGCAGGTCGAAAAATAGGCAACAAAACAAATGTTAATAATTAAAGTGACTTTTTTGTTACACGTGCTATCTGCAAAAAATATTTTGTCAGCCAGTTGATGAAGGTTTATGAACTGAAATATCAAAAAATGTAAACTAAGTAAAATAAAAAAATAGTTAAAAACACAAAAAATATAAGTCAAAAACAAAGAAAATATATACTAGCTTAGAAATATTTAAAAAAAACTTTTCTAGGTTAGGGGCAATTGTTTAAATAACGAGTGTTAATTTCCTAGATTTGTTGGGGATGCTTTAAAAATTCCAAAACGCCTGTTTTTTTTTTTCAACTGACTCGTTCATTTTTGACTAGACAAACTCACCTTCAATTAATTTATTCAGTTTTTGGCAGAAATAGCAACATTAATCACTAAGCATTAATCATAATAATCTTTCAGTTTTCAAGAAAACATACTGAATATTTGTATCTGAAACGGGGATTAATAACATGGAAATGACACATTGTATAAATGTAGGTTAATACGAAAATTCTCAATGATGTAGAAAATGCTACGTAAAATCTAGGAAAATAATATAATACTTTTAGAAAAAATGAGAATAAAACTTCCTGTAGAGGTATACACACTGCATAGCACTAAATCTAAAACCTGGCTTTTGTTTCCGGAGCTCAAGTGGTGCGAGGTAAAAATTTTCCAGAGTAGTTGCTAATGAACTCTCACACACAGGCCTTTCCGTGAGACAAAAGATTTTCCGGGCTCGAATTAAAATGTGCTGCTGAAGCCTCGTCACTCGGACTGTGTCAGCTTTATGGCACGATGCATCCTTTTTTACGCCTTTTGGCATTATGTTTGCATGATCCGGTAGGAAAGGACCGCATTACAAGCGGACAAGTCCATTCGGAACAATAGCCTTTGTCGGTCCCGCTTTGTTTTACTCCTTTGTTTTTTGTTTTTTATATAGTTTATTGACTGCTCTCAGAAAACAAAATATTTATTATTCTTATTAACATGGATTGTCAACCGCAGGTTTTACCGCAGAAAAATGAATGTGTAACAAAAATATATGCATATATTCATACTTTTAATTGTTTAACGGCGCATATTTTACAGGTGCTACTGAAAAAAAAAATTCAGTTTGATACTAATTTGAACTTTAGTGTCGTTGGATTGCCTATGTGATAAAGAGACTCAGTTGTTAATGTTTTAAGCGCTTCTTCTTTAAAAAGATTTAAGTGAAAAATTATACTTTGCGTCTAGAATAAAAACTTGGTGTATTGTATTTTTTAATCATTATTCTATTGTTTACATACTCGTAGTTTTGACCTTGTTCCGTTAAAATTTGCCTTAGCTAAGAAAGCCTTTGTAGTTATATTTCATAAATTGTAAAGTGGTACCCATTTAAATAAATAAGGGGCTCAGTAAATAAGTAAATCTACAATTATAAAAACAATTGCAAAATTAAATAATTATTAATTTATTTTTCACTTTTTAGTGAAACATTAATCGAAAAAATAAAGTATTTTACTCTTTATTTTAAACTCGGTATAACCCTGTAATATCTTGAAATGAAATCCCAATCAAAATATCTGACGCCCAGCCGAAGTTATCATTAATTTTATTTCTAGTATTTAACCTTTTGTTAAAACATGAAAAAACTGTTACGAGATCACCTTGGGAGTTTTTTTTTAACTTTTAATACACTTGCAAAAATTTTTACGAGTCCCCTCAGAACATGCTGAAAACAACATCAAAATATGTCATTTCTGTTCAAAGTTATGCGTGAACAAATATTAAAAAATACAACTCCTGAATAAATGTTTATTATGGCTAAAGTCCATAATTTCTGTCAGTGACTCATCGCTCGTATATAGAGTGCCCCGGGTTGTGCACTGTCAGGGTAATTAATTCCACTGACGTGTGAATTTCAGAAAATAATAAATGATGAAATTTTATGGGAAGATCAAAATACTTTTTTTTAAGTTAAATTTATTTCCTCGCATTTTTATCAACCATCATTTTTTTTTCCTGGAAGGGAAACCTTGCATAGGCATCTTCAAAAAGGTAGTCGCGGATTCTTACCGACTGAAAATCCCGCCCCCCACCCTGGGCTGAAGGTCCCAACAATTTTCCTTGGTTTGTCATTAGCCGTGGCTGCTGGCAATCCAACGTTATTTAGTGAGACCTCCGGTTTCCAGGCAATTAAGTCTTAACAAACCTCTGATCTCCACTCAGTGTAGCTGCTCAGGGGGCGGTTGTACCCATTGCTTCACACTCTTCCTGCATCTTATTTACAATGTAGGGTTTTTATATGCACTTTAGGTGCCCTTAAGATATTTTATGCATATTAGTCGAAAATTTGTTCATTATCTGTTCCTCTGAGTGGCCCCCAGTGCATTTACTAATTAGTGGTCATCACATTAGTAATTGCCTTGTCCAATAATATTTTGACATCTGCTAATTTGAATATTTTGTTTTTCCGTGCTGTTTAACTCTTTATTTGCACCCATACTAATTCGATTGGGTTAAGTATATAATGGTACGGCAGCAGTTTCAACATTATTATATTTTTTTCCGAGCCATTTCATCAATAGCATATTTGATATATTTTTGTTTATTTACCGTCAATAAATCTAGCAATTGTACTTTAAGTAATCTTTCGTCAAATTCAATATTTTATGAGAGGAATCATCGGTATATCTCGGCCTTTTTAGATGCAGAAGTCGGAATTTTTTCTTGGCGTTGACTATGATACGTTACAATTACCGAATTGAATTCACACAAGGTTTAAAATTAATTTCAATTTCAATTTATTTAATCAGTATCATGTTTTACAACACTTACATTCGTCACCAAATAAAATAAAAAACACTAAAAATACATTTACATTTAAAATCTTAATTAAATATATTACACATGAAACTTAGGCTGCGTTTAGTTCAAAATTATAAAATGCATTTTGGATTAAAATTAAAATTGAAGAAAACCATCGCTCAAAAACATCGGCGTTCATATCATCATGGTTGTCCCCTGCCTTTCGAGATTGCGCCATCTAAAAAAACCAAACACACTTCTAATATGATTTATTATAAGATGGCGACCTTTTCAACTAGAATTGCGAGAAATGCCTGTTTCGAACTTTTATTGTTTAGATCTTGCCATACGTTTCCAACCGTGTGCCCTTTATTGAGTCATGTTTCATCAGTGTAATACAATTTTTTCCTTTTTTCCTGAAACTCCCGTATTTTTTCCAAATATTTTCGCCGCCATAAAACAATTTCATTCTTCTCAGTTAATCACCTTTCCCGATTCGGTTTAAGATATTTAAAATTCATTTCCCTTCAAATTCTTTTCAAAACTTTTAATGATATTTTAGGTAAAGATGTATTGTTATTAATTTCTGTTTTAATTTTCTTTAATGTTGTTATTTAATTTTTGAAGAAGAAACCATACACTTTGCGACTAATGGTGTATTTTGTGTCATCGTCCAGGATTATTTTTTTCCGTCCTCTTGTCCGGTTTGCTTTTTTTTTCGTCGTTTTCTATTTAATGGTCGTTTAAAACACTGAACACTGTGCGCGAAGAAATTTTCGTCAGTGTCACATATTTCTGCAGCATCCAAACTTCAGGGTTTTGTTCTCGAATACCATGGTAAACATTTTTAATCATTATTCGTTCTTTTAACCTCAACTGACTATTTTTTTGTAGGTGTACCACTAGTCTAAGGTTTGTTAATATTGATAGTTTACTACAAATATATACACCAAATATACACATTATAATAAACCTTTTTTACACAACACAATACCGATTTACAATGAATGTATAGTAATTAGAATGTAAACTCACATAATCTATCCATGAATGAATAATAAATCAATAAAATATTTAAACAATGTCCATTCAAGATAGAAATTCCGTGTATGTGTGTTGCTTCATCCATTATCTTCGCGATAAGAAACCAAGTACATGTTGGTCGGCATTATCGTTCTATTTTAAATGCGATCAGCTGATTGTCAATTAGGGCTCGCGGAATATGACAACAATGATTTTTGTCCCTGCTCTGTTAATAGAGCGGCAAAATTTTAAATCATTTATAGTTGCACGAGATGTTTATTTCACTGCTTTGTCGCTTTGGTGACCGGTATTACATGAGTCTACTTTTTACAAATTACTCCTCATTACTATCATGGAGATGCATTAAGTATTGGGTCAGCAAGGAGTATTTTTGATTGTCACACTTAGAGAGCGTTGTAATTGTTTTGAAGGACTTCTGTCAGTGTTATGTTCTTTTTTTCCTTTTAACATTTAATATCAGTCACATTTAGGTTACTTTAGAAGCAACTTGTACGAAATTTTGTTTTTAGCTGTTAGTTTAGGGTTAAATTTAACATAGAGTGCAGAAACGAACCTTTTAGACATATTTTAATTTTTTATTTCCGTGAAGAGTGACCTACTGAAATTGATGATGACTTATTGTGTTGCCTGTTATATCTGTTCTAAATGAATAAGTTGGTTGCCTTGATTAGGTTTAGCGACTATTTTTGAAAAGAAACATCACTGGTGATAAAAATGGGTCATCTATAGTAATATTATTCCAAAACGGTCATGGCCCAAGCGTGATGAACCAGCACAAACTACATCTAAAACTGTATTGCATTCAAAAAAGGATATGCTGTCAAATTAGTGGGATTACACAGGTGTTGTGTGTTTTGAGCTACTTCGAAGAGGCCGGATGAACAATTCGATTGTTTACTGTCAATGATTAATGAAACTGGATGATGCAATCAAAGAAAAATGCTCTGAATTGGCAAATCGCAAAGAAACTGTGTTCCATCATGATCATACAAAGTCTCACTTATAATTAGTAACTCATGGAAAATAATTGGAGTTTGTTGGGAAGTGAAATCTCATCTCCCATACAGCTCTGACCTGGAACCATATGATTACCATTTATTTTGAAGTTTGTAAAACTTTCTAAATGGTAAAAATTTCACATATCATGGTGATCTTAAATCGCACTTGGCTCAGTTTTTTGCTGATAAGGACCAAAATTTTTATCAGGGCGAAATACAAAATGCAAAAAAGATGGCAAAAGTCATTGAACAAAATAGAAATTATATAATTGATTTAAGTTTATTCTTGGTATAAAAATCGTCATAGATCGATTGGTTCGCGAGTCTACTGAAATTGAAAAAAGTACAAAACTATCTAAGAGAAATAATACACTTAACCTTCCTGCTACCTAGAAAGCTCTTCTCAAGTGGGATCACTTGAGACGCGGCGTTCTACTACTTCCCACAGATTTTCACGGGGTTAAGGCTGGGTGCTTCAAAGAAATTTTAAAATAAGTAAGTAATTGATAGGTAAACACATTTAGATGTTACTAGTAACCGAGAATAAGAAATTACTTTTTCCTCCTGTTCAAATGTGTGTCAAGGTAAATGCAAAAGTTTTATAACTCTAAAATTAAAAAGGAAATTTATTTAAGAAATAAAATAATAACAAATCACAATTGAATAAGATAATAAAATGAAATATATTACTTTACACAAAATATCTAAATGAGGATAGTATTTTATAATTAATTTAATAACTATACTAAAAAAAATGTTAAATTTTCTGGCAATTAATTATTAGAACATTTAGTTAATCTTGCCGATAAGAATATCTTTTTTATTTAGTGTAATTAAGTATAAAATTTTTGAACCACATTTCAGCCAGTACGTAAATGTATATAATGACATATTTTCGCTAATCTATTTTACCGGCCTCTGTAAAATCATAACTTTACTTTCCTAAAACTATCCTTGAACAATTCATGAAGGCTACTTTGGATCGTTATCCTGTTGAAAACTAAAATTCAATTGTATTTCGAACTCTACATAACGTAACATTACATTTTGCATTATATATAGACAAATTGATCCATGGCATCGTTCATGGAATTTAAAAGGCCCACCCTATTCCTTGAAAAACAAACTCATAGAAAAATTCATCCTTACCATGTTTAACTGTGGGTATAACCTTGTAATGACTGGCTGACTTTAAAGTTTCATTACACAGAAATTAAAAATCTAGGCTCGCGATTCTATTTCTTCACGCAATAAGGATTTCTTTAGCTGAGCGTTTACATACCAACCTTGTTTGAACTGTCTTCTTAGGATAGTTTTGAAAAATTCTTTTATCTAGACTTATAAACGGTGTTATCCTGGCTGACTGGCTAACTGATTTACTGACATATCAACGTACAGTCAAAATTATTAAAGATAGAATCATTAAATTTTGGGGAAAGGTGCGCAACACCATGTAGGCGGCATTCATTAAGAAAGAATTTTTCCAAGTTTGCTTTCCAAAAGGGTAAATTGTTATTTGATAAATTTATTGATATCTTTTGATTAAATAGCGATATAGACTCGATTTTGGTTTTAAAAGTGGTAAGACTTCGATTTTACGATTGTTCATTAAAAAGTAATTTTCTTTGTGAAAAATCATTATATGAACATTATTTTTTACTTCATACTAGAAGTAATTTTTGCATTTTTCGAAATTCCCTTTTATAATACTGAAAATGATTAAAATGTTTTTGATATTTTATAAGATAATACTAAAACTATTGTATATATTTCATTCAAACGTTATTAGTATATAGCGACAATTTGCAAAAATAGTATAAAATAATATCGAAAAAAGTAAATTAATTATTGCGGTGTAACGTATTAGCCTCCCAAAACCGTTTCTTAATACCCCCGCGGGCGAAGCAGCGCCGAATAACTGCTGGCGGTCTATATAAATAAAAACGAAAAAAGAAATAAAATGAGTTGATTACGCCTGTAATTAACTCATTTTTCTAGTAATAGTTCTTGTGTTTCGTGTTCGGTTCATAATCAGATCATAAACTTCACGGTTAGTCTTTATTTTACTTTTTAAGGTTAGTTACTTCCTGTAAAAATATTTTTTTTTAACAGCTTTTTTGTAAGTAATAACTTTTCCGAAAAATTAAACTTCAGACCTATTTATAGCAATAGATCATTTATTTTGAATATTTTTAAAGCTTTTTATAGCCAGTGACTTTCGGATTTCAAAAACAGATATCAAACTCATGATAATGTATACAGAGAGTTTAGACTATTCAAAAATGTAGAATTAATCTTAAATAAAATATTGTCATTTGTAATTATTTTACAAATTTTATTTAACTAAGAAGTTTTTCCAAAATAGAAACGTGGTTTAATAAAAAAAAATACAAAAATTAGTGTTACCTATAATTTATTTTCTTAAGCAATGTTGTTAAATGGAAAGAGAATTACTTCAAGTGAGACTATACGTCCTCACCCATCCAATGGTTCTCGTGCAGGTGCAAATATCGGTCACTGGTGCCATTGGGTGGGAAACGTATGACTTTACGAATAACCATGCCAGCTGTAGATGAAAGCGCCGATATAGAGGACATCCAATACCTAAGCTTCAAATTCCCGTAGGGCTGTGCTAAGCTTGACTTTGCCATCCGCGGGTAGGATCGGAGCAGCAATGTATTGTTTTTGTTTTTTATCCAATGTCCTGATACTCCCCCGCTAGCACAGTACACTTTTATATTACCCAGTATGGGTCTTGGGTGCGGCTGGTCAGCTCACTCAAGGGTTGCCTTACTGTGCTACGATTGCGTGTGCTTCTACACATGGTCCAGCACGTTTTCGCTCCGGTTTTTGGAGATTCAGATGCCCCCCGGCACGATGGTAAAGCACTCACTTCAGGTTATACGACCCTACGTGAACGCCCCTGCCATACACCACTCTACCTCGTAGATATACGTCCCTGGGTTTCAGCCCTTGATGACTGGGCTCATCATACCGGTGACGTGGTGTCATGTAATCCATTTGCGAGGAGAGAGTCCTTATCTTCCCACTGAATACATTAAAATTAAGTCCAATGATTCATTATGTCTTATCAAATATTAACTTTTATAAATTTTTGACTAATTTTGAGTGACAATGTTAAAATTCGGATTTTCCTGTGCCCAGTACATACAATTTAGTGAAGAGACTACCCCAGATTACTAGAATGCGATACTCCATCCGTGGACACACTGTATATGGGTCTCGATACAGAGGGAAATAAAACAAGTATGATGCTACGATATAATTCAAAAGTTGCCAACCAGGAATCAAAATCTAACCACCATAATATAAAAAATATAAAAATTTACTTACAATATTTACCCTTAGGCAAGAAAATGCAGAAATTGTTATATATGTATACACGGATTTCTGACAATTTATTTTTTTACGCAATTGTTTAATACTTTTTCAAAAAGGTAAGGTAAAGTTCTTGTGATTAAGGTCTTTTTAATCAAAACATATATTCACTTCTTAAATTTTACAAGAAATAATTTTTCTAGCAAAAATCCAGGCAATAAATAATCTTAACTTTACATGAAACATGAAAATTGAGGGATCACAAAAACTTCAATTTCAACAACAAGGATCCAGTGATTCCCAGCTACGCTACTGTTGTGGCTAAAAACCTCTTTGTTTATTCATTATGAATAAATGCATGGTCATTAACGCCTACCAAATTATTCAAGTCCAAAGAAATATTTACTTATTTTTAATCACTTCTAGAAATCGCTGCCGACGAATAACAACAATACATTAACCAAAATTAAGCTGTGATTTAAATTAGTAAGGTTCTGAAAACAGAAAAATCTTAATGCCTCTGGATCATAATAACGATTTAAGAGAACGATGTTTTTTGCACTTAAAGCTGAAACATATTTCAATAATTTTTACATATGTCCGAGTATTTGTTTTGGAAAATATATAACCTTTAATATGAGGATTGAAGTTTATATTTTGGGAATTCGTAACACTGGAGTTGTTTCGTGCTGACAAATTCATTGTAAAGTTTGACATTTTAGACGGCTACTTGTTGGACAAACATTATTAGTTTAGTTAATGGGAAATTGATACAGTGATAAAGTCCGGGAAATTCCGAAGTAGTTCGTGAAGAAAAAAAAGTCCATACGTCTTTTGGTGATTCGCACAGGTTAGGTGGAAGGTTTTTTGCAATAAGCCTTCAAAGTATGAATTTTGCAATTTTTCGTGTTTTTTTATCTAGTGTCTCATTATTAATCCTAGACAGAAAAGTTAAATGAGCGAGTTGTAGGCGTTAAAAAGACCGATAAAATGAGCCATTAAAAACCAATAATCTGTAGGGTCTTATGAACGTTTTCCACTATGTTTAGAGTCGATGCAATCATATAAATCGTAATGCGGATATTAAACAATAAAATCGTCCGGATAAACAAATTACCGTATGTCAGCAACTATTAGACGTACAATGCCAAATTACATATAATTTTTTTTTGTAATCGCGAAGGTTATATTTTGAAACTATAATGACAAAAATATAACATTTTGCAACTGTTATTGCAAAAAAACAAAAGTGATTTTTTTATTGTTTTAGCAATAACTAACTATCGAATCGGAGTCGGCAATAGTCCGTTTTATTGGTCTTTCTAACGTCTACAATTTGTTCATGTAATTTTTCCGTCTAGGATCAATCCCTGAGACACTAGATAAAAAAAAACACGAAAAACTGCAAAATTCGTACTTTGACGGCTTATTGCAAAAAACCTGCCACTTGAACGAATCATCAAAAGACGTAGGGATCTTAAAATTTTTTTTCTTCACGATGGAACAATTCCGAACCACCTCGGATTTTTTCCCATTGCATAGACTATCTAGGTAAAAGCCAGGGACTTTGAGGTAACAGTAATTGTTTATGGATCAACAAATTCTATACATCGCAGAGATTACTTTATTTCATATCTTATGATACTTAAATAATTGAAAAATGTCTATAAAAATAGAAATTTTTTAAACCGTAGGGCTCCATATTATCTTAAAAACATGGAGCGGACCTAGTAACAAGGCCAAACATCATTGGGCAGTTGCCAATGGCTACATGAGTAGTCGTGAGACATAGCCAGAAGAATAAGACTAAACGATTTATTGGCCTGTTTTGTTTATAATATTGTTATAATTTATATTACATATTGTATGTTAACAAATAAACTTTTATTTAGGGATATTAAGGATAAAAACCTAACGATAAAGCCTTGAAATATGTAAGAGAAATAGTTTCATCCCGAAAATAAATAAAATTCTCCATTTTTGCCAGTTCCGTAATAAAAGAAAATTATTTTTTTATGAGTTTAAACTGGCTGGAATTAATATTAATCTTATCAGTTTAAACAGTTAGTGGTCAATTTATAACAGTTTTAAGATTAGACCATATTAGTGACTTCGGTGGTAAATTGAAAATCATGGTTCTTGGGTTTAGACCGTGTCAAATTGGAATTAGAACTCTGTTTCAGTGTTCTATTCTTGTGAAGTAAAGATCCCTGAAGATGCCTCATGCAATCGTAGGCGAAACGTCGGATAATAGTTCCAATTTGACACGGTCTAAACCCAAGAACCAGGATTTTCAACTTGACCTAAGCCGTGAAAGCTTTCGTTCTTTATTCGGTGGTAAATGTTTACATAGGTCGATTCGGAAATTTTGGAGAGGATTTGTCGTCTATACCTGTCTATGTTTTAGCGCTTAAAACCTCTTTGGTGATGAACATAACGCCCGGTGTACTCAAATAATCATAAAAGTTCGTTGTACAAGATATTCAATACGGAGATGAAATTATAGATTTTATTAAAAAATTCCCTATTTTTAACCAATAATCCCGGACGTCTATGGCATGACTTTGTATAATAATATTGTTATATAATCTCAAAAAGTCGTTCTCACGTCGACTGATACTTTTAAATAGCAAGGCTGTTTTTTCTTGAAATAATTGAAAGAGTCCCACCGAATGTTTCAAATTGACAAATAGTACATTTCTATTTTTTGTAGTTGTATAGTGGCAAAATATATTTTGTAATATTATAGTTTATAAACATTAAATCTTTTTTTAAATTTTTTTGAGCTATGGATAAGCGCTATGTTTTTTTTTTTAGCAAAAACTAAATAGAAATCACGCAGACACACTTTCACATTTAATCTAGAACTCCGGAGTGACTAATATGTGTGAAATTGTATTTAGTATTAAAAATGATATATTTACACTCCTATTGTTTTAGTTTATTTATTTTTGTTAGTTAAAATGAAAATTTTAATGTTTAAAACTAATAAAAGTGGAAACTGATATCACCATATTTCTTTAGAATAAATCTATAGACACTCTACTTTGCGATTCGCTTGCCCCACAACCCTAGTCAATGAGCAAGGGCACTCCAACTTATTAAAACCAAAATGTAATTATTTAAATTAGTTTAAATATAATACAAGTAAACATAATTCTTTCCAAGCAATGTAAAATTTGTAAAGTAGCTTGCTCCAACAAACTACGCAATAACGGATAATAAATAAATAAAATTAAAATAATAAAATAAAATGTCGGTGAAATGTGGTTGGAAATAAATAAGACTTTTTTTTAATCCATTTCAAAACAAGAAGGTTATAAATTCGATGAATATATTTTATTTTAATGTTTGTTGTTATGATACGATTTTAAGCATCGTAGATTTATTGCAAGGGGGTTAAAGGCCGACATTATTTGTTGATTAGCGAACTTTTTAGCGAATACCTTTTGATAGAGAAAAAATGAAATCAACATCCAAAAATTGCACCAAAATAATAAAAATAAATGTTCTGACTGACTGGAAAAAGATTGGTAACACCATGTAGGGATGTTTGAAAATTCGCCCTTTAACAGGGTGAAAAGGGGTAAATTGTCACTTGATAGATTTAGTGACATCTCTTAATCTCAGGCATGGACATGATTTTTGGCTTCACAAGTAGTTGGGTACAAAAATTTCAGCTATTTCGGATACATAGCGTAAACTGGGTAAAGAAACGCACATGCGCCTCCGGGGGGCCTATGGTATGATTACTTTAATTAACTAGATCTAGCTCATTATTTGTGTGAGTTTTCAGCAATCAGAAAAAATGTAATAATCAGGACACCTGGGTGGCTACCTTATAGGTCCATTTGTTATAATCCACCGGCCTGAAATATCAGTGTCTAGATAGGCCCTTACAATTTGCGTATTGTGAATAGAATCTCCGTCTTGTTGTAGGTACAGGTTGTTAAGTCGCATTAAGGGCACTCTCCTATTTCCAGAACAATGCGTTGCAGAATTTGTAAATATTTATTTGCGTAAGGTTGCCTTCATATATATCATATATGATTTTTGTTCGAAGTATAAAACATGAAACGCTGAAGCCACACCTTTCTTGCCACTCCCGTGGCAATATTACATGTCGATTTTCCAAAGATCAAAACCTAGTATTCTGTCTATTCAATCAATCAATATATTGGCGCTGGTAAAATAAGCCTCATCAGACCATAGAACGGCTGCCCCAGAGGTCCCATAATAACAACAGAAAAATACTAGTCCACCTGAAATTAATTAAGAAAAAACCTATTCATCTACTATGGTGCAATATAAAACTATTGTTAATTTGCTAACTAATTTTAAGTGTAATTTTTTGTATTTGATTTATTTTTTCTCAACAATTTATGGTAGTGTTTGTTGAAAACCTAAACGGTCTCATGTCCAAGATTCCAATTGTAGTCAACCAATTGTAATAATTATTTAATTAATACTTAGCTATTATTGGGAAGATTTCGATGAATATAATATTAATCTGTGATAAAATGAAGTTGGGTTCTGATGATTTAATTGCAGTAAATTCTCGTGAGGTGAACCTGCATCACTAGTATCTAAAATAAAAGGATTCTGAACCGAGTTAAAATAATTACATTAATAAATAACGTGTGATGCGTGAAGATATTTATTAAGTAGTTGAAGTTGATTAATATATGAAAAAGTGATGTTGCATTTTACTGTAAAACATATACGGTAATTGCTTAAAAATACTAGAGGGAACTGGAATTGGATTGTATGGACCCAGTACCAGATACCATGAAAGTTTGGGTAAGTTACCAAGCGTCTTTCAGGCGGAAATATCGCCATCAGGAAATGTATTCAATTTAGCAAAGAAAAAACTCTCGCGGACAGGAGATTATTATCATGTCTGATAGTCAAGCAGCTGAGTTCTCGAATAATCAGTTTCAAGATGGTCTGGGAATGGCTACAGGAACTAAATGAATTGAGTAAGAATAATAAGGTCACCCCCCTGTGGGTACCAGAATACGCCGGGTAGAGGGCAATAAAATAGTAGACAAGCTAGCGAGAACAGGGGCTGAGACACCATTTCTGGGGCCCAAACCTTCCTGTGGATTCAGCAGCAGTATAATGGTGGAAGAAATAAAAGAGCAGGAGACCCAGTTATTGGACGGATCTGCAAGGAATGTGACAAGCGAATATACTTCTTGGGAACGACGACCAGAAGAGATTCAAGGAATTCATAAGTCTAAGCAAAATCAACTCAGAGTTCTGACAGAAATCTTGACGGGTCATTGCCACCTGAAAGGACACCTTAAGAAACTTGGATTAACAGAAAGAGAAGAGTGCAGATTTTACGAGGAGGAGGTGAAAACCTATATTCACATTCTTTTTTCAGTGTGCAGCGCTTTAGAACACCCTATAATGCGGTTCTTAAAAGTACACCAAATAGAAGATGGGGTGCTATTCACTTTAATGCCGTCCAACATTGTAAGGTTCCTGAGGGAAACAGAACTGCAGGACCTGCTTTAGTTGGCAAGGTATCCCTAACAACTTGGCAGCAGAAGGAGAACACAATAAATTTATTAGGTCGCAGTGTACAAATTCCCATTTCCCCACGTATACATATTCAACTGCTTAAAAATAGTGTTAAAGCACTCATATTAACCACATGGGTAGTGAGGAACACTAATTTCATCTATTAATTGGTTTGTTATGAAGGTGGTATAACATTTTACTATTTACATAGAGGATAATAAATGTTGTAAAATCATCTTATAGACAGAATTTTCTAAACAAAAGCTATTTTGGTTAACGTACGTATTTATGAAGATATTTAAGATATAATGTTCTTTTAGTGCCTCCTAATGGAGGTTGGCGATCATCATGGCTATTTTAACTTTGTTGGCAGCTGCTCTAAATAATTCATTGAAAGATATTTCAAGCAATTCTCTCAAATTTGTCAACCAATATGTTCTTCCTTTGTCTGGTCTTCTTCTTTACATTGTCTTTCTTTCAATGATATTTTGTAACAATGCGTATTTTGTTCCTCTAATAATGAACACAAAATTATGGAGTTTCTTTCTCTCTCTCTCTCTCTATATATATATATATATATATATATATATATATATATATATATATATATATATATATATATATATATATATTTAATTAATTCTTGTGAAAAAAGACAAAAAGTTTCGTTGAATTAAGATGAAAAAGGCTCAAGCACAAAAACACGACAATTTAGGTAATCAAGTATCTCCTGGAATATGGTGAAAAACGAATGAAAATATCTTAATCGTTACAAAAGTTATACTTAAAAACTGACACTGAATTCTCGTTTTTTCTTGAAGCACAGATTATTTTACATTATAGAGACGATAATATACGTTCCCGCAAAAGTAAATTTCTTGACCTTGCTTGCTTTGCGATCGACTATAATACACTGGAAGAAAGTGTTAAAATTAGAAATAATACCGCCACTGATTATTTCATCTGAGCCAAATGGGACGAACGACGTTCCCGCCAAAAACCAAAGTTTGAATCTAACTTTACTGTGTTGTTATCTATTTATATTTTATATGAACTTCCTGTGCCTACCGTGGCTGTACATCAAAAATTGAAGAAAATATAGCTTTTTCAAAATTTCCTTTATAATCCCTTAAGGTCAGTAATGATAAGAACAAGAAAAAAGAGATATGCTGGTCCAAATTAACAAAGTTTAAAAAATTATTAATTTATATTTAACTGTAGCTTATGCTTATCTTATACGACTCTTTTTTCCTTTCTGGATTGTTTGCCGCTAGCTCCGAAACGGGCAGTGATGCGGGACATTATGATAGGTACTCCTATATAACAATTAAGAGTCAGTTTTATAAATATGTGAGAATTACTATGAATTCATTAAAAAATGCTTTGAAATAATCGCAAATAAACCATTATTCCTTGTCGGAAACTCCCGTAATTAATCAACTATCGGCTGTTGTGGTAAACTCAATCTTGTGTGATAACACTCGAGTTTCTTATTGGTTAGAGCTCAAGTCCTTCAGAGAAACAATCACGCAAAATAGAACATGATAGCGCAATTCGCGCTTGAGCCCATGAAACAAAACCTGCATTGACGTCATTTTCAATCAGTGTAGCAAACACACCGGTCAGCACAGCTCCCAGTACACAGTCCAGCAGTGAAACAATCATCGTGGGAGCTAAGCGTTAGTGTAAAAATATTTGTATAGATGAATGACAAAAAATATAAGATATAAAGTTATTTAATAAAGTTGTGTTACATATATTTATATGGGATGTTTAGTCTATGATCAAGATAGGCGACACAGCGTGGGTTGCCAGTTTGAACATCAAGGGGGCTATTAAATCGACCCCGACCTCAGCTGGATCTTCTTTCATTACATTTAGTCAGGGAGAGGCAAGGATGGGATTTTACTGGCTACACCACTCATTGCCAATAACACAAATGCCGATGACAAAACATGAAACTTTACGTAATATGATGAGGGGCCCTGAGTTGGATATAGACATAGACCACATGACCTCGGGCTACCGTTATAACCGAGGTTTTTATAGAGGACCGAAGGGTAAGTTAAACCGGAACCATTTTCTGGTACACTTATTTACTACACTGACGATGCAAAAACCAACGAGGGTATCGTAGCTAGAATATGGGGGTTACAAGAGAGAAATGATTTTCCCCTTGCGAAAATATCCAACAGTATTTCAGGCAGAAATATATGTAATTTTACAATATGCACGCAAGTTAAAATGGCGAGCTTACAAAAGGAAGCAGATCTATATTTATTTCGATAGTCACGCAGCCCTGAAGGCCATTAAGGGTCAAAAGATATCATCTAGATAGGTTTGTGAATGTCAGAGTGAAATAACAACTCTCTGAAAAGATAACAGATTATGCTACAGTGGGTACCAGGAGACGAAGGCATACATGGAAATGAAAAAGCCGATGAACTAGCGAGACCGGGATCATCATCAATGTATTGGTACCAGAAATGGCTCTTGGACTGTCAAGGTGTGCGGAACGAGAATTCGTTGAACAATGAATTAACAAGAGCACAAAAATTACTATACAGACAGACAGAGATTGAACCACAGCAGGCTTTTTATAGGGAATTCTGACCCGAAATTAGCCAGGAGCTAAATGAGCAGGAACCAACTAAGGGTAATCATAGATATAATGACGGGACATGATCGTCAAAGTTCCCTTGCATAAAATAAATCTTGACAACGGAGACCTCAGTTGCAGGCTGTGTGGTCATGTCGAGCAATCGGTAAAGTACAATCATATGTGATTGCGAGGCATTAGATCGGAAGAGACGAGAAACATTCGGGTCAGGTGAGCAAAATAAGTTTATTCTGTCCGCAGTTCATCCGGGTTTAGGACGGATCCATGAAAAAAAAAGTGCTTAATTTATTTACCAATTGCTTCGAAAAATATTTTCTATATACAGTTTTTGTAAGTCATTCGGAATCTATAAACAGCAAGAAAAACAAAAATAATAGGTTTTTCCTCTCTTAATTTAAATAAATATGACGCTCTTTACAATAAAAAGGAAGTATTTATATCTAATTGGGCTCATGCTTTTGCTTTTTGTCAATGAAAAACTATATCTTGAAGTATTTCTTTTTAATTTTAAGCGTTACTACCAGCTTTATCACGGTATTCTTTCTACTTCTAACAAATTTTTCCAGTGTAATATAACGGGTCGCGAGGCATACATAGTCACGAAAATGGGACTTTCTTTAAACTTCAAAGGCACCGCCAAAACTGTCGCATCTGTAAGATGATGAAATCTGTGCGTTATAAAATTACCTTGTTTTAGAAGTGAAAGTTTCGTTTTATAGAGTTAACTAGATATAAAAATAATAGCTTATTCCAGATAATAAAATAGTTTAGATAAATTATACCATACCATATATTCATTGGTTTTACGTCATTTTGACGTTACCAAATTTTCTGTGTATTATCACGTTAACGTTTAGATTTGTAGCACGATTTCAATTGCCCAGCAATTGATCCATTACTTACAATAAAACACTGTCTTATATGTCTTGTTTTTTACTTTTATTGCAATATGTATTTAGAATGGCAATAGTTATTTGAAAAACGCATTTGCATTCGTATTGCAATTTTATTGCTTCACCTACTTATACATAATAATAAAGTTACTGCGCCACTTTTTCAGAACATACTTACGATCTGTTTCAGAAACCTTATTTTATAACATGATATCTGGTTAAAAATGCAATATTTATTTTACACAAAAGAAACAGACTTTAAACGTAATTATAAAGAAAATAATGGATAATCTCTTGAAACTGGTCCGTTTACGGTCTGTTAGATTTCTAGCATGCAGTTGGAAATAATTTCAATCTCGTTGATTCGTGTAGATCGGAACGTTGTGATTAACAAGATGGTGTTCTTAGATCTACGCCAATAGAATTTATGTCGTTTTAATTTTTTAGCCTGTTGGAAAATTTGACCTTGTTTTGCTATAATAAAGAGTATTAATATTTTGGTAAATGTTGGACAATTAAAAGCACAATAAAATAGGATCGCACGATCGATTTCATTGTTTTTATTTGGTGTAATTCAGGGTCAACTTTTCAAATTAAAATAAAATTAAATAATTATCTGCACCAGAGGTTCATAATTTTTTTTTTCCCGTAGACCAGAAGCCAAATTGAATTTTAACAATTTTATCAACTTAAACGTGCTTTTGACAGCTGAAGTCTGTTTGTTAACGATTTTTATATCTCAAACACAGTGTCCCGCAACGTGCACAGTTGCATTGTTTTATTACCAAACGAAGAGCTACTTAATTTGATAGGTTTCACTGTAGAGTGGGAATTATTAAAATAAAAAAAATCGGGTTGCAACTAATACCTTTAATAATTAAAATCACAAAATAAAATCTTGCAGAAATCTTACATACATCAAAATTTATGGCAGGTGGGGGACGATACGCAGAACGCAAAAATCGTGCAGCTTGTATATCGGCGCATTGTTCTCCACCTATCATAAAATTTGATGATGGTTATAAAATACTTTTCATGAGAGGAATGCTTTGATAGCATCTCCTTCGCCAGTGATTTTCAATCTGGTTCCTTTTTTTTGTAAGACGACTGGCAACCACGATGAAATTCATTTCCATAAGGCATGAAGATGGAAGAGTTCTCAAAAACCTTGTGATCGTCCATAATACAGGATAAGTAGCTGATATGTCTCTCTGAATCCAAAATGGCTGAATCCATTTCTAAACTGCACCTTAAGTTTTTTATTAGTGCTTTTTCCAATTAGTCCTTTTTGTAATATGACACATTAATGCCACTATATGGATTAATAATCCACTATGGTATTTTTATGGCCAAAGCATACTCAAATCTGGTTTTAAAGTCTGTGTACAGGATATTTAAATGTTGAAGTTAGACCAAAATATTATAATTCTGGCAGGATATCTGAGGAACTGGGAAAATTCTCGCTAAGCCAATGTTTTACTTTATAAGGTTAATTCTGCAATGGTGGTAGTCATTATTAAATTTAGACTACCACCTTGCGATTACAAATTAACCTCGTGAAATTTGGTAAACAAATGTCTAATTTTCGTTTAAATATTCTTTTAAAATGGGATCTTAAGCATTTGAAATCTCTAAAAAAGAGTCATTCGACAACCAGAGAACTTTAGTATGAAAGAGTACTTGATGAAAGTTTTCATCGTTTTCTTCACATAACTACGAAAATAACCTAGAATACAATGCATTGCGAATTTCGTTAATTTCGTGTATGGCGAATTGAAAATTTCTATGAATTAAATGTTGTCGGTGGACGACATAGTAAATTGCAAATACTCCGATTACATATTTTTTTAAATGGCTTATAAAACCACGGTAACGGCAGGTGCTCCATTTGTTGCTGCTGATGTTATATTTGGTAAAGGAATCGCTTTTTTCCATGAAATAATCTTTTAAAACCTTGAATATTGATTTGACTTTAGCGTATGTTGTCAAAATTCTCATAAAGGATTTCTTGGTCCATAATAAAATGTATATATGTCAATAACAGTACTTCATAACCAGGCTTCACTTTTAAAACAAGAGTTTTCACTTCTAAAACATGAAAGATAATTTTATAATCCACTTATACCAGTTGTATGGAGAACTTGCTTGTTTATAGATACGGAATGCCTAAATTTTGGTGATGTGATAGACCCCCAATTTTTTTTCCGTTGAACTAGATTCCGTGTAGATCGCAGTGGATCCCTGGGAGTCCATATGGACTACTTTGGAAAGCAATGATCTAAACCCTAATGCATTTCATAGCATTAAACAGTTCTTAGATTAAATTAAAAATAAATGGTAATTTGCAATTATTTTATGGCCTCTATAAAATATTAAAATTTCATTAAATGATACAAGTCGGTTCAAAATTTAGAGCCGATAAGGTAAATCGCTGTGTACCCTTTAAGGGCTCTGTATCTCCGTTAAGGGGTACTTTAGGATTTTTTTCTATGACAAAGTAAGATTATTTTGACCTCCCCTGTATGCTCCCGAGAAATCAGGAGGGACTTACTGGACATCCTGTATACATTTTGATAATAATTTTTGCAGTTTTGTGATGAGTAATTTAACAAAAAGTCACAGTAATAGCTTAGAATTCTATGTTCTCTTTTACAAAATTATTTAATCGGATGAACGGTCATCATTAGAAACAATGTTAGGGAGCGCTTATTCATCAGTTATATATATTTAATAATTATCAACTGAAACATCGAACCAAAAATTATTTAAACGTTTCAGATTGATATTTATTTTGGAATGTTATAAACACTCTAACAAGATGACCAGGCTGCAACAAATACCGGTTCATGGCTTGAACTCGATACTAGTGATTTATTTCAGCCCAGTGAATTATGTTGAGTAAAAGAAACATTTCATTTACGTCTGATGTATATTCATGACAAAGAATTGTTGAAATACAACACAGGTCCGTATTTTGGAAAGTGGCCATGGTGAGTGTCTAAAGTCGAAATATCGAATTCAAAATTTTGAAGATATCCTCTTCTAGAGTTTAAATTTAATATTATCATGAGATAATTTTTGTCAATAATGTCGGAAAGAAATAAAAATCAAAGTGGGACTTTAGTTTTTTTACGAGTAGCTTCGGAAGTATTTGAAACTTTTTTAATTTTCTGGACCACATATAATTGAAACTGTGCTATACCGCTTATGATATCCTAAGAGTGACCATCCAATTTACTCCATTGTCCACAACGTCATGCGGTATTTCACTACGGGTTCCAATACGTGGACCGTTTTAATCGCTGAAATTTGTGTAGTTCGAATTGTCATTAATTGTAACTAGTGGGTAATGAATTAATTATCTAAATCAGCAATTAGAATAAGTAGCCGTAGAAAAAATATTATCGTATTTCCTTAGTACATGTCATATCGTTTGTATTATATAATCAGTCGTGTTATGGTTACTTTTATATTGTAACCTTCATTCTTGAAAAATATTAATACAATAGCAATATGTTTCAATATGTCAGTTATAGGTTTTTCAGGCGAGAAAAATAAAAAAGATATTTGATCTATAAATTTCCGCTGGACCGGCAAAAGTTTCATTTTTAAATGTGCAATATATTTTTATTTTCCTTTAAAAGTGTCATCGCATTTTATGTCTGGTGTTAAAAAAACTTGAAGTTAAAAATAGAGTTGGATTAAAATTTATTCAGTTGTCACACTTTTTTTTTAAGTTCAAAAAGATCTATTTTAAAAAATCTTGTCCTGTAACAGGATAAATAATACCAACAATATTTCAACTAATTTGTCCCAGTAGCATTAAATATTAATATGATTATTACTGTAGTGAGAGACCTGGAATATGTTTTTATACAGGGTGCGCCAATAAGAAATGCATTTTAAAAAATTCGATTATGAAATCATGTTTACGTTTTTAAATAAAAAGTTTATTTTAAAATAAAGATATTTAAAGGAATTTTATGTTTTCTAAATTAAATTGTCCAGATGCCGTCCGTTGCGGTAACACTCTTCCAGTCTTGATTGGAAATTTTGAAAAACGTTTGTTAGAATTTGCATAGAGATTGCTTGGGTTTCTTGACGAATGTTCGCATTCAACTTGGATGTGGTGTAATTATTGGAATAAATTTTGCTTCTTAAGTAGCCCCACAAAATGAAGTTCACTAGAGTTTAGTCTGAGCTTCTTGGAGGCAAAGCAATGTCACTTCTTTCTGAAATCAATTTTTGTGGAAGCATTTCTCGCAGAACGTCCATGGTCAATTTACTTGTTTGGTAGGGGGCTCCGTCCTGCTGAAATCAAGTGTTGTTATTGCATCTACACGATTCTTGCAGTTCTGGACCCAGAAAATCACTTAACATTGCTACTTAACGGTATATATTAACCGTAACTGCACGGCCTCTGCGATCTTCAAAAAAATACGGACCGATGGACCTACTTAGTAACTCCGGCTCAAACGGTCACTTTTGGGGAGTGCAACGGCTTTTGTTATTTCAGTCGTGGATTCTCTAGTCCCCAGCAGTGGCAGTTTTGCCTTTTTACAAACCTATTTAGATAAAAATGGGTTTAATCTGAGAAGATGACGTTATTGAGGTTAGGAAATCTCTAACATTTCAGTTGCAAAAATAAATCCCAAGGCAAAACTCTATTTTTTAACAAAGTTATAATTTATTATTATATTAATGAAGAAGATTCAGAAACCACGAAAATAAGGTGTTTTTGGCTAAAACTCCAAAACTTGATATTTTTCGAAATTTTTTTAGACTCTTGGTATTTGTCTGATTCCTTATTGTTAGAAGAGCCCACATAGCATGAAAAGCTGCAATAAGCATACGGAAGGCTGTTGAGAAAGTTTTGGATTCTTACAAAATTGTAAGATGACTGACTAGTGAAAGCTTCTAGTAATGACAAAATATTAGCAACAAATCCCTAACGGAAACATTAATCTTTCAGGTACCTTTCTTTAAGTTTCCCGGAATCTTTCATAGAAGATTACATGGAGATCCCTTATGAAATTTATTAATAAGCTTCTTGAAAGGTTACTGAACGCTTTCATAAAATTTTTTGTCGCGAAGCTATATGGGAGATGGGGAAAAAAATTAAATAATGTATTATTACCATCTAATAAATTTGTTACCTACTTTGTCATTAATTTTATGTATGAATGATCTCTGTTAGAATTCCCGAAACATACATAAATATTAGAATAGAAAAGCTCTTTCTCTCAAAAATGACATAAAATATATATAGTGGTGATATTCTGTCCCATGTTTTTGACTTGTAAAAATAAGTTATACACACAAAGCTACAGCATAATAGAACATTGACAGCAGTTCACTGGAAGATGACACTCATCTTGTTTTGTTATTCTAAAAAAACTATTTTGCTGACCCATAACAATAATACCACAGATAAAACAGGATTTCAAAATCTAAAAAATTGGAGACAGGCAGTCTGGTAGACAAGAATATTGATAGATGTCTCACAAATCAGCAGAATTTGGCTTGTAGCCAATTCGTGCTTGTTTCGTTATGTATAATATGAAAGTGTTGCATAAGTGGAGTATCATCATTTGATTTTGTTGCCTTAGGTTAATAAATGTGTTATTTTGGGATTGCTTTTATATTTGTACTCTTTTAAAAGTGTTCTATATGTCAAAACTTCTCTTAAACCATAAAAAATGTAATTTAGACTATAAACAACTTGTATAATCAGCACAGGTGTCCCGGGGGGGGGGGGGGGAAGTAGGAGGCTCTGGCAACGGACGGCACTTTGTAAATGTTGACAGACGGAATCTTCTATCTGTAAGTAAATATAACTATCCTGTTCTTTTACCACCTTTGTACGTCTTTATATAAATTATAAATATTACTATATATACGAATATATCTGTATTTGTACGGTCTAATACAGGTAATTAACGAATATGGATTTTCATACGCTTTGTCAGATTTACATTATTATATATTTTTGTTGTAGGTCTAAATTTAGTTTCACAATTATTAATTTTTATAAAATATGGAAAATATTTAATAGGATTCCAGGATCTCTTATCTGCAAATATAATCAAATGGTTGCTAAGAATATTTTTAAATGAAGATCGAACGCACTCTCATTTTATTTTTATAATGATTTGATAATTTTTGAAGTTAATGTTAAAAATGATTTTCTCAACGAAAAAAAATATTTCTTATATTGCAACAATAGTTTCAATAATATTTTATATGTTTTTCAATTGCCAATACATTTTTTGTAAGTAATAACGATGCTTTTAACAATTGATTAATGTAAAAATTCAAATTAAACAATTAAATTTAATTTTCTAGTTTTTAAGAATTTTAAATTTTAGAGAAAAAATTTTTATTATTGAAGGTTCTCCAATTTTTAGTTTAAAATTTTTCGGTCCTGAAAATTTTGTCTTTATAATAATTATATTATCTCATATTGTAGAAGGAATAGGGGGCCATTTTTGCATTTGCCTCGGGTGGTAAATTTTACATCTGGTTGGGCGGCAGAAACCTACGCTAAGCGGCTGAAAGTTAGATCTAGGTCCGGCCTTAACTTTCACTGTCAGTTGATCTTAATAACCTTACTTTTGTGTTTATTATCTAGTCGGTCGATTTAGGAAAAAGTTTGATTTATTTGAAACTAAAATAAAAGTGTTGGATTTCTAATGCGTGAAATAATGTTTAAATTACCTAGTGCATACGTATATCTTCGGTTTACAAGGTATTTTTAAATTAAATTATGTATAAAGTATCCTATAATTGCGCACAGAAAGTTTTATTAGTTTCCAATCACAGGAAAAAAATTAAAGTATACTATAAATTCGGTAATAACACAGTTTATTATATAGTTCAGATACCTGAAGGGTAGTTTTGTCACCGAATCCAACCACTTTCAGCAAGCTGGATAAGCTGTAAATTCTATGGGAGCAATGGAGTGTTTTATACCAGGCTATGGTTTGGAATTCCAGTTGTTAAATAGGAAAGGAAGATCCTGGTTTAATAAAAGCTGTTTGTAGTACGTACCTGTTTGTCTTTTATGATCTAACAAGTATCAAAATCACAAAGATGGTGTCATAACTTTCACTACTCTTTACTTAAGGGTAAACGAATACAGTTTTAACATTCTTAATCACCCAAAATCTGGCAAATGGTGCCTTAATACACTAAATATGGTTTTAGCTGTTAACTGGGATAAAAGTAGTTTTGTATTCTTAGAAAAATCGGCCAAAATATTGCTTTATGAGCTTATGCCAGTTGTCACAACCAAGGCTTAGCCCAGACTCCCTCTACTGACGCTTGTAGATATCTCCAGAGCACCAAACACAAAAGAAAAAAAAAAGATTAACGACACCTTTGATGAAAGTAGTAAAACTCGAGTATTTGATACATTTCTAGGCACACTTGCATTTTTTACAATATCAGTTTTTGATGTGACAGGTGAATAAACTTTTAGCTTTTAATGTAATATTTATTCAAGAGATTATTTGATAAAAATAAGGGATTAATTTATGGTGATTATTAGCTTTATTGTAGATATTATTGGTATAAATATTTATAGTTTTTAGTGTAAAATAACAAAGCCTTAATACCAACACAGCGTTTATATTTATAAAGATGTGTCTATTGCACCGAAGAACAGAACTAAATAGTATATTGAAAATTTTGTTATATTTTCGGATTCCCTATTAGGAAAAGGGAGAAATTGCATCATCGGTTTAGGTAAGTGAAAATCAGTGAAATAATAATAACAAATATATTTATTGAAAAGAAAAAATTATCACAAAATGCAAAGATGGGGAACACTTAAAATAAACATTTTTTTAACGATACAAACTATGAAAAGTTATTTATAATTTTTTCTAGCTGTTTTGAACGCCATATTTATAAAATATACTTTTAAGGTTCAAAAAGAAGAGCTATAATAATCATATAAAATTAAAAGAAAAGTGCGAATAAAATAATAATCCTTAAAAGAAGCATAAAAAACACATTTATTTATTCATATATTATCTAAGTACATAACCGACAAATGCCCAAATAGTACAGTGAACAAGAAATACATCTGTATATCTAAAAGAACATCAAATTACAATAAATAAATATATGTAATAAAAATGTTAAAACTTTACACTTATCAAGCCTTGGAAAAGGCTCGGAAATAAAGCAATAACAGATCAGACCAAGAGTAAAAAATACACATTTCGCAGTTCGTTAATTAATGCTCTTCTGTTGTTAGCCTTTTTATATTTGAATCTAATCTCGGTAAGCAGAATAATTAAAGACAACTTATCCATCTTTGTGGGTGAGTTTAGTATTTAAGCTTTTTAGAATTTATTTTTTTTATCTGCGGATATTCATTATAATGGGGTGAAAACCGGCCCTAAAGTTCATCCCTAAAAAGGGTATTTTTGAAATATCTCAGGTTGTAAGTGAGATGTTTTTACAAAACAAACTGAAAGTTGCTTGTTATTCGAAATGATATTAAACTATGGTATTTTCACTCCAAGGATATCATTATTTATTTTTTATTAGGGTAAACCATGTATTTACGCCCGTAATTTAATTCTAAAAATTACGAAATCTAATGGAATTGTTTAAATTTTTTTTTTACCAATACCATAAGTAAATTAAGTTGACGGGTTTTGGGGTTTCAAAAAATAAATCAGTAAAAGAAGGTGATCCACCCCAAATAGTTTTTTTTTTAATTTCAAGTTCTATTTGAGATATCTTTACAAAACAAAATGGAAAGTACTTGTTATTTGAAGTTATGTTGAATTATGCTATTTTCACCCCAAAGGTATCTCTTATTTCTTATAATGGTAAACCATCTATTATCGCACGTAATTTAATTTTAAAAATTTCGAAATTTAGTGAAATTGTTTCAAAGTATTTTTTCACGAATACCATAATGAATTCAAGTTGACAAGTTTCCGGGTTTCAAAAACTAAAGTAGTAAAAAGGGCGAATCACCCCAAATACATTTTTTTTCAAATAGGCCGGCGGAATTAGCATCTGGAAAAAATTTATTGTTAGTAAACTTCTGACTACATATAAACCTTCAGAATGATAATAGTATTGCCTAATTTTTTTTGGGGAAAATCTTTTATTTAACAATTAAGATTGAAAAAACATTTATTTCGAGTTCTAGTAAAAAAGTTTCAAATGCTTTGAAAATACCTACAACGAATGTTGCTATTTGTTTCATGCTATATCTCGATAAATATTAATGGTGCATTAAAAATCAATCTAATTTTTAATATTCCTAATTATATATATATATATATATATATATATATATATATATATATATATATATATATATATATATATATATATATATATATATATATATATATATATATATATATATATATATATATATATATATATATACTGCAATTTTTTCGCAATTTGAAAAGTACGTACCTACGGTAAAATTATAATTATGCATAAAATGTATAAAAGTGCAACAATTTGTTTATTGTTATGTTTAACAATAATTTGATTGCAAAAACATATCACCCATTATTCGAGTTTGAAGTGTTCGAGTCACGTTTTTATCTGCGCGTCGCAAGCTAAAAGAACGCCCCCCTCCACTGCTCACTTTCTGACTCTCGGAGTAGGTGCAACTTTAAACCATTGCTACATCAACAATTTTGAAATAATTGGGTTGAAAACTGCTGCATACAATAGTTAACTATCTCCCTGTAAGTCCCTGCTTAAATAATCTCTTAATGTTAATAAAGAACTACGCAGCGATTTTTTGAACAGAAAAATCTATCTGAGTTTCTAGTGATAGTACACATTTTTTTTTCAAAATGTGCGTGAAAATCTCAGCTATCGCGTCCACTTATCGGCATTTCGATGTTAACAACTGTCGAAGAGGTATTCTTTTGTTTATAACGAAAGAACGAACCCCAATTTTGTTTATCTGTTTCAACAATTTAAGATCAACAATTCATTTCGTTCTTTTTTGTTATTGTTAGTATAAGTCTGGAACTTTCATTTGCTTACCCGTAGACGTTACGACCTCTAGATCACTGAGAATAAATAATTAAAAAGAAACCAAAAAAAATGTAAACAAATTTACTGTGCAAAAAACTATTGAATATTTTTACTTGAAATTTTGCACATATGTTGTATGCAACAAGTGTCTCCTTTAGTTGCAGTATAAAGTTAATGCAATATATTTTTTTATTGTTTATTAACGATTGAAAAAACAGTCATTTTAGCAGGTTTTTTGCAATAACAAACGAACAAATTATTCGATTCGGATGTGCTCATTTTGTAGACCTACAACTTTTGTTTGAAATTTTTTTACTGAAAAACAATAGCTTTTCTTAGAACTTGGAAAAACTGTTTTTCACATCTTAATTGTTAAATAAAACTTTCAAAAAGTTGGGCAACATTGTTTTTATTGATAAAAATATAAAATTAACGAAAAAAAAACGTTTTTTTTTTAATTTTCTCTCGTGTAACATTTTAGAGGAAAGTTCAAGAGGAAAAAAAGTTTCGTAATTAAATTTTCCATAAGATACAGTCGGAAATATCAAAATATACTACATTTATTGCAAAATAGCAATAATTAAAAAAAAAGGTAAAAATAGCAGGTTTTTAATCAATTTTTTTCAACCATTTAATTTTCTCTGAGGACCTTCATATTAGAGCAAAGAAAACTTTATGCCATGATAAAATAACACGCTAAAATTCGTTAGGATCGAATCGATAGTTTTTGCGCAACAATTTTGCAATCCGATTTCGTTTACAAAAACTGACCATTTTTCAAGTTTGTATGAGTCCAAAATATCACGTTAACGTATTTAAATTTATGTTCGACATATAGCAGGGAACTCAAGTATTTTAACTCGTTTTTCAGAATCAAAATCGGATTATTTAGACGCCCTCAGGAATTGTTTAAAGATATTGTTGATATTTTTGCTTATAAACAAATAGATTGTCTCGGTGGATATTCATTGGATTTTTTTTGCAATACATGGTTTGAAAGTACTTGGAAAGACGCTTCTTTTCGTTGAAAAACAATTTCAAATCCGTCAATTGGTTTCGAAGATACAAACTGTCAAAGTTGACAGCCTGTTACGGTGAATCTATAAACAATACAGACCGGATTCTTGAACCCAAAACTTTGTCATGCCGAACTCTTTTTTGATACAAATATTTAAATGTTTATGTTATCGGAAACTTTAATAAAAAATGAAAAGAATATCGCCCACGCGCGTGAAAAATGAAAAAAAAAGAGGTGGGGAGCTCTCATTTTAAAATTGAATTCGAAGATTCAAATTACATATCTGAAAAAATTTTCATTTTCTCGGCTTCTAATAGAGCGATTTTGATCATTTTTTCTTAAACCAATGTACCGCGAATAATGGAACTCAAGTATCATAATGCCATGTGCCCATCATTCATTCATTTTGTTATAAACAAATCACGTTATTTATGCATCATACTTACAGCTCACTGCACCCTTTAGTATTGGACTTTCCAAGCGATTCTTTGTTTATTAATATAATTAAGTATATTATAATGATATATATTTAGTTTAATTATCAAAATTGTTTAAATAATCATTGTTTAAAAAATTTTGGTTTTAAATTATTTTATTCGTAAAATACAGATAAAATTAAAATAGTTATTCTTTATAAATGATGTTCAAAAAGATCAATAAAGCACTCTTAATACTAAATATTATATTTCAAACTGATCTATACACATGCCTGTCCAAACGTCACACCAGAATTTTTCAGATCTTTCAACAGTAAAATAATCTAATTGACGAATTTGTCATATTCTGTGGGATTCATTATGGTTGGAAGATTGTGCAAATCCTGCATATATATTTCCAAAGATTTGGCATAAAGAAAATGACCACTGGCATTTAAATATGGCAATATTCTACGCGAACTCTTTATACGCAATTCCCAGTTAACAGTTCATAATATTCACTTATACAAAAAAAAAAAGAAAAATATTTGATTAATAAGTAAATATAATAGTGAAAACGACATTAATTCAAATTGTAAAACTTGTTTCCAAATTGAATTTATTTGCATGTTAATTATACATACCCTGTCGTGCACATTTATAAAATACAATTTTTGATAACACTATAACCAGTATCTTTCCACAAACAGGGACACATAATAACTACAGACTAACTCTCTTTAATGCCTATTCTATACCTTTAGAAAGCCAGTTTGAGCAGATGTTTCTTACTCCCGCCCCACTACTTTCATGTTAACGGTTACATTTTAAAGCATCATGCTCTCATCTTCGAAAATCTTAATCTCCAAATATTTGTAGAAATATTGTATTACTTGTAACTTAAAAACTATTAAGTTTTCATATATGATTTATATAAAATAATTATTTTATTTTTATCTGTATTTTACGAATAAAATAATTTAAAACCAAATTTTTTTTTAATTTGTTTAAACAATGATTGTTTAAACAATTTTGATAATTAAAGTAAATATATATCGTTATAGTATGCTTAATTATATTAATAAACAAAGATTCTCTTGGAAAGTCTATAGGGTGCAGTATGCTGTAAGTATGATGCATAAATAACGTCATTTGTTTAAAACAAAATAAATGAATGATGAGCACATGACATTATGATATTTGAGTTCCATTATTCGCGATACATCGGTTTAAAAAAATGATCAAAATCGCTCCATCATTAGAAGCCGAGAAAATTAAAAGTTCCATTAGAAGCCGAGAAAATTAAAATTTTTTCAGATATGTATTTTGAGTCTTCGAATTCAATTTTAAAATGAGAGCTCCCCACCCCTCGTTTTTTCATTTTTCACGCGCGTGGGCGATATTCTTTTCATTTTTTATTAAAGTTTCCGATAACATAAACATTTAAATATTTGTATCAAAAAGAGCTCGGCAAGATAAAGTTTTTGGTTCAAGAATCAGGTCTGTATTGTTTATAGATTCACCGTAACAGACTGTCAACTTTGACAGTTTGTATCTCGGAAAACATTTGACGGATTTGAAAAGAAGCGTCTTTCTAAATACTTTCAAATCATGTATTGCAAAAAAAAACCAATGAAAATCCGCCGAGATAATCTATTTGTTTATAAGCAAAAATATCAACAATTTTTAAGCAATTCCTGAGGGCGTCCAAATCATCCGATATTGATTCTGAAAAAAAAACGTTGGAAAACTTGAGTTCCCTACTATATGTCAAAAATAAATTTAAATACGTTAACGTGATATTTTGGACTCAGACAAACTTGAAAAATGGTCAATTTTTGTAAACGAAATCGGATTGCAAAATTATTGTGGAAAAACTATCGATTTGATCCTAGCGAATTTTAGCGCGTTATTTTATCATGGCATAAAGTTTTCTTTGCTCTAATATGAAGGTCCTCAGAGAAATTTAAATGGTCGAAAAAAACTGATTAAAAACCTGCTTTTTTTACCTTTTTTCTTTTAATTATTGCTATTTTGCAAAAAGGAAAATATATTTTGAGATTTCCGACCAACCCTTATAGCAAATTTAATTATGAAACTTTTTTTCCTCTTCAACTTTCCTCTAAAATGAATATCTTCAAAGTTACACGAGAGAAAAGTTGAAAAAAAAAAACATTTTTTTTCGTTAATTTTATATTTTTATTAATAAACACAATCTTACTCAACTTTTGAAAGTACGCATATCAAAATTATCTTTATTTGGGTTATTCTGAGGGCTTTCATGCAAAAATCGCCTTGTTCCATCTAACAACAGATAAGCCCTGGTCTATAGCCCTTGTGAAGTTCTGGGAATCAACGCACGAATCAATAAACACTCATTCAATCTGCTCGTGGCGAAGTCGGATAAAAAATAAAGCAATAGTAGTTTCAGAAAGTCAATAAATTTTTATGTATAGTGACACCTAATTTATATTCTGAAATAAAAACAAGCTTACTGACCTACACCAACTCCATAAAATATAAATCAAGATCTAAAAATACTAAAAAAACCTGAGACAAGCGGTCTGGTAGACAAGAAGATCGGCAGGTGGGTGACACCAGTTCAAGAAGTTGGCCGGCAGCCAGTGTGTGCATTCTAGCTATGCATTGCATACAACATTGTTACATAATAAGTGAAGTGCCTTTTCGTTTCCTTTTCTTGTGTTGATAAACATAGGTACATAAGATAAAGATAAAACGATATATTTGTTGGCAGAGTTAAGTATTCATTAAATACATTTAAAGTAAGCAGAAGTGGAATTCTGTTATGGGAAAAATTAAATGAAAATAAAGAAAGAGGAACGGCTATGATTCTCTCTCTTTTAATATTGGTATTTTATAACAAATTCCCTTTCGTATCGTTAGGTGCTTATTTAAATAAGCAATATTTCATAAAATGCGTTTCAAAAACGATTGTGCATTTCATTCTTTTAGGTTAAGTGAAGCTAGGCTTCAGTTTAGCCTTTTGTAATTTTTTATTCATTCCAATAAAGACATTAATTTTTATTATATAAAAAATATAAACCTCAAACTTTAATTGGCATTATTATGCCATTTCGTGATTCTGTTTCGTCTGTTTCTCGTTGCGTTTTTTTTTTTCAAGAATTAATGAATTAAATTATTACATGTTTTCAAAACTCTGTGTCGCTAGCGGTAGATGCACCTTAATGAATTTCATAAGAACTTTTCACTAATAGTTCCAAGTTGTAGAATTTTCATATGCTCATATAATAATGTTATGGTTATATGGTATAGCATGTAACTGGTACGAACTGTATTATGTATTTTATTTTTTCTGATTCCTTTCTGCAATATTTGATTATTATTTCATGGTCACTATTAAACCGTTTAATAAACTATGACAAAAATGTTTCCATTTCTGCGTTTTACGCAGATCTTCTGATCTAAATGCATCTTTTGCTGGCGACTGCTCGGTTCCCTGCTGGATTATTCATACACGAAAACCTTCTTTGAAAGATCCTTAAGGTAAGAATGGAAATTGCACCAGAATAGGGGGATAGACATTGCTTTTATTTGCTATACCGGGCGAACCAAATGTGCATTACAGTAAGAATAAATTCTTCCTCGATATTGGTTCAGAATCAAGTTCAAAATTCTGAAAATCACGAGTTAACACGCTTATTGCGTGGTTCGTTATAAGAGTTTTAACATGCTCATTTTTCGAGTAGCCAAAGTAGCCTTCCTCCTATTCTCTCGTGGAAGTTATGCAATGGTGATAAAAATGAATGTATTAACCCATAAAGTGGATGCAAATTGCAGCAGTTCTATTCTGATGAAGCTCCTGCAAGTTCTGATGAAGCTCTTGCAAGAGGAATTTCATTTCTGCAGTATGTTTTAAGAATGATTATACAAGTTTATTCTTAAGATTTCAAATGAAAAATATGTGTGGAACGAAAATAAGCAAAAATTACAATTATTTTCCTTCTTTCATAAAATAAGATGCCAGAAAAAGGTGGAAACCCTTCTCTTTGACAGTGTTTCGCCACCTGCAGACCGGTTCCGAACCCATGGGTTCTCGTCAGTACGAGATAGGTAAGCACACCTAAACACAAGAGAAAAGTTAATTCTTTAAGGTTAGGTGTGCTTCCTTATCCTGGACTGACAAGAAACAGTGAGTCTGAAAGCAGCCTGCATGTGCACACACGGCCAGTGGGAAAGGTTTCCATCTTTTTCTGGTAGGTCCTTGCAATCTTAAGTAATACTTTTGATTTTTAATTAAAACAGAGCATGTCTGTCCTTATAATATATAGCTTTCTCAGTATATCGATTCATTATTCATTACCAGTTAAGTGGCCTTTCTAATTCTAAAGAATCGTGCCTCTATTTTTCTCTGAAACCTCGAATAGAATACAAGAAAGTCTATTTTATATATTTTTAAGTTAAATATATCTAAAAATTAAACACAAATATGTTAATTGATATTTTTTTTTACAAGAATGCTGAAATAAAATATTTTAAAGTTCTATTGGCTCCATGCGTGGCATCAGAGCCAACTAATATATGAACTAAGGGGCAATATTTGCTTATATTGACAGAATAATATAAAGGAAATTCGCAGTTAAAATTATATTTTTTGATTTGGTAAAAATACATTCCTTTATTGAGCAAGTGAAAAAATAAATTTATTAGTTCAGCTAAAAAAACTAAGTATTATTTATAAAGAAATAATCCAGACTTAGTAAAATTTAGGTAAAGTAATGTGAAAATAAAAAGAAATGCTACTATTAAATAATAATATGGAAAAAAAATTATTATATATTGCTGTGTATTTACCCTGGATGTCCATTAAAATACAAAGAATTATGAAACTGTGCATTTTATTACTTAAAATACAATTTTATATCGGAACTTCTAACACATGATATATTTGTCTTTTTAGCCTTATCCATTTATTTCTTTGATTTAATTTCCATTTTGTTATTGGAAATTTATAAAATGTACACCAATTTTTTTCTAGTTTATTTATAATTTACAACTGCTGTGTTGTAAATTAAATTATTTTCAGTTATTTAAAATTGATGCGTGTATTTGATACATTAAAAGTACAAAATATCGCCCCGAAGTACTTGAATTATCCGTATCTCACGCTAGTATCGCGTTTGTTCCCCCTTCCATGAATTCGGACTGAGCGAATAGGTACTAATATCTCATAGTTCTAACACATGATATATTTGCCTTTTTAGCCTTATCCATTTATTTCTTTGATTTAATTTCCATTTTGTTATTGGAAATTTATAAAATGTGCACCAATTTTTTTCTAGTTTATTTATAATTTACAACTGCTGTGTTGTAAATTATATTATTTTCAGTTATTTAAAATTGATGCGTGTATTTGATACATTAAAAGTACAAAATATCGCCCCGAAGTACTTGAATCATCCGTATCTCACGCTAGTATCGCGTTTGTTCCCCCTTCCATGAATTCGGACTGAGCGAATACGTACTAATATCTCATAGTTCTAACACATGATATATTTGCCTTTTTAGCCTTATCCATTTATTTCTTTGATTTAATTTCCATTTTGTTATTGGAAATTTATAAAATGTACACCAATTTTTTTCTAGTTTATTTATAATTTACAACTGCTGTGTTGTAAATTATATTATTTTCAGTTATTTAAAATTGATGCGTGTATTTGATACATTAAAAGTACAAAATATCGCCCCGAAGTACTTGAATTATCCGTATCTCACGCTAGTATCGCGTTTGTTCCCCCTTCCATGAATTCGGACTGAGCGAATAGGTACTAATATCTCATAGTTCTAACACATGATATATTTGCCTTTTTAGCCTTATCCATTTATTTCTTTGATTTAATTTCCATTTTGTTATTGGAAATTTATAAAATGTACACCAATTTTTTTCTAGTTTATTTATAATTTAAAACTGCTGTGTTGTAAATTAAATTATTTTCAGTTATTTAAAATTGATGCGTGTATTTGATACATTAAAAGTCCAAATTACGCCCCGAAGTACTTGAATTATCCGTATCTCACGCTAGTATCGCGATTGTTCCCCCTTCCATGAATTCGGACTGAGCGAATAGGTCTAATATCTCATAGTTGTGCTTATATGCATATTATGTATACATTGATATAAAAAAAATACATTTAAAACTTAAATTTTTAAAAAATATTTTTGTATACTGACTAAAACAAATGACCCTCGATTTGTCTTGTTAGTTTGAAATAAAAACATATAAAAACAAGTTTACTGACCTACATCAAGTCCACAAAACCAGATTTTAAAAATATTGAAAGAATATTGGAGACAAGCAGTCTGGTAGACAAGACTCTCCGTAGGTGGCAGTTCAAGAAGTTGGCCCGGAGCCAACGCTGACTATGCACTGGATATAATAGCGTTGCATAATACGGGAAGTGCCGTTTCCTTTGATTTTTTTTTGTGTTGATAAATATTTTTTGTTATTTTTGTTTATATTTTATGTAACTGGTTAAAAACTGTAATACAAAATTAACGTTAATTCGTTAATTGAAATAAAATCTAACACACAAGTAGACAAAGGTTTTGAAATTTTGGGGTTTTCTTGGGTTTTTCAGTCCTTTTTGTAAGTTAAAATATGACAAACAAAGTTTTTCTTGTTTCGGAAAATATATTCTCGGCTGAAAATTCGGTAGCCTTTTTCAAACGTTGTATATTCAAACGCTGCAACAAATATTACGTTGCTAACCTGCTATCGAGAATATTAATTAATTAAATTAATCCTAGCTTAATTTGAACTTTCACAATATCTAAATAATAAAATAGACAGGCAGGTACGGGACAGCACAAACACTTAAAAATAATAAAATATACTGAAACTGTAAGTCAATTATGTGTTCTTTCTTTTTATATTAATAGAAAGGGATAATATGAAATATAAAATATATTGAAAGGGATCAAAAGGGTGGCTGTTGGCTAAAATATATAGAGAGTTTTTATTTAATTAAATACGACATCGCCCGCATTTAGATTTTACATGGAGAGATTTCCTAACCACCGAATACTAAACCATTAAACATTTGCCAATACTGAGCGTCATTATTGAGAAGCGGGTAGTTTTCAAAAAAAATTTGAAGGTAGGGGTCGTTTTCGAACAAATTCGAATAGACGAAAACGAAGAGAAAAGAGTTGCAGAAGCATTAAGTGTACCCGATGCTTCGAACGTGAGTTGGATATCCCTAAAACTATTGTAAATGATATTTTGTTTACTGACGAGGCGTGCTCATCCACCTGCACAACGAACGTGGTTATGCGGATGAAAATCCATATGCCATTAAAATTGCACATCATCAGCATAGAGCTATCCAAACACTTTATACCAGTTTGGTGCGTAGTATTTTGGATTACGCTTGTAACATTTGGGCATATATATATATATATATATATATATATATATATATATATATATATATATATATATCAGTGTCACATAGATAGGCTTGAGAAAGTACTGTCAAAATTTGTAAAATTCTTGCTATACAAACAGCGATATCCATATAAGAATTTAAGCACGAAATTCGTTTGTTGTTGCTTAGTCCCTCAAGTTTGAAAACGCGTGGAGGAAATTATTATTTGTTCATTTGTACAAGCTGGTCAATGGTTTGGTTTATTGTGATGAACTTCTTGGTCAGCTTAATTTTAGAGTACCTAGTAGAAATACTCGGTACAGTCAGTTATATGCTGTAATAGTATACCGAACAAATTATGGTTCGAGGGCTTAGCTAAAATTTATATTGAACACTTTTTAAATATAGATATTTTTTATGCAAGTTTTTATCAGTTGAAAAGAATTACTTGGTAGCTGTTAATCTGTTTTACCAATATTGTTTTTGTATTAAGTTTGTAGGATCTATGTGGTATTTGAAAATTTTTCTGGGATGTGCATGTAAAATAAAAATAAATAAATAAATAACTTTAAAACAAAGGTTTGGGCAGGTATTATTAATTGCTACCTTATTGGTCCTATGGTGATTCCAGACAGGATTAATTAAATTTTTTTCAAAACACATTACCAGTTCTTTTGTAAAATTTGCCTATTTTAGTTCGACGAGAATTATCGTGTGTATATATATATATATATATATATATATATATATATATACATATATATATATATATATATATATACGATATATGATGCCCCACTCTATTTTTCCGTTGGTATTCGGCAATATTTACACGACCACTATCCCAACCGATGGATTGAATGAGGTACTAGTAAGATGGCCACAATGTACCCAGAGTTAAATATGGGTTAGTTCTTCTTGTGGCGCGCTCTTAAAACAGAAGTATATAAAACTCCGGTGAACACCCGCGAAGAATTATTGATGAGCATTTTAAATTCTGGCAACTTTTTTATAATCCTGAGATATTAGAGGCCAGTTTCATTTTAAAAAGTGTTAATAAATGTATTCAGCAAAATGGCGGCCATTTTGCACATTTGCTTATTTAATGTTTTCTTTTTAGTTAGTTTTTCAATCTTTTTAAAATATATGCATGCACTTCTAACATTTATTTTTAAAATTGTTTTATTATTACAGAAAATTGGTATATGTATTGTAATTAAAAATATTTTTTCCTGGCGAAAACCCTCATCCAAAGAAAATTTTTAAAGAGGTAAAAAAACTTCTAAATACATGTAGCTACCTGGTAGAAATATATAGGTAGTCATAATATTGATGACATAAAAAATCAGAAGCGATATTTAAAAGTAGCGTCACTTTAATTACACTTAAACTACTTAAAACCAATCGCTAAACCTCTAGAAAACGCTATATTTTAGTGTTAGATCACATGTTTTCAAGAAATTTGGGTAAAAGCAGTATTTTCTTAAAACTTTATTGTCTTCTACCGCCCGAACGTAGCAATATTGGATATAACTAAATTGGCTTAAATCGACCCATTTTGACGTCATGCGTCTATCATTAAACGTTGTACACGTATTTTCTGGACACCCTCTATAGTATTGAACAATTTGTAAAATAAATTATAATAGAAACTTCTTTTAGTTTTCGAAAAATGTTGTAAATACCATTGGTGTAAAGTGCCAGCTTTACTGTACAATTTTATTTTACTGATGGTCTTAAATTCCCCATTTTACGTCATTACCTATAAATTACTGATGAATATTGAACTCACTTTTTGATCCTCTAACAGTTGGGTTCAAAATTGTATACATGCAAAAGTAGACATAGTCTTTTATAATAATTTTTTTGGATAAATAAATAATTTTTTTTTCGAATTATGTTGAACTGAAATGTACTTGCGCCTATATATAAATTGTCATCTATGAACTGACTTATTTCCCCTAGCAAAAAGACCTAACTACGCCTATGCCAATAACTTAATAATAAATTAAGTTAAAAGAATAAAATAAGAAATAACGGTCTTTTATAGAATATGCATGTACACTTCTCTGCATCTAATATTTATTTTTCGGTCCAACTTCCCGTAACTAAAAATTTCATTTATTTATGTTTACCATTAAAATTTCACGGGAAACATAAAATATGCTCACACGATCAAAAACATTATTTATAGCACATTGAAAAGTGCAACTGGACTTTTCAGGTTAAAGAAAATACTAAATTTCTCATACAGTTCAAAAATTTATGTTGCACCATTACAGTTTCAAATTATATTTTAGCGATATCCGGTAAATGTATGAGGGATATTGGAAACAAAATTCACTTAGCCGTGATAGCAATCAAAGGCATGTGTTGCTTAATAACTTTGTAAAATAATCTATTTATACTTATGTCTCAAATCTGATTTTAATTTGTTTGAATTTTGTGAAATGTTTCCAATAAAAAATGAGAGTTGTGTATCACGATGAAGGCGCGGAGAACTCTGTCCCTATGACTATAAATTTTCTTGGTTGGTTTAACTTGAGAGATGTTTATCATATCGCTTTCACATCCCTTATGACAAAAAAAATTGTACAAGATAAGTGCTCTTTAATTTAGAAGCGGCAACTTATAATATGCTGACTAAAATGTGGTCGGACTTGCATTGTCTTAATTTTTATTTTTTTACGACGTTTCGATTAGGTTATATCTCTAATCGTTATCAAGTATAAACTGAATGTTTTGTCATAAGACTACGAGCTTATATAGAGACTGTGTCCATAGAAGCGCAACGTTTCGCTTCACTGTACACACCTCAATGATTTGATGTTACAATGTAGTGGTTGCCAAAGATTAGGTATCTTAACATTCGGTTTACTGAAGATTCCATTGTTGTTTTTAATGTATGCTGCTTTTATAAATTTTCTTTTTTTCATATTGGGTTCCATATATATTGCCGCAGCCTCAGAACATTTTATATGGTGTTGTTTATCCCAGGAGTGTTCTGCAATACCTGATCTCGACGTTTCCCCTTTTTGTGTATGAGTTTCATGTTCCTTAATTCTAACTTCTAGCGGTCGATTAGTTTCTCCAATATACATTTCACCACACTCACATGGAACTTTGTAAACACATTCTTTCTTATCGGTAGTTTTAGGTTTTGTTTTTGTTAAGTGAGCTCTAAGGGTATTTCCTGATTTAAACGCTGTTTTTATATTATAACTACTGGCAATTCGTCTTATTTTCTCCGACGTTCCCTTAATGTACGGAATTGTGAAGAAGGAATGTGTTTCTTGCTGTCCAGTGTCCGTTGTCCTAAAATTATTTATAACATCGTCAATTAGTTTTAAAGGATAACCATTCTGTTGTAAATCGGATTTAATATTTTCTACCTCTTTTTCCAATGATTCGGCATTATTGCATATAGATATAGCGCGATTATAGAGGTTGCGTATAATTACTCGTTTTGTTACAACAGAATGATTAGAACTATGATTAAGATATTGTCCAGTATGTGTTGGCTTTCTGTATACTGAAGTTTTAATAGTTTCGTTTGAACGGTTCACCATGACATCTAGGAAGGGCAATTGATCATTTACCCCTTTTTCCATGATAAACTTAATTGTAGGTCGAATGGTATTCAGATGTTTTAGGAAATCATTAAGTTCTTGATCATTGCCCTTCCATACGACATATGTCAACCAGACTTTCGGTTTTACTGTTGCAGTTTCTATGGCATGACTTTCGAACCATTCCATATATATTGGAGTGTTGCCTGCGTAGTGCTTACTTTCAAGTAAAGGACAAGTTCTACGCTCAGGACGATGGGCTTCCGGTGGGTTCTTCACTCTCTCCAGTCGTCGTCAGACAATCCAAGTCCGACCACATTTTAGTTATTCTTCAACATTGTCTACAACCTTCAAACAGACGTTATAATACGCTATTGCAGTAAAGGATTATTTGACTTAGAAAACTATCAATACCCTATTGCCCACGTGTAGCATATAATTCATATCTTAATTTTTGTGACATAACCTGGGTTGTATTTTTGATTGACTTGCACACATTCTCTTGACCCGCTTTATGTTAGTTGACCTTTTGCGTCATCAGTCAATCAGTAGTGATTAAAGCTCCTGTTACGTAATACTAAATGGAACAATTATAATTATCATTGTGCTTAAAGTTTTATTAAAAAAATATCTTAAAATATTTTAGAAATTAAATATATTTATTTTATTCTTAAAAAATTTAGTTCCATCACGAATAGGCGTGGTACTCAGAGTTCGATCATTACATTAGATTTAAATAACAATACATTTGTTTGAAGGCTGTTTATAGTCGATGGGGGAGGGACGTACGACGTACCGATTATCATATTATACTATGTGTAGTTTAAATAATGCAATGAGAAAAGGCTAGCATGGAATCGGTGTACATACCAAGAAATAAAAATTCGCCACTGTACAACATCTTTCAAATACAAATAAAAATATAGTTACGTTATTCAGCATTCAAACAACCGAGCCATAGCCCTGACGATATGGTAATTCTACGGGGAAATTCGTTGTACCTAGGTAGGATATGATACGGGTTTACATATCCATCATTTATATAAGTAATATTGATAAATTAAATGAAGTACAGTAAATGTATATCGAATGTTAACAAGTTTTCCAGTTAAAAATAATTTTTTGAAAAATATCTAGATGGTGAAGAGGTAGGGGGCAGATTTTACGATATTTTTGATATTTACCTCGTCGTTTCGATTCTTTTTGAAACACTATTTATATACACCAAACATTTTGCATTTACTTCACTTTAAAAAAAGAAAAAAATAAAATATACCATATACGAGGGTCGTTTGAAAAGTCCGTGCAAAAATTCAAACTGCTTAATTTTTTTGGATGAACCTATTTTATTTTTCAACATAGTCTCCTTTTAGGCTTATACACTTCGTCCAACGATTTGTCCAAGTCTGAAATATTTTTCTCGCCAGCCATTTTTTCATATTGGGGAACAAATAATAGTCCGAGAGAGCTAAGTCTGGGGAATAGGGGGGATATGAAACGTGTTGGAACCCTATTTCCATTAATTTTGCTACCACAACTGTTAAGGCGTGAGCTGATGTGTTGTCGTGATGAAACAGGACTTTTTTGTGAGCCAATCGTGGACCTTTTTCTTGCAGCTCGGTTTTCAAGCCGTTCAATAATGATGAATAATAATTGCCTGTAATGGTTTACCCTTTTCTAGATAGTCGATGAAGATTATTTCCTGCGAATACCAAAAGACAGTCGCCATAACTTTCCCGGCCGAAGGAATGGTCTTCGCCTTTTTTGATGCAGATTCTCCCCTGGCAACTCATCGTTTAGATTGTTCTTTGGTCTCAGGAGTATAGTGATGTATCCATGTTTCATCCACAGTGACGAGACAATGCTTAAAGTCCTGACGATTTCGCTGAAACAGCTGCAAAGTGTTCTTACAACACTTCACACGATTTCGTTTTTGGTGAGCAATCGCGGCACCCATCTTGCTGGTAGCTTTTTCATGTCCAAATGTTGTTGTAGAATACTATGTATCCGTTCATTTGAGATGCCCATAGCACTAGCAATCTCACGCACCTTCACTCTTCTGTCACCCATCACCACATCATGGATTTTGTCAATGATTTCTGGAGTAGTAACTTCAGCAGGGCGTCCAGAACGTTCAGCGTCTGTTGTGCTCATATGGCCACTAAGAAAATTTTGAAACCACTTATAAACTGTTTTAATTAAAGGTACACAATCACCATAATATTTATCAAGCTTCTAGTTAGTCTCCTTAGGTGTTTTGCCCTTCATAAAGTAATGTTTAATTAACACACAAAATTCTCTTTCTTCTATTTTTGGAGAATCACTCGACTTCCTCAATTCAAACGAATGTCAAACATTAAGAAGTAGACTGAACCGGCGGGAAACTTGATGAATGTGTGTTCTTCCAAGAGAAGCTACTAACTGAAAATAACCTCGATACGCACCAGTAGTGTCATCTCGCTGACTTTGCACGGCCTTTTCAAACCAGCCTCGTACGTTGAATTTGACAACGGTTGTGCTTAAAAGGTGTTGAAAATGGCCTCCATTTACTTCTAAACATTTTAGGTTTCTTTTTTGACAATAATTTCTAACGAGATTTAACATTTTGGGGGTTACTAACGTACACGCCTATTGAATCCGGTGTTTTATATTTTTTGCTGTGGTTATAGCCATAACTTTACTTTTTATAAATTCTTACAAAAAAATCTAAGGGAGTGAAATTGGGAGATAGAAGAGTCGCACGACCAATGTATCTATTTCTAAACATGCCGTTAAGAGTGTCCTTGACTTGTCACGTTAAGTGTGCCAAGATATCATCTTGCTCAAACCACACCTCTTCTTATGAATAATTTAGAGTTTGGTGTAAACTCATCCCTTAAAGATATTCACGTTTCCCCATTTAGGTAACCATTAAAAAAATTTGTCCCAATTATTTCATCTCCAACTATATCACACCACATGTTAACTGACCAAGGATGCTAATTTTCCATTACTATCATCCAGTGTGGATGTGAATTGCTCCGCTTAATTCCTTTTACATCCTCCCAAGGTTAATAAATAACATGTCGATCTCAGTTTCGTAGTTCTTTCATGGTTTTAATAAACCGTTAGTGAAGCTCGGATCTGACACAGACATTATATAAATAATTCTCAATGAGATCAGCTATTTAAATTAAAGGTCTGCAGTGCTGTATATTGTTTTTTTCTTATTTTGTTTAATCATAACTAAGCGATCAGTCGAACAAATGCAAATATTTTTAACGTATATATTTATTTTTTGTATAGTAACAAAATTTCAAAAATAGAAAGTGCTTTTCTATTCGACAGTTCACAGGTGCCACCTATTATTCAATATGTGGAGACGGGATAAATATCAAAAATATCTTAAAATCTGTCTTCCTGCTGCCTTATTACGTCAAGATTTTTGTATTTTAATGTTCCAAACCGTTTTCTCAATATTGCACATTAAATTCCTCACTCTGTGTGGATTATGTTTAAATAATAAAACTGTTTTATATTAACATTATAAATATCAAATTGTTAAGTGTTACCCTTCTGAAATTTATTGCGTAATACTTTGTAGTAATAAAATATACACCAACAAGTATTTTTGGATTAACAAACAATAATAATAATAATTACATAGAACCTACACACACAATGAGCCTCGACAATAAATATTGAAAATATTTTGTAACCACAATAATTATAATTCCCCAAATCTTTAGTCTTTGTTGGGCGATTTAACCTCAATTTCTGGTTACCTACTTAAATATACTATAATTCCAAATGTCATTAATAGACGTTCTGTAATAGCTTTCATCAGTATAGTTTAATCAAAATTTATTGTGTATATATTTTATTAATATCTAGTGTTAGGTTTCTTAATCTTATGGGATGATGACCGTCAATGTTTAATTGGAAGATATGGTGCAAGGGATATTAGAACAATATCTGTTTATATCTAACGTCCACAATTTCTGTCAGTGACTCATTATTCATATATAGAGTGCCCCAGGTTGTTCGCCGTCAGGAGAATCAATTCCAGAGGCGTGGGCATTTCAGAACAACACCATCTTAGTTCTCCTAGCTGACAAAGAAAATGCAACTGTTATTATGAATAAGAACAAATATAGTGAAAAAATAAACCAGCTTCTGGACTGGACGACAATACTTACAAAGTCATTCGGACGGATCTAACAAACAAAATCGAACTTCACATCTCTAATTAATGCTTCCAGCCTCACTCCAGAAGAAAAAACCACGCAGCTCCAAAATTCCACGCCTCTATGGACTGTCTAAAATAGATAAAGAAAATGTTCCCTTACGTCCAATCGTCAGCGCAATAAACTCACCAACCTACAAAATAGGTAAATATCTGGCTAAACTTTTACCTTGCTGTTGTGGTAAAGTTTATGTAGGTGAAACAGGACAGTCTATATCCACTAGGCCTAAGAAACATGGAAGATGTATAAAAAAGAAACAAATTGTACAATCTGCAGTAGCTGAACACCAGCATTGCTCAGGTCACACTTTTAATGTAAAAGAAACTAAGGTGCATCAGTGCCTGGCTTCTTTAAACGTAAAATTAGAGAATCAATCGAAATTTGTAAATATCCAAATATAGAGATGCGGGTTACAGTTTATATCACACGTGGAAATCGATTGTAACGCTGGATCACGGTTCGCTGAGCCCTAATCGGATATAAATACCGAGCTGTTGCTCCTCTATAATCATTCAGTGTTCTAATCTCGTGGAGTAAATATCCCTGAAGATGTCTCGTGCAATCGCAGGCAAAACGTCGGATAATAATTCCAATTTGATATGATCCAAACCCAGGAACCATGATTTTCTATTGGATAAGTTCATAGTGGTATGGCGGCAGTCTCACACTGTTATATTTATTCCCGAGCCATTTCATCAATAGCATATTCGTTATATTGTTTATTTACTCTCACTAAATCTAGCAACTGCACTTTAAGCATTGGCATGTTCCGCCATTTTTGACCCAGAAGTCGGAATTTTTTCTTGGCATCGACTATGATACGGAGCATTGTCCGTTACAATTACCAAATCAGGTACCACAAGGTTTAAAATAGAAAGCCATCGCTTAAAAACATCGCGTTCATGTTTTCATGATAGTCCCCTCTTTTTTCGAGATTCGAAAACGTTAAGGCCGCCATCTAAGAAATCAGACACACTTCCAATATGAGTTATTATGAGACGACGACCTTTTCCACTAGGATTGCGTAGTCTTTACGAAAATCCTTCCATAAATGGAAGATGGACGGCTTTATGGAATGCTCTTTCGAAAAAATTACTTTACAGCGAGACCGATCGACTTGAAAAAAATGTTTGTTTTCGAAATGCCAATTTGTGCTGCTATTTTTCTTGCCTTTAGCTTCGATCTGTCAGAACAATTCTAATCACAGTTACAGAATTATAATATTGTTCTGACAATTAAGGCAATAGTTAAAACGTTTCATGTTATGTCAAGATTACCTTGTTAGTATACAGGGAAGTTTTGGAATTGCAAAATTTCTATTATAAGAGGTTGAGAACACATGGACCATACTATGTGCACTTCCTGATTTGCGGAAATCAGTTTGCCTTTATTATAATCTGTGAATATCTTGAAATACCTAGAAGTGCAAAAAAACAAATTTAATTGGCCATACACTTTTTACGTGAACTATGTTTTGGGTAACCGCCAATTCGTCCTGTACATTGTTTTAAAATAATTACCATTTTTTTGGATTGTATTTATCTAAATGTCTCCACATTGTAAAACCATATGTACTTTGTCAATTGTAGTTGTTGATTTACAAAAGCATATTAATCAGTTATAGTTCAAAATTCCTAATAAAACTTACAGAGGTTTAACTGTATAATAATTAATAAATCTCCACAACAACATAAACTTAATTAATAAAATTACTGACACTTACAGATCTAACTGTAAATTTATTTTAACCCATCTATAATATTGTTCATTTTGCATATATCAATGTTCAGAAAACATACTTTTATTACCAAATAATAGACCGGTTACGGTTGTGGCGCTAAAATAACTTCTTTAATTATTTTTTACGAGTCTTGAAAGTCATAAATTTAATTCGCCATCAGATATGTTTGACCTTGAATGAACCAAGATGTTTAGTCACATAAATTATCAGAATGCTCTTCGATGGTAATCGTGCGCAATAAGAGCAAGGTTAGACTTAATTCTTATTATTTTCTTTCTATTTTGTTCCTTTCAAGTGAATTATATTGCGTTATATTATTTTTGAAAATTATTTAAATAATATTTGATAAAATTAATCAAAAATACATATAAGGAAAAATAAGTTTCTTCTTACTCAATATTTAGCTACCATATTTTAGATCAATATAGTTGGCATCCCACTAGCCCTTATTATGTAATACAATTGAAATGAAGTCGATTAAAATTCCAATACACCTAGAATTAAAAATACATAAATAGGTGAATCTATAATTATTAACTTAGTAGTAATGAAAAGATTTTTAAGGTTGGTTTAGTTTTTTCATAATTAATTTACAATATGGTTTTGTACAGCGGCCGAATAAGCCGGTCGAATGCCGGTATGGCATAACTAAATGAATAGCAACCAGCAGTTAGAATACAAAGACATAATGAAGAATAGAATAAGAAAGTAACTATTATTTTATATGTCTAAAAACAAAGCTTGCACAATTATAAGATTAATTTGTTTCATAACATTAGATACAAGATAGTTTATATTTATAATTATACAATGTACATGTTTTCATGTTTTTATATTACTGAACGCTTTTGGCCATATAAATTATCAGAATGCTCTTTGATGGATATTGTGTGCAATAAGAGCAGGTTAGACTTGTTCTTAAGAATATGCTATTCACCTTACTTATGTTTTGTTTATTTCAAGTAAATTTTCTTTCGTCATATTATTTTTAAAAATTATTTGATAAAGTTAACAAAAATGCAAATAAAAAAAAAGTTTATTCCTACTCTTTGTTTAGCCACCATATTTTGGATCAATTTATTTGGCAGCTCTACTAGGCCTATTGGATTTTCGTTATAAAACTAGCTAGTGCATCTTAAAAAAAGTTATATTTATATATATATATATATATATATATATATATATATATATATATATATATTTTTCTGAAATTTCTTGGGTATGAGGTTTTTTGTTTTTAAAACAATCTAATCAAAATTTGACGTTTCGCCCATTTTTTTTGGGCTTTATCAAAAATATATTGTCAGTCAGTCTATGGATAAAATCTACAGAGAAAAACAGAACAATCAGCCAACTCAAGTTGAATTATATACGGCACAACTACAACGGTGATGGCTGATTGTTCTGTTTTTCTCTGTAGATTTTATCCATAGACTGACTGACAGTATATTTTTGATAAAGTCCAAAAAAAATGGGCTAAACGTCAAATTTTGATTAGATTGTTTTAAAAACAAAAAACCTCATACCCAAGAAATTTCAGAAAAATAAATATAGATGGTTTAAGAAAACAAAGATATTATATATATATATATATATATATATATATATATATATATATATATATATATATATATATATGTATATGTATATATATTATATACTTAACACTAAGATCACATAATATAAAAATAAATATTCTACAAGGCAAAAATTCTTTAATTTATTTAAGGACCTAATTTCTAGCACGTAGACGTCGTACCGTACCTCTGCCCTATCACTGTGGCGGGGAGGGTAAGTTTTGACTTTCTTCTCGGTATGGTGGTACAGGTGGGCCATCATCTCGATGGTGGTGGAATGGGATGGGTTGTGTTTTATCGCAATTTATTCAAACTGTGCAACCTCTAACAAGAATATGATTGTAACGAAGTGTGCTGCAATGATCGCAATTTACTTCATATATATATATATATATATATATATATATATATATATATATATATGTATATATTAAAATGTGTTAATGCCGCATAACGATTGATCCTAGTTTGTAATTATTGACTTGAATTATCAATTGCTGGGCGCAGAATTTGAAAATATTTATTTAATCAACTATTTTTGATCCAAAAACTATGCGTCGGACGGAAAAATCACAAGAGACACTTTTTGCTTAGATCTGATCTTGGAACAAGAAAATATTTTATTTTACAAAAAAGAAACAATCATTTAGTCATTAACAATTTTTTTATAACAAATTGCTTTACTATTTTTTGGGAATTCATCCTCGATATTGGTAATCAAGAAGTCAAAATACATATAAAAAAAGCTATGATGGAGCTCTGTCTCTTCATCAGCTACGAAAACCCACTGGGCTCCTGGACTACATTATCTTAGCACTTTTTTAAAAGCGGCGCCAAATTTAATTTTTTTATAGAAAATACCTCCAAAGTACGCAAGGCCCCTTTTAACTAATGTAAAAAGAAATGGAACACAGATCAAATCCACCAATTTATCTAGAATAAATTTAAAAATAACATCTTCAACTGCTATGGCTTCAAAAAAACACTAAGTAAATGAGTAAATTTACATTTAATAAATTGATTAATATTTGCAATAGTTTATAATTTATTTTCTTCATTTTACTTTAATTTTTTAAAGCTTGTTATTTTTTTTTAAATAAATTATTAACCGATTTAATTCGCGTACAACTTTTGAAGGAAGTAAGATATTTTGATGAAATTTTCAATAACATTTTAGGAGTTTTCCGAGGTGCGTCTATAACAATAATTACAAGCTAGGTCCGTTGCAAGGGATTTAAATACTGCATGGTCGGATTTAAAGATTGTGAAGGCATGGGTATAAATTATGTAAGAGCTCTTTCAATGAAATCAGAATTCTTCTAATTCACTTACAAAATCACGGATTATCAAAAGATAATTTACTAAACAACAAATATATTTTTGAATACTAATTAGTATTATTCAGATGATACTTTATTAACGAATAAACGAATGAATAAGCTTAACCTTCGATTCAAGCTTGTGGAAGGAAGCCTTAGGCGATCGCCACAAACCCCTTTATATAAATATGGCCTCGAAGGAGAGATATGTTGATTCAGGTTTCAGTATGTTGGGATGCTCACAAGAAGGTCTCTTTAAAATATTTCTACAGTAAGTTACAAAGAGATTGGAAAGTGAAAAAAACAATTACGAAATTGTTTGATATCGAAATTTACCTATTTCTTATTGAACTGACGCGATTTTCACTTTATCTCGAAATTTTTCTTTATTTTCATTTTATTTTAAAGGTTTTTCATTTATTTATGGATCATTTTTAGTAGGGCTACTCATTTTAAAAACTAATTAAGACTAAAAAGAACGAGATAAAATAAAGGGTAAGAAATAATTTACGAAACAATTTTATATTATAAAGAGTTTAATATTTGTAGATTTACCTATTTATTTTAGATTAGTCAGCAACAAATTTAAAATTTATAGCAAATACCGAAAAACTACACGAAGTAACTTATGCCAAAGTAATTAAACAAAGATCAAAAGCTATGTAAATAATAAAATAGAAATGAAGGCGGTTAGAATATTAATAAATAAATAGATAAATCTACAGTTATAAACTTAGTTGCAATGAAAATGGTTTTGAGGTTGATTTTTTGTTCTCATAATTAATTTACTATATGATTTTGTGTTAATAACTTTTCTTTTTTTTGTATTCAAAATTACATTATATAATTAAGGAATTTAGGAAAAGTTGAGGGTTGAGGTATAAAGTTTATGATATTTGCCTATATATATTCTCCTTTAAAGCAGAGAAAATAAAATAATTTATTAAAACAGTCTTTTTCCTGCAAATACAACTATGGTTCTCTCTCCATACGCGTTTTGACTACCTTATCGTCTCGTCAGTCGAGCTGTATCGAACCGAGAGCAACATTTGCAGGAAACATGTGCTATGTAAAATATAAATTCTGAGATATGTCGGCTGTATATTTTTTATTTTTATTTTTTATGTATTTCTTACTGAAATTTTGATTGTTAAAATTTTTCACTACTCCGATGTCGTTCGACTGGCTATATTTTTCAGTCTGACATCGAAGTCGACATGCTTTTAATATCCTACTGATATATCTAGGAATTTATATTTTGTATAGCTGTTGTTTCCTGTGAATGTTGCTCTCGGTTTGATATAGCTCCACTGACGAGACCATAAGGTGATTGAAACGCGTATGGAGAGGGCATCAGAGTTTTATTTGCACGAAACAAATTGTCTATATTATTTTCTTTCTCTTGCTTGAAATAAGAATACATGTAGGCAATTATTTAAACATGCAAATAGATTTATTTATTTCTTACTGAAATTTTAATTTTTAATAGAGATTATGAGTTTGTGAGTTAGGTCCAAAATTCAGATTTTTAAGTGCACTAATCAGGAATTAAAGAAATCTCCGAAACCAATGGTTATTGCCATCCAAAATAACATTTTCCAAAATTTGAAATTATACCTAGAGTCATTTATGTAAAATTCCTGTAATTGTTTGTATTCTTATGTTACAACGGGTGACGGTTCACTTCCGGGGCCAGGCCATTCCATAACGAAGTTAGCGGCCGTCGGGTTCGGCTAGTACTTAGATGGGTAACCGCTTGGGAAAACCGACTGGCAGTGGTTCTGAACCCACTTTAAACTGTAGGTCTAGTCGCTAAATAGTCTCTGTCACTAAAGCGACTTTAATCCAAATCACTTATATATTTCTGTTATTACGCGATTTAATTTCTCATTATTTATGCTACTAAAAGTAACAGAAAAAACACTTCTTTACATTGAGATTCAAACCGTCTCTCACCGACGACAAAAACAAGCCATTAAGGTTACTTGGCAAACCTAAAATATATGTTTCAGCCTCTATACTCTTAATTAAAAAGCGTAAGATCATCTGCAAACACTAGAAAGTTAGAACGAAGTATAGCATTACTGATATCATTAGTAACTAAATTAAAAGGCAAAGGGCCACAATTAGAACCCTGTGATACTCCCGAAAGTACCGAAATTTCGTTCGATATAAAATTGTTTACACGTACGTATTGTTTACGACCAGACAAGAAGCCAGATATTGATTTCAAAACCGAAAAACCAGAGCTCAAAGCCCGCAACTTATGCAAAAGCAATTCGGTGTTTACAGTGTGAAATGCCTTCGAGAAGTCTGTGTAGATACTGCCTACCCTTAACTTCCTCTCGAAGGCTCCCAAGAAATATCGTTTATAAGCAACCCTTGTGCAGATGCGCAGAACTAACTGTTCGGAAACTTGAAAGTTCTTTGGAGGACCATCAATGCTCGGGAAACAACCCCAGTTAGGCAACTAGTAAAATAATTGCTCAAACCTCAGCTTTTTTTATACTATACACTAATAATAATGGGAATTATGTATTGTAAAATTAAGGATGGAACAACTATCGTTAAAAAATATCTCGCAAATGATAACTGACGACGAACACATCCAAACTAATTTATTGATGGTGATTCACTTTTAATGTACGCATTGTATGAAAGGTAACAAACATCAAAACAATCATATAAAGGCACGCCGTAGCCATAAATACCAGACTAATTTCTGTCCTTATTAAAGATGTAATGCTTGTACGTAATATCTCCTTTCAATCGGAATACATCGGAAGTTTTGATGGTTTGAAAACAAAGGCGTCCACTTACGCAGTACACGATTTGCAATTTGCATGTTACCATAATATCTTATGTTGCAGCTTTTATAGTAATTCGCATTCCAGGCACCTAATGATTTGTTTCATAATACCGGTCAGACAACAACAGACACGCGCGACTATGTAGGTGAACACGACTTGATTACAAACAACACAACGCCTCTTCTCTTTTTGTAATCTTACGAAGGCTAAAGGCATTACTAAGAAGCATTATACTAAACTTCTTATTAGTTTTGTTGAGATTTTAAAGCTTAACGGTATTTTTAATTAATATTTCGTCATTGTTTATGGTAACATATTCTTGAGGTAGAAAGAAATATACCGTAGGTCTAAAAATAGTTTTAGAATCTCTAATATGTTCATAACAATCACTTTACTACATATATATATATATATATATATATATATATATATATATATATATATATATATATACCCTATTTGTATGTTTTTTTTTTATTTATGACCTTTTCCGTTAAGCACTTAATTTGTGTTCTTATCCTGTAATAGAGTTTATATATATATATATATATATATATATATATATATATATATATATATATATATATATATTGTGACGATTATGGATGGTATAGCACCCGTACAAAATACTTGCCCGACAATAAAATTTAGGAAACTTAGTTATTATTTATCTCTGAATTTATATTTCAAAATATTGCCAAAATTTAATAAAATAATTAATATTTATTTGTTGAGCGCCAGGAAAAAAATAATTATAATAAATTATAACTATTCTTTACCAATTTTAAATATTTTCCATTTTAAAATTATCTATATAGATATAGATGTGTTCCTGCCTGCAAATTGATTCCTTCTCAGGTGAGTTCAGTTGTTTATCAGATATCAATCAGACAATCAATACACAGAATGATTAAAACACAAAATATAAATTTTATTTAACAATATAAAAAAAATGACTACAATATTTTTAATTATTACCAGATGAAAATAAATGGTCCATACTTTTATCTTTCAACCAACACTATTTCTAATCAATATTACTTATTAATTCATTTTATCTATCATGCATTGTCTTCTAACAACCTGTATAACAAATTGGCAACGTTTTAGCTTCGCAATCGTCTACTAGATGGCTATAGTGCAGTTTTAGATGGAAACAGTCGTTATTTCTTAAAAATGACATTATTTTAAACAAATTATCGTGTGCTGTATTGTGATTCATGTAGTTAATATAGTTTCACACCTAATATTGATGATGATCAATATTATTATTATTCTAACAGGTTAGTATAGCAAACTATTATTTATTAATTTAATTATTTTTATTTCAAGAAAAGTTAGGTTATTATTGGATGCTAGTTTTCAAGTCTACGAAAAATTAAAAGCTTTCTACTGCCTTATCTAATATAAATACCTTCTTATGTTTTCTTTTACTTGGTCGCAATATAATATAAAACCCAATATCAGAAATTTTATTTATTTTCTTCTATAAAATCCTCCAAATCACCAAAAATATTTTAATTGTCTTTTCCTATAAAGTAAGGAATTGATAAATATTTTTCTCGTCTCGTTCAGCTATGTTCTTCTAAGTTCAATTCAAATTAATTTTTCTTATATTCTTCTTATCACAATTTTCTCGTATTTGTTGTTGCCTGAGAGTTGAACAATTACTTTACAGGACAAACTTATAAACTTTTACTATTTACTTTAAATAAATTATTAAATTAAAACACATTTGAAATTATGTAGATTTTCGGGAGCTCGAGAAACGCATTGCTTTCAGCAAACTGATAAATTCTACCCTCTGAAATTCCTACGCCTTGGCTTTTTATATTCGGCCAAAACATAAAAAAATTCTGCAATATGATTGGTCAGATTTTTGATACCTGATGCATCTTAATACCTTGAAAAATTGGGTTTCCTGATGTCTTTTTAATTTTAACAATTGTGACTAGAATTTTTATGTTTTTATTAATATATTGACCTAAAGCTTACTATTGAGCATTACTGAGCTAGCAATAAATAAACTTTAGAGTTTTCTCTACATTTTGATATATATTAAAGCCACTTTGGCACAATATTTGTATATTAAAATTGATAAAAATTAACACTTTGCACATTGAAATTTATGACAATTTTACTCAAATTTTGTTCGATAAAACCTTAAAATGTTTATTGTTGCTTTTGATATTATTACCCTATTATTTAACAAAATTTTCTTAACATATTAGTATCAAAATTGCTTAAAATAAACTTAAATTTACCTTATAAACTAATTAAATCTATATTATATTCTACAGTTTTATATTAATTATGGTTTTAATTTCTACATAATTTCTTTCATAACTCTTAAAACTAAAATATTCTTCTTATATTTCGTACATTAATGTTTATTCACGGTGTTTTTGTCTTAATTTTGCACTAATTTTTCCACTACACGCACTTTTATGTCTTATGTGTGATTGTTTTATTGGGACCAACAACGATGTCTAACACTTTATTATTAGCTTTTTAAAAGCATCCACACTCTTTTTGTTCATTCAAATATATATCTTTGTTTGTATTATCACTTCCTCTAACTAGTTCAATACTTTTAACATAGTTTTTTAATTAATTTTAGTTTTTAAAGTGAAAAATATGTCATATTTTTGAAGAATATACCAATCCTGAATTATTTTACTTATTCAATAATTTTGGTTTTTATTGTCTTTTTCTTAAGACTATCTATTTATATACACCACAAATTAAACAAAACATCTTATACTCCCCTTAAATCTAATTTTATCCTATCCTAAACCAAATTTTCTGGCATATTAACTATTAAAATACATTATTTAACCTTTCTGTGTCTGATTTCTTCTCTTTATATCTCAAATAAAACTGGGCCTTAGCACTTATCTATAATTTATCTATAATATATATATATATATATATATATATATATATATATATATATATATATATATATATATATATATATATATACGGGGATCTCTTTTGTGTGCCGAATCCTTCTCAGGGCTGTAAGGTAACTGACGTTTCGTGAAACCTCATTCACCATTTTCAAAGCTCACTGTAGAGTGTAGAGTGTCTGTGGGGGAACTGATGGTTGCGACTCGGGTTTTGTTGTTTCCTTGTGTACATGGAGAGTGTTCGTTGACTGGATGGTTCTGACCAATCAGATTGCGATCTTTGCTGTCTGGCATCGGCCCTGTTGCCAGTGTTTGGGTTGATGTTGCCGAGTTATGATCTATTGCTTTACTACCTACCACTGGTTGATGTTTCGTTAGCAGGTCTTTCCAAGTATTAAGCAGCCCCTGACAACGGCTTCCCTTATAAATCTTGTAGACAGGTTTTCAGATCTCGATAGCATTTTCTGGTAGATTCGATACTTAACAAAAACCTAAGTCTTATTAATTTTAATTGTTTTTATTGTTTCTATATTCACTTAAAAATGCATTAAATAATAAAACCAGTTTTCAAAAAATAATATTTCAGGGTTTTAATTTGAAAACTTCATACAATTTTATTTCCTCAACTTTATTATCGTGGGGACATTTTAATATGTATTTACGAACTTACTATTTTAACCTTTTGGCGAGAGTTGAATTAACCCTAAATCCATAATTGGAGATAGGGCTCATCTAATATTAAAGCTCTTTATACCTCTTCCAATTTATTAAAACTCAAATTAAAATGGATACGAATCCTGAGTGGACTGTAATTCCCAACGGTGTAGATGTTCAAATAGAAAAAGATAGAGAGACGTCTCTTACATTCACTAATGGGTGACTTAAAAAATAATTTATTTTTACTATTTCATAGATATCAAACTGGTCCCGACTACCCTGAATGTGATATAAAAATTTAATAAAAATAACAAAATACCTCAAAGATCTCGTTAGGGTACGTATACTTGCATGAGAAATGACTGTAAATAAAGTTTATTCAAGAAATTATATTTATGGTAAACTAATTATTAAAATTTATTTCTATGCTCCAACCCTAATATATTTAGAATTAGACCTGAACCTGTATTACGTAAAAACTACGGATATTCGTTTTAGTTTTGAAACAAGGCGATAGCCACTGGGAAACATATCGGATAAATAAGATGAGTATTGAAGTAATTAAAGTCGTAATCGCTCGCGTAATTGTAATAAGAACACACTTTTTGTTAACTTCTTTCTACATTTTTCTTCAATTACGTCCTGGAATTTCGATATAAATTGAGAATAGTCATGTACGATTATTAATAAAGAACGAACACTTTAATGGCTTTGGTCAAGCTGAGAATTACTGTTCTTTGGTTTAGACCGTGTTAAATTGGAATCATCCGACGTTTCGCCGACGATTGCATGAACCCATCTTCAGAGATCCCTGCAGCTGCCTCGTGCAATCGTAGGCGAAACGTCGGATAATAATTATAATTTCACAGGGTTAAAACCTAAACTGCTATTTTCAACATGTACGATCATTGTTTGTTTTTCCTTTAAATAATCAACAAAAATGGTCCTTTAAGCGTCCCAAAAAACCAAGGTTTTATTCCGTAGATGCCTGAACTTTGAATTCTTGCTGGAGCGGAGAGCTACGTAATCGTACGCTGGAACTGAGAATGAATATCGTTTGATGCTTGCCTCCTCGATTTATTATATGCAGTAAAAGTTCGAATCATGAAACAAAAAAACATAAGGAAGCATGAACCCTTTGATCTGTGAAGATATCATGGACAGAACGCGTCTACAATGTTCATCGGATGAATAAAGAAAAATCAGTGTTTCTTATAGGGAAAAATATAAATTAGAATATTTTGGCAACGTAATGAGAGACATATATTATCTGCTTCAATTAATCAAGCAAGGTAAAATGCCATAGTTGAGGATTGGTTCGGAAGTTCAACCATCGATTTATTTATTTAGTCGTTATATTCGAATAGGTGTGATAATTACTAAGGAGAATAAAAAGAAGAGTCACGATATTGTCATTCTCTACAACGACTTTTTGTTTCAGGGTTGTTATGATGGATCCTTGTTTCATCTTTTATTATGAATCTGTTTAGAAAATCTTGCCTGTTCTCTCTAAATCTAGCTAAAAGAAGAATATCACTACATGAGTTTGATTTTGATTTATTATTAATATCCTAGATACTTATTATTATTACGAACATCTTTTTCATATCTAAATGTTTTGTTAGAATTTCATTGATGATAGTGCTACCACACTAAAATTCACGTCATAGTTACCCAACGTATTCTCAGTGTTATAACAATGTCTAAATCGTTTGTTCAGTTAATAATGTATTGAGTTAATTTAGTAGGGAATTGGTATAGTTCAGGTATGTGTTAAAATAAAATTGCAATAAATCAATTTTAAATATTTTATGAGTGACTTCAAATTGACAAAAATATGAGTGTTAAAATATCATTGAACATAGGTTGGGTTAGTAATAGTATTTGAATTAGTCTCTTTTAGCTCTTTAGTTTAATTCTACACGCGAATGCTTTAAAATTTTAGTTTTTACAGGGCACACACAATGGCAAAGCCGGTGATATTCACCATATCAAGGTGATTCCAATGATGCTTTATTTGTTAAAATTGGTCAGGTTGGTCAAGATTTACATAGGACTAAATATATGGCGGTGAAAAGTATTGCTTTTGTACTTGGTCACAGTCGGGTATAAAATGAGTCAAGTTTTTCTTACCAGTTTATTTAACCAATTGAAAAGATTGAATTAAAAGCAAAAACTGATATTGGGAACATAAATTTTGACATGTATGCACTGTTTTAATTGCAGTTTTGATAGGTGTGTCTGTTGCTTTGATAATACTTTCTTGTTTTAAATATTTATGATATATTTATCAAACTGTGGTATTGAATAACGAAAATTTTGTCAAAAATGTTAAGGTATTATTTTTTAAAATTTACTAGTTTTGTATAAAAAATAATTTGCATCAACCCTCGTTGAGGGGGATATCTTTAACTTATCATTTTCAGTAAAGTGTTTGAGTAAGTTCTCATTTTTTTTCATATTCTGTTAAAACTCAACAACAAAATTTCTTCTTAAAAGATTCCTATAATTTTTTTTCAATTTTCTCTAGTAATAACTTGTTAATAACCCTTAGCTAAACTTTTGTCTCTTTTACAAAGGTCTAGAAAAACTGCTATTTTAATTAACTGAGATAGAAAGCGATATTTATTCAAGCTTGTTAAATTTACAAACCTAGATGTCAATTAAATAAGCACGGTAAAATATGACTTCTGTTAATATCCGTAGCTATTAGTACTCTTATTTTAATAGCAGAGTCCACTTATATTTTATAATAAATTTCTTTGTTCTTTATTTCATTTTGCGTACAAACTCGGCAATTAACGCATTAATTAGTCGCAGTTTATTACAAAGACCGTGAGAATAAGGACAACAGTTAAACAAACCTATTCAAATGCATAATAATAACCTAATTTTTATTTCCACTTATTACACTCATACAGACCATTGCTTATTTGCAAATTATTAGATTAATAACAGACTTGTGCCAATAGGCGAGCACTTTCTATTCTATATATTGCAGGTATATTAACCCAAAATAGCACATAACAGGTGATACCGGTTTCCATATATTTCTGCAGTACCCATAACGTATATAGTGTTCAGGAGGTTCAATCGCTGCCCATGTTAAATAAGAAAAAAATTATAGTAGTTTGAATCGTGATCGCGGAATTTCAATTAACTTTACCGTATAAATTTTTGAGAAATCAATTTTCAGAAATGTAAAAATTTGTACAGAATCTTATGAAAAATCATGATCTTGGCACTTTCATTTCAATTATACTACCATTTGCCGATTAGATAATGTTAAAAAAAAATGAAAATGAGCTTTTTGAATTTCTTTTTGGCAATAAAATATTTTGTCTTTCGTGGAGTTTACTGAAGTATCAATTAAATGAAATGTTAAAATTTAAGATCAATCTGCATTAAAATGGAACCGAAACGTTTAGCAACGTTGCATGAGCGTGCACTTCAGGTCTTGATACATTAAATATAAAAACTTTCACCCATTGATATTTTAAAATAATACAAATTAATTAATTATTGTGAGATATGTAAATACATATATTTATCAAATTAATACTTATTAAAAGTTAATCTGAAGTTAATGTTGCATCGTTTATAACTGATGATGATTTATTATTTTCTTTATAACTATACTTATACGAATTAAATTTATACTATTACATTTTATGCATTTTACATGAAAAATACTTATTAACCTAAAAATTTTCTCTTTAACGACTTGTCTTAAAGATATTTTTACATCATAAATCAGCAGTAATACATTTTATATTTATTATTCTGTTATTAAAATGAACATTCACATGTTGTGGGAGTGAAATTTTTTCCTAATTGACGTTTTTTTTTTGCATTTTAGAGTCAGTTAAGACTTCTCGGATATAAACATAAACGGTAAAAACACAACGTTGCCAAATCACATACTAGTTACGACTAACTGTTGTAAATAAGTCAAATAATATTTCTCATTTAATATAATATTTTGTATTTCAATGATAAATGCCTTGCAAACTATTTATTTTTGAATTATATTATTTTTTATTAGTCTTTTAATTTAGTTTGTCAAATATTGGGCACTACACTTCATTTGACTCATGTGGTGGTGAATGGACCTTAAATAAATCACAGAAAGGAAGAATAAAAAAATCGAAGGTTTTTTGTGAGTAAAAAACATGGTATCGTTTATGTCCAATTATCGTAACTCGATTATTCTGTTTCAAAATTGTTTATAATGACGCCATGCTTTTTTCGATCTATTGTATTCATAATAACAGTAATAATCGTTTTAGATTTTAATCTTCTTATTTGTAACTTCCGTAATGATTTTAATGAAAAATTGTTGTGTAAATTAAAAAAAAAAATATACTGTCCCAGAAAGCCGAAAACATGTAGTTTGTATAACACAGATTTTCCGTTTGTGACTTTTTATTTTAAAATTTTAATGACACATATTTTTGGGATTTTTTCCAGTTGGAGCAATTCTGACACAACATTCGGCTTTTGTATCTTATGTATTGCTTCGTATATATATAATAAAATGATAAATTCTCGGCTATGTGAACAAAGGTCGTTGATAAATATTATTGTCATGGTAAAAAGTGCAGAGAACTGCAAGATCATGAAATAACTCCGGATTTGAAAAATGACGACAGCGCTGTTTCGTCCTAGTATGAGATTCATCAGATTTTTGCATTCGGTACAAACCATCATCTCGCATCTGTGTCCTATAAACAGATTTCACGGTTGAAAAATAAGATAAAGTGGCGACATCTCCATGGCTCACTCAATAATATAAGAACAACACAAACCAATAATATTGTATAAAATCGCCTTGTGGTGGCGCAACGCAACGCAAAAAAAGGAATATCAAAACTCGACACACAAAACGTGCTACTCTAAGGATAGAGGTCGTATTATCCGTCATCGGTAATCAAACCAACTACAAATTCCGCAGTTTAAGAAAAGTGTCGCACTAACGATCTCCCTAAGAGAGCTGTTGCGTGTTTTTTAAGCCAACAAATATAAAAAAGAGAGAAGTAGTTGTCCGTGTAATTTTAAAATAAAATAGAAAATTCTCGGCTATGTGGACCAATTTTCTCCTAAAATGTTTGGCCGTTGTTTATAAAAAATAGAGGCGATCTGTTAACATATTTATAATTTTCTAGCCCCCCCCCCCTATGATTTAAAACCCTTAGACACTTGTAATAAATTTTTCCGCCTTTTTTTAAAGACAAACTTGAGTTTATATAATTTGCTTACTCCTAAAATTATATCAAATGTTTGAAGTAAGATTTAGCACCCTGTTTGTAAAAATATATATATTTTATGCAGCAAGCTCTTCTACAGTGTTTACTCGTCGTTGGACAAGATTCAGCCTTTTAAAATTATATAGAACACATCGCAATAGATCCTTTTCCTATACTGATAAAATTTTAAATATATTAGACTTTTAATACGGTGTATTGTTTAAAAATTACTATCTGACATTCACAGCGTTAAAGTGGTGGGCAAAATCATTTACACGTCTAAATATGGTAACATTCTGCTAATTTACCGTTAAGTCAGAATTTAAGAAATTTTGGGTAAGTTAACGCTTAATCATTTACGCCATTTTAAGTTAAATAATATTTTTTTGTCTCGTTTAAAGATTCGTTTAAAGTACTGATTTTTTATTTAGAAGTATTTTTTAACATGTATGTACATACATATATACAAAGTCAATATTATTTAAAATACAAAATATTCTTTTTACGTTGTAAGCTTCTTTTTTGAAGTTCCCAAATTTAAAGAAGTTGTCATAAATACTGCATTAAAAGGGATATTTTAACATTACCAATAATATAAAAAATTCATAAATTCATTGTTATTTTTTTATTGTCTTTCAATGACTAACAAACGAAAAAATGTTTTAAAAATTATCTTTCAAAACGCAGACTATCCGAGAGAATACAGTCCGAACTAAAAGGAATGACTAATCCAAGAAAATGCAACTTTACAGCACTAATTTGTGATGTTTTACTAGAAATAATATACTAGATTAAAATGTTTTTTTTTGTTATTCTTGGTTTATTTAAATCGTTAAAATTTCTGCTTGATCATAAATTATTTTTTTTGTGGTTTTGTTTATTTTTGTTTGGAAAAAATTTCGATAAATAAAACTTTTCTCGATTGATTGTTAAACATTTTAAAGGATTTCTTAATTTTCTTAAAACGCGTAAAAAGACTGAAAACAACTAATTTGCCGGTGGTAAACATTAACAAAATATATTTTGTAAATCTTGTGTTAAAATTAATTGTCTACAACTAATGGTAATTAAATCTGATTGCTTAATGGTTTTTGTGCTGATTTTACTTCCTAGATCATTATGTTCTTTAGCAAAATATCTAATCATCATGTAGTTATACGGTAAAAGTAAAATAAAACTTTTTTTGCTAATATTTTTAGATATGTCGTCCATTTGCGATTAATTATTTATTAACAGCAAACATTCTAAAAGAAAAATTAATAGAAAATAACTTGTATTTCTGTAAGACATTCGTTAACTTTCAAGAAACTTTTGATATTTTAGAACATTGGGGGATCATGAAATCTCTAATGAACGCACCAATTGACAGCTAATTAAGCTACCTTTATAGCTTAACAATAACATGAAACCTATCAAAATCGAAAGGACGATAAAACAGGGAGTCACTCTCTCTTGTTTAACCCAACATTTGAAGATTTATTTAAAAAGCTGATTAGCAGGACAAAGGTATATTAATAAATGCAAATGGTGGTACGATAATATGTTAATCGAACTAGAGGAAAAGTAGAATAGAACTTTACTTCATATGAACAAACACAAAGGCATTTGCCAAGAAGATCCTTGTATTGTTATCGGAAATCAGTTGAGTCAAATTATATACAGGGTGTCCGGTAAATACCTCCTAATTTCTTAGGTGCATGCAGGGGAGGTCAAAATAACGCTACATTGTCATAGGAAAGAAATCCTAGAGGTATCCTTGACGGAGGTAAAGAGCCATAAAGGGGTGCCCAGCGGTTTATCTTATCGGCTCCAAGTTTTGAACCGACCTATACAGGTTTGAATGAAATTTTAATACTTTATAATTTAGACTACCTTATAGATGCCATACTCATTAAACCATACTACAATAAAAAAATTAAATAATCAGAGAAGTCAGGAATGGACTCGCAGCTATACTTGTTGGACCTAATTTGTGATAGGTGTTATTTTATAAGGCTGAAAACTGTTTTTTTAATACTTTGATCATTCTTCTTCAAAAACGGTACCCTTAATTTATTTTGATAAAACTGGCGGTTTCGAGATAAATCACAACACTGAAAAGTTACTAATGCTAAACACAAACAGGTAAAAATCAGCTTGTTATTGTTAATACCTACATAATGAATTACTATTGACAGAACTTGTGAAAACCGCCTTCAAGTAAAAATAATTTAATAAAATGGAAAAATATTCTTACGCAGAGTATGCTGATATGCATTTAATTTATGGTGAAGTGCTGTAAAATTCTTCGAAGGCAAGAAGATGTTATGCTGAAAGATTTCTAGCTTAGATATTGTCAAGTCCAGAAACTTTTCAAAGGGTTGATCAGGGCTCAATTAATTTGCAGTGTTATTAAAATGCAAAAATTGTGAAAACGTTTAAATGTTATTTTGGCAAAAAACCCAATTTATTGGTGTGTAATAGCATTTAGGATACTAAGTCGATGTATCGTGAGCGACGTGGGCTGACCCATTGGACAGGTTCCGCACATAAACGGCATGTGAAGAAATTGAAGTTGTATGAATGTTCATGATGTTTATAAAAATATGTCATTCTTATGGAATAAATATTATAAAATTTATTGTAATATATATATATATATATATATATATATATATATATATATATATATATATATATATATATATATATATATCCACACTTTTTTTATTTTCATACAACCAGCCGCTACGGTTAAGATAAGGGCTGCTTTTACGTGCTTGGAAAGCGCTGTGCTATAGCAAATATCGGGGTTTTCTCATGTTCGAGTATCATTTTCTCCCTGATTCAGGATCCTGAATAATGACGGTGTGATTAGCGAAGTTTAAATTTCTCCCACTCGTACATTCTTGGTAGGCTGAATACCGTGTGGTCTAATAACTGCTGATAAGCGCGTCATCATCACTCTCCCCACTATGAGTTGTATCACATGAGTTTTTTTGTTGGCGAATTTTATCTTTACGTTGACTTAAGCAATGCTTACAAACTTAAATTAACAATAGTTAATGTTAATAACTTTAATATATTTTCATCAGTTTTAATAGGCATGTTTCCTTAAATTAATTTATTATATTTTAAATAATTTACGCCATTTTTTTGTTTCAGGTATGTTCGAAAATTCATCAATTAAAATTTTAATGTAAATATTCCACTTTTACATATTTCGGTAAGTAGATAAATAATAATTTTTAAATACGGCCCTTGTAATAAATATTTTCTTCTTATTTTACTTCAATTTGAGATTTAATTTTACACAGTTATAATGAATTTTGCTTTAATTACTTTAACTTAATTCACAAAGTTATAGACTGAGTTTAAAATACAATAGATTATCTTGATGAAAGTTTTAAGAAGATTGTCGAAAGCATTTTTATCATAATATAAAAAAATTTATTTAAAAATTAAAAACTCATTTTTTTTGTTTTATTTTTACATTTTCAGCTATCTATTTATGTTTTTTCATTTATTTTTTGAAGTAGAAAAGTTTATTTACGAAACAATTCTAACAAAAATTTATGGATTTCTCAAAATTGTGCTAAGAGGACGAGATAAGATTTTTCTTGGTTGCCAGTGAGACTTCTTTAATATCTTGCAAAATATATTGTCCATACGATACAGATAATTCAAATAATAGAGATTAAAGAAAAGGATTTAAATATTAAATCCGATTAAAGCCTCTATCGAAGTCATGTATAACCCATATTTCAAAAGGATTATAAACAAAACTATAATTTTACAATCTTTTAGATTCGTACCTAGATTTAATTAGTTAACATATATATTGTTCCAGACGGCCGTTATTTATACCACACACTTTATTATTGAACACACTCTGGTATTTCAAAAGTTTTTTATTGTCAACTCCAATTCTGACATTTGTCAAACACATTTATGTTGCATTGACAAGCCCTCAAACTAAACTCTCCATACAAGCCGATCTGGACCCTTTATATTACCTTTTTCCGGAAGATTACGGATTTTCCTAGAAGGATTTTCATACTACATGGTGTAATAAATATAAGATAAAGGAGTAACCTAGTGATTTCTAGACGTTCTATCATAGGCGTTTCGTGTTACAATAAGGAAATAGAATTTTCTAAAAAGTTCCAAACCCTCTTTCATAGACGTCTCCTGAGCAAATTAACAAAGGTAAAATTAATTAAATAAATTATGAAATCCTAGAAAATAAACTTGAAACCCTACAAACTAAAAACACAAACTAACACTATGAATTGTATAACGCTTTAAAGTTCGTTACATTGCCCCTTTGCAAGCCTTGATCGTCCCGGTCAACCTGCTTGATCTTGATAATGGGCCAATCTGCCAGGATGCACGGCTTTTGTCTTCGCATGAGGGCTTTGCTGAATTCCGTACGTCAGATCGTTTAGTTGGGTTATTACGTTATACGGGCCTTCCCGTGACTTCTGAAGCTTTGGTGAACGCTCTTTGGTTTTTTTCGGATTCTACAACGACACTTTTTCACCAAACATGAATCCACCAGTATTGGCTTTGAGGTCATAGTGAGCCTTCATTCTGTCGCTTTCTTTTTTTAGTCGTCTCTGTACCTTTCTGAGGATGACCTGTAGGATGTTCTTCTTCCGTAGTCCCTATCGTGGTCGCGGTCTCTCTCAGCGTACCCTCTCGAGGATGATCTGTAGAACGTTCTTCTTCCGTAGCCCCTTTCTCGGTCACGGTCCCTCTCGTCTCGTTCTCTACGTTCACCGCGAGTACTCCTACTATCTCTTCCGTAATGGTCCTTTCTTCTATCGCCTCTACCAGCAGTAATTTAAGGACAATTTCTGTAAAAGTGATCGTTGTATCCGCACTGGTAACAATGCATGTTATTCGAATGGTACCGGCCCCTTCTTCTCGGTCTGGCATAAGTCACTCTAATACCACAACCGCATACTTTAATTCCACCGCAAGCCTTGACGGCAACTGCAGAATGTTTTTTACTTTGTAAACAGTAAATTCAAAACAGGGGATACTATTACTTAGCAAACTTCTTTCAGTTCACTATATGGAGCCGATAACCATCAGTTATCATGTGTTTTTCGTTTGTTCAAAAATTCTTTCAACTCCCCCATTAGCCTCATGAAAATTTCCCCGTTGGTCTTGGGATAATCCCGGGAAACGTTGACTCTTCTTATGATTATTTCTTGGTTCCTTGAGGTCTGTTTGGCAATCTTAAACTTAAGGGCATAAGCAAGAGTCTCGAAAATTTTCTTCGGTCGAGCCATTCTTAGAGTTTGACTTGTTTTTGGGTCGCATAAACCTTCGCTAAAACTATTTACGGCTAACTCTTGCTTTATTTCTTCCTGATATGTTGGGTAAGTCAAATTTATTAATCTGATCATATCCGCCTCGCATTCTTAAAGACTTTCATTGTATTTTTGTCTTCTTTCTTGGAGTTGGGCCTTATAAACTTCTGGGAGGTGGGCTTCCCTATGGCGCATCTCTAGACAGGTAACAATAAACGCGTAATAATTTTGTGTGTCTTCGGTAATGTTACGTAGAACCTTCATAGTTTCACTTCGTAGTGCTAAAACAAGAGCACGTGTCTTCATCTCCGGTGAATTCCAATTATTGCCGGTGGCGTCGGCTTCGAATTGACGGACATAGGTAAGCCAAGGTACTTTGCCGTCGAAGGTAGGTGGCCTCAACACTAGTTGCAGGAACACCTTCTACCTTTATTATACCTGTACTGGTTACCTACTCGATTTGCAAATGTAATTGTTGCACCTGTTTCTAAATTCCCGTCATCTCATTTACTTCGCAGTATACGTCTTCTGTAATTTTGATAATCTTCTGTTGCATTTCTTGTTCTAAGCGTTTCATATCTTCTTAATTTTTTTAATGTCTTCTTTCAGTTCTTGTTTCATATCTTCTTGACTTAACTTAAGTTTCTGTATCATGTCCTCCATGTTTATTTTTAGTTCTTGTTTTATACTTTCTTGATTCTTCTTAATGTCTTCTTTCAATTCTTGGTTCATGTTTTCTTGGCTTATTTTTAGTGTCATCAATTTTTGTTTCACATCGTCTTGACTTGTCTTTAATTCTTGTTTCATTCCGTCTTGATTTTTGATCATATCTTCGTTCAGTTTTTATTTCATCTCTTCTTGGCTTGTCTTTAATTCTTGTTTTATCTCTTCTTGGCTTCTATTCATATCTTCTTGGCTTGTTTTCATGTCCCGTATTATCATCGGTATCTGATTTAAACAAATTTGAAGTTGTTCTTACATTTTTGCTTTCTGTTTTCTAGTTTCCACTGGCATGCAATTTCTATTCATTTTTTTACTTGAATTAACCTATTCTGGATTTGATCGCACCTCTGACATCAATTTGTTCCAGACGGCTGTTATTTATACCACACACTGTATTATTGAACACACTCTGTTATTTCAAAAGCTTTTTATTGTCAACTTCAATTCTGACACTTGTCAAACACTTCCAAGTTGCATCGACGAGCTCTCAAACTAAACTGTCTACGAAAGTCGATCTGGACCCTTTTTATATATCCTTCTTTCGGATACCAGAAAATTACGGATCTTTTCAGAAGGATTTTCATACTACATGGTGGAATAGAAATAAGATAAAGAAGTAAAGCGGCAATTTCTAGACGTTCTGTCATGGGCGTTTCATGGTAAAAAGAAGGAAATAAAATTTTCTTAAAAGTTCCAGGCCCTCTTTCATAGACGTCTCCTGAGCAAGGTAAAATTAATTAAATAAATTATGAAATCATAAATAAACCTAAACCCTTACAAACTATAAAAACAAACTAATACACTATGAATTGCATAACGCTATAAAGTTCGTTATAATATTTTAGAAACGTATTTATTTCTGGGCAATTACTCAAAATATTTGATAGTTGACAAAAAACGAACATAAAAGTTTTAATATCATTTTTCTTGCGATATCAAATTGCATGTAATCGTATGGTTTCTTCCTCGTAAGTAAGTAAGTAATTACGTTATAATTTCCTGCAGGTGCTCCCATTATGCGACAGGTGAAAGTAATGTAAATGCAATACATTCCTATTATCTCGATAGCTAATTTATTTTTTATCATTTATAAGGAGTGCAACCATTTCATTATATTCTGTACATATTAAATACTGTATGGCGTGGTTCAAAAACTTAACAATATGGTAAGTCATTTTAAATTACAAATAAATAAATATTTATTTGTAATTTAAAATTACTTGTTATTTGAATTGAGGTTATAACATGTGCGACGCATTATGAACACTGTAAAAAGGAAATACATTAAATTTACGGTAAATGTGCTGGAAGCAAATTTCATAAAACGTTTATTAAATGCGTTTAATTTAATGAATTAAATTTAATAATTTACATTAATCTAAATTAATTTATTCCATTAAATCTAATGTAATCATGCATTAAATTTAAAGTCTGATCATTACTTTTTAAGGTGACTATGTACATTAAATATATAGCCAGTGTTCATTGAATTTAAGATATTTTATCACATATTTAAGGCACCAACATTAATATGAGGTCAAAAAATTCTGCTACCAGAAAAAGATGGAAATTTTTCCCATAGGTAGTGTACCGTTATCTGTAGATAGGTTTTGAACGTATTAATTTCTGTCAGTACCGGCAGACATGTACACCTCATCATACGAAAGTTGAGCCCTTTAAGAAAATTATATCATACTAAATAAAAAGTTCAATACAAGTGGCGCCATCTCCTTGAATCTCATGCAATGTACCATAATGTAAATTCCTTTAATGTTAAAGTACACGTACATTTTTTCTAATGTACAGAAAGTTGAAATACCTTTTCAGTTACTTTATTGAAATTTAATATACCATTTAATCAAATATAATGTACAACAAACTGATATTTCAATGAATTGCTTTAAATTCAAAGTAAATGTAAAGTATTCACGAATTTAGTTACAAAATCATTAAATTTAATGTAGAATGGACATTAAATTTGCATTAAATTTAAGGTTATTTTTAACAGTAAAGTAGAAGGCTGCAGTAATGTTGCAATAATTCGGCATTCATGGTGTAAAAAATCGTTAGGTTTAAAACACTTTTTTGAAGATTTCCATCATGGTACAATATACAGTCCTCATTACAATAACTCCTTTAAAGTATTGTAATATATGAACAAATATTTTTGTATTTAAACATAGATTTTTAACTTATTATAATTCACGATATATATATATATATTTATATATATATATATATATATATATATATATATATATATATATATATATATATATATATATATATATATATAGTGATCTCTATTTATCTTATTAATTAAAACAAAAAATTTTAGTGGGCTGCGTAACGGTCGTATTAATTGAAATTTGTCAGCTTTAAGAATAATAACCTGTATGAAATAACATCCTTGGAACAATATCCTTGAGGATGAAAATGCTATAGTTTAACTTCATTTCAAATAACAAGTAATTTTCATTTTGTTTTGTAAAGTTATCTCAATTTGAATTTGAGATTTAGGAAAAAGTATTTGGGGGTGGCTCACCCTCTTTTATTAGTGTATTTTTAGGAACCCGAAATACGTCAACTAAAGTTACTTATGGTATTCTTGAAAAAAATGTTTTTAAAGTATTATATTCCGCAATTTTTAGAATTAAATAACGTGCGCAAATATATGGTTTACCTTAATAAAAAACAAGATATCAAATCTTTGGAATTGAAAATATCATAGTTTAATATAATTTCAAATATCAAGTAATCTCTACTTTGTTTTGTAAAGATATTTCACTTAAAATCTAAGATATTTCAAAAATACTGTTTTTAGGGATGAACTTTAGGGTCGGTTTTAACCCCGTTATAATAAATCTCCGCAGATAAAAAAACACACATGTCTTTTATTTTTGGGCCCTCTACAACATATTGAAGTTTCATTAAAATTGGAGCCGGACCCTCCAGGTACTTTCCTTGTCAGTACAATACTCTAAAAATTTATCATTGCAAGTTTAACTTTTTAAAAAAATTAAAACGTCTTCTATAAATGTCCACACACAAGTATTAGAATGCTACACATATTTCTGATATATTTTTGTCTTTCTTGAAATACTGTTTTAGAAATAAAAGCGCAACTAAAACAGAGAAAACCTAAGAAATTTAAAAATTTTCTTTCATTTTTCAGTTACAGGTCAATAACTGCATGGCTATTACATAATATTCAAAAATTCAACTATTCGAGTGGCTAAGATCTTTCAAAATATTTAAAAAGAGAAAAATGCCTTTAGTTGAGTTCCACAAAATATTACTTTGAAGTGAAATATGATGACGTTACTTAGGAGCGTTTTCGTAAAGAGGCGGTTAAAACTCGGGCAAAAAAAAACAGTCAAAGTGATATTTTCGAGAATGAAGTGATCCTTGGAGACTCAATTCTTGAACTTCCCTTGCGTTGTTGTTTGTAGTCAGTCTGCGATCTAGGCCGAATTTCATCTGGGGTAATAAATGATTGTCTATTCTAAAATTACTTTTTAATATACGCCTTTCAGCGTTTGTTCAGGTTATCCAGAAAAATATGCCAATTCTATAATTATTTAACTATTATTCAAACACATTTTTGAAATTCTAAATATTTATAACGCACTACATATGCCCTTGAAGAGACAGAAATATTTTCTTGTTCTAAAAATCGCCTTTGTAACTTTGGTTGCTGGTAAAATTTTAACTGTGTTTGGAAAATTATCTTAAAATTGTTTTCGATATTTACAATTCCTATATTTGATAATTTTACTTGTCCAGTTCGAATGGTGTTTCTAATAATTATAATATATAGCTGCTTTAGTTTGATAGTGGCACATCACAAAATGTGTCATTTTTTTGATAATGTTACCATTCAACACAAACTAATCTGTAACATCATGTGAATAAAACTCATATTCCTATGTATACATTTGGCTAGGTTGCGTGACTGAATGACGTTATCTGACCGCCATTTTAATTTCTTGTTTTATTTAAACTGTCCTCCTGAAAAAAGTACATTTTTGAGATATGTCGTTATCAAATTAAAGCAGCGATATTTGGTTTGCTCTAATTTTTTTTTTGTTAGATGCAGAAGTTATAGAAGTCCAGAAATAAATTCTTAGAGCTACAAAAGGATTGGAACATGTATCTGGAAAATGTTTTTAAATAAATTTGAAACTGGCCTTTTTTGCCTGGGATCCTTTATACTTCCAAAACAAATTTGTTTTCGTTCAGATTACGTTTATCAAGAAATCCAGACAAAACTAGTTTTAATTTTTTATTTTGCCGGAAATTAGTTCTTTATATCTGAAATAGTCTGAATAACAATATCCAAAAAAATATTCGTTTTTTTTTTTGTTTTGTATGTTTAAAGCATAATTTTATTTCACACTTTTCAGCTACAGTTTGTATTTTATTTCTTTGTCATTTCAGTTTGGAGATTTGATAGATTTTAAATACCAAAAAGTTGTTGAATTACATTGCGCATTGACGTTTTAAATTATAAACTAAATCACAATGACAATGTTACTTTTTTAAAACTGTAATTCCAAATTCATCCCAGTCATCTAAAATAATCTATGCCTAAAATGTTTTAACTTTAAAATAACTTAAATCGCTGAATCATTAAAGCCTTTCCGAAAAGGCTTTTTAGTTGGAATTACAGAAAATTTGATTCCAAAAATGTTTTAACTTTAAAATAACTTAAATCGCTGAATCATTAAAGCCTTTCTGAAAAGGCTTTTTAGTTGGAATTACAGAAAATTTGATTCCCAGAATTTTTGATTTCGGTAGTTAGTTTTCGGCATATGTCCCAAGTGGTCTTCCTAAATTCGGCTCTAGTCGTTATCTGAGTATGATGATCTTAATTCGTTTTCTTCTAGGAATATCACTTGAGGAATGTGTAGTCAAGAATGGGGAGAAGCATTGAAAATCTTAATAATCCTCAGAAAATAGTCATTTGCGGTGAATTTTTCAAAACCTATCGAAATATTGGCTTTGAGGAAGTTATTTATTTTGGTTGCCTTTTATTGAATATCTAATGATGATGTTGCGTATGCGCCAAGACAATGAAGGGGAATCGATGGTTACCATACTCTCGTCGGCCTCCGATGAAAGATTCAAATGCCTTGGCTAGCATTTATGGGGTGTCAATCGAGCTTTATTTTTTACAAATGCGTTTCGACTTTTACGAGCATAGAAGTATAAATAAATTCAATGGAAGCTTTGTCGTATTCTTTTTTGAAAATCTTCCAGTAATAAAAAAAGGCAATGCTAGTACCTATACAAGGTGTCCATTTAAATTTCGATATCCGTTTGCGGCTATATTGTTATAGCGATAAAAAATTTGAAAATCGGAATATTAATCTGGTTAAAGCGGGTGCATTTTGAAATTAGTTCAGCCTATACAGAGTGCCCTAAAAAAGCATGATCCACAATTTGTATATTTTTTTAACTGTAATGCCTTTTTTTGGAGTCTCATTGAATTCTCTCTTCAGCCCTTGTTTTTTTTTGCTTTAAAATGCTACGTTGCCAAACGATTAAATTTTTTACTTTTTTTTGGCCGAAATCGGTATTTCACCTGAATTTTAATACCCATTGGACGGTTCTTTTCTTTTTCGCGACCATTTTTAAGAAATCTTAGTTAATATATCTCACAATAATTCATTATTTAGTTTTTATGCAGAGTATGCATGTTTTAAAATGAACAACATGTATTGAATGCTTATAAATGTTAAACTGACACATTCAACAACAAAATGTAGAACAAAGAAAATCATGGATATTATTTATTAATATGACTTTTTATTCTTATTTATATTAATTCCATAGACAGGGTTTCGTACTCCCTCCAGGGGAGCATTCCCTCATCCCAGATCTACTCGAATATCATAAGGGTGGAGGTCTGTGGGGGCTCTTTCCAAGTTGTCGTGCCCTAGATGATGCTATGATCCTTTGCATTTCCCATAAAATTCCTAAAAATTCGAGTCGTCCGAAACAGTACTGCGTTTTGCAAAGCCCTATATAGATGTTCGCTAAGGCCCAATCCCTTGATGTTGATATTAAGCCGAAGATTTTCACTACTCATTCCTCACTGTCTGTGTATTTGTACCTCAAGATTTCTGTATTTAGATACCTCCTACTTATGCCTGTCCGTTAGATTGTTGTTGTTAAGGAGTTAAGTGCAGGGCAGGCATAGGTGTGAAGTGCCTTAAATATATGTTTATTGTTTATGTTGGTTCGTAGGTCAGTTCGCTCTGCTTGTTTTGGGCCCAAGTTTCTATAGATCTGTTCTGCCTTCATTGCTTCAATGGTTTGGCTATTCTGCATCTCAAATGATGTTTAAAATGAGGCATTTATCTAGTCTGAATAGCATTTGTATATCCCGGCAGATCTCCTCTACAATTTTGAGCATTTATTGCCGCTGATTTCTGCTAGCAGCCCTCAATTTAAGATCATCTATATACAGAAGATGATTTACCACCTTACCTCCTCTTCACGATTGTTCTTAATACTGTAGCCGCATCTAATGGGATTTAAACGATTGGATTCATGGTAAGGCAAAACCATAATGGGCTTAATTAATCTCCTTGAAATATTTTCCTTTGTATTGTGATGGTGTCTGTCTCGATAATGTTCCTGGAAAGCATGTACATTTGAATTCTAATTCTCCATTAATATGAGGTGATCTAAAAAGATTATAATATGTACGTTGACTCTATATATCCCAGTATTGCGGCTAGTCAGTCATGTGGTGCTGAGTCGAAGGCTTTTTGGTAGTCTATATAGGTGGAGAAAAGATTACATCGGTTGGTATAGACTTGATTGCAGATGACCGAATCGATAATAAATTGCTCCTGGTAACCCATTTCGCCTCTTTTTGCTGAAATGCAATGATGTTGATTTGCTAGCAGTGTACATGGATACGTTGTGTCAAGCAGGATATGATCACCTTGGTTTTACTGTGAGGGCGATTTGCCGATATTTGGCTGGAATCTTGTGTATTATGTTGATTTTTTGGCAAGAGATACGTGACTCTTTTTGTAAGAAACAATAGCGTTTTCTGCAGATTATATTATTTAGCAGAACAGTCAATTGTTGGTGCATACTCCAGAATTTTTAAGCATATAGTCCTGAACAAGATCAGGATTCGGGGCTTTCCAATTATGACGATTCCAGTAATTTCTTCGGTGGCGACTGTAATCCTGGTAGACTTGATACTGTTCATTGATCTAGCTAGTGTTAATGTAGCAGGGACTGGTTGTAGCTAGTTGATTTCTCCAGAACTCTTCTATTTGTTCTTTATTTGGACATCTATTGACATGGGTTTAACTTCCGATAATAAGTTCTTTCGGATTGTGGCTGACTTCGTATCTTTTTAACCGTCCTGCAGTTTAATAGTGATTTTTTTTATTACTGGAGAGGCTACAAAAGAGAATAGTATGAAGTGATAAAGCACCCACTGGGTTAATACTTCATACAAAAAGTCATAATGTGTCTATCCTCGTAAAAATTGTAATGTATAGATAAAAATGGGTCACATTTTTATATAATGGCAATTTTTGAGAAAACTGCTGAGGATAAACCTAAACATGTAGATATCAGTTTGACGATAAATAAACACTGTCGATACAAGTAACTAGATACAGAGTCTTCTATTTAAAAAACGTTTTAAAACGCAATTTTGGAGGTCCTGTATAGAAACAAACAAACTACAAATTGGAACACTGTGACACAAAATCATCCCAGCTAAGATTTTTCAGATATTTTTATAAAGAAGCAAAAACGTGTGAGTATTAAAATTTATGTGAAGTACTGATTTCGGCCAAAAATAATTAAAAATTTGATAATTTGGCAATGTCGCATTTTAGGAAAGAATATAATTGAAGAGAGGGTTCAATGAGACTTCAACTTGAAAAAAAAAGTGTTGATCGTTAATTAGCCTAATCGAATAGAGGAATATTAAAGGGGCACCTTGAACTATGGAAATAAATTGATCGACTGTATTTTTTGCGGAAATATTTGTTCATTTACCATTTGATACCTGTCCATATTATATTCGATTGAACGCACCAAGGAAACATTTGTCGGCTTGAGGTGTGAAAATTTGTTTCAATTCTCAGCCACATTACCAATATAAGTTATGCATGACTTTGACTTGACAAGAAATGAGACAATATTTTGAAAAATTTTCTTATATTTTATATTCTATGAAAATAAAATTTAAATATTTTATTGCGTTTATTTTCCTATTTATTCATTTTATTATTAAAGACAGAACTTCTGAGTCAGTATATATAAAACTATAGTATTAATGTGATTAACGAACTGCTTCAAGTCGGCTTATTTTTTCTTGAATATATATAATTTTCTCTTTCTGTTACGCTGAACTCACTAATTTTAAAACTAGTTAAGAAAGAAACAAGTGTTGTTAATTGCTACACTAATTAGACCTTCTTGAACCGTTAGACGATTTTAAATAGGCGTCTCCAACAGTCTCCACGCTACTTTATTAATAAATGGTTTCACATTATAACGGAAATTGCAATTTTTATTGCAGAACTACTAGTCGGCAGTCTGCATATCGTTTCCTTAATAAATTCACTAAGATCAAAGACAGGACTGGGTCAGTACATCTTATCCATTTATTTATAATATATGGCTATCGATTCGTAATAGATTTAAGAAAGATAACGTTACTTTCAATCGGACTTTGCGAAACTGGTCATATTACATATGAATCGACTCTCTAAAAGGGTGTTGTAATTCAAAACAAGATTCACTAGCTCTTGATATTAAAAAATAAAGATACGAAAAGAAAGAATAACATGCTAAAGTTTTAAAGTAAATTGATATTATTAACCGTAATCACTTTTAACCTTGTAACAAATTAACAAAATAATTATAGGCGAATTTCAGAGAAAACAACTAATATAGTTCGTACATATAGAAAGAATAAATAATGGATGACTTTTTAAGATGATACTTAAGAGAAACAAACAGAAAAAAGAAGAGGGAGATCCAAAGCAACAGGGTTCCGCCATGTCAGAGCAAAAAATTTTCATCCAGGGGACTGGAGAGATAGAAAAGACTGGAAACTGGGAACTGAAGGGCGTAGAATACTCTAAAACCAAATTATCCCATATACTAAGCCAAACGGCTTTCGCACTCCCTCCAGGGGAACATTCACTCATCCTAGATATATTCAGATATCCTTAGGACAGAGCTCTGTGGGGACATTTTCTATGTTACGGGGTCATAAATGATGTTATAGTCCTTTGCATTTTCCATAAATTTTCAGAATGTTGGAGCGGACGCTACCCATTCTCCGCTGCCTTCATATTTATACCTACAGGTCTCTGTATTTGGCGATCATTATGCTTGCCGTTTAGATTATTGTTAGGTATAGCGACTTCTAGTAATGTTGCTCGCTTGGATGTTTTATCCACTAAAATAATGTTAGGTCTGTTATGTGCCACTGTATAATTCGAAACCACAGTTCGATCACAGTACAGCTTGAACTTTTTATTCTCCAGTATAGATTCCTGTCTATATTCATAGTATGATACTACCTCTACTTTCAACAGGGTGAACTTCTGTGTCAACTTTTGATGGATGATTTTCTCTACTGAATCGTGTCCCTCTTTGTATTCCGATGCGGCGAATGCTGGACATTTTTCTGTTATGTGCTGGATTGTCTGTGATCTTCGAGATGTTCTGGATCGAGGGGTCTCTGATTATGCACTTCAAATGGTTTTTCGTTGGGATGACCTGATCTTGGATAATTAGTAAAAAGCCTTCGGTTTCAGAAAATATTTGCCCTGACGCCAACGTCGACGCTAATTTATTGTTATTTTTCTGGTTAAACTTATTTGGGTGTCGTCTATGAAGGGGCCAGGCTTAAAACTTCTCTTGATTTGGGTGGTGATGACAAGTCGGTTCATGGTCCCTTAATCGCAGCAGTGTTCAGTCGTCTGCCTCGCATTTTGCCTGGAGTAGCATAGGAGACTTTGCTAGCTTGTGAAAATATGAGTATAGCTCTGTAACTTGTTGATCCAATATCTTACTAATATCCACAAGTCCTTTTCCCCGTGGTATCTTGGTAACATTTTTCGTTCAGAAGCACGAAAATGATGTTTGTGTGCCTTCGTCAGAAGTGTTCTGACTCTTCTTCATTTTACAGTTTCAAAAGAACAACTGAGTACAGAGCACACATAGATGTTGAGTGACTTAAATAGATTTTTACTGTTTAGGATGGTTCGTAGTGCCTGCCTCACCCTTCTTATGAACTCGGTAAGTTAATCCGGTCAATTATTTGTACTTGTTCAATGCCTAAGTATTTATAGGTCTGTTCTACCTCCATTAGCGCAATGGTTTGATCATTTTACATCTCAAATGCGCCCGGTGGTATTTTTTCTCTGTTTGTATTTAAAATGCTGCTGAACAGCATTCATATATCCCCAGAGAACTCCTCCACAATTTTAAGCATTTCTTCCAGCTGACTTCTGGTGGTAGCCAACAGTTTAAGATCATATCCATATACAGAAGATGATTTAGTTTTATCACTTCCTTATAATTGGTTGAATTGAAATTTCGTGATTCATGGCAAAGCAGAATCATAATGGTTCAATGGATCTCTAAAATATTCCCCTTCATATTAAGATTGTGTCTGTCTCGATGTTGTTGCTGGAAAGTATTTTCATTTGGATCCTAGTTCTCCAAGTTGACATGAGGTGTTCTAAAAAGGATACAGTATGTACATTGACTCTATATGTTCTCAGTATAGTAGTCAGCCAGTCAGGTGGCACGGAGTCGAAGGCTTTTTGGTAGTTCACGTAGGCAGCCAAAAGGTTCCTTCGATTGAATAGGGCTAATTGCAAATGACTTAATCAATAATAAGTTGTTCCTTGCTATTTCACTTCTGGCACACCCTTTTTGCTTTATTGCAATGTTGTTTTGCTCGCAATGTGCATGGATCCATTGGGTCAAGCAGGATTTGATTAACTTGTATAGCGGAGGAAGACAGGTGATCCTTTGGCATGAGATATGTGACTCCTTCCGAAAGAAAAATTGACATATTCCGTGGAGGATATAATTTTCTTTTAATCTGAAAAAAAGGTAGTATGTTTTCTTAGAAGTGTTTTAAAATAATAGGACATACTTTGTTACTTTGTAACATCCTTATATTTTTGCATCTTCTTTTTACATATGGTAATAAATTTTTAATTGTTCATATATATTAAAATATATTTTTTAATTTATTTTCGTTTTGCATTAGTCTATTGTCGAATCATTTTATTAATCTGGAATTTTCCTGGCTTGGAATTAGAGCTCGTCGAATTGAAACTGTTTTGAATTGGTATTGGTGGATATTGATAAGCAATTGGCGCAACTAATAACAAACGTTGGCTCAGTCTATGAATCAAAATCGCTCAGATTATTTGTGACGTGATTATGTGTTTTAGGTTCTTGGAAACGAAATTCCAGACAAAAGCTAAAATCACATGAATTTGGTTTCCCAAAAAAGATAATAAATACATAATTTATTGGCACGATCTTCTTTATAACTACTAACTTTGGTTAGTAGATTTTCTACTGTATATATGAGCAATTTATGAGTACATACATAATATCAGTTGACCCACTTAAGCGCACCCATTCGCTTATAAAGAATATACGGGCTACTTGTACAAGCAGTCAACGGCATAATAATTACCTATGGTTTTTCTGTATAATTTATTAATATCATACATGTTTAATCTAGATCCGACTGTCACTTGTTCAGGATAGGACTAATATAATTATTGTTAATCGACGTCGGTAATAAATTATTTAATAAACTTTTGGTTCTGAAGTATTTTCGATTGGTTAAAATAGCAAAAATATATTTTGATCAATGTGAAAATTGTTTTTTCGTGACAGACTTAGAGTTACAAGCAAAGCATCAGTATTATTTTTATTGGCACGAGAAGTACATACATAAACACACATTGTAATAATTTACAACAATGAGTCATACACAAAATAAGATTCTAGTTATATTAACTAAAAGTTGTTAAAAGTCACTACTGACCTTAAAGCAATATGTCATATTAAATATTTAGTAATATAAAATTTATCCCTTATTTTCGTCTTATTACTGGAGATTTACCGTTGATATAAAAAAATTCGAAACCGTATTTATTATGATCTAATAAAGTCTAAAACTGCATCAACACTTTTTTAATATGCCTTTAAAAGATGTATTCATTTCTAAGAAAATTTAGCTTCTAGTAACACACCTGATAGGGATTATTATTAATAATAGTGTTTTTCAAAATATATTTGTAGTAACGATCAAGTTCTTTCTATTCTTACTTAGTTGCTAATCTGTAACAAAATCTATATGAACTAAATATTTATTGGATACCTATACCTTAATTTTACATGGTGTATCTGCTACCCAAAGATGAGTTCTTAATATATTTTTTTCTGCCATCTTAAAGAATTTCGGGGGTTTTGAGGTATTATTGTCAAATGTCAAAATCAAAAAAATACGAACATAATATAAGAAATTTGCATCTCATTGACTTTTTGTCATTAGATATATTTTTTACTCAGCATGATCTAAAAATATTTAAGATTTCTGATCAGCAATAAGTATTTATGTATATGAGACAACTATTTACAAATTTTTGCTCTATTTAGGTATACTAATTTGTGATCATTAGGTGTACGAATTTCCGAAATGAGTTAGATATTCAAAAAATTGTGAAATAATAAATTAGGTTTGGGTCTTTATATAGATAAAATTCCACAAAGTTTTTAACGCTTTTTTATAAAAATTCATGAAATTAAAAAATATATCATAATTCTTACCTTAAAATTAATAATTAAGCCTTAGGCTTAGAAAACAGCACCCAATCGGCGACGTGCATACGCTCGAAAAAATGTGACTTATACCGACTTCCTATTTTCTCATATCTGAGAGTTGAAGAAAAAAATAGCATCTCTAAATTTCTGTTCATCAAATAGCTGACTTTGGTATTGATAGAATTAATTGTCATGGTCAAAAATTTAATGAGAAACAACAGATTTGAATTAAACAAAAAACTTAAAAATATTATTTTATTTTTCACAAATAGGATTAAGAATCATCGAAATGATACGCTTTTTAAACCTGAAAACACAGACAGGAAGTGTAATTTATTTAAATCTTTCCGTTGTCTCCATTTTCATGATTACTTTTTAGATCTACTGCCAGGTGACTTTTGTTCGATTTGGTCTGGTCTAGACCTGCAGATACAGTGACATCTCTGACGGGATGTGGCTCTTCACATGTACACCTGTCTTGGATTAGCAGAGGATGTATCTTGCGCATAACTCCCTTGTGAAATTATCTCGCCACTTATTTGATTATTGTTATCCAGTCTTAGCTGAACGCACTCCCTCCAGGGAACATTTACTTATCCCAAATATATTCAGATGTCTCTGTGGGGGCATCTGGATTTTCCATAACGTTCCGGAGAGTAGCCCCGAATAGCATTGCTTTTTGTCCAACGCCTTTATTTTAAGAAGAGTACTCTTCGGAACCACGCTGGCTGTTTATAGAATTATGAGGATTGTCTAGATCCTACTCATTCCCTATTGTTTGCCTATTTGTACCTCCAAGTCTCGCATAATGGCAGCTGTAAAGAAGGGCCACTTCTATTGCTGTTGCTTTCTTGGATATTTTATCTACTATAATGAGGTCGGATAAGTTGTGTGAACCTCTTTGATCCAATAGCACAGCATACAAGGGGCTTCTGTAGCCAGGTTTGAAGCTTTTTTTGGTCTGGTTAGTGTTCATGGTCAGATCATGGTCCCTCAACTGCACCAGTGTTGAGTCGTCTGCATGGCATATTGACCAGTGTAGCACAGACGACTCTGCTAACCTGTTATTATAAGCAGAAGATTCTGCTAACTTTTTATTATTATGAATGATTTACAAGCCAGACGGCTTCGCACTCCCTCCAGGGATTATTCACTCATACCAGGCACACAAAGGTACCAGAAGTATGAAGCTCTGTGGGAACCCTTTCCATGTTATCGGGTCCTAGGTGACGTGGTCTGCTGTATTTCCCATGAACTTTCGGACTGTTCGCGCGGTTGCTAGGAGAATTGCTTTCTGCATCGGTTTATACAGATGCTCACTAAGACCCAGTCCCTTGATGTTCCGCAGGAGGTTCTTCGGTATCACTCCAGTTGTTGAGAGTATTATGGGAATCGTTTGGACGCTGTTCATTGCCCATTGTCTTCGGATTTGCACCTCCAGATCTCTGTATTTGGCGATCTTCTCGTTGTATTTTGGTCTTAGGTTGTTGTTGTTAGGTACAGCGATGTCGATTAGTGTAGCTCGCCTAGAAATTATATCTATTAGTATAATATCTGGTCTATTATGAGCAACTGTTTGATCCGTCAGAACCGTTCGGTCCCAATATAACTTGAACTGGTTGTTTTCAAGAATAGGCTCCGGATTGTACTTGTAATAAGGCACTTTTCCTACCTGTAATAAGTTTAACTTTTCTGCTAACTCTTGGTGGAGTATCTTAGCGGCTGAGTCGTGTCTTTCCTTATATTTGGTTGCGGCAAATGCTTGGCATACTCCAGTTATGTGCTGGACTGTCTCCGATGTTCGACAGCCATATCTGCACTGGTCATTCTCTATTGAGGAATCTCTAATGATGAACTTCCGATAGTTCTTCGTCGGAATAACCTGGTCTTGGATAGCTAACAAGAAGCCCTCCGTTTCTGGAAACATCTGTCCTGAAATCAACCAGTAGTTCGACGCTGAGTTGTCGACATTGTCCTGATTGACCTCATTTGGATGCCGTCCATGAAGTGGCTTCCGTAGCCAGGTTTGTAACTTCTCTTGGTCTGTTTGGTGGTGAGAAGCAATATCTTGTTCCCTCAACTGTAGCGTCCGCCTCGCATATTGCTCGATGTAGTGTGGAAGAGTCCGCCAACCTGTGGAAATATGAACGTAAGTTTATTATTTGTTGGTCGAGCTGCTTACCAATATCGACCAATCCTCTTCCTCCTTGGTGTCTTGGAAGCATTGTACGTTCAATAGCACTCCGAGGGTGATGTTTTTGTGCTTTTGTTAGGAGTGTCCTTATTTTTCTTTGCAGGTTTTGGATGTCCGTCCTGCTCCACTTTACAATTCCAAAAGAGTAGCTCAGCGCAGAGCAAGCATACGTGTTGAGCGCCTTAAACAAATTTCTACTATTTAAATTAGTTCTTAATACCCGCCTTACCCTCCTGACAAATTCGGCTGTCAATTCGGCCTTAATAGTGCCATGATCAATTCTTTTAGCCTGTTTCATACCTAGATATTTGTATGTTTGGTCTGCTTCCATTGCAGCTATAGTTTCACCGTTCTGCATTTCAAGAGCCCCCGGTTGTATCTTCCCTTTAACGATGTTCAAAATACGGCACTTGTCAAGTCCAAATTGCATTCCGATATCCCCGGAGAACTCCTCTACAATTTTAAGCATTTGTTCCAGCTGGCTTCTGGTAGCAGCCATCAGTTTAAGATCATCCATGTATAGAAGATGATTCACTCTGACTATCTCTTCGTTGTTGTTTCTAACACTAAAGCCGTGTCTGGTGGAGTTCAAACGGCGTGATAATGGGTTCATTGCAAGGCAGAACCACTATGGGCTAAGTGAATCGCCTTGAAATATTCCTCTTCGTATCGGAATGGTGTTATTATTATACATAGAGTTAACCAAATGCCCCCATTTATCGGACCCTAGGTAACCTGAACTAACCTGCACTTTCCATAAGCGTACCCAATATTATTTATGTCTAATCACTCATAGTTTTGTTTTCTCACACTCTGAGAAGTCAACCACAATACATTTGTGAACTCTTAAATTATAGACCCGCCCAATATTATAATAAAAGCATTTTTGTCCATTTTTATTATTTTAATAAACTCTAAAGGTTCAAAAATTATATTTTCCGCACAAATTTATTTTATACTTTAAAAGTAAACTATTTTATAATTTTCTGATTCCTACCGTCTTGTGTCATAACTGTCTTTCCACAAATGTGATATAAATACAAATATAAATATTTCAAGTGTATTTATTGCTTGAAGTGTGTGCCAAAAGAGAAATGGTGCTAGTGGGTGAAAACGCAGCGCTACGAAATAATGTTTAGAACATTAGTTTCTGTCATTACTACTTACAAATGAACTTTATGCACACACAATATTCTCTTCTTTAAAGAAGGTATCCTTGCCAAGTAATTTATTTTAGTCACCTGTTTCGCGGTTTTACATCTTCTTCTTATTCAAATAAATAAAGATGCAAACATCTAAAAATGCTAACGAAGATTTTATATTATATAAAATATATACTATTGTATAGAAAGACCAAGTTAGGAATTCAAAAGCTTAATTCTATGTTCTTTGCTAAGCAATATCCTGGCTACCTGTTCAATGATCTATGGATAGGTCATGTCAGCACCTTTTTTGGGAATGCAGGAAGATAACTTCACATTTAAGGGCCTTACATTACATTAGAAAATTGTACTTTATTTAATTCTATAATTTATAGTTCAGCTTCTCACGCACACACAGAGACAACTTTATGATCTACAGATAAGTGGACATATTTTTTACTTAACAGAAAAGGGATCTTTTAATGTCACTGTATATAAATTTAGAGTGTTTGGAAGGTGGGATCTAATCGACCACTAAGTCAGCCAGGAAACCTCGTTTCGTATACACAAAGCCATACTTTGACTCCCATTGGGGCAATACACCGCGATTTTCAGGCTAAAATATATTAGTGTCTATCTTTGAGAGAATATGACGAGGGGTTACAGGGGTAGAACCGTTCTCACTTTCTTTGACAGTCAAGTAGCGATAAAAGCTCTCTTATGTCATCAAATAACCTCGAAACAGGTCTGGGATTGTCTTTAAAACTTTATGGTTCTGGCAAAGTAAAACAAGGTTACTCTTTGATGCATACCTGGATACCAGGGATCGTAGGCAATAAGAAAATAGACCAACTTGCAAGACAAGGGTTTGCTACCACATTTATTGGACCCGAACCAGACATTACTAAAGCTGCTATACGTGGGTGATTATCCTGGTAGGTAAATCATCAACACCATAGCCACTGGGAATCACATTACGGCCTGTAGGTACAGCAAACATTGCTGCGCAAATCACCCCGTTAACTAAATCGTGAAATCTTGCGTTCAAGCAAACAATAAGTTAAGCTAGTGGCAAGAGTAATTACCGACCACTTCAGTTTAAAAAAATATCTAATCACAATAGGCATCTATTAGGCATCTATAATGAAGAACCAATATGTCTGCTATGTGACTATCACGAAACGGCTTCACACATCATCTTTAAATGCGAAGCTTTAACCAACTGAGGACACATTCATGGACTGATCGATCTGGAAAGTTTATACACAGCGGACAAAACAGTGAATAGGCTGCTAAACTTGATACTGGTAACCAACCTGTTTATAACAGGTAACACTGGAAGTCACTAGGCTGAAGTCTAAGGGCTTCTCAACCATGGTCTGGTGTATTAATCAATCAGTTAGGAATTCAAAAGCTTAGTTATTTGTTTTTGATAAGCAATGCTATGATACCATTGGCTGCTTGGGATCTAGAGGTAGGTCAGGACAACACCCTTTTTGAGAATCCATATTTGAGGACCTTGAATTTTGTTAGATAATTGTGCGTTATATAATTCTATATTTTACATCTCGGACTCTAACGTACACAGAGAGAACTTTATGATCTACAGATAAGTGGAAAATGCTTTTTATTTCACAAAAAAAGGGTGTTTCAGTTACACTGTAAAAAAATTGATTCAAAAGTTTAAAGGAAATATTGTATCTGCCGAGATCCTGCTAAATAATCTGTAGATGTAAAATAAGTTTTTCTTGAATCAGAATTTCTGAAAGTTAAATATTACTAGTTTTAACAAACTTGGGAAAAAGAAGGCTTCTAATGCGACGAATTTATATTTTATTTTAATGTTTGTTCACGCACAACCTTAGATAAGAGTGAGATATTTTGAAGATGAGAAGGCCATCACCAATTTCATATTATGTCAACAAAAATTTCTTCTCCTTGTCTTTCACTTATTCTTATTTGTACAAAATTCGATTCCAATCTAGGGAAATTCGTAAATGTCAAATTTCTTGCCAAGTTATGTCTTTTTGTGTGTAAATGGACACTTATTCATGAAATATAGGTAACTGGTAATTTTTTAAATGGACCAGCATGGAACAAATCGAAATGAAATAGTTTTCGATATATCAATATTAATTTTTTTGTTAGTTGTAATTGAAAGTTTTATTGAGTTAAAAGCTATGAAGATAATCTGGACATAATTTCATTCCGCATTTTGTAAAAAATTTTGCCGCAAATATTTGGAATTTTATACAAATCGAAAATAATTGAATTCCATAGCGAATAATTTGATGTCCTCTATTATTTTAGTTAAAATTTGCTGGTACAATTGTACTTAATTTAATGTAACATTTTTTTTGAGAAAATTAAGAAGAAAAAATGGAGTTCAGATCTTTGAACTATTAAAATGGGTATAAAAAATATTAGATTAATTATTTTATAAATATAAATATAAAGGTGACCAACATATTTTAGGTTTATATTTATAGAATTTAACCAAATAAGTAACCTCTTGTTAGAAAGTTCATTTACTTATTTTAAAACAAAGCTTTGGTGGATGCTAAGATTTAACTTTTTGTTTATAGGAAAATAGTAAAAATACCCTATAAAAAATATTTTAAATTGTGTTTGTTATAATGAAGAGTTATATTTCTTCCCAATGTTTTAAAGTAGATTATTTATGTGTATTTACTAGAATTGTACTTCAACTAAGGTCTAATCTTTCAATGTCAGTTTACTCCTCAAAAGATTCAAATTCATTTTCTTCTTATTCTATCTATTCTGGGATTATTGTATGTTTATATAAGCATTTTTCATGTCCTTAACTCTAGAATCTAATCTTTTTTACGGTTCCGTAGGAACCCTTATTATTTCATCAAGTTCGTCCGTATATCACAGCCCTATAATTTCGTCTCTTTTTAATCTTTGACAATGAAATTTTGCAAGCATATGCTTTTCATTAACCTACCTATGTGCATGAAAAATGTCTTTTTGTTTACTCCATCATTTCCATTTAATTTTAATAAATGTTTTATATCATATTTTTTATTTGGTGGCTTCATTCGCTAAATATGAGCCTTCAAAATAGCCTTTTAAACGTCTGCTTCATCCAATTTTCTGAACATAAATGTAAAAAGTCTGGCAAAATTTGTCATAATAAGCAAAGTGGTAAGTTAGGTTCACTAATTTCTGAGATATAAAAAAGCTGTAAAAAATTTAATTTCTTCTTTTTACTCCGTTTTTATTAACTTTCCTCCAAGTTTATCTATTTTGTCTGTTTTTCTGTTTTAAACTTTAGTAAAACATATATAATCGAATTTAAATGTCACATGGAGGGCTTGGCATTTGAAAATAACATAATTGAGAATTGCCTAGATATTAAGTTACTTAGATCAGTTATTTACAAGAAACTTGATTTAAATAGTTTCTTTGGGAAAATATCTAGCTTCGGGCTGTTTTGCGGTGAGAGTTATAGTTCACGAGCTGGGCTCTTTAATAGGAAAGACTGTTTCCTAAGCTCTGTAGAGTCGTCTTAGATATGAGATATCCTTTTAGGAAATGTCGAGTTGTTATCTTATTTGGTATTCAAAAAAGCATATCTAATTTATACAGACCTTTATTTCTGAGGCAGAATTCACTTACTCTTTTTCGTTTAGTTAGTTTAGAAACAGCGTGTTTTGTTTACACACTTAGACATATTTTTATTTCCTGAAATTTATATTTTAGTATAAGACATCCTCATGATTTACCTTTATCTATTCCTATTCTGGTGTTAACTAAGAAATCTATTATATATGAAAGTTGAAGAATAGATTGTCAGTTGAGTTTAAGAACTGTGCTTCGTTGAAGATATTCCAAGAAAAGATTAAAAAGTTATTGATTGATCAAGCAAGGACTGGATGAATTTTATAATGACACTTTATTCTGATGTATTGTTTCGTTTGTTAACTATAATTTGTTCATTTACATATTAAGGGCAATTATATATTTATATTTTCACCTCTATTTTACCTAGATAGATGAGAATATTGTGTTTTTTTACAATGAAGCATATTTTGACTTTTATTTTTTCGGTGCACCAAATTGGTAATTTAAGGAGTAGTTCTAGCTGTTTAGTTTTGACATATTTTGAAAAAATTGGAGTATTACATCCTCTAAAATTTGTTATAACTTTGCGAAAGCAGATTTTTATGAAAAAAAAAACATCTGCTTATTTTTAATTTCAACTTCTCGGTTTTCTAGAATCAACTTATTTTTATTTATGAACGCCATTTTAACGGTAATGAAGAGAGTCTTTTTTGTTAACGATGTATTATACTTTGTTTAAAGATTAGGCTTAAGGCAGATATGAACAAATATATATTTTTTGATACGTTTGGCAACATTACATAATAAAACACTATTAAAAACTACTATGTACCTTATAATTAAACTTTAAAATTTAAGGCTCAAAATATCAGCCGTTTTATATCCATTAATGAAACGAGTTTATACGAAAAACTTCATTCATTTGTTACAGTTAAAATACTGATAAACTTAGAAATTGCACATGACATAAGCTGATAGGCCTAAGTGATTCTGGTTTATATAACTCTTATCAGTTGGTATCATGTTGGTAAAAAGTTCAGGATTGGACTTTAAATTTAGTTCCTTATTTTATATAAAATTATCCACTATAAGACATTAGAGTTTGCGCAAAAGGTTAAAGTGTAGTAAAACCCAATTTTTTTATGTATTCATTTACACATAAAATTATTGATGAGATCAAAACACTACAATAAAATAATAATTTTCCCAACTTTGGGCTAATACGACATTCAACAATAATTTACTGATATAGGGAAATTTAGAACTCCCAATAACACATGACCGATGTCACTTGTACGTCATTTATCTGTCAAATCGATTCGAGTTCTCTAAGTACCTTGAGTATAATAAATTTAGTAATTTAATCTTTTTGTGTGTTCTTTTCAAATTTATCAAAAATAGTTTTGTTTCTGCCTTACGGTAATTATTGTAATAAAGGATTATATATTGTTGGCAAGCTAAAACACGCATTTTTCAAAATTGTTAAATCCATAGGAAAAAACCAGGTGATGATGGTTCCAGAAAACTGTTAATTTTTTAGAAATATCTTATAAATTCAAACACCCAGAATCACTTTCCATTTAACCGTTTTTTTTTTATCTAAGAGAGTTTTCAATATTGCAATACGTTCATCACCAATTTGGGACACGTTGTAACTCACACGTATTTTTAAACTTCTTGTAGTACATTTGTAAGCAAGTTACTTTCATAATCTACTCTCGTAACAATGCAACAATTAATTATTTTTTATGCTTCTTTAGATTTAAATCTTTCCGATCAAGCTTTTTTACTTCCTTTGTCTTACAGGAAAGGTACCAGTAAATTGTACCATCGAGTTTTCGAAGTCGTTGACCCTAGTACACCCATAGAAAATACACCGTCAGTGAGTTAGGAAATGTCTAATTTTAAATAAAAAGCGTTGTACATTATTCTGGTAAACTTAATGTTTTTATTGCGAAAAATCCTTCACGGGTAATTATTTTTGCAAAACAAGATTTTTATAGGTAATCAAACAGTAAATAAACTAAAAATTGAACAATAATAGGATAAATTAGAATTAGTCATTTTATGTTGCGTCAAAAATTTATACCAGTCTTGCTTTCCTTACATACAGCCAGTAATTTTTATAAAAATATATAAGCGCATAAGAGTTTTCGAAAAAATTTAGCATAATTTTTTGAAATATTTGTTTTTAAATTTGCACAAAAAGATGATTTTTCCCACACCGTGCTTTATTCAGATATATTTGGATGTTTTTTTCGATCCCAAAACGGCTCATTTTAAAACTTTGTCTACGGTTTTTGTTTTATAACAACATAGGTGGTATCATCAAAAAAATAAATTCGAAATTTTCAAAATCAATTTAAAAGAAATGTCTAAAAATGTTCGTACTTTAACTAAGAAGTAGTCAAAGTTGGATTATGGGATGCTAATGGGCATAGTGGTTATGATAAATTATCTCTTTATTTAAAATATCTAACGTACTAGCAGCCCCCTTTCATGGTGGTATGTCTCTCAACAGTAACATTTTTAAAGAACTTCTGCTGATGAAAATGATTGGCCGATAAGGCAATAACTCAACTGCGGAAATGGCTTGACCCATGGCTGCTAGAGAGAGAATTTAAAACCCTAAATTGAATTTTACCTTTCCTCAAAATGATACTGTCCTCGTAAACTTTTCCCAACCGTAAATTAAAATTAAATATTGCACAAGAAAATTTAAGCTCGAAATAAACTATCGGCTATGAAGAAAGCGGTGTACGGTTCTTTTTGGTCGGAGCTTCAAGCTCTTATCGCAAGATAATTAAACCATATATTTTGCAGATCAATTTATTCTTCTCTATAAAATATTGCTAATAACAGTGACGATCATAATACAAATATAAGGAAATAAAATGTCAGCGGAATGGATTTGCTCATGTGATTGTACTATTGGCTGTTTTCTCCAAGATTTTATCATAAATATATTTTTACTCGGTAATTTCCCCAAGCTGTGTTTTTCCGAAAAATCTCGCAAACATATTTTTTTCAAAAATTACGTATAAATCTTCCAATCTGGTCATAAAGATCATGAAAGCTTGTCGGCTCGCCATCTAGCGGCCGGAATGAGAAGTGTATAGCTGACGATTATCATTAGTTTAGATACATGTTTCATTATATAATTTTTCATCCTTAAGGTGCGTATAAATACGGCGACACGAGCGCGTGACGAGTATGCGACGACCTTGCAACGAACTCTTTGATCTTTGCCGGTTCGAACCCTTCTTTGACCCCGGTGCCAAAAGAGGTTTGTAGCGTCTGGGCGGTGTAAATCAATAAAGGGTAAAGAAAAAAAAAATTTTTTGTCCAGGACACCACATAAAGTTTAAGTTAATAGAGAGTGAACGAAGAAAGTAAATCTGCCTTGCCATATGTGATGACGAACACCAGCTATATTAATTTTATGCAGTGGAGTTTTATTAGCATCACGTTTGTTAAATAAAAAACGAAAACCTCGACGATCCTGTGTATGGTCAGGATCAGAAATTTTAGCCGATTTTAATTTCCAACATAGTAGCAGATAATACAAAAATTTTACCAGAATGTCTCCTCCATTTTGAATACTTATTAAACAAAATAGGACCAGTTATATCCACAAAAGAGACATTTTTCCAGCATAAGTTCAATAGATTTTAATTAACAGTGGTATGGTGGTGCTCGAAGCACAACATTTCCATGTTCTTCAGCCTATTCATCTATTATATGTTTCTTAAATTGTCTTTCTTTCTCGTTCGCAATTTTTAAAAGTTCGTAAGGGGAATATGTTTTTTTGAAACCAATCTCTATTATCACTTTTTTCAACTATGCTATTGGCAACTTTTCCACCAGTTTAGAATGATAACTGGCGTTATCCAAATCTATAACAGACCTCTCCGGAATCAACTGTATCATTTGAGAAAAATATTTTTGATAGATATCCGCCGTCATTTATTCATGGTAATCTTTGGTAGATTTCAATTTGAACTGCAGTAAAACTCCTATAAATCCATTAACACCTCCAATATGGTTTTTCCCATGCCAGGCATATTTTCGTCTTGTTTCACAACTTTCAAAACATTATCAATACTCGCAAGTTTTTGAAGCATTCGTATAATTTTTTTCTTCTCAGAGACGGTTTAGGCTCGCGCACAGTTCCATTTTTCCTTTCCTTAATTCGCCTGTAAGTTGTAGATTCGCCAAGTCCCGTCATGTCAGCACATTTCGAAAACAAACTACGCACCCTCATCAGAATTCTTGGTTAAACAAGTGAAGTGTGCACATTTAAAAGTATTGTCTTGGATTGTAAATCCAAAACACCTATACAAAGTTTTGGAGTAAAAGTAGACATTTTCAACAGCTGGCACTGAAAGTTGTTACGACAATAACATAGCAAGGCCTTACACTTATACACATCTGAATTATACTTAAAAATATCATTACTGTTAATTGCCCATTTAAGATGTATACTTTTAAACCTAATTATCTTTTAAGTGTACTATCCTCTCCTCAAATATATACCTCAGACACATACAATATCTACCTCTTACTTTATCCGAATTCGGAAAGCCGAATTATTTATGTAAATGTTCTGAAAATTGATATGCTTTTGGTTTACGTGGTTTATGGCTCTTCACAGGTATATAAATCTCTTGTGTATATAATTGTCATACTTTGTCCGATAATGAAACACAAACGACAGCTTTGTTAGTTTTATGCAGTGGGGTTTTACCGTAAAAAAGTATATTAAACAAAAAACGAAAATATGGGCGATAATAGCGCACCACCCTGTGTAAAAAAATATTCAGGATTCATACCTCTAGCAAATTCATAGTTCTAACATATTAGCGGATAATACAGATATTTCATCAAAATCTCTTCGTTACATTTTGAATATATGTTAAAAAAAAAGAAAAATATATTTTCAGCAGCCCATTTCCATATAGCAGACGCACTCGAAATTTTCTTCTCGCTGGTTTGTGCAAATTTTCTGACGCAATTTCATTTCACATATCCACTTCTTTTCTTTTCTAAAATTTTTGTCCATAACTGACAAATTTTGAAATTATTTGCAGGTCTGTAAATTCAACATATTTTCTTCAGACCATTCCATGTTCACTTATGAACAATTTTTAATCAATGCCAAGTGCTAAATAAGTTTCATTTCATTAACAAAAAAGTAAGAAAATCTCGTGTCTTCAGTCTTGCTGCAAAGTAAATTTTTTCCAAAGAATGTATCATCAACCCGTCCTACTAGATAAAAAAAAGTCCTTTGAGTTCGCACTAAAAAAACTATAAAAAAATTGACTTCTTGTAACCCAACTGCATTTATTACCTATTTTGAAACCTGCCGACGATGGCCCTCGATAACAATACAAATCGACAACATTCAAAGGAGTCTCGTTGGAAGTTCGGGACATACTCGTCACGCGCTCGTCTCGCCATATTTATACGCACTTTTTTGTATATCCTATGACACTTCGAAAAATAAATATAAAAATTGGTGATGATGGGTTTACTACTTCTTGAGATTTTTGCGAACATACAAACATATATTTCCTTTTTATATAATATTGAGGTGTGTATCATTTATAACAACTTAAATTTTAATTAAAGTTTACTTAAATATTGTGGAATATTTCTAAGATTGTGAGAATAATATTTCATTAAAATTAACAGGGGAGAACAAGCATATAGTTTTCTTTTTTAATTTTTAATTCAAAAGGGCAAAAGTACTTTGTTGCTGTACTTTGATAGTGAAATATTCAATAAATAAACTCTTATACAATAAGGGCGTAAAATATGGAATACATTCATTATTATTAAAAAACGCTGTTTTTTTTTTTGGAAATAAGCTCAAACACATCGATTTTTTTTTGCTTTAATTATACTAGTAGATTTAAACAACACTATATTTGTTTGAAGGCTATTTATGGTCGGTGAGTGAGAGGCTTTTTTGATGTTTGACAGACATAAACATGTTTACTTATCTTTTCTTTCAGTTTAATGGCTTGTCGTGACTCTTTTCAATCTTTTTAATTGTTCGAAATTACTATAAATGCGAAGTTTGCAATTAATATCAAAAAGAGGATTTAAAAACTTATTTTTATAAGTAAATATTGCTAGATATTGTTTATATATTAAAAGTAACAAAAATTATATTTTAGGCAATCACAAATTCATACGTTTTCTAGAATTGACGTACCGATTATTATATTATATTCATTTAAATAATGCAGTTAGGAAAGGATAGCATAGTATCGGTATGTGTGTACTAAGAAATAAAAAATCTATTGTTTATCAACACTTTCCCAAATATAAATAAAAATATTACTATGTTATTCAGCATTTCGAGAACCGAGACCTAGTTCTGACGATATGCACAATCTACTGGGGTATGTTCAAAAGATTTTAGCTACCAATCTTTCCAATATATTAAATTTTGGTTCGAAATAAGCTCTGTTATAGTCATCTTTAGTGACCCTAATTTTTTGTACACTTTCAAACTTCCAGCAATATTCTGAATATTTTTTCTCTTACATGTTCTATACCCAAATGTAACTATTTTCGATTTATTGATAGTTAAAACTCGAAATGAAATTTAATAATTAATTGCCAGAACTGATTCAATGACCTGTTCCTATGCTAGGCTTTGTCAAATTGTCACATTGAATTAATTTTAACTGAAAATGGCACTTACCGAGGCACACACAAGAAGTGTGTCAGTTATTTCAAGAAAAATATTCTAATCTTCAGCCATTCTCATAATTGACGGTAAGTAAGATTTAGCAGAAATTTCATAAGCTCGGTTATATTCGAGATGCCCCACGAAGAGATCGACCAGCAATTAATGATGACAAAAAAGAAGACGCGTGATTAAGTGTCCAAGATAATCACCATATCAACTGAAAAGAGATAGCTAGAAACTTAGGTATTGCGAAAACAATGGTATTAAACATATTGCATACTAACAAGTACCATCCTGTCAAAATGCAAGCCGTTCAAGAACTTTATGAAGGTGATTATGAGAAGCGTTTTCAATTTTGTGATCTGTTTCAAGAAATGTGTTTTCGAGATCCAGTTTTAATTAAAGCCATTGTTTTTTTACGACCAATCCATATTTTGTTTAAATGATGATTTGAACATATAAAATTATACACTATAAACAAAAAGTAAATGATCCGAACACGTATGCATGTTTATAAAGCCACTTGTCCCTGTGCGTGAATCTCTTTAAATAATAACTGTTTAACTACTAGCCCCTTTTTAGGGTGATTTTTTGGTATAAATCTAAATAAGCGTTTATGCACTTTTTCGTGACATTTACATACTTTTTATTCAAGGCTTTAATTGTGAGATCTCTGCCACCATGACCACATTCGTGATGAGCACTTTCAATCACATCGAATAACTCGTCATCTGTAACATAGTATTGGATGTTTTTTTGTATCGGATAATGGCCTAACCAATTTTTTTTTGTCCTTGAAGCATACAACGTTGTAGCGTATACTGTAAAGAAGTTTTCTTAACTGCTACTTCAGCAGATTCTACCTTACAGTAAATATCCTCATGTTTTCATTTATTCTTAACATAAATGAACACTTATTTTTTCAAATTAGTAATTGTCTGCATAAACTTCACTTTAAAATATTTTTTATGCATATTTTTAGCCATTATACAATTTGGTTCACGTATCTTTTAAGCTTACACACCCACACGTTCAGCGTACAGACATGAAACAATAAATGAATTTATTGGAAGGCTACAAAGAGTAATGCTGTAAAAACCTGTTTAAACATGTAACAAGTGCAGTTCAAATTGACGTTGGATAAACTTGCCTTAGTCGTTTCTAGGATAGACTAGGCAAAGCCCGGAATAGATTATTTTACTTTTGACGTTTGACTAAAAAGTTTAGGTACTCCTAGGTTTTACTAAAAATTCGTCAGTCAGATGCCGAAATTCGAATATATTTCGAGGTTCGACGTTCGTCAAACCTGGAATAAATCAGTCATTCCTCGAAGGTAATTTTTGATAATTTTTATAAAGTAGAAAAATACCTACAAAAGCACTTTCGGTGTAGTTTACACTGTTGGCTTTAATTGAGAAGGTGGAAACGTTAATCGATATATACTTTACATACTAAATTGGTCGGTCTTAGCCAGTGGCTTTTTTAGGATTTTCCAAGATATTTTCGATGTATTATAATTATAAACAGTTATTCTTCCTTTTCGACTACTTATAGGTATTTTTTGGTTTTATCATTTTCAAAAACCACCTTCATTAATTTTCATTTGCGTAAATAAATCAATGCAAAATAAGCACCCAGATATTTCAGATTTCTTTAAAGCGTGTGTCAATGTTAATGCACTTTCTAAGCGTTAAAAAGTTTCTTCAAGGAGCTGTGGAAGTTAAAGTTACAATAATATTAAGCTAGTAGTATCAGATTTTAGTTGGCGAAATGTTTACAACGTGACATTGCTCCGGTTGGCAAAATGGGGAATTTTGGTAAAAGATGCATGAAACCCAATGCGGCGACTAAACGTGTAAACTTTTCTTTTAAAATGGTTTTTGAAAAGTAGTTGTTTTCGATTCTATGATTACAAAAAAATATACTCTGTCGTAATTGTAAAATAACGGATTAATTTTTTTTTAAATGAGTTTTAATTGCGGATCTTTTTAAAAATTTCTTTATTGCTTAAATATCTTTTTGTGTCATAAAGTAAAATTCAAATGTGACAAGAATTATCAAACAAAATAACAAATTAAACGGTAAAACAGAGCGACCTATCATATCCATTTTTTAAACCGTAATTGATTTTTATGTGCAAGTATTCTTAAAGTAATACTTATTGGTGTTTTATTAAATTACTCTTTCATTCCATGACTGATGTGATATCTATTACTGGCTGCGTTTGGAAATTTTGACACTTCAGTTTTCTCCTTTACATTGAAACACAAGATTTTTGATAATTTCATTGTTCAATTTAATTTCCCTTGACTTATTTTTACTTGAGCGTCTTTATTTCATCAGAAAAAAAAAGATTCCAGCTGATCTTCAAAATGGGGAATGATATCCTCTTTCATCTAGTTATCCTCTGCAAAACGAAGTCTCCTGAGGGGCGTTTTTAAATTTTTGAATGAGGTCAAATCTGGATTATCACCAGGGGCTTCGGCTTAAATAAGTTGCACAGGAAGATTATGTGTTGAACTTTGACTACTTTGCAAACTTATGTATTATTCTGAAGAAGGAGACCACCCTTGTGGTATAAACCAATATATTTTTGATCAATAGCCATACAAATTTTTGATGTATTACAATGCTTCTGTTGAAGTGCTCTTCGGCGTTTATTGAACAAAAATAATCTCTGTTTGACCCCAAAAAAGATGATCATGAGCTACCCTGCTGAAGATTATGAACGGGTCTTTTGGAGGCGAAGAACCCTTTTGGATCCCCTTGGTTAGGATATATTTACTGTTTTAGCAATAATACATACTTTTAAATGACCATCTTCGAGAACTACAGTTTCCATTTTGTTTCAAATTTCAGGATTAGTTACGTCTGTTAGCTTTTGAGTTCATGGAACATCTGTAACGCTTTTACAACACTATCGAAATTCTGATCATTTTACATTAAAATATAAGGGAGTTTTAACCCCATATAAGGTAATTATTCATTTGTCAATCTTTTTTACCAGTTTTATGTTGAAAATTTGATGATTCCTATGTTTCAATTTCCCGAAATTCATTTTTGTTGGAAAATACTTTATAAAACTCAAAATAGTGAACGAAATGAAATCAAGTTTATGATGTAACTAGACAATGCACAGTCAATTGTTTTTATCGTGGCTAAGCAGATATTTTTTCTAGAATTCATCATACTTGAAACGAGGATTTACAATCCTTAAAATCAGCTGATTACTCAGTATTTCTCCATTAGTTTAGTTGGTGCAAGGTGTGGCACAGCAGCTCCCTCAAGGCGTATTGGTTTAAGAGATAAATTGCCAAACTTATTGGTTTGTTTCTATGATTTTAATGTTTTGTTTTAATTTTTGTCTTTATTTCTCATGTTTTCTAATTTTGATAACAGGAAGAATATAGATTAATTTTAATACAATTATTGTTTTGAAAAATTCCTAAAAAAAATCCATTCAACTCTTAAGTGCTGATGGTTATTTAACATCTCGAATTTCTTAATTTAAACTTAAAAATAAAAATCTTGTAATAATCAAAATTATTTAGTAAAATTTTGAGGTGAAGTATTTTTTCCAAGGTGAAAAAAAGGTGATTTTTATAGGGTTAGAAAAAAATGAATAAACGTAACAGTAAGGAAGGAAAAATGACGTTTTTATTAACTCCCTTTATTGTCTGTCTGTTTCCCTTTTAGGTAGCTAGAGACTTGAAACTTTATACACAGCTTAGAACTATGCAATATTAAGTTTCTTGTATGTCTGTTTGTTTGTTCGGTACAAATTTTGCAATCGATTTTAAACTAACATTCTGATGAGCTAGAGACTTGAAACTTTAAATATAGCTCAGAACTGGATAACTATGCAATATTATCTGATTTTCTTGTCTGTCTGTTTGTTTATTTGCCTGTTCGATACAAATTTTGCAATCGATTTTTGCCTGTTTGTTACAAATTTTACAATCCATTTTAAACTAAAAACTAAAAAGCAGAATATAATTATTTAAATAAAAAAAATTCTTAATATACCACTTTTTAAAATAGACTAAAAAATATGAAATAATTTTCCTTAGTCCTATACAGATTCTTTCTTACCCCAAACGTATTGTCCTGAAAATTTATGATAGTGAATTTTTAATAGCTATCAAAATACTTGTAAGAATTATAAAAAAAACGTGGGGGGGGGGCATGCAATAGGTAATAGTAAGAAGTGTAGTGAGTAGCTGTCGTTGGGAAAACTCATACAGCCGTTATTATCCATTGTAGCCCACGTTTCTCCCTTTAAATCTTACAAAAATTTTATAACTTAAAAATTTACAATCACATATTTTCGGGACAATTTGTATGGGGTCAGGAATCTGTAGGGGGTTAGAAATCTGTATTTTATTATTATTTTATTCTTCTTAGGCAATTTTAAACACGTTGTATATTAAATTATTTTGTTGAAATACTTTTTTTTTTATTTTTGTAATCTTAACTCAAAGAAAAGATATAATTCTAAAAAAAAAATACTTTTGACGTAGTATTATAACTCAATTATTACCGGAGTTTTACATAGGATATTGTTAAAAAAATGTACCTGCTTTCTGCAAAACCAACAAAAATACAATATTCACAATGTTATCAACATAAAAGGTCGGACTTACGGCCGAGATTTTCGCTGCAACGCTGAACTATTTTCGGGCTAGAATTGGGGTTAGACCATTTAAGTTCGCCGAAAACTTCTGCTAGCATGAAACCGAGTAAACTTACTGCTAATTTAAATTCTATTGTGCCATAGGCATGGGTAACTTATGGCGAATGCAAAATTTGGTTAGATTGTTATGACTCAATGATTGTTGGTTGGCATTTTTATCCCATTTTAATGTCATGTAACAACAACAAATGATCGTATTTTGTCGTATTTAGCGGTAGGGTAGTGAGCATCGAGTTTCCTGCTGAACACTTATTCATTTTTTCGAACGCTAACGTATTACGTTATATGGCATCCAAGGGTTCTATATTGTTGTGATCTAAAGCTTGCAAAGTTTGTATAGTGTGGGTTGAAACTGTTAAAATGTGATCCATATATACCGTATTACGTATTTGTTACCTATATCTCTCTAATACTGTGTTTTATAAATAAACGGAACCTTTCAAGATGGTTAATAAAAGTGGCTAATTTTCATTTGCACCATAGCAATTAAGATTCAGGTGTAGAATGCTTAAACGTATAAACTACAACAAACATTAGGTTTATAATTTAAATCACACGTAGTTAAGCCGTAAATAAATAGTCGCTACCTTGCAAATGAGTAAGAAGGAACTTCGTTTTATGAAGCTTTTGCAAAGTGTGTGGTACGGACTAATAAACAGTGAGTAAAGATACTATCTTAAGGGTGATACAAAAGTAAACAAATATGTTCACTTCACAATCTTACGTTACGAAATAATAGAGTTATCGATGTGAATATATTGTTTTCACAATACTTCATGCATCGCTGTCTACAAAATAAGATCTCAATATAAACAGTGCATCAGTTTGTTATATCATCAAGCTTTTGCTTCAAAATAATACTCTCGTGATTTTATCTTTTATCTTTGTTAGCAGTTGATCTACTGAAAATAAACAAGAAGTCAATAGGCACTGAAGGATGGTAACTAATTGGTAATTTATTTACTTGTATTATTGTTAGGTATCTGCGTTCCAGGCGCTCAGAAAAATGAGTATAAAAGTAACAATACTTTTTGACGTAGCTATTAAATATACAGGGAGGCGCCATACTGTGACAAAATATCCTATCTCCCTTATTTTTCAAAAATTTGAAAAAATATTGTAATAAAAGTTGTTGAAAATTATGTAATATTTATCATTTATCTATTACCCGTAAAGAGTATTCTTTTAACTTGTTTTTTAAAAAATGTAAGTTTTAAGCTTAATGTTTAAATAATGAATTTTTCACAAGCCGAGATGATTGATATTATTTTGGTTGAGCGTTAGTGACAAGAATGCGCTATTAGGGAAAATATTGTATCAACAGCGATTTTCTACAAGACGTCAGTCAGAAAGAATGACATTTGAAAAACTTATGGAGAGTTTTTAAAGAACTGACAGCGTGACATACAACAAAAATAGCCGAAAAAAAAACGTGCTCATCTTGGGGAAAATCAATTAAATGTACTTTTAACAGTCACTCATATTGGATAGCGCTCGATTTCTGGATCAGCTGGCTGATATTGAACCAAGGACGGTTTAGCGAATACTTAAGGCTCATAAAATGCACTCCTATCCCATTCAGTTATTTCAAGAATTGTTCCCCGAAGATAATAAGAGACGATTGGAGGTTTGTCTGCGGGCTCAAAACTGAATAAATGAATCAAGAAATTTTGCTGATTTGAGGCTATTTGGAGATAAGGCTATTTCATAGGAACGGAAGTGTTAACAGACATAATTTCCATAATTATGCAGCGGGAAATATATATTTTCTAAGACACAATTTCCAAACAAGGTGGTCCTTAAATGTTTGGGGTAGTATTGTCGGTAATCTTGTAACTGGACCATCCTTTTTTGAGTAAAGAGTGTCTGGGGAAGTATACTTAAGACTTTTTGCCAAATGAAACTCGAGAAGTAATGTGGTTCCCCAAGTCTATCATACAGGGCCGATCATAACTTTTTTTGATACCACATACCCGGATCGCTGGATTGGAAGGGGAGGATCTGTTTCGTGACCAAATAGATCACCAGATTTAACTAAATTGGACTTTTGCATATGTGGTTTGTTAAAGAACAAGTTTATACAACAAAAGAAGTAATCAGGGTCAAAATAATTGTTTTCAAGATATTAATATTGAAATGTGTCGCAATTTGCGTAGTGAATTCTAGAAACGTATTAAACTGAGTATTCAAGAAAGTGGAGAACATTTTGAACAACTAATTAGGTAGTGTTCAAGTTTAATCAGTACTTTAAGGTTTATCTTTACATGATGTAGAGTAATTTTTAGATTTGTTCTTTAACCATTTGTTTTCGGTATAAGTAAGTAACCAAACTTGTTTTTTTAAAAATTATTTGCATTTTCATTTACTGGAACAATAATAGCAACAATATAAGTTTTTTTGAGCAAATAATTAATAGAATTTTATATTTATTTCATTATTAGAATCAAATCTATTACTTAATCTTAAAACTTAAATATTTCATAGAAAGTTTTCACTCTTTCAATCTTTACTAGTGACAGTTAAATGATAAATATTAGTTTGATATTTACTTTTAATAGCTATCTAATTATCAATAGGTTAACGTTTTTTTTTGTATACAGTTAATAAACATGGATATAACGGGAAAACTAGCGCTGATAGGTATAGAAAAACTTTAAGAAAAGTAACAGAGAAACAATAACCCTATATGATAAAGTAGTTATATACAGGGTGTTCCATTTACAAAATCAAAGGAAAATTAATTTATATTTCATCAAATGGGTAAAATTTTGACAAATACCATGTATGAGATAATTGCTTAGGCTCTATATTGGACCTCTAATATTACATTTGTCTTTCTTAGTGTCAATTTTGTGTACTATAGTTGCTGTAAATTGGAATACATAACAGATTAAAAAGGACCATGTTTTTTCAAAATTTTGTGAAATTTTTTAAAAAAGTTTGCAGTAAAATTGAAAACCATATAGATAGTTTGGGGGAATACAAATATGCGAAGATATATAGGGTGTCCCATTAAAAAAAACATTTTTTAGTGTCACTCTATCATGAAACACCATGTTTAATTGAAAATATTTTTAGATTGTAACTTTTGTAAAAACATTTTTTCAAATTTTTGAAAAATAAGGGAGGTAGGGTACTTTGTCACACTATTGCTCCACCCTTTATAAATAAATATTTATTTTACACATATCCGTAATACTTTTATGAATAATTAAAAAAAAACGGATATAAAAAATTAAAAATGGCGTACATATGAGCCATCAAATAGTAACCACTTTTGAAAATCCTCGATGGTGGTGAATTTTTTTGGCAAGCATCGCCTAAAGAATAAAAAACATCTTATTTAGATAAGTAATAGCTAGCATAAGGAACATTTTTTGTAGAAATGCCGTTTCGAAAAAAATCTGATTTTTTAATAAACACAGCATGTAATTAAAAAAAATCCTATGCTCCATCTTTGATAATATTATAAGGAATGTATATATAGTTTAAATTTTATCGAAATCGGGTAAGTTGATCTTGAGATATTTTTTTTTAATTATTTAATTTTTTAATTATTAATTTAATTAAATATGGCATATATCATAACGTATTCACAAATTTTTTGGGCGCTTGATGACACTGTTGTCCACGCCTTCATGACTGTAAGCTTTTTGTGAACGGAACTAATTGTCATTTTTTTTTTCATAGTAAAGTAGGCAAATATTGGCAATAAGCCCAAATTTTATTTATGTTATTTATTTAAAGCAACTTTATGGTAATCCGTATAAATGACAATACATTCGAACCTCTTTTTATGTGAGCTATAAAACTTGGAGATTTTACGATTATTTTTAAAAATACACGTTTGTTTTGTAACTAAACTAAGTAAATTCATGTTAATACTACAAACAAGATGCCAGACAAGACGCATTGTTGCTTTTATTAGTGTTAAACCTATTTGTTGATTGTACCGCTCACTAAATTCTTAACTTGCCATAAACCAAAATCCGTTTCACTTTCTATCACGTTTTGACGTTACGTAGTCCATTTTTTTTACTGTTATTTTCGGTATTGTGCAATGTAACATTCAAAAATTAAAACAATTTATTTAAATTGACCTTAATCTTGGCCGCATTATTAGTGTGATGACTTTTGACCATTGTTTCTTTGAAAAATATAATACTTTACTGTGTGTTTATTGTGTCCGTTATAAATACACCTTTAGCTGACGTAATGTTGATTTAAAAAATGTGTATTCAAATGTTTTGTTAAATATTAAGATTATTTCATTAAAGTATACTAAGATGGTAAATGGAGAATGTTTCATAGTTTCTTTTTGCTAGGAAAAAAGCTGAGATCGCAATGGATTGATACACTAGTAACGGAAACAAATGAGTTCGAAATCGGTGTACAGATAACGGTACACTACCTATGGGAAAAATTTCCACATTTTCCTGGTAGCAGAATTTTTTGACCTCATGTTAATATTGGTGCATTAAATATGTGATAACATATCTTAAATTCTATGAACACGGGTTCTATATTTAATGTATATAGTTACCTTAAAAAGTAATGATCAAACTTAAAATTTAATGTATGATTACATTAAATTTAACGGAATACATTAGTTTAGACTAATGTAAAAATTATTAAATCTAATGCATTACATTAATTGAATTTAAGAAACGGTTTATGAAATTTGCTTCCAGCACATTTACCTTAAATTTAATGCACCTTTCTACAGTGTAAGTGACCTAGCTAGCCGCCTGACGGGACTATTGTTACCTATCCAATGCTTCGTAGAGCGTTTATTTAAAATATCGGGTAACGTAATCAACGGCATTTCATTATGTTGAAAAAAAAAACATTTAAATTTGTTACTTAAATTGTCTTCGAAAATTTGACAGTACCTTTCAGTAGTGCAGTGTAAAAAGGAAATGCATTAAATTTAAGGTAAATGTGCTGGAGGAAATTTAATAAACCGTTTCTTAAATTTAATTAATGTAATGCATTAAATTTAATAATGTTTACATTAATTTAAATTAATGATTTCCATTAAATTTAATGTAATTATACATTAAATTTAAAGTTTGATCATTACTTTTTAAGGTGACTATGTACATTAAATACATAGCCAGTGTTCATTGAATTTAAGATATGTTATCACATATTTAATGCACCAACATTAATATGAGGTCAAAAAATTCTGCTACCAGGGAAAGGTTGAAATTTTTCTCATATGTAGTGTACCGTCATCTGTACACCGGTTTCGAACTCATTGGTTTCTGTCGGTGCCGGCAGACATGTACATCTCATCATAAGATAATTGAGTCCTTTAAGCAACTATGACTATTAATGTAAATCCCGTTGATGTTAAGATACATGTGAATTAATTTTAATGTACAGAAAGTTGAAATATCTTTTCAGTTACATTATTGAAATTTAAGATACCATTTAATCATGAATTTGCTTTAAATTCAAAGTAAATGTAAATTATTCACGATATAAAGTACAAAATCATTAAATTTAATATAGAATATAGATTCTACAAAGTCCAAAAATACCAGCAACGTCTTCCCTACTTTCAATATAATATTCTGTCGTATTATATATCGATAAATATGACATTTTTCTTGACCTAAAGCTAAAGAACATGAATAAACTGATACATGGAAACAAAATACCTTGTCAAATTTTCTTCATAATGAAAGTTTAGAGCTTTTACACATTTCCAGTGCGAAGACATGAAATGCCTTATAGTAAATGAGTTCCCTGAAATGAGGTTAGTTCAGGTTAGTTGCTTGAGCAAATTGGCGGGGTCCCCGATATCTGGTAAAAAAAAATAATATCCTCTTGAATTATCTGAAGGCACTATAATAAAACCGTCTTCTCCGTTCAGCATCACTGGGATTTAAACTGTTGACTTTTCGGTAACAGTGTTGATGAGAGAGAGATATAGATTTTAGACACATCAGCCACAGGGGCTTTTTGGTGTTTGTGAAGTGTGACTATATCTTATCTATCAAGTCGGCCTCCTTAAGAAATTTATGTATTTTGAAGGCGTTGTGCTAGAATATTTTGTAATGGTTCTGATAAATTTAGGGAGGACAGAAGTGGGGCGTACTGAGGACAAGATCAGAAGATATGTTTAATGGTTAGTTCTATGTCGCAGTGCTGATATATTGGAGAGTTCGCCTACAGACGCCGTACAGTGGAGGTTTGAAAATGGTGAATGAGATTTCTCCGAAACGTCAACTGCCTTACAGTTTTGAGAAGGACTCAGTCCACATACGGGATAATTTCGATAACATATATATATATATATATATATATATATATATATATATATATATATAATGTAATAATTTCATATTTGTTAAATATTATATAAGAAATAACTTCAACGTGAGGTTTTCTTGCTTTATTTCCATACTGCAAAATCTTGTTACTGATCTTAACATTCGTGGCTACGGATCTGGCTTTGCATTCAAAAAAGTTAACTCAAATCAATATTTACTTGAAAATACTTATAAATAAATTAACATCGAAACGTAGAGTGATTTAAAATAAATAAAGGAAAGACAAAGCTTTTTTTACTCATTTTGTTTACTTTGATTTTAAAATTTAAATCAGCAAAGGAATAAATATTAGATGGGTTTGATTTTTTTTTTATAATTAAATAGAGACATATTTAGTTACAGTAAACCATGGTTAAATGCGCAGAGTTAACGTGTCTTCAAAACTAGGCTTCGTCGCATTTTTTAAATAAGTATAACATGCTAATCGGTATGTCGGTTATTGAATAAAGTACCGGGCAATAAAGTAAAAGCGAGTTTTTGGTAAATTATTATGTTTTCTTTGTTATGTAAATAATTTTTAATAACATTTACCTATAAAAATAATTTTTAACCGACTTCTAAAAGAAGGAGGTTCTCAATTCGTCGACTATGTATTTTTTTTTATGTATGTACACCGATTACTCCGGAACGGCTGCACCGATTTGAATGAAATTTTTTACGTTACGTAAAGGAAGTTGCTGCGGTGGTCCCATATTTTTTTAGATGAAATTGGTGCAGTAAAATTCAAGATGGCGCTTACAATATGGCGGCCAAAAAAATTAATTTTGTCCGATTTTCTCCAAAATTGGTATGGAGGAATTTTCGGGATTGTACCCAACGAATCTGAAGTTATTTTTCAAAAATTCAAAATGGCGGATCCAATATGGCGGACAAAAAAATTTAATTTAGTCCGATTTTCTCCAAAATTGGTACGGGGGAGTTTTTAAGATGTCACATAACGAATCTAATATTATTTTTAAAAAATTCAATATGGCGGATCCAATATGGCGGACGAAAAAATCAATTTTGTCCGATTTTCACCAAAATTGGTACGGGGGAGTTTTTGGGGTCGCATATGACGAATCTAAAATAATTTTTAAAAAATTCAATTTGGCGGATCCAATATGGCCGACAAAAAAAATCTTTTTTGTTCGATTTTCTCCAAAATTGGTACGGGGGAGTTTTCGGAGTCGCATATGACGAATCTAAAATAATTTTAAAAAAATTCAATATGGTGGACGAAAAAATCAATTTTGTTCGATTTTTTCCAAAATTGGTATGGGTAAGTTTTCGAGGCCTCACATAAAGAATGAGAAATTATTTTTAAAAAATTCAATATGGAGGATTCAATATGGCGAACAAGAAAAATCAATTTTGTCCGATTTTAACCGAAATTGGTACCGGAGAGTTTTCGGGGTCACACATGACAAATCTAAAATTATTTAAAAAAAAATTAATATGGCGTATCTAATATGGTGGATAAAAAATTAATTTATTTTCTTTAAATATCGATATTGGAAGGTGTTGGGGCCTATATTACCAATCTAAAATTAATTTGAAAATTAAAATATTGGATTTTCTATGACAGACTAAATATTCGTTTGACCCCATTTGACTGGTATTTAGAAAACTCTAAGAATTAAAGAATTTTTAGTGGTTCATTTTAGGGTGGTTTACAACTTTGGATAAAATTTGTACTTTTTTGCTACTTTGGAGTCATTGTGAAGTACACTAATTTCGATTAGTTCTTAGTTCAAATAATTTATGAATATCATAATGAATTCTAAAACTAAAAATAGAAAAATAAAATTTTTATAAAAAAATTGAACCGACTTCTAAAAGTGCGCTAAAAAGTGAAAAATAACTAGAAATTTTTATATGAAATTGAAATTTTTGAAGTCGGCGCCAAACCAATACCTGACAAAATGTGATTTGCATAAACAGATTAAAAATACTTTATTTTTAATTGCTTTCTTATCATAATTTGTATATATTAGTAGTTATTTATTTCGTTTACAAACAATTTGGCGCCGACTTCAAAAATTTCAATTTCATATAAAAATTTCTAGTTATTTTTCACTTTTTAGCGCACTTTTAGAAGTCGGTTCAATTTTTTTATAAAAATTTTATTTAAATCCTCTTTTTATTGATATGAATTATAAACTTAGCATTTATAGTAATTTCTAACACTCAAAATACTCAAAGGAGTCACGACAAGCAAAATAACTAATTCATTTTTCAAATTTTTTGGTCATAATATTAAAAAATCGCATAAATAATGAACTCCATCTGGTCAATAAAAGTAATTAGTCCTTAGGCCCTCTGGGGATGCATGTATGTGCTTTTACGCAGTTTACGCTGTATATACAAAATAGTTGGGATTTTTGTGCCCAGCTACCTAAGGAAGGAGAAAGAGAGAGGAGAGTTGTTACTGAGAAACGGTTTTACGCGGGAAAAATTAATTTTCTTTTTTCCCTACTGTTCTGCTTCTATTTACCATATCGATTTAAAATAAATTTTGTACCATTTTCACAAATTTTCGCTACATGCTATTGCAGTTTGACCAAAGTATATGCTGTAGTCTTAGGGTTATCTGCCAAAACAGAAAAACACATCATCATCCGTTGCAGCGTTACAAAAAGGAATTTCTAAAAATGCAGAATTTACTATTTGATAATCGTACATTGTAAAAAGGAAATTCATTAAATTTAGTGTAAATGTGTTGGAAGCAAATTTCACAAACGTTTATTAAATGCGTTTAATGTAATGCGTTAAACTTCAAGTTTTGATCATTAAATTTTCAGGTGACCATATACATTAAATATACAGCTACTGTTCATTGAATTTAATATATTTTATCACATATTTAATGCACCAACATTAATATGAAGTCAAAAAATTCTGCTGCCAGAAAAAGATAAAAATTTTTCCCACAGGTAGTGTAGAGTCATCTGTAGATCGGCTTCGAACTCATTTGTTTCCGTCAGTACAGGCGGGCATGTACACCTCACAATAAGAAAATTGAGTCCTTTAAACAACATATCACACTAAACAAAAAGATCAATATGGAATAATGATGTAAATTTCTTTAATGTTTAGGTACATGTGAATTAATTTTAATGTACAGAAAGTTGAAATATCTTTTCAGGTACTTTATTGAATTAAAGATACCATTTAATCAAATTTAAAGTACAACGAATTGATATTTGAATTGTTTTAAATTCAAAGTAAATGTAAATTATTTACGATTTTAGGTACAAAATCATTAAATCATATGTTGAATGGACATTAAATTTGCATTAAATTTAAGGTTATTTTGAGCAGTGTATGCAGAATATCGGAAGACAAAAATCCCGTTCGCATCGTGATTTTTCACAGAGAAAATTACCTTTAAATGAACAATCGTAAAATCGACGTCTTACACCTTTTCCCCCTTTTAATATGCGAATATGAAAAATCAAGAAATTGGGTTTTATATATTGTTATGAACTATCTTTTGAAATCAGAATCGAATCAATATCTCTATTTGATCAAGAGATATCGTAAATTTAGTCAGTTAGGACAACGCTGCTTATAAGTATAGATACCAGCTTTAAAGATGGCGATATAAATGAACTGATTAATATTAGGTTCAAATAACTTCAGCAATTTCGATGTAATAATTAAATTTCTGCCTAAAGATCAAAAAGTTAATTTCATATTTTGAATGTAATAACTTGTTTTTTTTTTACGTATCGCAAAAATAGTTTATTGTGAATGAATATAAATAAAAGGTACATTGAATTATGTGAAACTTGACTTAACCGTTAAACAACTAAGTCAAAATACATAATAAATTGTCGAGGCTTGCCATCTGCAACAAGATCGAATACCAATATAGGATATATCTGAGCCAGTACCATTATTAAGTCCAGAAATTATTTCGCGATCAGTTTTTTCTTCTTTTCAAGAAGACTTATAAAAAGACCTAGGCGTTAAAGCTGGCCCCTCCAAATGTGAACCATATTAAATTATATCAGGTAGCCAAATCATTGAGGTTAGCGACTTGAATTTGGGCAACAAACAGATGGAAATTTACTTTATTCTAATAGAAAAATATCTTATTTCTTCATTGTGACGATGCGTCTAGGGAATAGTTTTCTCAGAAAGTCGATTTAATACAAATCAATTTGCGCAATAGTAGATATCTGTTGGATTTCCATTGTCATTTTTTATTGTTGAATATTATTATTCGGCTAGCAGTTATTTTCAAGTGAAATCAACTTAATTTAATGATATATGTTTTATTGTACAATATTTAGTGACTTTATTATAAAATAAGTTTAAAAACCCGGATATATAATACCATAGAAGTATAATTCGTCAATGGTAATACATAGCGAAGAGATGTCAAGGCAAAATAATCTTATTTTTTTTTCTGTGGAACTATTCAGCGTGCTATGTTTTAAATAAATTTCTTAGTAAAGATTAAATTTACTTCAAAAAAAGATGCATCATAGTGGAAAATTTTAATGATATGTTTTACTACCATGCCACTATATAATCACAACTAAGTGGAATCAATAAACGTTAAAAGTTAAAGAGTATAGAAGTTCATAATAATTTTATGTCAAATTTAAAATTAGAAAGTATGAGGTTGTGTAGGGATGGATCAATTTTCTTGATCTCTTATTTCATTAGTGATATAAAAGTTAATGTATTTTTAACTAGCACATTTCTTTTCACAAAAAATGCCCATTTTTTTACTATTTGACAAAAGTTTAAATATCTTCTTAGAAAATACGGAAATTAGTGTTGCATTTTTGATAGTATTTTAATACCGAATAATTTCTAATTCTGGTAATTGGTTAGGTGTTAACGGTAACGAAAATAAGAGTCAGTTCGTCGCACTTTTGGTGGGAATAGTAGGAGGAGAGTGTTGAATTTGTAAAAAAATAGTTTTTGAAGTAACTTTACACCATTTCAGACTTGGTGTACTGATATTTTATATAATAAACAATACCAAACAGTCAGTCGCATTAAAACCGGGGGGTTATACGTCTGTAGCTGGTCAGAACTTGGATAAAAATTTTAACAAAGTAATTTAATACCAACATAAAATTCATTCATTAAGATTTTCAGACTCTAAAAATAAGAAAAAAATAATTAGTGGTGATAAGTCGCGGCTTTAAATATATCGAATCGGTACGGAATTCGAGCACTTTAGTACAGTAATAGAATGTTCAGTAACTTAGAATACTCTAATTGAGTGAGAGAAACTTTACTATGGAAGAAAAAAAGATGATAACAAAATCTAGGTTTATTCTATTATTTGTAATTATAGACCCAGATTATTTTACTTTACAAATGCATCGTTCCCCCCAAAGCCAAATTTCATAACCTTGCTTATCTTGCGACCCTCTATTGCAGTAGAATTGTCAAAATTAGAAAGAATACCGCTATAGATCATTGCATTTCAACCAGGTGAGAGAAAAAGCGTTCCCATCTAAGCTAAATTTCTATGCGGAATTTAATTGGACTGAGCTTAATTTTATTCTTTACGTTTCATCGGGTTTTCTATTCATATTTTATATTTTCTGTGTGAAATTACGACTTATAAAATATCTTCGTTTAAAAATGATACAAGGAACTTCCTATACTTGCCGTGACTACACGTCGAAAACTGGAGAAAATAATTATCTTTGTAAATTCTCTAAAAATCCCTTAAGGTAAGCGTTTTAATATTATCAGACATAATAAGAAAAAGAAGTGATATGATTTTCAAAGTAACAAAACTTAACAAATAATTAACACATGTTTAACTTAACTTAGGGTAAAAATATGTATCAAGATGACTGGCAAAGTTGTAGGATATGAGTTTATCTAATAAAATTTTGTTACGCATATTTATAAATGAATGCTTATTATATTTAATAACTGTTTCTAAAAATATATTCTATATACAGGTCCTTTAAATCATTCAAAACCTACACACAACAAAGAAAAATAACTAATTTATTGTGCTAGAATGGAATTAGTTTTTCTCTTAATTTAAAGAAATACAGCACTTCCTACATAAAAGACAGTATTAACACCTGTTTAGGCTATTAATTTTGCTTTTTATCAATGGAGAATTAAACCTTGTAGTATTTCTTTGTAATTTTGAGAATTTGTTTTGGTATAAAAGCGGTCAAGATCACGAAAATTGAACCCTTCAACATCAAAAGCACCACCAAAGCTGTTGCATCTATAAGATGAAATAATCTCTGACACAGCTGTGTAGTTTACGTTGAGTTGAGTTCCCGCTTGAAATAATCTCTGACACAGCTGTGTAGTTTACGTTGAGTTCCCGCCGTAGAAACTTTGGGTAAAGAAAAAAAGATAAATTCGACTTAAAATCTACTGTTGACGGAGTAACATTTCCATTATGAGAGTCTGAGTTATGCCAACATATTTTACGTACGTCGTACTTTTCAAATCTGTAGGGTCATACTTATAATTCTGTTCCATCGACATTGTGACCCTTGAATTATGGCTGGGAAGAACGTGATGATTAATATTGTTTCGATGGTTTGATGATAATCAAATCCCACCAGCAATTACCAGTACAACAAACATCGTCGGAAGCCCTATAGGTACTTTTTAAAATTATTTTTACAAAAAATCTATGCTACCTTTATAACTAACTTTGAAGTAATTTTTAATGACTGCAATTTTTTTAGAAAACGTCGAAGAGACTGAAACCGTCGATGTTAGCGGGGAAGAACAAGAAAATAATTATAGAGAATATAATCTAGAAATTGATATTTTTAGTAGTTTGGGCGACAGCTCTGAAGAACGCTACGAATCAGATGCAATAACAGATTTTAACGAGATCAAATTTGTGGTAACAGGGCCGTAAGCATCTTGATATATTAAAATTAGAAATAATGAGAAATAGTAGCTTTGGAAATTAATATATATGTCATAGCTTTAATATTTACAATAATAAAAATTATCATTAGCTATATCAAAGAAAACAGATCCTTATAGAAGAGTCGTTCTTATGGGATTGTCTGGGTTCCGAGTGGCGCTGACTGTTTTGATGTTATCTCTCCCTCGCACGCTGCCTCCACCATGAGTACTTCTTTTCCACACTTCCTACCCACAACAAGTTGCTCCTCTAAATGATCAAAGAAATCTTACTACCTTATTCCAGTGTATTCGTGGCTAAGTGGTTAGTTGCTTTAGTAAACATTTTGTCGTTGTATATCGCATAGATTCGAATCCCGTCTCATATTTTTTTTTATATAGAAAATATTTATTGCATATGTACAACAGATATTTCCGCAAGAACAATAGAATTATTCTTTGTAATTGAATCCTTTTAGTCAAGAAATAAAAAGAATTCTTCCAACATAATTTAAAATTAATGTGTTGATAAAATATCTAGGGTAACTTTGTTTCTGGGAAAAAAAATCATATTAATTTTAATAAAGTATTTTTATAGAAATATTAAAAAAAAAGTTCTGTATGTGTTGAGATTCGAAACTACATCAAAGCAAAATATAATTTATCAACACTCCTAACCTCTCGGCCACGAGAATATTAATATATATATATATATATATATATATATATATATATATATATATATATATATATATATATATATATATATATATATATATATATATATATGAATAGTTTGGTTATTCCGGGTTTCAATCCGTTCGTTCAAAAAATCGTTTTCACGACGTTTCGCCAAAATCTCATTTGGCATTTTCAAGTGCGGTTCGTCTCGTTACTCGCTGAGAACTGATGGTGGCCTCTGATGACTGCCGAGTTTTGTTTAGCTGGCTCGCTTCCTGATTGGATGAGCGATTTCGCAGGCTCCTCCCCTCTGCCGAGTGCGATATAGCCTCAAAAACAAACAGACAACTTCGGCCCTATTTCAACATCACCAAACAACCGGACACACCATCGACTTCGAAAAAACAAAAGAAATAGCACCAGTACAGAATTACAAGGTACGCGTCATAAGAGAGGCCCTAGAAATCGAAAAAGCGGGACAACTAAATAAACGAGACGATGCTATAAATGTTCCAACTACATGGAAAACATTAATAAAGAATCAAGAAAGAAAATAACAAAAATCAACTAGTACACGAGAGACCAGCATACAAGAACAAAATATATCGCACTCGGCAGAGGGGAGGAGCCTGCGAAATCGCTCATCCAATCAGGAAGCGAGCCAGCTAAACAAAACTCGGCAGTCATCAGAAGCCACCATCAGTTCTCCGCGAGTAACGAGACGAACCGCACTTGAAAATGCCAAATGAGATTTTGGCGAAACGTCGTGAAAACGATTTTTTGAACGAACGGATTGAAACCCGGAATAACCAAACTATTCATTCTACCATCCGTGAAAACCTACGATATAACATATATATATATATATATATATATATATATATATATATATATATATATATATATATACATGCACTTCATTTCTCATACTAGATTGTCTGGGAGAAGGGACATGTACTTTGGGGGTACCAGAACTAATCTTTGTAAACATTGGTAATCAACAACGGCGCTTCCATAAGGAATCTATATCCACTGGCTGTATATTTACCGGGTTAAAAGTCGTCAGTTGATCCTTGAAAGTTACTGAGTGCTCGAATTCAAACGACTGACCCCCATATGCAATGCGACTTACCATTTGTTTCTTATTATTTACTATATAAAGAATGTCTACATTAAATCTGAAATAGTATAAAATTATTTTAAAAGCTTTTTTTCCAAATTCGACACCCTCTTACTACTACCCTCACCGCTACTGGTGCAGCTGACAATCGGATATCTTATGAAGAAAATGAGAGCAAACATTGGTATGATTATGACCTATTTGCAATGTTACCTCCCGTACTACTGTAATCCCTTAGTTGAGGGTCTTAATTCCACTGTAAGCATGGTTGATTGTTTTTTTTTTATAATTTAAATTATATTAGCTAGGTGTATAAATTTTGGTGAGTTTGAAATGTCTTTTATTTTTTTTTAAATTAAAAATAACTGACATACAATCCTCCATTTTTAACGCAGTTGACTATTTTTTTTTATTATTATTTAAACTTTCATCATGCAAAATTTGGAAAAGTTTAAAACTAATTTTTGTTTATTTTTTTTATGTATTTTACGTTTGCTGACGATCAGCACTACCCCTAGCGAAGCAGCTGACTCTAAAATCTTCAAGTAATTGTCCGATATGAATGATTTGAATGATAATCAAGCGGAATAAAATGACTTTGTCAATCGCAACGCTGGCATCCGGACTATTTCTTCTCGAGTAAACATTTTTGTCTACTCACAAAATTTTTAGTTTAATATTTACTTATAAAGATCATTCTTTTTGTGACCTGTCCTGTTTCAAATATCTATGCATTAATCTAGTCCTGAAATAGTAATGTTAGATCGAAGTTTTATATTTAAAGTTGCCATCGACAATTTTTTTATAAGTCCTTCAAGGGCTGAGGTGTCTTATATTTCGTTCACTTGGCTGTTTGTTATCCCTTGTTTATATCTCGACTTTATACGGTCTGATGATCTAGAAATATTCAGCCCATTCAGAGAGAGTATTTGCGTTCAACAGAAAGTAGTTCGAATCATAACAAATTTACCAAACAGTGAAAAAAAAAACAATTAAAATTTAATATATTAACTATTCCCTGCCTTCAGATTTTACACTGTCTAGAATAAGAAGAAAATTAATTTACTTTATTACCAACGTAATAATAACTTTCATAATCATCATACCATAATAAAACATTTTTATTAGAATGCGATATTTCAGGAATGTTCATAATTAGTATGGTCCTTTCTTTTATAATGAATTTTCGTTCTTCGTGTAACAACTTGGTATAAATAAATTATAAAATAAAATAAGAATAAGATATAAATACTTTCTATGACAATGACGATTTTTTTAAATTCAACTTCTAATTTGATGTTGCTTTTCCTAATAAGATAATAATTTTTTTATGATTACTGTATATTATTCCTATTCCTTATTTTGTGTTTAGTATGTGTCGTCGAGGAATTGTGTAATCTGTAAGTTAATGAGATCTCCAGGGACTTTGCGAATGATGCATAGGGTTTACGTGATACCACAGAGTATTTCTAGTGATATACAAGATTAGGACCTCTGTCGATATTATAAGAGACTGCATGTCTTGCAATTCCGTAAAAGGAGGTTTCTCTGGGCGAGATTGCTGTAAAACAGTCTTTTTCTGGAGGTAAAAATGTTTTTAGGAATAATCAGAGAGTAACTGTAAAAATAAAAATGTGTAGGCAGCAGGAGAATTGGATGGAAGACAGATGTAGAGAAATGGAAGAACTAGAGAGAAAACATGATACTTTCAACATTTTAAGAATGTTAGAGAAGTTTCTTTATTGTTCAACAGGAGGACATAACAGGCAAACCGTTCATTGATAAGGAAATCCTTAATGCCTGGGGTTCCTATATAATTGAACCATTTAAAGACCAAAGGCCAAACATATCATTGCATGGAGCTGAAGGACCGGAAATTCTAAAGTCAGAGGTTCTTGATGGCATAAGACATGCAATATCCAGAAAAGCAACCAGCCCAGATGATATTCCAGTGGAACTCCTGCAACTGATTCATGAAGACAATACCGATATACTGGTTAAGTTTTTTAATTCTGTGTATAACACTAGAGAAATTCTGGAAGAATGACTGAAATCTGTTTTTATAACGCTACCAAAAAAACAACGTGCCAAAGATGTTACGAATACAGGTAAATAAGTCTCATGAGTCACACCTTGAAGATTTTCCTGAGTATTATTAACTGTATAATAAGGAATAAATGCAAAAGCGGCCTAGATGAGACCTAGTTTGGGTTTAGAAATACCCTTGGTACTAGAGAAGCACGTTTTGCTATATACTTTTTCAGTGTGGAGACCAACGTAAATACATTTTCGTTTGCTTTATCGATAAAGAGACAGCGTTTGACAGGATACAGCATGTGACGCTCATAGATGACAAGTATGTGCGGATTATAGAAAATCAATATTGGCGTCAGAGTGCAGTGGTTCGAGATAATGGTAAACTAACCAAAGTATGCCATATTCAACGAGCCGTTAGACAGGGATGTATTCTTTCTCTACTGCTGTTTAATTTATACCCGAGCAAAGTTTTGCTGAACAGCTATTTAGAATCGCAGAAAACCGTGATCAACTCGCCATTGTAATTGTCAAAATCAGGGGGACTTGACACGGCACAGGAAGAAGAAGAAGGCAACAAAAATAATGTTATTTGTTGTTTGTAAATATTTAAATAATACCAGTAAAATAATTAATTAAAATTAGACAAATGTCACGTAACTGATTAAAAAAACATTATTATTCATATTATTCATTCAGTTAACGAGAGTTACATTAAAAATTACAAAAATACGACAGAATTTTTAGTAGTCATCTTTCTTAATTGTTACAGTACTACAACAAAATAAATACTCATTTTTTTTTCTGATATTGCTTGAATAATAAGGATATTTTGACTATTTTTTTGTATTAATTATAATAAAATCTGAAGGAGATTAATCTATAATTTATTTGAAAAGAGAAACATAAATATTATTTACATTAATTATGACTTGCATTTATGTAACAGTATTAAATTAACTTATAAACAAAAAACTGTAAAATGACTATGAAAAAATAGATGGTAATTCAAAAACTCATCTCCATTAGCTGAGGTGTAATTGTATATTTTTAATAACCCTTTTTTAAATATTCTGGAGCATTCTGGGTTTTTTAAATCCTTTAATTTGCCCCAAGGGTTGTTAAATAAATCTTATCTATTAGTTTATATGCATATTTAGTTATTAAATTATTATTAACATATAAAAGTTGTGTTAATATCTATAATGAACAAACGAAATCACAGCGGTAATAGGAGTCAACCCTGATGGTGAATATTTATCCTGAAAGGTGAAGAAAATTCGTTAAATGATAAATAAAATAATATTATTTGTTGTTCGTAAATATTTAAATAATACCATTAAAAATAATTAATTAAAATTAGATAAATGTCACTTGATTGATTAAAAAAAACATTATTTTTCATATTATTCATTCAGTTAAGAGAGTTACATTAAAAATTACAAAAATATGACAGGATTTGTAGTTGTCAACTTTTTTAATTGTCAAAGTACTTCAACCAAATAAATACTCATCTTTTTTTTCTGATATTGTGTGAATAACAAGAATATTTTGACTATTTTTTTGTATTAATTATAATAAAATCTGAAGGATTTTAATCTCTGATTTATTTGAACACAGAAAAATAAATATTATTTACATTAATTATGACTTGCATTTCTTTAACACTAATAAATTAACTTATAAACAAAAAACTGTGAAATGACCATGAAAAATAGATACCAATTCAAAAACTCATCTCCATTATTGCTGAGGTGTAATTGTATATTTTTAATAACTTTTTTTAAAATATTCTGGAGCACTCTGGGTTTATTCTGTTTTTTAAATCTTTTAGTTTGCCCTAAGGGTTGTTATATAAATCTTATCTATTGGTTTATATGATTATTAAGGTATTTAGTTATTATTAACATACGAAAGTTCTGTTAATATCTGTACTGAACCCTGATGATGAATATTTATTCTGAAAGGTTCAGAAAAGTCGTTAAATGATAGAGCTACATTAGGTGCAAAAAGTTGCTGAAAAAATGAAATATTGATCCGTATTTACAACAATTAAGTCGGGATCAGATTCGAGATTAAATCCATTACAATAATTTTATTAATGCCGTTTTATAGAAAAGAGAAAATTAAAAGTAATTATCTATATATTTCAAAGCGTAATTTTTGTGAACTTTCGAATACTCTACCAACGTATTTCTAATATACCCCAAAAAAAGATGACTTTTCGCTAACTTAACTAGTATGGAAGCTAGGGTCGATGGAATGGCATTGATGATTCAATGGATACCCACTGAATCATCAAAGTGTTTCTGACGTATTTTTTGCTACCGTGCACGAATCTCGAGGGTGTTCAGTCAAAAAAATTGCAGGAAACTTTTTAAAAACATTTTAATTGTTTAAATCATTGCAATTTAAAAGTAATTTATCAATATTGTGATTAGACAGATCGATTACTATTTCAATTCTAACTGAAGCGATTTTTACTAAAAAATATCAATTAGAACCAGAAATATTGCAAAAAAGTTGCAGATACTTGAGGCGCATTAGATTTATGAATTATATATATATATATATATATATATATATATATATATATATATATATATATATATATATTAGTTCTATTTGCAAGATAAATGCTTATTCTGTTGTCGACTTATGTCTTTTTACGACATTAGACCCTTAAAGAGAATTATGGTTCAACTTTTTAAATTAATCTTTAACAGAGTTATAACATTCTAAAGTTGAATTTTCCACTGACAGAGAATGAGAATATTATAAATTAAAGTGTTTCATATTATTCTTTAACTAAAGATGCAACTTTTAATACCCGCGGTAAGTTGATTGGTTGCAGAGCAACAGCGATTTTAAAGCTCGCGAATAGACTAACGGGCGAACATCTTGCTGTTTACCATGAATAGCGTAAGCACCACCGACTAAAATCACTCACTTTTGATTTTCATAGGGTGTGTTGCTATTTATTAAAATAATCCCAAATTCATGCATCCTGGACAATGGTCTTTCACAAAGCTATTTTTAAGGCCTGCCCCTTTTTCTAATAGCAATCAACATTATAAGACCTTATATTCCACCTAGTATCTCTTATCGATTATTCACTGGCATTATAGTAATTTATTATTCATCCCCATTCTCTTTTGAATAACTATAGAAGACTTCTCTAATTCGTTTTATTCCATTCCACCTAATTTAATATTCCAGAGAACTATGAAGGATTATAATATGGAATTTGACCTTTTTTTGAAATCCAGTCATTTGACAAAAAATCCACCAACCTTAAATTTAAAAACCTTTTTGAAGATTATATTCGTAATTAATATCAAGATTATAAAATTATTAATACGGATGGAGCTCTAAATCTTCATCTTCAACAGACTCAGCTTTTTATTTGACCATTCACTCTAAATTGTAAAGGAATAAAAATCGGGAAAGTATTATATTATCACAGTTATTTGCTATAGAAAAAGCTTTAGTATTCTTCTCTCGAAAACTGGGTGATCGTCAGGCTCCCGCAGCTCTCTACAAACTTACTTCGTTTTCACCTGACTTTCCTTCCAGAGAAAGATTTCCTTACTTATTAAAAAAAGTGAAATGAAAGGACGTATCATAAAATTCATCTGGATCCCTAGCCATATTGATATAAGGGACGTGGACGACGACAGATTGGTAAAATCAGCTACTGAACTTCCCATAGGTCACATCATTTATTCAAGAGACTTCTTCCACATCTTTAATGAATGCATCTCTAACTAGGGCATCCGCGAGGATAGTAATAAATTAAGGGTAATTTTACCTAACATCGATAACGACTTCTTAGCTCTCAAGATCTCCAGAAAGGATCAAACTAAAATTTGTTTTCTACTTATTGGCCGTACTAGATTTTCTCACTTATATTTACTCTCGAGTCACAAACCCTCCTTATGTAATTATTGTACCAACTTTCTGAGTGGAACATTATTGAATGTGATTAATACAAAATAACTCAAAATCCGCAATATCAGAAGCTTCTTTTCTCCCCGGCCCGTCCTGAAGCCGGATGCACTATGGCCAGAATAGACCTATTGTGCTGACCCTAGATTCATAACCATTGTATTAACCTAGCCTACTGGATTAATTTGCACAGGTCTACTAAGGAGTGAATGTGTACTTCCCTCGGTTCTAAGTTTGTTGACCCGAAGGTTTGTTGTCGCCTTCTTTCTATTAACTCACAGTCACATATGATATGCTTTACCGTTTCCTCGGCTAGGCTACATAGTCTGCAGCCAAGGTCTCCATTATACAGGTTTATTTTATTCAGATATCCTTTGACAGCCATGTGTCCCGTCATTTTGTTTGTATTCATTGATTCCTGCTCATTTGAAGTAGTTTTTTGCTAATTTCGAGTCAGGGTTCCCATTAAGTAGCTTGCTGTGATTCAATCCCTGTCTGGTTATCTAGTGGTTTTTGAGCTCTTCTTTGATGCCTTGTTTGACTGCTTTCCGGGCTGCACATCATGTATGTCTTCGTGTCCTGGTACCCATTTTAATATAACTCTTTTGTCGTTTGTCAGCAATGTAAGTTCACTCTGACATTCCCAGACCATACTAGATGATAATTTTTGCCTGGAACATTGCCGGGTATGTTCCTAAGAGAAGAGTTATCTCCTTCCTTAGTTGTAATTCATATATTCCAGCTCCGGTAGACTAGCTGGTTTGTGCTAAGACAGTCAAATCGGGAAATCTAGAAGGCTACTGGTCATAAAATATTGCTTGTAAGAAGTTGGTACCTGGAACGGTTCTATGTGGTGGAGAGCCATCGTGTTGGTAAAAATTTTGCCTGTGTTCCGCCGGAGTTAAATTGCTTAAATATTGATTATCTAACTCTTCTAGAATATTTAACTATCTTTCTCCTACAAAAGTCCCTCTGTATTATTAATGAATTGATTTAACGTTTTTTTTAAGTTAATATTTCAATATTAGGTTTTGATCACTTTGTATTTATTTATTATCAAAATATCAACATAGTACGCTAAAGTAGATCCCTTTTTAGAAGAAAACCAACCCCTATTAAATATTGAAGGCTTTCATATAGGATAAATTGATAGTAATGTTAAGGCCTGCATGCGCTCTTTTTGACATAAAATTTAAAATATATCTAAAACAGTTAGACTTAGGTATAGAACATTATACATAAAATATGCCTAAAATTGTGCATAGAATCTAAAAATGAAATAACATATAGGATGTTCCATGTAAAATAAGTAAAAAAGCATACACTTCTGGTATAACCGGAAGTGCCACAATCTTGAAAATACTTTAGTAAAGTGCCAAATTTAAAAAATTTTTCAAAATCTATTTTCTGAGAAATCGATCGCGCCATTTCGTCGTGGGACACACTCTATGTATACTTCTTTTTTTACTTCTGAGGTTCTGTTCGACTTCCTTTAAATATTTTTATAACCACAAATAAAACTGTAAATAACGCTCGATATTTTACAAAATCCACGTTGACGTAGTAACATGGTTAAATAGTAAATTATTATTGGGGAAAGGAATGTACAGGCTTCACCTTATTAGTCGTATTTAATGCAGATTAAATCCATTCACTTGGAGCAGTATTTCTCATTGTGGTTACCTAAAGAGAAGAAGTTAACCAGGTGTTCAGAAATATAACTTATGTCAACTGGCATTTTAAAAATATGTTTCTATTTATAATATATTATATTACATAAGTTGAGAATATGACAATTTTTTACGGCCTATTAAGTTGCAGCTATGCGTTAAAATTGCAATAAGCAAAACTCAGTATTCTAGATAATCGTAAAGACAAAAGCAATAAAATTGAATTATGTGCATTTGTTTTAAAGACGCTAGAACGAGGTTCTTTTCTAAATATTTAAGCTTAAATGATGTATTTTTGGTAATGATTAGGATGAACAAAATATGAATGTGTAAGAAAGTATTTGTTTCGATGGAATGGTGATGCTGTAGGAACAATGTACTGCGAAAATTCGCCTATCATAGACAAATTAACTTAGAGTAAGAGCTAGAGAATAATTTGTTCAAAATATATTTCATCGGTTGAACAGATATCTACAATCAGGCATTCAAATCCCTGTCTCTCTTCTTGTCGCGCTTATGTGAAACACCATGTTACAGTGTTGCGACCATCCTTGCCTTACAAAATTTATTATTTTTATAATATTTCCAAAATTCTGTTTAGTTTCGCCAGGTAACGTAAAATTTTACTCCCGTAAAAATTTTGTTGTTGTTGTTGTCATGAATAAACTTAAAACTTTCTGTGTGTTATTCACTTGCAAATTTACTTATCTTTGATGATGTGTAACCGTTTTCAGACTTAATAAGTAAATTTAATATTTATCATAATTAATGTGGAAAATTATACTGTGGGGTTACTTGTACCAATATATCGGGGCTAGTTGTAACCTGTTACAACTTGCCCCGGAGCATTATAATAGCGTGCAACACAAAGTCAGGAGGTATATGAGTTGGCTGTAGCTGAAGTTTTGGAAAAAAAAATGCAATATACGGAAAGCTAGTCCGAATTTCAGCATCTGTCATGTATCTCTCCACAGATATATAAGATAAAGAAGAGAAATGAGAATTCACAAGTTGGCTATGTTAGGCCTAGACTAGTAGGCAGAAGTAGAAGGTAAAATGGCTTCATATATTCTTAAGTGCGCAGAAATATATTTTGGATTGCTACCTATGGAAATAAGGAAACTAGCTTATTAATGCGTTGAAATCTTAGTGTTAAAAATGTCCCTCCGTCTTGGTATCAATGCTGGTCCGGACTAGTTCTTAAACTTCATGCGCAGAAATCCTAACTTATCTTTAAGGACACCAGAACCTACGTCACTAAGTCGAGCTACATTTTTTAATAAAACTAATGTCAGTGCTTTCTTTAAAAAGTACCAAGGACTGCTTCAAAAATATGGATTTACCGCTTCTCAGATATGGAATATTGACGAAACTGGGGTCACGACAGTTCAGAAACCAAAGAAGATGGTAACTGCTTGTGGTCACAAGCAAGTAGGCACCATCACATCAGCTGAAAGAGGGACCCTTGTCACACTTGCTTGTGCCGTTAATGCGGCTGTTAATTTTATTCCACTGATGTTTGATTTTCCCGACTTAGATATTTTGAGATTTTTATTCACGGTGAACCTCCAGATTACATTGGAGCTGGTAATTCTTCGGGATGAATGACTGAAACGGAATTTATAGTCTTCATGGATCACTTTATAAAACGTGTAAAACCCACCAGTTCTTTTGCTGGTGGAGATACTATTCCCTTAGTTTGTATTAAGTGTGACTCAGATGAAGAATTTATTTTTAATGAAACACAAACGTTAATTATTGCATAAGATATGTAAATATATATATATATATATATATATATATATATATATATATATATATATATATATATATATATATAATTATGTGTAAGGTATGAAAAAATTATTAGTTTAGATTATTATTACTTGAGTTTCTTAAAATGTACCTAAATTAATTTACTGTGATGTGCCATGTTGATTATCGGTACATGTAGACTTACGACATAAGATAAAACTTGAATATTCATGTTGATTATTGTTTAGAAGTTTATTTCAGTTTATTTTTTTGGCGAAGGTTACTAATTATGTAAATATTTTAGTTTTATAAGTGAAAAATATAAGTTTATATTTCGATTTTTCTTTACTGTTATTACTTACTCCAATAGATGTTACAACTAACCCCACAGCCGGGGTAAGTTGTAACATTCCACTCTTCTGCGAAAAATAATTGTTATGAAAGAAATACGAATAATATTGATGTTTTTTTCTACTTGATTTAATAAAGGAAAAGTTAACATATGAATCAGTGATCAATACGTAGTAATTCAGCTGAGGTGTCAAAATATATTAGTTTTTCTAAAAATCGTTACAACTAGCCCCCTGCTCCCCTAATATAATTTGTTAAAGTTATTAATGGTATACTTTAATGGAAGTTTTTTGCAATATCAGTAAATGTACAGTTGAAATAATGACAGTTTTTTTTTGCCAGATTGTCGGCATGTCTTTATAATAAATTCTCTACTATGCCAGTTCCAAGTGAGGGGTCTCATTCTACAATAGGTGGCTCTGCATAATAGTACCCTGTTAGGTCCCTATATTCAGAAGAGATAATTTGACACGTCGACTAGCGGATGTGGCAATCCTGCTCTTAGGGATAAAATTAGAGCAACCTGATGGAGGACAGTAGTGACCATCAGTACCAGGCTAAACTGTAAAGGAAATGATCTGTGTCCAGCTTATACTGACACAATTTCTCCGGCGCCCATTGAATGAAGCTAAGATGCGAGGAATTTTTCGGTGGAAAACTAAAAACTCATAAAAAATGGCTAGATGGAATGTACCAACCTTATATGTGGTAGGTAAATTAGAGAGTTTACTCGTGGAAATGAACAGTGTGTGAAACTAGATGGTCAAATATTGGAGACTATATATTAAATGGATGCGCAATATATTTCTCTGAAGATGAAGGTCATATGCACCGAAATGGAATGTCAATAATTGTAAAAGATCACATCAGCAAGTAAATCACTAACTCTGTCCTATTTTCGGCCAGAGTGATGTTGATTAAATTAATTGCCAGAATGGTCAACATGAATATTATCCAGGTCTATGCTCCTACTGCGGATAAGTATGACCATGAAATAGAATAGTTCTACTATAAAAGAGGTGTTAAAAACAAGGAAAAACATAAAATAAGATTATGATGATTGTAGACATTGAAATCGCCCTAAGGTGGAAACCATGGTAAAATACTTTCAAACCAAATGGATTGTATTTTAATAAATCGCCGGTTTCGCAACGGCATTAAGGCCGTAAAAATATACCCCATTGTTGACATAAATTCCAACTATAATTTGTTATGTTTAACGTACGAGTGAGATTGAAAAGACTAAAAATCAAACCATCTGCACCAAATAGATCATAGTGTGATTCTCTCAAAACTCCAAGACACGTGAACAGCTAGTGCAACAAATAATGTCAAAGGTATATAAGATACAGGGAAAATCAAATCAGAGAAGACTGTAAGCGAGAACTGGGAGGATTTCTAAACATCGATTCAAGCGAAAAAAAGAGTTGCCAGAAATGAATGGATGACGCAGGACATTCTAGACCTAGACCAATAAAGATATTAAAAGGAAGATTAAACGTAGTAAAATAAATTTGGTTAACAACTTCCCGTAGAGGAATAGAATATCTTCAAAAAAAATATGATGACCAATTTCCTCAAGTCTACAGCCGGAATTCGGAAGCTAAGACACATAAATTGGTTTAAATATAGTAATGAAATGGTACTGAGGGACTATGATCAACAGTGCAGAGAGTGAAAAAGATACATTACTGATTTCTTTGGGAATGCCGCATGAGTATATATCACACATAATATTATCTGTAATAGCGAGATAGATATTTGTTCTAGTAGTCTAAAATCAACAAGCTCTGGAACTAGATCAGATTCTTACTGGACTGTTGATACTTTTGGATGAAGAGAAAACCACTTATCTAACAATGTATTTGAATCAGATATATACCGAAATTAAAATACCAGACAGGCACTGGAGTAACTCTTCAATACGCTACAAAAAAACACATGGCCACAAAATGCAGTGGCTTCAAATTCATCTGTTTCATGAGTCACTAAATTCTTTTACGAATACTCCAGAATCGAATAATTCTTCTGTGTGAACGACGAGCAGTTTAATTTTAGAGGGCGTCTGAGAACTAGGGAAGCGCTATACTGTATTCGAGTTCTTTCCCAGAAAAGCTAGAAATTTTAGAACAACATCATTGTCTGCTTCATTGACCTTGAAAAGGTATTTGATAGAGTGTAACACAATCTACTTTTTGAATACTTGATATCAGCGGGCTTGAATAACAATTGTATCAAAACCAGCTTACATCTGTTACCAGGGAAACTATCCACCAAATGTAGAGTACAGCAAGATTGTACACTATCGCCAACCCTTTTTAATATATACTCTGAAAAAATATTCATGCTGGTTCTGAACGAAAGATAAGAAGGAGTAAAAATTGGTGGAGAAATTATTAATAATAACAGATACGCCGATGATATAGCCTTCCTTACAGAAAATATAGAAGATCTCCAGATTTTAGTTAATCTCGTCAGTGAAACAAGTTTTAAATACAACACTTCAAAAAAAAAAAAAAAGTTGTTGAAAGTAGGCATTATTAACGTAAATGATAGTTAACTTTGACCTAATGGGAACAGATAGAACACCTGAATCGTTTTAAATGCCCCGGCAGTTGGCTAAACGCTGAAGCAGATTCTGATGAGGAGATAATGACCCGGATTGAATGCATCTTTGTATGAGAGTACTTGGATCTATCTTATTTTATTGCTGGACGTTAAAAGTGTCAATAATAAACAGGCTCGAAGCCTTTGAAAATGTCATATTTATGGTTCACCTCTCGAATGATTAAAGAGACCTCCTAAATATTATAAAGATAAGAAAACTAAGTATTTCGTATACATAATTAGAGTACCCAAGTCTCATTTACTTTGCTTCATAATACAAGGAAAAAGCTAGATAGGAGGAAAGGTAGCGTCCTGGTTGCGTAATATCAGAAAATGAAGAAGCCTTGAAGTTGAAGAACTGTTCCGTGAAACTGTCGATAGAGGACGATTTCAAAAAGGAATTCACATAATGACAGACAGACACGACACTAGAAGAAGAAAAAGATAGTAAACTTAAACCGGTATAAAACATTTTCATTGTGTTTATTTAGATATGAGCATGAGTTGATTAATTTTTGTTGTGCTTATGTTCAGGGTTGGTGGCTTCTGATTGCAAAACTATATAATTTTCTTGTCACAAATGACAACTAGGAAATAGTGAGAGAGGAAAAATATTTGTAATCAGTATTTAAACCCTTTTAGGTATTTTGCTACTGTTGGTAAGCAGTTGTAATTTAAAACAAAGCTACACAACTAGCTCGTTAAATAAACAAATCAGTATACTCGTATATGGGTAAAATTTGGTTTCAGATAAGATATTTATTAAAAGCTAGATAATCTAAATGTAAAAATCCAATATTTCGATATTATAATATTATAATATCTTAATATGCATATCTTTAACAATCCTAACATTATATTCATAATCTTGTTCTGGTTATACCTACCAGACTAAATCGACAACGGAACGTTGTCATGTGATAACAATTTCTCGGAAATTTTCAGAGCTAACCGCTTCCGGTTACGCAAGAAAAAGTTTTCTCCTAAGTATTTATTTAATATTTATTTTGAGAATTATGGTTTGTTTAACTGATATAATTACGTACATATTACGTAAATAATAAGTTCAAATTCTAAATCTTACTTAATTTAAAGTCACATTTAAAAATACCATACATCCGGGAATAAAACATATTTGACAGGATTTAATTCATAATTTTTCATCGTAACATCCGCAAATTGTTCCTGTGCCTCGGACCACGGTTTAAAATATTTGCAGCAAGTAACGCGGATAACAACGGCAATATCACGCGTGTGCACCAAAAACAACACTGGTAGATAACTTCAGTCCACTACTGCTGGCTGTATTGCGACACTTACTTTTCTTAATATGATGCAGTTGCTCATCTGCAGATGTGGTCCATATATTTGATTTTTTTGTGGCATTTTAGAGTGTTATAGCTAGTTAGGAACTCTTATAGTTTCGTCATGTCTGTTCGTCTTTCCGTATATCCCAGGTTTAGAATTTTTCCAGTTTTTGATCGTTTACAGTAAAATTTTGCAGACACATGCTTTCCATTATCCCAAAACCTAATGTGAAACGGAAGGAATGAATAATTTTTTTCAGGTTCTCCCCTTCTAGTAGGATATCGTTTCCCTCAAATTTTCCGAAGCTAAATTTTAAAAACTTTAAATATTGTAATATAACAACTTTTACTAAATGTATGGAACCGAAATTATTACAGGTAAGTGACGACTACAAATCTATGAGAATACAATGATAAAAAATTTAATTTAATATTTCTTGTTTAACTGATCAAGTTAAACATATCATTTATTTCGTATTCTTATTCACGAAATAAAAGTCTCTAAAGTTGTTTATAATCGTCGCATTATTTTAGGATTGTGACTTTCGGTGAATGCGCCTGCCAAAAAAGTAGATAATTATATTAAAATTTTATTTTATTCTAAGGTGTCAGCACAGAGGGTTTGTTTCCGTATTTCTACGACATTTGATTGGACATTAATTATTTGTTTTATTATTTTTTAGTACAGTTTTTCCGAATGTTTGGTATTTGATTTGTCAGTTTAATGTCTATGATAACCTTTATATCGGTTTATATTTAAATTTTAGATTTTTATTAAATTGTCTCTTAATTAATTTTAGACATGAACTTGAAATTTCACTGTGCTCCTCTTTATTTTTTCAATAATATATTTTAAAAATCTAAAAAAAATCGACATAACGGCACATAGTAAATCTTTTCAGTAAAAATCGATACAATTAAGTTATTTTTACAGAAAATACCAAAAAAAAATGTTTAAAATCTAATCTCCAATATGCTTTCCGACAAAAAGCCCTTAATGTATTGGCGAAAAAACTAAAACTTCCATAATTGCTCCGGAATCTTAACGTAATGCTAGTCCCACACGCCCTTGATTAGTTATTTTTTATATTTGAAAAAGGTAGAAAAACAAATTATTTGGGGTAGATTTCTTTTATTTTTCGACATCTCTTAGCTTGATAAATTTTTCTCAGCGTTTGACCAACTATTTTTTTAGGTTACAAATTTAAAAAAGTCATTAGGAAACAAATCTGGAGAACAGGAGGGATGTTGTCAATTCGAACTTTAATTCCATAATTTTGACCATGGAGCTGCATACCCGTACATTGTCTTGATGGAAAAGAGTTTTTCCTTTGTCAAATGAGTACGTTTTTTCTTTATTTTTTTTTGCCTAATCGATGTAATAAGAACGTACAATACTTTCCATATATAGTTCGTCTTTTTTCCAGGCAACTGATGTCAAAGATTCCGCGTGTATTCCAAAAACTGAGACCGTCACCTTGTTGGCCTATTTCACCGTCTATTCTTTGTTCGGAGGCGGATCACATTTAAAAAGCCACTGTTTTGACTATTTCTTTCTCTTTGTAATATATTCATGCAACAACTCATTAGGATTGCGATGGCGAAGCGTCAAACCAGCCTCCAAATTGACCACACGATTGGGTTTATTCTCCATTGAGAGCAAACGCGGCACCATCTTGCCAAGATTTTTTCACACCTAATTTTTCGTTTAAAATTGAAACACTGTAACCTCAACTACATCGCGCATTTTGATTCGTCGATCACTCAAAACCATATCCTGGTTTTGTCAAACATTTCGGAGGAAAACACTTCCACTGGACGTCCCGAACGATGTTCATGATTGGTGGAGGAACGCTACGTTTAAACTCACTTACTCAAATATAAACAATTGGAAACAGAGGAGTAGATGTTCTATGAACTATTTCCAACCAGGCTTTGATCTCTTTCGATGTTAAGCTTTTTAAATGGAAATGTTTAATCACCGCGCGAAATTTTTTTTTCCCATTTTCCTAAATAAAGAAAAATTTGTTGATTCCATCCACTCTAAAACTGAAACCAATTAATGGATATAGCTGATACTCTAACAGCAGTCTAGTGAGAGACGATGCTTACTAAAAGCAAATCATTTCGATACTACCAGCGCAATCTCTTGGATTTTCTAAAAACTTATTGAATGACCCTCGTATGAATGTGAAAGAACGCCGAAAAGAAGAATAAAATTAGAAAAAAAAATAGTAAACAGTACTATTGGTACTTTTAAATTTGAACTAAAAATATTTAATTTTCACTAAGTAAGAAAGTGGAAGCCCAACTACTACAATTATCTTATTCAATTACTGCGAACAATAAGATGGCCAACAAAGTAATAAATAATATTTTTGTCCTAATGGTCTGGCAAATAATCGGTGTAAAACCGCCTTATGGTTTACTAGTTGGTAATTGAGCATAATTATCCAATAATTAATGGACAATTAAATGGCAGTGGAAAGCATCTATTAACTAGCTATTTTCGGATCCAATAATCATAACACTTTATCAAGTTAATTACTTGGTAAGCACGGTGAATGGGATAAAGTAACTTAATAAAATATGTGTTCCATTCAGGAGGCATGGCTAGACGTGTAGGATTATTCGTAGATGTAGAAGTAGCCGTCACAATTTTCGCTCATGATTTTTTTTATTTAAAAATTTACGACACATTTTCAAGTAAGTTTATTATACTTTCCGTGAAAACCGAGTCATAGTTTCTTTAATGTGTTTGCGGAGTGGAGTATGGAGAGAGCTTTTAATACTAAAATTTATGAACATCACAGGAATGCGACAGCCAGGTTCTTGTAGAAGCATCAACAATCTACTGCATATTAGACATTTATTTAACTAGTTAAATAAAAATTTTAAATCTATGTTATGAAAAAATATCAAGTGTGTATGATCGATTTCTAAAGTTTTAGCTTCTCAGTTATAAAGTAAATAACAAAAAAATAGGGATAAAAATTCATAAAAAATTATATATTTTTGAGACATGGTCCAGGAGTTATCTCTAAAAGTTTTGTTGGTATGCAATAAGTGGCTTTAAAATTATCGATATTAGTTTAAAAAAAACCTTTTGGTCGCTTTATTTTGATTAAATCGATTTTGTCGAGCTTATATTATTCTTCGCTGTTGTCCTTCATGATTATTACACATTGTAGAAATCATTGTATTTGTTTGTGTCGGTCAGCATACGTCTTTTTATTAGTGTCGTAAATATATTTCCAAATTTGACGGGGAAAAATGCCTAAAGTGGTTAGAAAAATTATTCAATTGACCTCTGAATAAGGGAAATTCGTAAAATCAGGATGTAAACTATACCGGAATTTGGAAAAGCCAAAATAGAATAATAAAAAAAAACGATTTTTTTATTCTCAAAATTACGGGATATTTAACGTGAAGTTTGTAGTTACATACAAACCAGTGAAAACAGTGACAGTGAGCTCATTCAAGGTAGGCATAAATGCATAAGTAAGTGATGTATGTCTTTCTTTTGTTTTTCTTTGTTACATCAAATTAGAAACAATTGAGGCCCGTCTTGTGAAAAAATTGCAGTTTTCAGTCATTGATGTAATGTCTTACTGAAATTTTTTCTGGTCGCTGCAGAAATTGAACGCGAAAACCAACCAAAAAATGCGGAGTAAAAGAACTTCACACTGAAGGTGAAAACCAAGCGGAAAATACGGAGCACGATAGAAATAAGGAAAATCGTAATGACGCTAGGTAAAAATCCAATTCCTAGTAACAAAAAAGTGAAAAAGGATGTTCATGAGGCAGTGCACGTAAGGTGAAAAAATTATTTTGAAAATGGAATTCATCGAAATATAATTAGCGAATTGGTTAATAAATACTTAATTCCAGATAACTGCAACTCATTTAAGCTTCCAAATTAAATCACGAATTAGGGAAATGCCTCAATCGGGATGCTAAGAACCAAAGTCATTTTATTATGCAGCCACAGGAGCAATTAACAGTTGTACTTTCTGCCGTAGGGCGATTAATATCAGGCATACTAAATAACTCACAGAAAATTGATACAGACGAGATAATTTCAATAAAAGCGATGGAAAAATCTTATGCGAGAATTTTCATCAACTTTCAAATCACTCGAGATTTTGAACTGAATCATTTTAAAAAGAAAATAAAAGGAAGATTGTTAATGAATGTACTCTTGATGAACATCTTTTTGGTAAAAAAAAAGAGTCGATTCAGTCGGACAAATGGAATCAGACCAAACCAAAACCAAATGAAAATATAAATTTATTTTAAACTTAAAAAATTGGAGTAAATATATTATAGCACCTCCTTTTAAGTTGGAGGATTATAGGACAGTCATAAATTTGGTAATAAATAATTGTTATATTTCCAGTAAAGATTTAAAATGCCTATTTTTTAGAAAATGTATAGAAAATAATTACGTTTTTAGTTTCGTTTTTACCAAAATAACCAGACCCGTACTAAAATATTTGATAGGAAGAAATATAATTTGTTCTTCATGTCTAGAAAACTTTTTATTATGGCAAGAACTAAGCAGGAGTGTATTAAAAATGTAAAGAATGCTTGCAATTTACTACCAGAATTAGGCTTTATTTTAAATTTAGATAAAAGTGAATTATTTCCAAAACTGGAAATAGTATATTTGCATTTTACAACTAATGGTTTGGAGATGACACTGAGTTTATAAAGACGAGAAATTGTTCCATATAAATTATTTTTTCACACGTATTACACCAAACTCGAAAGTTAAAAAACAATATTTCAAATTTTTGAAAATGTATGTGGCTTTAGCCCAAAAGGTTTTGTTTGTTACGCACTAGTTGTACTCTCTTTAGTTTGAAAGAAAATTGCTTCTCTTAATTACTGCTGCACTTATTTTTTTTCCCAGAATGATGATTACGTACGAAACACAACAATTTTTATAATATTAGGTAACTAAAGCAACGTTTGAGTGTTTCCTTTAGAGCTGTTTCTTTATATTATTACAAATGCATTTATAAACATTTGTTTCTTTTTAAAATGCATGTTTTACTAGGAAGTGACTTAATTAAATCAAGCTCGAAAATTTAATGCGAAATGTTAACTATGTAATATTTTAAATGAAAATATTTATGATTTTTCTAACAATTCTCTTTTAGCTATATCAGGCTGACCTAAATATATTTTACAAAATTTTGTGTATTCAACTGACAAATTTAATATAAATTACTGCGATCGAATGCGACTCTTTTGGTTTTATTAGAGTAAATTCTTTCCAATTTATTTGTATACAATATTACTTACTACAATATTTTCACCTTCCGAATGGTGAGTTCTTAAGTGGACTTAAACTTCCTTAATGTATCAAAACATAATTAAGTTAGTTTCAAGCAGATAAAGAATATATATATATATATATATATATATATATATATATATATATATATATATATATATACGCGTTTAGTATTTGCATGCCTCTTTCCGATCTGTCCTTTGCACAGCCAGGTGCAAGGCGGTACCCTGATGAGTCTAGTAGGAACGAAACATCTACCTCTACGGTATTACTGTAGCGGGGAGGGTAAGTTTTGACTTTCTTCTCGATATGGTGGTACAGGAAAGCCATCATCTCGATGGTGGTGTACTAGGATGAATTGTGTTCTGTAGCAGTTCATTCAAACTGTGCGATCTCTAACACGGAAAGGATATGATGGAACGAAGTTTGCAATTACTGTTCGCATTTTACTTTATATATATATATATATATATATATATATATATATATATATATATAAACAGTTTATTTCCTGCAAATACAACTTTGGTCTTCTCTCCATATGCGTTTCGACCACCCTGTGGTCTCGTCAGCGAACCTGTATTGAACCGAGAGCAACACTCGTAGGAACAAGTGCTATATAAAATATAAAGTCCGAAGCACGTCGGTAGGATATTAAAAACCTGCCGACTTCGATGTCAGACTGAAAAATATCGCCAGTCAAACGACAGGTTTACCGGAGAAGTGTGAAATTTTTAAAAAATCAAAATTTCATTAAGGAATAAAATAAATCTGCTGTGTTTAAATAATTACCAATATGTTTTCTCCTTTGACGACAATACTTTTCAGTCTGACATCGAAGTCCGCAGATTTTTAATATCCTACCGACATGCTTCGGAATTTATATTTTATATACAGTTGTTTCCTGCGAATGTTGCTCTCGGTTCGATATATCTCCACTGACGAGACCATAAGGTGTTCGATACGAGTATAGAGAGAACCAGAGTTGTATTTGCAGGAAATAAACTGTTTGTATATATTCTTTCCTTTATCTGCTTGAAAGGAGAATATATATATATATATATATATATATATATATATATATATATATATATATATATATATATATATATATATATGTATAGGCAATCATTTAAACACTGCAGATTTATTTATTTCTTACTCAAATTTTGATTTTTTTTTAAATAATTAAGCTCTTTGGTCATGTTTTTACTTGATTAGCCTGTGTGTTCCCGAGATTCTTTTGAAAATTTAATATATGTACTTAAAATTTTGTATATAGATAGAACATAATAGGCGAATGATTGGGATTACCTTAAAGCAGCGTTTTCCAAGCTGTGATTGGCGAACTCTGAGGGGTTCGCGAGCTTTATAAAGGGGATTCAGGAAAAAAATATTGTAATTGTGGAATTTTGAATTCAACATGGCAACAATCTGTAATACGACGAGTCGTTACGCCGCTGGCGATGCGAGTATAATGAGCTGGCAACTTCTAGTTCGGCCAACCAAGACGCAGCAGTCACATATAAGGAAGAACAGAGTGGAACTGAATCATACGAACATCGAGTGATTTCAAAAAGATAAAGGAATTGGTACTTAATGCATAATGTGTATATAAATATTAGTAGTGTAAACCAGTTTAGTGATTTCTTCTTGTGTAAATAAATTACAACAAATACCCAAGCTTTACAAATCACACGTGCGCACGTTGAACGTGAAAGTAAATAATTATTGCTCCATAAATGAAACCAA